>OZ026608.1:9138437-9176437 GCA_964020085.1 Micromussa lordhowensis | reverse complement strand
GTAAGCATTATATTAAGTTTACAAGTGTGAATAATAATAAAAAATGTTCTGCTCTAAAAAAAAAAAAGTGAATGATGATTAATATGATTAAACATTTGACTCTGATCACGTTTTGGTCAATAAATAGGGTATCGATTTTGGCCATTTTGGTCGTAAAATAGATATGGTTTTGCACTCTTGTCTTGAGATGGGTATATTTTTTGAGAAGCTACCTTTTCATCATTATCGATAAGATCATCAGCCAGAGCCCTTCATAAATTATGTTTAGGACAACTGTGCCAACCGCAACGGTCATAAATAGGACATCAAATTTTTGGTCAGGGTTTTAAATAGGGTAGGAGAAATCTCAAATTTTGGTCATAAATAGGTAAAGGGTTTTGGAAAGCGGGCCGCACACCCCCACCCAATTTTTCTGGGAGTACCCCCCCCCCCCGGGGCTTATTGGTCGTGCTCTTTGTACCACATGTCACGACATCGATTTGAATGTCACCAGATATTCTTGATAAGGATTTAGTAGAGCATGGATAGATCTATCCGCACAACAGTCGGTTCGGATATCGACCGCATTCTGACGTAGCAAATTGAAAAACAGCGCCGTCAGTTTTGGTAAAAAAATGGTGGTAAAACGGCCCATTATATCTATAATTGATCAAGATCCCATTTCCAGGCTTTACCCATAATTAACACCAAATTTTTCATGACTGCCAGAAAAAAAATATGAGATGCAAAAGGTAGCGAGAGTAAAAGAGCCGAGAGCAAGGAAAGGGAAGGGACTAGAAAAAATTCGGAACGGGCACTCGCACAAAAAAAGTCCAAAATTTGGCTTATGCCCATGCCCCAGATTAAAATATTATACATTTTTGTACCTAATCTAGCTTGGGGAAATCTGTGATTTTGGTAAATAAATAGCATTTTCAGCAGGTTCAGTAGGAAGGTAAAAAATTAACGTTACTTTCGGGAACCCGATATTTTCGGGTGGGCCGCTACTTTCGGAATTCTACGGTACTTTTGTGTGCGAAGCGTCCTTTTTTGCTTTTTTGAATTTTCCGGGTTGAGGAAAATAAACTGGGCTGTTTATTGGAAACGGGTCTTTTTTATCGGGATAAGGTGCTGTTCCTTCCTAGCTCTTCTTCCTCGCGGTTTTTGCTGATCCCTACCCCTTCCCCGTTTAGGCCTGCAACTCAGGCTATATTTTTTAATGAAGCAGGTTCAAAAGTCGGACCGGTTGAACTCGGCCCGCTGATTTGAATAAGAACAGCACCTATTGTTGTATGCCTCGTTCTTGAATAGGTGCTATTCTTATTCAAATCAGCTATCCGAGTTGATCTGGTCCAACTTTCAAACCTGTTGTTAGTGTGTTTAGACTTGTCCGTTAGCGCCGCTTCATGTATTACGTCACTCTGTATCGTTGCCAAAGTGTTGCGCCTTCTTTCGACGAGAAATATTTTTAGTTGTGAAAGACCTTTAGAGGAAGGGAGCTTTTTTACATCAGCGAAGGTCTTTGGTTTATGATATGGGAAATAAAAACATCGTGAAAAAAATTGAAGTGCAATGCAGTCTTTTTCTGTTTCTGAGTGTTTCTGATAATCCCTGACTGAATGTGTCTCACTTAGAAGTGCTGCCTACATCAAACAGTTCTAGACGATACGAATGTTAGCTAGCGAGATATTGGCTTGCGAAAGTACAATAACTCCTTTCGCGGTAAAGGGCAACCTTTTGGCTTGTGTAATAACATGCAGGACCTCTTGAGAGCTTTCTTCATTACCCGTGTCGTAAACGGTTTATTAACGCCAAAAATGAAGTAGAACAGTTCACCGCTGTCACCATGTAATAACATGAAGAACAACCAGGATAAAACTAAGAGACGTTTACTCAGTAAAATCTACATCGCAACTGACTGCGAATACTAAAGTAGGTTGAACTGCCGGGAGCGGGTCTCTATAGAACGCACGTGCTGCTAAGTTATACAACGTAACAAATCTTATTATAACAGCTTGCGCATGCGCGCAAAATAACTCCTGATATGGGCACCTGAAGGGATGATAAAGGAAAGCTATCAATAAACAATACAACTGCAATCAATATTTTCAAAGCCTAAAACGGAAGGAAGCTGGACACGCAATTAAGCATAAGCTTATATACGAAATTACGAAGATAGATTTTCGATACATCCGAACAGACAGCGTACAGCATCTCAAAACAAGCTATAAAAGAAAAAACCTACCTTGGCAAGTGAAAGCTGGGAAAAAATGAAGTATCTTAAAACCGATAAATGGTGCACGAAAGCAAAGCGGCCAACACGAAGGAGGCAGAAAATGCCCTCGCACAAGCCGACTAGCACCCAGTTTTTTCATCCACAAGATATAAAGTAGTGCCCAGTCGTCTTAGTAGAATTCCTTTCAATTACGTGACTCTCGTAAACTGACAAACTCAGCTTCGCATACAGGAGAAAATAGAGGAGAAAAATAGAGGGCTGTGAACAGTCTAACCCCAAACTCGTTGAGTAACATATATGCAGTATCGCCTTCTACTCAGTCCATAAACTTGAAAAAACAAAGAACGACAGCAATATTTCCCCAATGCGGACCTCACATGGACTCACTCGGCTGAGCCTCGCGAGTCCACAGCATTTTCACCACTGTGATGACGCGTATCGTTGTCGATAAGAGTACAGACCACGCTAGGCCACATTTCGATTTGTTTAATTCTCAACACTTTAAGCTTTAAGTTAGAGTCGCTAACCGGTCGTTTAGCCCCCAAGTCGATTAGTGTATAGCCGGTTAGCCCCCAAACAGGAGTCGATTCGCCCCAAACCTGAATTCGATTAGTTTATTGCACTGCTGAATTTACGACGGGTAAATTAAAATGAGACTGCCCCACTCAATTACACACACTAAATATGACGAACACACACTGAAACTCCAGTGTGAATTGTGAAGTGTCGAATAATGAGTTTATCAACGTTTCTAGTTCATTTAAAGTATTGATAGCTTTATTGGGCCAAAATATATTAACAATATTTGACGCTCAACATTGTTGTTGCTAGTTTTGTTCCATCCATAGCAAGCAAGGGTTCAACAGTGTAAATTTGCAACCGTAAGGTTTGCAACCGTTTTGTCATGGTCTCAAACTGAGTTCTTGCTTAGGTCAGTAGAATAAGAAACAGCTGTACACAACTCCAAATGGTTCAATCCACAAGTGAGTGCATTACTATTTCTTCATTTGTTTCCTGCGTGATTTTCCAGGCCTCGAATTTTTCCTCTTTTTACCCTAAACAGAAAAGATAAAAAACATTTAGACTAAGTAAAGCATAGAGCATTACAACATCTACGAAAAAGTTCTTGCTTAATTGAACGTGTAATGAACTCTGCAACTTGTTCAAAAAATTCCCGCAGATTTACTCAAGGGACGTTTTTAATTCAACGAAAAATCCAGAAATTTTTGAAACGAGAGAACAGCGCACGGAAATTTCCTGAGAACATTTCCAGAAAATCTTGAAACTGTTGGATCTCCCCGCGAAATGTAAACCATTCACTTGGAAAGGCTCATAATTCTGGGATCAGAATCGGGAAATGCTTCATGGATGATTGTCACAAGTGCACCGAGTCATACATCATCTGATGTTGAATCAAATTAACTTTTCTTGATATGACTCGTTCGACTTATGGCATTCACCCGAAAATCGAAAGCAACGGGAATTTTAGGGAAAGAATTTTCACAACTTTGGGTATACTTCGCGAGATTGTCCTTTTTTTCGGAAATTTAGGAAAGTTTTCCATTCCGGTTGTATTAAAACAGAACATGCTGTTCCATTCGTCAATGGGAATTTTTTGGTTGCATGGAAAGCGCCTGCTAGCAAATCTGAGATAACTAATGTGGTCTTCTCCGCCAACCAAATTCAAAACGGAACCCGAGGAATTGAAAATACCTAATTTGATTTGAATTTTAATAGGGCAAGGCTTTTGTGAACAAGCCGCTACATCCACAGCGAGACTCCAGCATACCTCAGAGCTATGGTCTCGGGTTCCGCGTTCTCTGCGATACCTATCAAAAGCCCCAACACACCTTGTCTCACAGGGCATCGAGATAAACTAAAGCAAGTCAATGCAGGACAGGATAGTGTCACTTACAACAATTCCTGACTTCGCTCTCGGTGCTTTGCTGTGCTTTGCTGAATTAAACGAGCTCACGTCCGAGAAGCTTTGCGAAGTATTCCGTTTCATTCCCTTCTTGACACCTCCAAAACCAAACTTCGCATCCTGTGAAAGAAATAATGATGCTGATAAATTCATGTAAATGTACATTCTAAGGACGCCCGACTTACTGACAGATGACTGAGGCTTAGGGCCTTCTGAACAACCAGACCGACAAAGTTGTCGAGATCTTGCATTATCACTTTTTCCTTTGTAAAAATTTCGATGTGATCTCTATAATCGGGCTGCAATTTTTCCTAAACATGTATGAACACTGACTAACCCAGTTACCAGAACGGAAAAATAGCGTTGTTTCAACAAAGAGGCGGCCTTGTTGGAATTATGTCATCTCCTCTACTGTATTTCGTATACATAACATTATAGCCAATGGGCTACAGCAGTAAAGCTACAAAAGATATCAAAAAAACGAAGGGCGTGAACGACAGAACTCTCTGTCATGCCTTCTTTTCTTTTCTTTATTTCTGTGGCAGTAAGATTACTCTGACACTTGACAATTTTCAGCCACATATCACGAGTGTACCATTTTCACATCACTTCTTTTACTTTCTGCGGGAACCTTGAGCCCTGGACTATTAGCTGTAGCTCGCTGACGAGCCCTAACAAGGACGAGACAGCTGTTCATGGTTTCTAATCCTATGAGCTGACTATTATTTTGGTAGCTTCTCCCGTATGCACCTATAGATGTTTTCACCTGGTCCAATCTGGCATACACGGACACTTCTTGTTATATTTGCAATCCAGGGACCTCCCCAGGAACCCCCTCTTGGGCGAGTGAAGATTACTGGTTACCAGTCCCTAATCTGTTTAGCAAGAACACCACTTTGCTGTCACTTACCTTCCTCTTTCTCTTTCCACTTTTTCCACTGCAAAATAAATAAAATAAAAATAAATAAACACAAACAATCAATTGACTATTTTACGATAACTGCAGAAATTCTCGCGCCTTCATTGACTAATTTTTATCGTCAATATGTGGACAGACACATGAATTTGAAATTCGTGTGACACGTCAGCGAGCGAGAGCGGGCAATTCGACCATTTGTTATCGTAAAAAACAAATTGATGTCAGTTTTTAATGAGTCTGTCCTGTTATTGACAATGAATTTCGTCATCACATTGTCAAAGTAGTCTGTGGATCTACTCGGCTATCGCCTCATGGATCCACAGCTACAGTACTTTGACAATGTGATGACGAGATTTATGATCAATAACAGGACAGACGCAAATGAAAAACTGACATCAGTTTGTTAATTAGAAAACAAAAGTAGCAAACAGACCGTAAAGTAACCTTAAATATGAATCTGCCTAGATATGCACTGATGTAACGCCGGGCATAAGAAACACACTTATTCTCCTCGGCCTTAATAATTAACAATTATTCCATATGCGCACGTTGGATAAGAGATGGTAGATTTGTTCCCAATTGATTTTTTTTACTAACATACACTTCTGTTACATGCAAAGAAACACAAATTACCGTTTAATGACTTTGCCCTTGTTGCTGGTAGATGAGTCTTTTTCAGCCTGTATTTGAAATTCATCTCCACCTCTAGTTAATGTTGCTGAACTTAATGGAGTTTTCTTTCCTCCTTGAAAAATAAATAATTACATCTATCACATTTAAGGAAACACATATGCACACTGCTGCACAGAAAAATTTCATATAATTATGTAAAATAAGGGATAGAGAACAATCCATATGATAGTTTATTGTCCTCAAGTGGATAAAACTGGCATGGGATAAGTAAAATGATGTCCAGGGTGTACAAGTACAAAGCCTGGTTAAATGGGGAGAGATTGTCGTTGCATAATGTCCCACGGGAGATGAAGAGGATTCAGTCAGTAAGTCTACACGTATCTGTCCATCTGTCTGTTTTTCGGTCTGTTCACCAGCTGTTTGTTGGTCTGTTCATTGGTTTGTTTGTTCATCTGTCTGGCAGTCAGTGACAGAGTCAAAGTATCTGTCCAACTATCTGTTTTTCGGTCTGTTCATCTGTCTGTTTGTTGGTCTGTTCATCATTTGTCCGTTTGTTCATCTGTCTGGCAGTCAGTGAGTCAAAGAGGCATACCGCAACCATTTTTCCCACAAAATCAAAATTAGCAAGTACGCCTTTAAACTCACTTTTCTTATAGCTTTTTACAGCTTCCATCATGTCTCTCTTTTCCTTCTGCCTCTTCTGCAAAACCTCTTGTTGAACCTACAAGTAGTTAAAGAAGGTTCCACATTGATTCTTAGATGCTGTTGATCTTCAACTAAATGTACCTCAAGACACTGTCTGGTGGGATGTAAAAAATATGAGGCCTTATTGCTTTAGACTTCAAGCAAGAAAACACCTTAGTCAGTTTTTTTGCAAAGTAGTTGTACTTACACAATGTACAGCTTACTACAAATTCATGCAGCTCATTTACATACTACACAGTAAGTGCTTCATATATTGGGTAAGAAGCCAAATATTTGAATACTCAGTCATTGGAACTGAAACCCATTCACTCATAAGAATTGTTCACAGAACATGAGATGAGAGAAGCCTGCAGGGAATCACGATGGTACATGTAATTGTGTACATCAAAACTTGCGAGTATCCAGTCCAAGACGAGAAGTAAAACTACATGTACCATAGCATTTCTCATAGAGGGAATTGGCAATTGCAACTGTGAAATTGAACTGTTTTGAGAGGGAATCCTCCAGAAGTTTAAGTACCTAGTGGACAAAAACTGAGTATCAAGATTATTTACATTGTATTGCAAACTTCTATGTCACTATTTTAAATATCTTCGCAAAAGAAATCATTTCTAACAACACCAAGTGATGAAAACAAATCTTGAAGTTCGTATGAAACACTTGAAAGTACTGGTGAAATAAAACTGATGATGAAATTTGACCTGTATTTGCACAATTTCTTTGAACTTTGAAATTTATTATCCCATGGGATATTGTTTTTGGTGTTGAATTGTATTTCAGCCAAATATTTATATCTTAAGCTTTTAGAAAATACAAAAAGAACTGTAATATACTTAAAATTATTCTGGTACAGGGTTTTTGTACACTAAAAGTTGAAATTGTTTGATTTTCTATCGGAAAGTGCAAGTGCTGCTTCAAGTACCTTTTTGCCATATTTCTTCATCTCCCGTTGTTTCTTTGCCTTCTCTGACCTCTCCATAGCTTGCTGCTTGCTAAGTAACTTTGCTCTTACCTGATAGTAAAGGGAATTATAATGGGAAAAATTATATTTATGAGATTGTGTATGATAACAACAATAACAACAACACCATCAACCAACAGTTTATTTGTCACAAAATATTGTAATAGACTAAACAAAATAAGAATAAAAAGCAGCGATATTAAAGAATGACATTTCAACAGTTTTGCTTAATAGAGTCAGATTGAGTGTTAAGTCTACACCTGTTTTATAAACGTTATCTGTGTGATGCAGATTATGTGGGCTATACATGCCAACACCTATTTCGGCGCATTATTTGTCAGTGGTAAACACCTATGGGATGTACACAATCAGAGGAACAAAGATCTCCATGACCACTTTACAAATCCTCATTCAAGTAATGCTGTCGGAAGCTGGATTGTTTAAATTAATTTAAAAATGCTCTTCATCAAAGACAAAAAACCCACACTTCACACTCAATCTGACTCTGTTAAAGCAAAACTTTTTATTTCACAGTTCAAGCGCACCACCCTCAGTATTTTACATATTGTATTCTTTGATTATTTTTCTCTCTTAATCATATGCACTGAGACTTTCATGCATAATGAACTACCTTATGTGTTTTATTTAACAAATAAACAAGCCTAAGCCATTTATTACACTGTGATAAAACATGACGGGCATTTGAGAACTCAAGGGAAAGTGAGTGTTTTCTACATTTCTTGGGTGTTTTATCACAGTGTAATACACAGATTAGGCTTCATTTACTTTATGATATAGATTTTACGCGTGCAAAACAATAAAACACGCTTTTTCAATGTTTTATATTCTGATAAAACATGGGTTTTTGACCACTCAGAGAGCGCGCAGGGCCCTATCTATGTTATAATTGAATTTGAAAATGATGGCATGGAGCCATTCTTTAATATCCCTGCTTTTTATTCTTGATTGCTTATCAAAAACTTTAGTTATTAGAATAAACAAAACAATGAATAACGTTTTAAATCAACTTAATAAGGCAAAAAACTACTGTAAAGTTGAGTAGTCACAAAAAATTACAAACTTTATCTGCTGTGTACAATGCAAGACAATGATACATTGTACACATATTCCATTGAACAAAATTAATAATTTATTACCCTTTGCATGTGATCATCTGTTTTCACCATTTCTGCAAAGTAGTCCTCTGGTCGTTTGGTTGGTATCCCAAGTTTGTTTAGTTTTGGAAGTGCTTCATTAACTGATGCTTGAGCTTGCTTGTAACTTAAAATAAAATACATTTAACAGGTTCATTACATCTCAGGGCTGGATAAGCAAGAATGAAGTTGCAGGATGACAATGGTAGTACAACTTTAAAGTGCAACCATACAAATACATTACTCATTCTGTACATTTTTGTAAAATACATACATGTACATGTACATGTACTCTATGGTATGGCAAATTGGAAGAAAAGGAAGAATTCCTCAGAAATAGTTTTCAATTGACAAATTGCAAAAAAAAGTTTCTGGGTATAATATCATTCTTTATGTGTGGAGAGCAGCCTGAAAAATGCAACTACATGTATATGCTTAACTTTCCACACAAGTTTACAGAGAATCAATGCATTTAATGTTATATTTATAGTGAATTACACAGAGTTATCCAAAGTGGTAATGGTAGCACAAATTATATTTACACCCATAGTTCTGGATTTAAGTCAGGGGTTTCATTGTGGATCAGGCAACAAGCAAATTCATCAGCCATGAGGCTGATTTTGCCTGCACAGTTAGAGCATCTAAAGGAAAGTTTTTCATATAATGAAGTTCAGTTCAAAAATTTTATCTGCCTGTGAAAACCAATTGCCTTCCAGCTGAAAATAGTCTGTAAATTAAAGTTATCCCCTTGTAAGTCACTATGAATTTTTAATTCCTATTATTTCATTGTTATTTTCACAAGTATTTGTCACATTTATTGTATAAATGAATTTGCAAATGTGCGGTTGGGAATCCTTCTGCGATAGAGGGCCAGACTGCTAACATCTTGAATTCATGAATGGGACTTTGAGCACGATGCTCAATGAGTTTGCTGTAAATTCAGAAAGGTCTCTGAAGAGATCCTTGGCCGAGACGAAGTTGCCGCGTCAAACTTACCACAAACTATTATTTTCGCAAGTATTTGTCACATTTATTGCTATTGTTACAAATTTAAATAAATTGCTAAATGAACTATGCATCTGTGTAACATGGACGCAAAGAAGCTATTAGTAATAGGTAACTTACAATCTCATTTCTCTTTGGAAGTCATCATGGATACTTTTCTCACTGGTGGGTGTAGACATTGCTGCTGTCTTCAGACTTTCATCTTTGTCTTCCTGCTCTCTTGCCACAGTGATGTCCATTCTTTCAATCCAGTCAAGTTCCTGGGCAATCTGTTCCAATTTCTGCTTCATGCCAGGCTGTGAGTGAAAAAAAGAGTTATTGCTAAAAAAGGATGAAACTCTTGACTATCAAATTCAATGAAACTTGTGTGTACATACATATATCCACAAATTTGGCTCTTTATGTGCATGTGTGAGTTTGGGCATTCTTAAATCAGATCTGTTGAGCAGGATTACTTACATTTGTACTTAATGATAACTTGTATTATATTTTCACTTGGTTTTATTCTGAGTTTAATAAACCGGCTATGTGTAATAATTTTCACATAGCCATTTTACTCCATGCTGTTCTACTGTATTGCCTTTATGAACAGAGCCCAGCTCATTTTTGACTAATTTTATTCTTGCATTTCTGCTGGGGAGATTGAAGCATAAGCTTAATTAAAGTATTCTGAAGTATTTTAAGCTAGGTATTGAAACAAACTTTGGATGTATTCTAGCTAGTGTTGGACCCTTTCGGACAGTAATGAACTGGTCTTTTGTAATAATATGATTTTAATCAAAGTTTAAGCCTGAAAAGAAGGAATGGATCACAAAAATAAACTTACAATGTTGTTGTATGGCGCACGTGT
This sequence comes from Micromussa lordhowensis, assembly GCA_964020085.1. Lineage (NCBI taxonomy): Eukaryota > Metazoa > Cnidaria > Anthozoa > Scleractinia > Lobophylliidae > Micromussa > Micromussa lordhowensis. The sequence continues at coordinate 9,166,071 of OZ026608.1, read as the reverse complement.
CTTGGTTTGCGGCTTTATCCTGTTCAAACCGACTTGAAGCTTTCCGCTGGCGAAGTCTCTCTGGAGCTGCGAAAAGGTTATATCAACAACAAATAAGTACTACGGAAAACAAATGAAGGGGATTTCAAGTAAGAAACGGCACAATCAAACCTCGTCGTCTGATAATTCAGAGTTGCTTTCCATGGAATCTTCTTCCACGAAGTCGGCCATTTTGTTTTAGTTCTTTGAAACAGGACTGGGTCGAGTGAAACCGCTGACGATTTTGACACAATCACTTGTTTATCTTTTCTTGACTCTTTTCTTCTTCTCTCTTCGATTCTTCATTCTTTCGTTGCTCTCTGGTACGCTGGAATCTTGACGATCGTTTCCATGGATCAATTTCGAGAGGTTTTCGACTTATATGCCGAGCAGTTTGCTAAGATTCCCATGTTTCCAGTGCTACAATGTGTTCATTACACTATCATGACCTTAAAACTGCGGATGGCAGAAGGTAAGTACATGTATATACCGTAAGGGGGTTTGAATTCACTTTCTGTGCGTGACATATAGACCTGTCATCACAAGACCGGGTAAAGAATTTAAAATCTTTTTTTTTTTTCATTGTCATGTGTTTTATTCTTGTCCGATGGAAGGGAAAAGAACACAATTCATATGCCATTTTGTGCAAGCTGGAAAAAAAGAGCAGCTTGCTGGCAGCTGTTTGTCACCTGATTTTGAGTTTCCCTGCGCCTCTGTCTCAAAACGAGTCATTTAAAACCATTTTAATGTAAATGTGTTCCGACTGCACATTCATTTTCATTCAAATCCAACTCATTTTCATTCAAATCCAACTCATTTTCATAAGAGGAGTTTTGCATCTGGGGTTTGCCGATTCAAGCATTTTCCTCAAAATTTGATTTCTGAAATGTAGTTTGCATGAAATGTTTTCTACACTCTACTTCAGAATACCCTGCTACTTTTGACCCTCGCTATTGTTCTCGATTCTACTTGCGCACATACTTTAAAAGAATGAGAAATGTGCAGTAATGAATTAACTCAAGTGGAACAGAATATGAAATAAATTATCTGTTCAAATATAAGGTCCATTCCCAAACTGATGGAAAATAACAGCTTCAATTCATAGCCGACAGAAGTCAGATAGTTCAGATGTCCCCTCTTGTTTGCTTTTTTATTGAGGCATTGAAATAATTCTGAGATGACATATGTAAAACTCTGACACACACATGACCATATGGTTGTTGTTTAGTTGCATTTTGATCCTTTCAGAATGAGTTGCTCAATTTAATTTGGGGAGAGAGAGTGGAGATGATAATGACAAGGTGATGACATAGGGGAGGGGACTAAAAATCGTCAGTTTTCCCAAAGAATTCTTTTGTGCCTACCATGGGGCCGCTCCTTTGCCCTACTGTCACTCTCAAAGACAATCTTTATTTAAAAACCATTTTTCAAAAGACTGTGTGTTGACCTGCTGTTCATTTTAGAACTGTAACCAAAGTGGCCTGTGGTTTAAATCCTGTTTTATTTAGACCATGGATTTTTTAAAAGCTCTCTATACATTATGTAAGTACTCTGAGACCTTATTGTTTGTTGTTACAGGTTCAGTGTCCTTCGCATACTCACACCCGATGTCTTCCTGGGTTTCTAGCATCCTTACTTGTTTTGCCGGGACCATACTGGCTAATTTTTTGCTTGGAAACTCTCTCATTTTGCCATTGCTGGATACTCGACAAATTGCTATTTTGTCTGCCATTTGGTAAGAGATATAACAATTGAAAATAAAAGTTGTCTTTGAACAACTGACTGACCTACCGACTGAGTGAATTACTCTGACTGACTTCAGGACATGGCCTATACAGCAAATTTCCGTAAAAATTAGGGTTTTGTGATGTTAATTAATTGTTGGCTACATGAAGCATTCTCTCAGTCTGTTCTCACTTCAAATTTAAAGTACCCCGAAATGCAGATTGTATGGCGGCAGACTAAATAACTCAGACTTACAGATCAATGAATACAGTGTAGATGGTCTTTTCAAGAGTTATATAGTCACAATACAAGGTTGGCAATTATAATTATGAGGCTACTCTTAAGGTGATTCCCGAGTTTTGCATTGCGCATTCCTACTGCGCACGAATTTTGCATCATCAGCACGCGCACATGAGCGCGCGCGCGTACAAAACATAAGAGATTTCCTTCAAACTAAGCTCGATAGCGAAATAAAAGCTAATTTCCTCTTAAACGAGCACGGTGACCCCCACTTTTTATTTTATAAAAATTATAAATTCAATGAGAACAATATCCGCAATAACTGAGAAAAAAATTTGGCAGAAATCTATGGCTACTTTTTTGGCAAATGAAATAAATGCTACAGATAGAGATGTAACAGGCCCATTAGAGCAAGTCCAAATTATGTTTCCTTTAAAGGATAAAAATATCAGTTAATAATGCAGGGTATTTGAAGCCATTTCTTCTGGGACGTAGATGAATAAGCAATCAAAGACAGTCGAATTCTGTGAGATATAACACGTCGCATTGTAAAATAATCGAGCTTATTTGTTGCGCACTGAGATAACCAAAAGTCACCAAAATAACCATATTTGTCAGCATCGTGGCATGAAAACAAGCACGGTGACCCCCTCTTTTTATTACGTTTTTAACATCTCCTTGTACTGTAATGACACCATGCCTAGTTTCATCGGAAATCTATGGCGGGTTCTTTTACCCGGGAATCACCTTAACCACAAGGAAATACACTATACAATATTATTTAAGTTTGAGATTGCATCAGATTGAAACCAAGCAGTTGCAAGACTGACTCATACTGTTAACTTTCTAGTTGGCAAGTGTAATATATATATGTGTAAGAGATTTTGAAAGGTGGTAGTGTCATTGTTGTTTGTCTGTACCATCATAATAATAGTTATAGTTCACTAATAAATTTTCTCTGATTCTTATTGGTTGAAATTGATCATGTAATGTGATTGTGTTCATCCGTGGAGAGACACTATCAGCCCGTGGTGCCTGTCCAAGGAAATACCCTATTGGACAGTACTCATCTGCGAAAATATTTCCGTAAACAAGAGGCCTTACAGAAAATAAACAACTGAAATTGTAAAGAGTGCGTTTTTGTCAGTTTTCGTTTTCAGATTTTACATTAAATGTCTTTCACGGTTTTCATCTAAAACAGTTGAAATAAGTCAATTTCATTTTTTGAACTGGCGCGCAGAAGAAAATTTAGCGGTAAACAATAAACACAATAGAGTGTTTATGTCTCGGAACTATCGGTCTGATATTTGCCCCTTGGAAATTTGATGTTCTTAAAACTAGCATATTTGCCCTCGAATCTTTGCTTCTCTGGCACATATTTGTTTTAATAACATCAAATTTCTATGGGGCAACTATCAGACAATAGTTATCAAACTATAATTTTTATTTCTTTAACGACAGACTGAGTAAGTTTACACATTTTTACTTCAATCATGTAATCACAGTTTAACTGACTGTGCTGTTTGTTCTGAAGGTATCTTGTATTCTTTTGCCCGTTGGATTTGTTTACCAAGTTCTTTATGCTGAAACCATTTTGGGTATGTTTGGTTTGTACTGTAGTTCAATTATCAAATAATTATAAATCATTCTTACTATAAATTGTACTTGGAATTTCTCTTACAATACCACTGAAAGTAAAATTACTGCCAGTTGATGATGATGGTCATGAAATAATATAAACTTGTCCTTTCATGACAATTAAAGCACTTTTTTTAATTAATACTTTTATAAAATAATATAATTGTATGGTTTAGGTTAATTCTTCTGTTTTTGCAGGTAGTTCTTCTGGTACTCAAAGAAGCCCACCGAGCAAAAAACATTCTCAAGGGAGTGGAAATGGCTGCGCCACTCTACTCTGATGCTTGGCTTGTTATGATAGCTATTGGGACTGCAAAAGGTAACAAGTAAAACAACTGAACACCGTCATTCTAACTGCATATTTGTTTGTAAAACTTTTGCTGCAGCTGTTTTCTATGTAGGTCAGTGGGTTTGGAAAAATGTACAGTCTTTTTAAGTTGTAAATTTTTATTGATAATTATTATAAGTGCAGTGATGTTGTTAAAGCTGTAGTGTTGCAGGCTTTTTAAACTCTGATAATTTGGTTTTATCAACTGAGTTGATAATAAATGTGAATTGGCCACCGTAAAGAGATTTGAAAGCTGACGTTTCGAGCCAATTCAAGCCAATTCGAGCCAATTCACATTATCAACTCAGTTGATAAAAACAAATTATCTTGTAATACTCCCCACCAATGTCGCAGCACCAGTTTCTTTAGAAACTTACCCTCTTTATTTTTTAAACTCTGTTGTCATATCTTGGAGAAATTGTTAAAAACAAAATACTGACTGTTAACAATTAATTTTATTTTCCTTTCAGCAATTCACGGATTTTATGTATTTATCTTCATTTCATGCACTAGTGAAGATTATACTAAATCATAATTTAGCACTGTTTTGTGAATTTAATGCAGCAATGTTGCCATGATAATTTTCCTTTAATTCAGTTTTACTAACTTCATTTTTGTTAATTAAACCTTTTTACTGTACTGTAGGAGCAGGCAGCAGACTTCTAAGACCAGTGGTTAAGTTCGTCCAAGGCAAAGTGGAAACTATCAACGAAGCACTCTATCCTTCATTGTAAGATTTTAAACTTCTTGTTTGACTATTATTCATCCTTCTTGTCTCCTTGACAAAAGCTTGCTATTGTTTATATAGAAATCTTGAGCTCATAATCTTATGGTAAGTATAGGATGTTTTCTGACCACTACTGTTAAATGGTTGCTGCTTTCAAGGTTCGTTACTTTCGGAACTTAAGGGTCCTTCAGCCTGCTTGCTTGCTTGCTTGTTTTAATTAATTAATCAATTAATTAATTAAATGCACTAGAGACCAACTATCTTTTAATTATCTATTTCATGTGTTTGTTCTTTTATTTCAGCGTCACTAAGCTGTCCATTTTTGGTAGCATCCTTTTCATCGTGGTCCAGAAGCGTATGGTGGAATTCACTACAGCTGAAGTTCTATTAATCATTACTTGTGTGGGGTCATTTCTTCAGGTCTTGATGTACCTTAGCAATACAAGTGATCCTTTTACCTACTTGGAGAAAGGTGTAGCTGCTATTTTCTTCAGAGAACCAACTGAAAAGGCCAACACTTCAGACAGCAAGAAGAAAAAAGAGTAGAATCATGAAACAAGACATGACTCACTTGTTGTTAGAACTCTCTACCTTGAATACTTTCTTTGGTTTTGGCTAACCGAATTGCTTGAAGGAATGTTAGAGTGGTGCATCTTTGGAGAGCAGACAGAATAAATGGTTTCCAAGCACTGCTGAAGACTTGCAAATTCTTATTGATCATTACAAGCCTTTTGCAAGCAAGCAAGCACATTTTTACGAAGTTGAATCCGAAACAGTTTATCACCTGTTTAATGAATGTTCTTTCACACTTAGGCACTATTATTTAAATTATTTTGTAATGCATGCAAAACCGCATATTTTATTAAGTCATAACCATTTCAAAAGGACACAGTTGACCTGGAAGATCAAACCACTGATAAAAGACAGAGAAAATTTCGGGCTACATGTAAGTGGCTGCAGTTTTATGACATTGTATTAATAACAGATCAAGTTTACCTGTAACTACACCCTCAAGCAGAGCCTCTTTATGGCCACTAATAAATCCTAAAAGTAGCGACCACCCAAAAGTCGAGAGTCCTAACCAATATTGCAATGTAAAATGGATTGTTAATGATAGTGCTGTGTTATTAGGAACATGTTGTTTTAGTAAATTCTCAACTCCGACTATTGCAATTCTAACTTTTTGATTGGCTAAAAAGCTCCGACTATGAACCAATAGTCTGAGTTTTTTTGTCATATGGAAAATAGCGCGCCAAGTTCAAAAATTTTCCGCACATCAAAGTTTTCAACTTCAGCCCTCTAAATGGCCGAAATAAAAATGGGCGGCAAAACTGGTTTGAGAACTTACTAAAACAATTATTCCATTCGCCCTTGTTGGATATGAAGTGATTATAACCAACTCGTGCTACGCGCTCGTTGGTTATTTTATCACTTCATATCCAACTCGGGCTCACGGAATAATTGTTATATATTTTGTATTTTGCTCTTATGTATTGTAATTTAATTAGCGTGATCGTTTTGTAATATATGTATCGTGACTAGTGCAGGAAGAAATAGCATAAGTAGTGTAAGGAGCATGTGTAGTGTAAGTGTAAATGTAAGTATAATGTTAGTATTGTAAATAGTGTAAGTGTTCGTCCTGTAAATAAAATTGCTTCAATTTAAAATATAAAAAAAAATAAAAAAATAGGGTCCTCCTCTGGAATTACTAATTAACAATTAGATTATGAGCTCGAGATTTCTATGAGGTGATAGTTGATGAGGCCGAAGGCCGAATTAACTATCAAATTAACAACAGAAAATTTACTTCAAAAAATTTACTTCAAATAGTGGTTTCCAATTATTTCTCGACGTATTATCAAACTTTGTGCCTTTTAAAAAGATCGCTCGGATTGAATTGTCATTTAAAATTTAAGTTGTGTGCCCGCACATCAGTTTTTCAATAATTTCGATTTTTTTAAAGTCAAGAAACCGTACAATAAAATGTGATTCGTTTAGTCTTCTCAGGAATCTAATTATCCATTTGCATCAAAATTTTCGTCCAAAACTTGAGAAAAACGAAAAAAAAACGTCGCCATTTCGTACACGACCTCCAGCCACTGCACACTAATGGCTGATAGTGTGCAATGGCTCAGCCAATCAGATTACAGCATTTGCATTAGTATACTAGTAGAATTCTACTAATTGTTAATTATTTCTATCCATGAAATAAGTAAACAACAGATTAACGCTTTAAGTTGGCTTTGACAAAGAGCCGTGTTAACGTGGCTGAGGTGGAATTCTAACATGTTTGACGGTCTGGTTTGATAGGAGATCTTAAATACTGAAGTTCAAAAGAAATAAATGCAACCCTCGTATCAGAAAAATCAAGAGTTCATAATGACTAGATTAAGAACTATCATATAATGCGCACTTTCCGAGAATAAGCAAACAGGTATAAATCACAAGAAGTTTAAAATTGTCAATAAGGGTCAGATCTGGCCAGATCTAAGTCAGATCGAATTGAATTTCTGAAAAAAAACCGGAAGTGAAAATGCGCTTCTGGTTAATTTATCTAAGGTTACCGTTACATTTTAATCTAACTTGTTTGGTTTAGCACTGGACTTCCCCACGCTGTAAAACAAGTAATACGAGGCAGGCCAAAGTGCTTGTTGATTGGTTAATACGAAAACGTCAGTGGCATTCTGGGTGACATATTACAAACTAACTGAATATCACTAGCAAAACCACGCAATTCGGTTAATAAGATGTTTATTATATGGCGCAAACAAGAACAATTTAATTCGTTCAATGTAACTGGTTTGTACTAACTGACATTTTGCTTGCAAATGGCGATGAGGTGGATTTAATCTGCCAGAGTTTGCTCTTTCTCTTTACTTTTTTTTCTCATCAGGCTTTTTGGCACTGCCATAAATAAATATTGTTACATGAAAATAGTCAATGATTTTGGAGTTTAGTTTGCAACTTTTTCACTGCAAGCATTACCGGTCTAGATGGGAAAATCTAGACCGCTTTCAATATCGATTTCAGCCAATCAAATTCGTGAATTGCAAATGGCGATTTTGCTTGCAAATGGCGATGAGCTGGATTTAATCTGCCAGAGTTTGCTCTTTCTCTTTACATTTTTTGGCACTGCCATAAATAAATATTGTTACATGAAAATAGTCAATGATTTTGGATTTTAGTTTGCAACTTAATTTTTCATTGCAAGCATTACCGGTCTAGATGCCGGTCTAGATGGGAAAATCTAGACCGCTTTCAATATCGATTTCAGCCAATCAAATTCGTGAAAATGGTAGTTCCCAGTCCTTGTGAGACACAGCCATGTAATAATATATAATATTAATCTCATATATAATATTAATATAAATATAATATATAATATTAATATATAATAGTAATCTTATATTATAGCTAAGCTTCTTTTGCTATGGTTTAAAGATAACAAAATTGGACTTCTCAGCATTTATAGTAAGCTTAATAGTATTTAACCAGTCACAGATTTCTGCAGTTCGATGTTGATTGCACTTTCTAATGACTACAAATCCTTGTCAGCGTACAGCAGATTTGTATCATCGGCAAACAAATAAAAAGAAAGCTTCTCAGAAGAATCATAAATATCACTACATAAATCAGGAAAAGTAGTGGGCCTAAGACAGAGCCTAATGTAGGACTCCTGTTGGCATATTTCTTTTAGATGATATTTGGTTATCAATAGATCGTTTTCACTGTCACGCAATAAAAAAAATAAATCGAAAACTATCCAGTGGAAAAAAGCTAAGAAATTGTGATGTTATAGAAGATAAAAAAAAAGACACTTCGCCAAGTTTTAGCCCTGTGCGTTTCCCCAAACTTCAGTATTTACATAAGCACTTTTTCTAATGCTCTAGCTTCTAACAGGGCTCAAAATCATGAGATAAGTATATATTTTTCAACAAATTTGATCGTAGCGTTATGTCACGCACCTCCATTACCCGGAAATTCAAAATGCTGTGGTTTCCAAACGAAGCACGCCATTGAGCTTTAAAGTTGTAAACAGATATAAATATGTCACCTCTTATACCTGATGAGGATGAAAACTTCGGTGGATCTTTAGTTTTAGATTTTAGAAAGTGATGACGTCACGTGAAAACGATCTATTTGAGTAGTTTGGACACAGCCAATTAAGGAGGATGAAAACCAGTCATTTACAGGGCCCCTTATACCTTAATGATAAAGCAGTAGGAGTGAATGATCTATAGTATCAAAAGCCCTTACAAAGTGAAAGAAAAGATCACAAGTAAACAATTTGTTGTTCACCTTGTTTTGGATTGAATTAGCAATATCCACAATTGCAGGTTGAGTTGACAGGTTCTCACGAAAACCATACTGGCCATTGTGCAAAAATTCATTTAGTTCAAGATAAGATTTTAATCCATGGCACATAACTTTCTCGAAGAGCCGATTGAAACGTGGAAGAAGAGAAATGGGGCAATAGTTTCCAGGGTCTGTTTCATCACCATCAAAAAAGATAGGAACGATTTTGCATGCTTTAATTTGGATGGATCATATTGACCTGTTATAAGGGAAATATTCATTATTTGTACCGGCAGTGGTTGAGAGAGTATATTGCTGGAAAATTTAAACACCCGAACATGGCAGGAGTATAACGAATGCGATTTATTAGAAGGGAGAAGCAAAATTTCAGTTTCTAGTTCCATGGGAGTAGATGGCTCAAAGAAGAATGAGCTGAATATATAAATTATTGGTAGGGAGATAATGGCTAAAATGATAATTAGCTCAATTGTATTTCAGTATCAAAAGAATCTTTCAAAATGCCGATACGTATATGTTCTTATATAAACCTTCTTTCTAGACTTTATGTTTCTTGTCCAGCTGGTCTACTACGTAACTATACTGAAATACAACAGTCATTGATTGGCTGCACGTGGATCGCATGACACGCTCGTCATGTTTTATTCCCAGCAACTTCCGGCTCACTTTCCTTAAAGACTTTGACATAGACAGAAAACGCCTAGCAAACTTCCATGTCGAGTAAAATGGCTACGTCAGTACACGATACGAATTACCAGGAACTGAACGTCGTGTTTAAGACTCTTGGAGAGCGAGGAAAGGAAGCCGAAATAAAGAAGGACTACAACGACTACGTTGTGACCTATGTTTTACAGCAGCTGTCAGAGTACTTGAGCAAGAAAACTTCAAATCGCATCGTGGCCCGTCCTTACGGGAGTGCAGTAGAAGATTTAAAGAGTCTTGTTGCAGACGATTATGGAGATGTGGACATCATGATCTTCCCTACATCCGATGACTGCTTGGTTCATGAGGAACTACTGGAATATTCACCTGAGAATCCACTGCATGCAAAAATCAAAGGACGAGATCATGCCGTGTTCCAATCCTGCCTCGTGGAAGACACTGAGTACGTGGCCACCTCAGCCTTGAAGAATTTTCATTCTGCAATTTATGGGAGTGCGGCACCCGGGTTATTCGATCTTTTTAAAAGCTGCATGCAGGCTTTGTCGCGAGAGGATCTGACTCTCTGCCCCGAATGTGTTTACAGTTGGAAGAACAAGGAAGACAGTCCAGCTTTTTCAGCTGAACTTCATCAGTCGTTTGGGACGTTGGTTGAACAGATGCAGAAAATAAAAGACTCCCAAAGCTTACAGGATCGGGATGTTACTCAATGGGAATGGTTTGCTAAGGCGCTTTGTGATGCTAGAGGAACTGAATACACAACGGAGCACGCCGAAGTTTTGAGCGACCTTTTTCAGCACGCAGGCGAAGTACAGAGTGCATCGGCGAATAAAGATGGCTCAACTAGTATTTTCGAAAGCTTCCAGGCTTTATTTCAAGAGATTTTTGGTGGTGTTAAAATACAAAACTTGAAGGCCCGAGTTCAAGAAATCGAAAGTCGATCACAAAACGAAACCGAAAGTGGGACGAGCGAAGCTGTTGAAAATGACCAACATCCTGTCACGCCGGAAAATCGTGACGCAAACGAAAGCGGAAGTAGCTTGGTAGCTCCAAATAATAATAAGGAGCCATATGTCACGCCACAAAACTGTGAAAACGGCCAGGGGCCTACAGAAGACATCAAATCCGCCGCGAGCTTCGATTCGATAGAAAATTCTCGAGCAGATCCAACAAGCGAAGGTGTAGATGACAAGATTGAAGTCAGAACGAAAGCAGATGAATCCGGAACAGAAATGAGAAACTCCATTGAGAAAGAAAAGCTGACCTCTGATAATGTGACACACAGTGAAGATTCCAAAGAAGAAGCACACAAGGAAGCGAGATGGAGAACATATCGCTGGATGGAACACATTTTAGGAACTAAAACCGAGATGAAAGAGGGTGCGGTAAAGGGTAAGGAATATGAGCGAAAAGAAGGAGTTGACCTCGTCCCTGCCTTGAAATCCCAAGGATGGCCAAAGGTGGCAAGGGATTGGATCAAAACAGACCGTAAATGGCCTTCCCCAGAAATGGTCGACAAGGTGATTCAGGAGGGGTACCACATGGTTGTAAAGCCCCCAAAGAATGGCGATTCTGAATGCTACTTCAGAATATCCTTTTCCCATGCTGAATTCTTGTTGAGCCAAGAGATGAATGAAGTCCAACGAGAGTGCTATCGTTGCCTGAAAAAAATTCACCGAGCTCATCTTTCCAAGCCGACGGGCTTAGTGACATTCCATCTGAAGAACATTCTTCTGCAAACCATCGAAGAGACCGGGGCCGAGATGTGGACTGAAAGCAACAGAGCGGAGTGCATGATGAAACTTCTCCGCAATCTTTTGGAAGCTCTTACAAAGAAAGATTTGCGTCATTTCTTTGTGAGATCATACAATCTGTTTGGTGTGGATTACATTGAAGATCCCAAGGTTCTCGAATCCCTAGCCGAGGCAGTCGAGCGGATCATGGAAAGTCCATTAGAAATTTCAAAGAAGTTGATCCAGCGGTATCGAGACGATGCGAAGAAAGTCGAGGAGCAACAATGTGAAGAAACTGGGAAGGCTAGATCTGAAGGAAATGATGAGAGCCAAAGCAAGGAGGAAACGTCCTCTGCACTGCTAACGGGAACTCCAACACAAGGAATCAGTGCAAGTTATACATACCACGAGCTGGAAGATATTTGCCTCGAGATCAGCAAGGAGCTGATCGATAAGGCTTTAAATGGCGCTGATTGCAATCTTGAAACCATGGATCCTGTGGAAAGATCCTTGGTGGAAGATCTTAGAGAACTTGCAAGCATTCATGGCTTAAAGCCTGAAGAATTCCTAACAGTTATTAAAACCTGCTGGGCGAGCACGATGTGCTACAATGTTTGGATGAGCACCGAGCCTGACATGAGGCGTCGTATGCTTGATGCAATACAAGGCCATGTTCAGATGATCAAGTGGATGTTGAAGCAAGAAGATTTCGCAGCTGGAAACGAGCAGGCTATCGCCGACAGAATGCTTGATCCTTCCGCTGACGATCCCTTCGACTTGAGCCACGTGATTCCGGCTGGTGGTATAGGACGGCTTATTGGCAGAAGCTTGGAGAATCTTGGGCAGAGTCTAAGCCAGCCAACTCAGCTGTTAAATATGGATGACATTCCATTGGACTGACATTATAATCCTTGCCAGAACGGTTTGTGAAACTTCGTCATTTTTCGATAAAAGGGCAATTTTCACTCCCCCTCACCAAACAAAACTGGGTGGGTTTCAGGAGCCAACTGTGTCAGAAATTTTTCAGGGGAAAGATCTTTCTAAGGCTATTTCTATGAGTGTAAATTGCCAGTTGCTTAGAATTTCCACAAGAAAAATGGAAAAACAAATTGAAGTAGGGAAGTGTTTCAAACTCTTTTGGCCAGGATAGCATGTTGTATAGTGACTCTAGAGTAGTTAGATGCTTAAGATTTTCGTTTGTGAGCGCTCAATTGGACAAAAACGTAGTTTGTTTTTCGCCGATCAAAACTGACTTGAATTAGCTCATTCTCTCTTGCTTGCATTTACGAATTTTCCCGTGATTGGGAGGAGTCGCATGTTTTGTCTTACGTTTTGATTGGATCATGGCGTTTCTTGTTTTGGTTAATTGTTTAGATGTGGTTGCTTTTGTTGTGGTTCTACTGATGGAAATTAAGACTTGGTTGTTTATAACTGTTAAACGTTAATCTCAATCGACATGTACAAAGTAGTGACAAATGTAGAGGATGAACAAGCACGAGAGTATTTGTAATCCTTGGGCGATGCGTGACACTTATATTCAAAAGAAAGTAAAAATTACTGGTGACATAGAAATATGCAACGGAAATTGTGAAACATCACGCACGTTACGGGCATAGCCCTTCTTCAGTGTGAAAACCGTTAAGTTCGCGCAGCTGTTCATTTGGAAGTAACATTTTTGAAACAAAGCACGCGGAAACTAGACGCGCGCTTGAACACTTCTTATGAGCTCGCGTTGTTATGAGAATGACAATTGTAATCAACACAGCGCTGAGTTACTATAACTATTTCGTAAATAACAATAGCAATTTGAATCATTGTAAATGTAAATCTTATTTATGGTGGTCATGCATTTAGCTATCAGTACTAAGCTTAGCTAGTTTACAGGCATGCCAGTGAAACAAAGGAAACAAATATTTCAAATAAACGAAACATAGTTAAAAATCCCAACTGGCAGGAGGCAGACCAGTTGGCTATCTACAAAGCGTGACCGAGGATTTGAACTCGGGACTACCGAGAAACAAATCCCGTGAGTGGCAGGGTGGAGGCCTTGAACCCGGGACCTCCGGATTACAACACCAGCGCCCTAAAGGCGGCGAAATACGAGATACAAAAACCTTCAACTTGTTGCGCAACATTGTTTCGTTGCAAGTTTTCGTCGATGTTAACCGTTTTTCACCTTACGTGGTCAACTTGTCGCGTAACAAAAACATTTGTTGCGGGTTGAAGAAAGTTGTTGCGAAAAGTAGAGCGCGGGTCTACTTTGAGCAACAAATTTTGGCTTTGTTGCTCGTTTTTATAATCCATGATCAAATTCACAACTTGTAACGTAACAAATTTGCTCGTGCCCTAGCAAATCAACCAATCAGCGCGCCGCATTTCTTCAACCTGCAACAAATGTTTTTGCGGGTCAAGTTGAAAAACGCGAAACATCGACAAAAACTTGCAACGAAACAATGTTGTGCGACAAGTTGAAGGTTTTTGTATCTCGTATTTCGCCGCCTTAAACCACTCGGCCACGCAGCCTCCTTGTTTTACTAAATTCTTCGCTAACTTACTCTGGTATCCTTTTGTAGGAAGATATATACTGCAGATTGTACAGTATATAAGGCAGCAAGGAGGGTGGCAAGGTGTCCACTGTGCGAGTCTTTAGGGAGCTTAAGTAAACCACGACGACGACGTCAACGAGAACGTCACCAAACAAAAGGTTTAATGAACAAAACAATAGCTGTGCACGTGCGTTATCAATCTTTGTACATTTCTTTGCCGTCCTCTGCAAAACAATTAAACCCTTGCTTTGACATACATGAAATGTTCCGAAATTATTTCGCAGCTTCTCGAATTAATTTCGGAACATTTCATGTATGTCAAAGCAAGGGTTTAATTGTCCTGGCAGCTGAGTAGAAATAAGTTTCTAATTGCATGAAATGGAAAATGATAGGGTTGCTCATTGTACCTGCAAGGGGTTAAAAACGCGGATTTGGTGCCTCTTTAGTGGTTCGCCTCAATAGGTCCACAGTGGGAGCTTTTGCGGTACCTTTTAGGGTTTTGAGCCAAAAAATATCACAGGAGATAATGTGTAAGAATCGGTACCGTAAATTCCAAGACACGCCCACAAAACAAGATCTTGGTAACTCTGAGCATCCCCGTACTTTTTATAAGGGAGTTTCCAACCCCCCCCCCCCCCCCCAGAATTCTGGCCCCCTCTCTATCACGCAACGCTACGATCTCGGAGATAGGGTCACTCTCACCAAGAGCGTAGCATTGTGTGACAGAGACAGGGCCAGACTGGATTATCAAATTCACTGGTGTAAAGGGTAGAGCCGCTAGTTCTCTTTAAAAAAATAACGCCCCAGATTAGCCAAGCGCTACAGTACTTTTAATTTTTAAATCGTATCTGAATTCAATTGCCATTAAACTCAAACTGATATAATAAGTAGATCATGAATAAGACAATGTTTAACTTGTTAGTAGTTCTAAATAATTCAAGATTTGAATAATTGGACTGTTATGTATTTGCAGTCACGAAAGAGAGCCTATGTATTTTGAAATTAATACGTAGTGGTAGTAATAGTAGTCCACGGCTCAGTGGAAAACAATTAGTATAATGAATGTGATCAGTGATGAATCAGACTTACGTTCTATTATTTCACTGGCTTCGTCGTCAACACATATCGTCATGTAGGCGAACTACGCTTTACAACAAGTTTTGGACTTCCATGTGCCCATTATTACTGCGCAAGAAATTCAGAGCGCAACGTCACGCTTTCATACATCAAGGGCGTGCTCTAAGGAAGAAATATTCCCGATTCATCCATTTTAACAAAAACAGGAAAAATCTGTCCATGAGAAGTTACAAATATTTCGCTTTTCGAGCCGTGTCGTGAGCGTGCGAGTGTCACATCCACTCGCATGTCACGCTCGCAGTCACTCGCACGTTCACTTCTTTTGCGTTCCTCCCCACGGATTTCCGAGCAAAAGAGACTGGTCACTGTCTAGTCACTTAGACGATTAATCGGTTGGTTCAAAGATACATTGTATCTCGATAGCAAAATAAAGTATATGTGGACATTACCTCTGTTTGAGTGATCACCTTAAAGTATGATTCTCAGTTGAACCCTAACTCAGAACACCTGCGTGTTTAAGTGCTACGGTAGTGCAAACATATACAGTGCTGTGACACAAAGTATAGAAGGACTTGTTAGGCCTGAAATTCAACAACTGATAAAAGAAGTCAACGCGAACCACGTAAAGTACAAACTTGAGTACAGCAACACGAAACAGTTTACTAAAATACGACTTTAAAACTCGATTTTTGGCATCATCTGGAGAGTTAAAACCGAACGCAAGTATTAGTAACATTACCCTTTATTTCTGTTTGCCCCAAAAAACGATGTCAAACTCTCACCATCAGAGCATTGAAGTAAAACGCTACGTTCCTTGTCATCCTTTATTTTTTAACAGTGATTGACATTTGGTTCCTCCATATACAGTTTCTAGCAAACACGTGAGGATGCGGGGGGTAATTGTATTGAAGGTCTCTACAAGGAGCCTTCAGATCACTTGAATTTGTTGTATATTGTAACTACCATCTCGACTCTCCTTTGGTTCATAAGAAGGCAGCTTTGAATGTGCACCGGTCTCCTGTTGTACAATACGACTGCGAAGGTTTCTTGTGCATTCTCTAACATAATTAAATGGTTTAAGGTTATAAAACGTTCTTGGTTCTTGAGTTGATATCATCTTATTCTGGAGAAGAGGTTGAGCTCAGATTTGGATTCCTAATGAAGGAAAACAGGAGAGAAAACAAAACGGTTAACGGCTGCAAGGAGGTTCACAACAATGCCACTCAAAAATCAGTACAAAGGAGCAAAAAAACTCATACGCGTATGTGCAATACGCGCTAGAAACATAGTCACTCGCACAAGTCAAAAGGTTGACTTGGTAACAAACGAAATAAACCAAGTACTGTACTAAGCACAAAACACGAACAAAGGGCAGCAGATACCTTGTGTGAGCGCGCTTTGTTGAAGACATTCCAGAAACGAAGAGTTTCATCCCCGGCTCCTGTTACTATAGCTTCACCATCAGGCGACACGGCCTGTGATCAAGAACGAAAATCTCATTAGTTATAAACCCAGACACATAATAATAACCCATAAAGTGACAAGGATGGTCAAGGATGGCAAAAATTGACACAGATTACAAATGACGAAGTTGAAAAATTTAGGCTAAACTTTCCAAGATGCGAAAACTGTGATGTAGCTCCTTTATAGCGGAGCTCCGGCGGCCGAAGGCCGCCAAGCGGAGCCCCATACCCATATTAGGAAACTGAAGGGAACCCATGAACTGATTTTCTCATGTGTATCATGGCTAGCGGTATTGCTCGTGGGCGCGTACGCACGACGACGACGACGACGGTGGTGGAGTCGCGCAACATGGCGGCCACAATTGACACGTAAACCAAAACGAGGCTTCAGTTTTCGCGGGCTTTCCTTGTAGGTTGACAGAGCACATGTACCCTTGGTTTAAAGCGTCCTTTGGACATCCATGTTGCAGTCAATTGACACCTGTCAAAACAAGGAATCCGCTGACCAGTATCACGTGACCATATCGCGGGCTCAAGTTCAGGGCTCATCGAGGTCACGTGTTTTTTAAAGTTGACCGCTGCCCAAGTGCTGCTTTTTTCGATTAGATCGCGGGCTCATGTCAGGATTAACTTGCTGTAAACAGCGTAGGGTTGGTAGGAAGCCGGTTAACGCTAACCCAGGATTAAAATTTAACCGAATTATAACCTTTTCTTTTGTACAAAGTTTTTTCACTGCTTTTGTTTTGCGTATTTTGCTTTCATTAAAATTCAAAACACAAAAACAATATACAGAAAATCTCACCGCAAAGTTACAAAACTCAAATCAAAATTCTACTTTATCCTCGGCTAGTTTGATCGGGCTCTGAACAACCCGGCCCAGGAGCTACGCTTTTAGGCTGGCCTAAATCTATATATTAAGAGCTGTTATGACTGTGTTATCACTGTGAAAATTCCAAGTCTGCAGACGGTTTTATCTATCATTTCAGCGATTTCCTGCTGTTGCTTTTGATACAATATTATACTTCAAATTGAGGCTCGCACTGTATTAATTAGTCTTCATTCATTTAAAACGAAAGTGGAGTATTTGAAAGTAGTTTCAAAGGGAGGAAAACAGCAAAGCATTTTAAATCGAAAATTAACACGGTTGGTTACGACTAAGGAAGATCAAGATGGATAACGAACGACAAACTTGAGCCATGTTGTAAGATCAAAATTAACTTGTACAGCTACTCCAGGCCTGGGTTGTCCGAAAGGTGGATAACGCTATCCACCGGATAAATCACTATCTCATGGATAGCGTGGCTTGTTTTGTTAACACTTATCCGCTGGATAGTGATTTATCCGGTGGATGGCGTTATCCAGCCTTTGAACAACTGGGGCCAGTATTTTAATGAAAGAAAGTTCACCTTTCTCATTGCAAGAGTTCTTACTGATGTGAAAACCTCAAGATAATGAGCAACGTGACCTCAATTTTTTTTATTGCACTTTTGTAATATTCGTAACAGAATTGCCAAGTGGACCAAGGTTTTGATAATTTTAAATATTGCCTCTTTTTCGATGGAATAGCCTTAGTGGTATGCCGGCATTGATTGCTATGGAATGAGCGTCACCTTCTAAGCCTTTATTTGCTTCGTCTTATGACGAAGAACCATTATGGACGAACCCAATAACGATTGCCAAAGCAAATATCAACTTACCAGATACAGAACTCTGTAAGAATGCCCTGTTAACTTAGCTACTTGAGTCAACGAGGGATATTTCCAAACTAGGATCTGGTTCTGCGAGTAGCCGTGCGTACTAACCTGCAGTCAAGAACAAAAGTGCAAAACCATGCAATGTTTGCATTTCCATACGTAATATAGTTCAAGGTATATAACTTGAACTATGGGCGACTATACCAGTTTTTATGATCTTCCATATATTTAATTGTATATACCAGTTTTAGTTAACCACAAATGGCATACACACTTCAGACTTCAACTGAGTTTCGGAAGGTCAGTAAGTATGCAGTTGATATAGGCACTAGTTTCGTTACTTCGGAAAGAGAGAAACTTCAGATACAAGTCGTGTTGTGATCTGATTAGAAAAGACACCTTGAAATTTGCCAAAATCAACTGGTAAGTCAAATCAGGTACATGCAGTGCAACACCAAACCGGTCCTCGAAGAAAGAAGGGAAGTTCTTTTTACCGGTGGGAATGGCTATTAAGCAAAATGAAAAAACCCTGATATATAACAAGCAAACTTGACTGTGGAACATTCCCTTTCTAGTAAATAATTAAAATACTTAAAATTCAAATCCCCGAAAATCAGTGGTTTCCAAATCAACGAAACCAAAAACACTCACCAGTTCATTGGAATGCTTTGACCATGCTAAGTTGCAAACCTGGCATGAGAAACAAAATACAAGTACATTT
This sequence comes from Micromussa lordhowensis, assembly GCA_964020085.1. Lineage (NCBI taxonomy): Eukaryota > Metazoa > Cnidaria > Anthozoa > Scleractinia > Lobophylliidae > Micromussa > Micromussa lordhowensis. Next base: position 9,147,187 of record OZ026608.1, on the reverse strand, counting down.
TAGGTCAGTACACACGCAAGGGCGTAAACCGCTTACACTGTTCACACGAGCCCTTGAGCCACAAGGGCAGCAGGACGAGCTACATTAACAATGGCACTGTGTTCTATGATTGGTTTATTCTCATGGGAAGAGTCAAGCGGACAGTTTATATAAGGCAACACTTGCAAACCTTTATTGACGATTTAAACCAGTTTGAGTACAAGATATAAAATAACGCGTCACCTCAACAACAGATTGATCAGGAGATATCGACCTTCCTTACAACTTTATTACATTTCAGAGGAAACATTCGCCACTCATGCCCTGGGGCTGGCCGCTTGTCTGTCTAATTATTGGTGACACAGAATTGACTCTGAAGTGTAAATTTAAGTGCTAAATAAACCCGTGAATAACCCACTGGGCGTTAGCCCTAGTAAAGGGAATCAGGGAACCACACAAGGTAAAGAAAAAATCTTTTGACCTCGGCACAACATTCATATGTACCCTTACTTTCTCTTTTCTCTTCGCCGGGATTCACCATCTAATCGTCCTCGACTTTCTCTGTCCGACCTCGTAGCTCAGTCGGCAGAGTAACGGTAGATCTAATCCGGAGGTCGTGGGTTCGATTCCCACCGAGGTCAAAATATTTTTTCTTTACCTCGTGTGGTTCCCTGATTCCCTTTACTGGGGCTAACGCCTGGTGGGTTATTCACGGGTTTATTTACCACTTAAACTTACACTTCAGAGTTAATTCTCTGTGTCACCATTTGTGTTCTTAGTGCTACGCGGCACAACATTCATATGTCTATTTATTGGCTTGGCCCATCAGTCATCACATATCACACAGTACACATTGAACTCAAATTACTAAACAGTATGCAATCTTCAACACTGAGAGACGCTTTAGAAAATGCTATCTATGATCTGATCTGATTAGCATAATAATTCTCATAACTATAACATTTCTCATTTATTTTCACATAATCTGTGGGAAATCGGTCCTACATGAACAGCGTACAAGTGCATAAATATGAAAGAACATACTACAATGTCTTCATATGAACAAAGCACTTCACCTATACTACTACTATACTTCACCTATACTACAATTAACTGAGCTGGATTGAATAAATAAATTTGATTTGATTTGAAAAGGTTTGGAGAAGACAGGATTTCATCCAAATACCTGAGAGCCAGTGTCAACACACTGTAGTGGTTGTCCAGTTAGTGTGTTCCAGAATCTAATGCATCTGTCAGCTGTACCACCCCCAGAGGAAAGCAGACCATGCTGTGGACAAAAATACAAGAGTCTGTTGGATAAAGCTGGTTTCCATAAGATTGATAAAATCTCTGCAATTTAACTCTAAGTCTAACTCCACGGTCATTCTCATGATTGCTAGAGTGGTTTCAATATGATCACAATGAGCGCTGAACATTTCTTTTTGCAACGATCAGTGCTCGCACTTTATATAGACCAAAGACAATCGACGAGCTTGAATACCAAGTGAAAAAGCATTAATAATCACCAGTTTAAACAAAAGAAATGATTACTATGATGACGTTTGGATATCAGATCTCAATTAGCATAGATTTCTTTGATGTATCAAACCCTTGACACAGTGTTTTACCACTTTTCCAAACAGATCAAATTCCTCAAAAATACTTTGCTACGTATTATATTTTCAACTCTATTCTTGGAAGTTGCAATTGTGGTAAAACATGGTCTAATGTGTTTGATATATTACATGAAAGTCGTAAAAGCCACAAGTGGCGAGCCAAAGTTTAAGGAAGTTACTTCTTACACCAAGCAAGAGCCAATATTTTTAAAAGCATAAAATTTATGCTTTTAAAAATATTGGATCTTGCTTGGTGCAGAAGACACAGTTGGCCTTAAACAATAAAGAACAAAAGGACAAGAGAGTGAGTAAAATAAAAGAAACAATAGTTTTGTTGTTCTGTTCTCGATCGTTTAAGCCGACTGTGTCTTCTACACCAGGTAAGAGCCTTAACATTGGGCGATGTTTTTCGTAGCTTGTACCCAATTTACTGAATGTACCTGATGAGGAGACCATGCGATGGCTTTGACTGCTGCCGAGTGTTCACCATACTGCTGCTCAGGGGACAGGTTGGACAAGTTCCACACAAGCAGCTTGTTATCATTACCACCTGATGCCAGGTGCTGATGGTCAGGAGACCACTTCAGTCCACACACCTTTATAAAGAGAAATTGTCTTCCTCAACCTTGTGTGCAGTTTAAATGGTTTAACCTCTTACAATCAAACCCTTACAAGCCACCTTCCAATTTGAGAGAGCTCGAGTTTTTGTGAGTCATTTACATGCATTTTGTCTGCCTGAAGGTGAGCCTGCGATAGAATATGGCCCATACATATATGTGCAAATTCCACTATACAAAAATGTGTAACTGGGGCAACTGTACACACTACTTTAATCTGCAGTGTTCTCAACGTGTTGTAGGGGATATTACTTGATTTAGGGATACAGCAACCAAGCCAATTAGTTGGGAAGGAATTTGGAGGAAGCTTGTAGTCACCTTCCCTTCTACCCAGATGTTCTGATGGTTCATCATGCAATCTTCCCTCCCCAACGAACGTCTGCTGAAATAGACAGCTGCTGAAACATACGGCTATTTACGTAGCCCAACCACAGCACACATCCAGATAAAGGAAGCAAACTTTGAACTTAGAGAATTTCAACGAGTGTGTGGATATCAAAACCGCTGAGTATTAATCTTTATAAAACACCCCAACGGGAGCCTGTCCAGTTTACATGTATGATTGGCTTTTAATTTACACAAATTAATGACCTGATGCTGGTTGGTTCTTATGTAAATATTTCCATGTGAACTTTACGAAGAGAAAGGAATGTGCTGTTTGTTTCAGTAGATGTCACCTGTTCAACAAGTGACTGATGATATTGATAATGAAAAGCTTTTAATTACTGTCAAGTGCTGTGAACCAAAAACTGTGAACTTGGAAATACAGTGTATTTCGTGTCCTTCTTTGATATAAAACATGTACACCTGATTATAACCTACAAAAGAGCCGGTTTCTCCATGTAATTTTTAAACACCACAAACAACATGCAAAATAGTTACTAACAGTGCTACATTTTGGAGTCTACTTCACTTTAAAGCATAAGGATCATTCTACCAACCTCTTGTCTATGTCCAATCAGCCTTCTTTCCACTGGGCTAGGAGTCCTGGCATCACGTTGAAGAATCAGCCTATCTCGACTGCCTGATGACAGCATGTCACCATTCCAGGCTAGTGCACCTTTAATCAAACAAGAACACTGATCAACATCGTATCCTCAGGCTGGAAAAATAAGTAATCAACAGGGCTGTCAACAACCTTGGGCTGTAACCCTTAACACCTTTTACGGCTGAGTATGTTTGATGGGCCCTTGATGTTACAGGTGAACTGGCCTGTAGTTGATACAATTCACCCACAAAGTAATAAGTTTGCTACGGGTGTGAATATCAAAGCTACAGGTGAATAAAAACTTAATGACAGCCCTGAATCTAGGACCTTGTCCACAGGAGTACTGAGGTCTGTATTTTATGGATAGTTACTTTAAACGGATATCATCCACACATGGGTGAAATAGATGTACAAGGTATATTTTGAATTCACAAACACTCTGCAAGGTGGAAAAAAGTGTACACATACATGTACATGTATCTCCATTTACCTATCCTTGTATGGACAGCATAAACCAAACAATTTGCAATCGTAAGAATTAAAAATTTGTTGACACTGATTGTTGTTGACGTTTGTTAATCACTGACTTCTACATTATATGTAATTTATTCTAGACATATGTGGATGAAGATATACATGACTGTACAGTAATTGTGTTTGCAGAAATATGACATGAGTGGTTTATGCAACAAAATTCACTTGCTTACCAACTCTAGCAGTATGTCCCTCAATGGTCGACACACGCTTTTGTGCAGCAGCATCCCAGATTTGAACAAGACCTTTATGTGTCCCAACAGCAACAAGGCCACTCTGTAACATAAATACAACAGTTGTCTGAGACACTGTTATTGTCAGCGAAAAAAGGTTTCAGACAAATGTCAGAGAGCTAAAAATGCAGCACAGCTCTACATACTACAATCATGTGTATGACAAATATTAATTTAAAAGTACAAGTAATGAATTACTAAGAGTAGAACAAATTCATACTATACCCTTTCTGACCAGGACACTGATGTCACAGAATCACCATCAGATGCAAGATCACAGAGCTTTGTAACCTATGGAAAGAGTGACAGGAAAATGGTATTTCCTTTATTACTGCACTATTACCATAAGGACACTCTAACCATGAACATTGTCATTGTCATTGTCACGAACTTGTCATCTTTTTCACATTTTTGTGAATGAGGGCTCTTTGTATAAAGTAAAATATTTAGCAGTTTTACAGTGTAAAAATGCTAATTAAAATAGTTTTGTTAATAGAAGAGCCCTCATTCTATAGTCGCCCCCCAAATATTTATGATTCAAGAATCCTCATTGTAAAATCTGTGCACACATTATACACGTACCATCAAGTCCTTCTCTGCTGACAGAAGGGGAGGCTTCTTACCACAAGGGGTAGATGGTGGTGTTTTAGGTTACTAATTGAGCATACTTGTATCATTTTCGAGGGAGGTTTAAGAAATGTGTGCTACATACCGGTAAATGACTGTGTGCAATTATGACCCTGAACAATTTTTGTAAGCTTTGCCAAAAAGCAAAACTAAAGTAAAGGGAAACACTTGAAATCAAATCAGTTAACATGGAATTCTAGTATCAGTTATTTCCAATTGGAAACAATTGTCTAATTTCTTTACAGGGCGTTCAGCTACTAACTTTTACATTTATTGGTGATTTATGGATGGCATTTAATTGACTGAGTGAATGTTTTAGAAATATGACTGTCAATTTTGTACTGTGGGCCTACATGTAGTTAACTGTACATTTAAAGTTTCTTTAAAACCTTTTACTGTAAGGGTCATAGTTACATATTATCAGCAACATCACTAACTGTACCTGACTGGTGCATGCACTCCAGAGATAAACACATGTTCCCAGGCCAACACTTAAAATATTCTGCCCTGACCAATCCACAAGGTTAAGATAAAAGTCATCCTGTAGAAGAACAGTATTGATTAAACTTAAATTATTTATGAGGTTATTTTAATGTACGGTCTAATCAATTTACAGTGTATATAACAATTCCTACACAGAACAGTGATCCCCATGGCATCGTTCCCTTACACTTATTACTTGGATATCTACACATGTGTGTCACAAAGAGCTAACCAATCATCTATGTGGCAAAGTACTTGCCGTTGGAAATAATGAAATGAACAAACCTGTAATTCTGGGGCATCTAATACTTTAAAGGGTATCTTGGAAATTTTTCTTGTAGACTGAAAGAAACAAAAATACTGAAACTTAGCAATATATTGAAAATGGGATTGAGAGTATTCAATATGTGTAGCACAATTAACTTTGCCTGTTGTAAAAGCTTAAGTCAAAAGTTTGAACTTAAATACAATCAACAGCAGAATTCATGATCCAAATTAAACAAATAGCCACTTATAACACTAACCTTTCTTGGTGATCGTAGAAGTCTCTGACTGTAAGAGAATAATAAATACAACATTAAATTGTTAAATACACATGTTAGGTTTTAAATGGACGAACTTGGATGAGCAAAAAACAGTACAGAGTTACTAACAGTGGCTCAATCATAAAACAAGCAGAAGAACACCAAGTTTACTTTCAAAGTCCATGCACAACTGTAGTGTATATAATGTGTATCATGGTGTATTTGTGCCACGATACCTTTTCTTGCTGACAGGTGACAGAGAATAAGAAACAACTGATTCTGTGTCATCTTGCTTACTTCTTTTCACCTGGTACTGACAAAGGAGGAATAGTAAAAACATGTTTAAAAGCAAGTTAATGAATTAAAACTGACATCTTTGTTTGATTATATTGCGTTTTCACTGTCACAGAAACATGTTCAGAGTGGAGTAATACAACTAGACTTCTGACTAAGTAGACTCATAAGAAACACATTCCCCCTCCCAACAAAACAAAAATAACAAAAATAAATTAAATAAAATAAGCTTGTTGTCACTAACACAATGTTCATATTTAGCTTTATTTCTGGCCATAACAAATTTTCATTTGATTCAAACCTGGAATATACTGTGTATGTGATTACTGTTGCTGGAAAGTACTCGTCTTTCCTCATGTGGCACTTCCTGCGAGGACAAATCAGAAATCAGCTGCTTAGCCTAACTTGTTATACAGGCTAACACAATAACCTCCAGTTTCTGATACGATGTTAGAACTAAGTGTAATTGAAGAAGACTTATATAAGTCCCCCCCACCCCCCACCCCCAACCAGGGATGCTAGTCCATTACACCCAAAGAAATATATATACTTTTTTTGAAATTGGTACAGTGTATTAACCCACAGAGAAGGAAAACAGACTGAGCTGTTTTGCATATCAAGCCTCTTCTCTCCAAGAAACGAAGTAGGAGAGGACAACATGCACACTACTAAAATCAATCCATTGGAAGATTTACCTTAAGGTCTTCAATTCCTGCACCAAGCAGCTCATTCTTTAACAGACACTGATATGCCATACCCTCTAATGGAAAATTCATTCAACAAAAACCAAGTTAATTGCAATATTCCAATTTTTTTCCAATTACCAAAGGAAATGCCATCAACTTTGCCTAGGAAATCTAAAATTGTGATTTCTATTTAACAGTAACACTTATTAGACCACATGTACATTTACATGTACGGTAAGTGAAAAAATAAGTAAACCTAAAAGAACTTTTTTCATGTAATTAAAGTGCGTGCAATGACTTTAATCTAACAATTTGATTATGAGCTCAAGGCTGAAGTGATAGAGCTTACACTGTCAGCAAATGCAGTTATGCCTTCTCAAAATGATGTACTCTCTATCCCAATTATATGCTTATACTTCACACAGAAAACAAGGGCAAGCAGTGGCCCCTTGTTTTAATTAGGAAAATCTGTATTCGTGTATTTTCCAACCAAAATTCAGGAATAGTTTTTCCTTATCAAAATCAATATTGTGTTAATAGAATTTAAAATATAGTGTATGATCATCGTAGATGAGATAAAATTAAGTGAAATTACAGCACTGCATGAATACATAACTTACCCTTTGAATCAACACTGGAATCTCTAAAAAGGAAAGAAGTTTTACTTTAGCCTTGTTCATGCAAGCACCAAAAGAGAAAGATTTACATTCTTACGTCCATAATGATGATAGGGAAATGTAGCACAAATAAAATTGAAGGGTTTCCTGCAAAAAGGGCGTATATCGCTTTTTTAGCGGATTTTCATTTTTTGCAGGATCAAGCTAATTTTTGGCAGACTGACTTGTGTTGACATGAAAAACATTGTTCCGTAATTGATTTTGTTGGTTTGCGCTTCGTTTTCGAGAAATAACGTAGGCAAAAAACTCAGTCTTCTAAGCGCCATCTTTTGGAGATCTTTTAGCACCTATCTAGCAGACAGACTGTTGAGAGTGTGCGAAGTCAAAATCAAATCCCACAGAATCTTAGCTGCACTTTCTTTTGAGTCAAGGGAAAATAGCACACGAGCAGAAATCTGGGAACGGATTGTTTACATCGGTTATTGTGACGTGAAACACAACACGTGAATTGATCGAGCGTCAAAAGGAAATAGTGCATGCTGCCTTAGAGCTCTGTCAACTAATATTTTAAGCCTTGTTTTAAAGTACCTTGCATGCCTACCTGGTGGTCGAGAGGCATCATAAAGCCTTGATAAACCCGTAAGTCACCAGCACGTTTTAAAGAACCAAAATGTGCTCTGATGTTCGAGCGAGGATATACTCATGTTATCGTTGTTTGAAGTCAGGTCGATCCAGGCAGCAAAGTCCAGGAGCAGTTCTTGCCCAAGAAAAAATGCTTCTCGTGAGTTGTCGCTCATTTGCCAAGCGTTGCTGGCGTCAAAGGTTGGAAAGCGAGAACTGGTTTTAGACTTATAAAATGTCTTGCATCAATGGGAATGTGGTTGTGTACGCACAAGGCGAAAGGACCCTTCCCAGCATGCATCGCGATCGTGCTCAGTGGACGTTTCATTGGTTTGGTGGCCTGGTAAACAGCAACATACCATAAGAGGAAGTGGATTTTTGGAAGTTATTGACACAGGGATTCACACAGATAATGGACAACAAGTAACATTTCGATTATAACATCAATTTTATTTCAAATCGGCATGATTTGCAGTGTTTTGAACTTCTGGGATCAGGGGACAGAACCCTAACCTTGAAGGCTTCTCGAAGTCGACATTTTGCTCTGCCAAAGTCAAAAGAGCATCTCTGCGATCGCTTATTGTCGTAGACTGTGAGCGGTCTCTCTTCTGCTCGAAAATTTGTAGAGAAAAACGGAAGGAAGAACGGAAATCAACATGAGCATGCGAGCGTGATATGCGAAGCCGCGAGCCGTAAGTAGCGCAGGCGTCGGACACGACTCGCGGCTTTTATGAAGGTTTCTTTTGTTTTTTTTTTGTTTTTCAAAGACTGAGTTTTTTGCATACGTTATTTCTCGAAAACGAAGCGCAAACCAACAAAAGTCAGTCTGCCAAAAATTAGCTTGATCCTGCAGAAAATGAAAATACGCTAAAAAAGCGATATACGCCCTTTTTGCAGGAAACCTTTCAATTGTGAGAAAAATCCCTAAGTT
>OZ026608.1:9133237-9138237 GCA_964020085.1 Micromussa lordhowensis | reverse complement strand
TTCCATGAGCACGCGTTGGATATGAGATGATAGATAGCCAACGAGGCACGCAGCGCCGAGTTGGCTATAATCATCTCATATCCAACAAGCGCGAGTAGAATAATTTTTTTATTAAAAACGCCCCCAAAAAATAAAGAACTAGGCTACAATGAAAACAAAAAGGCCCAAAAAATCACGCATACCCACGCCATTTTTGTAGATCATGGTATAATGGCTCATATACCATGATGGCTAAGCCAATGAAAAGTCTCGAATTGCATTATCAAATGATCCAGTTTTTAATAAAGTGTATTAACCCACAGAGATAGGAAAACAGACTGAGCTGTTTTGCATATCAAGCCTCTTCTCTCCAAGAAATGAAGTAGGAGAGGACAGATTACATGCAACAGGTACACTACTGAAGTCAATCCATTGGCCAGATTTACCTTAAGGTCTTCGATTCCTGCACCAAGCAGCTCATTCTTTAACAGACACTGATATGCCATACCCTCTGATGGAAAATTCATGTAACAAAAACCAAGTCAATTGCAATATTCCAAATTTTTCCCAAAGCAAATGCCATCAACTGCAACTAGGAAATCTATTATTTTGTTTCTATTTAAAAGTAATACTTATTTGATCACATGCACATTCATGTACAGTCATTACATTCATGTAATTAAAGTGCGTGCACTGACTTTAATTTAACAATTTGATTATGAGCTCAAGTCTGAAGTGCTAGAGCTTACACTGTCAGCAAATGCAATTAGGCCTTCTCAAAATGATGTACTCTCTATCCCAATTATACGCTTATACTACACACAGAAAACAAGCGCGAGTAGTGGCTTCTACAGTGTAGTTTAAATTAGGAAAATCTGTATTTATGTATTTTCCAACCAAAATTCAGGAATAGTTTTTCCTTATCAAAATCAATATTGAGTTAATAGAATTTAAAATACAGTGTATGATCATCGTAGTAAAAAATTAAGTGAAATTACAGCACCGCATGAATACATAACTTACCCTTTGAATCAACACTGGAATCTCTGAAAAGGAAAGAAGTTTTACTTTAGCCTTGTTCATGCAAGCACCAAAAGAGAAAGATTTACATGTACATTCTTATTTCCATAACGATGATAGGGAAATGAAGCACAAATAAAATTGTGAGGAAAATCCCTAAGTTTACAAATTGTTACACATGTACATACAATAGAAGTTGATGAATGGTTACATTTTATGTGCTATTAGATGACTGAATGCTTGACTGAATCTGTTGACCTCTGAACTCCAACACACCTACACTTGTATTTTGTGAAATGAACTGTTTGTTGGTAGTCACTCGCGTGTATTAGAAATGATAAGTGGCAAAGATATATCTAGGATTTTAAGGAGCATGCAATCAATAATCTGCTAAACATATCAACATACAACTGACCTTGGAACCGCACTAGTCTTTGCTGGATCACTATTTTCCTATATAAGATAAATTAAATCACATTATTATACACATGCTAAATGTATTAAGTAATAAGCGCTGTCATGCTTGAATGGATACAAAACTGTGCAGATATCGATTTACAAATATTAATATAACCGTAGCAAAGGGCGAGGGGGAAGGGGGCTGTATTTTTTCCTGACTGGTAAAGTTTACATGTATGTGTAATATACAAAATCAATCGGGCAAGAACTGTGCCTTTGTATGCCACTTTAGGTCATGTTCTATTGGGATCAACCGTTTCAACTGCAACCGGTTTGGGTTGATACAGTTGGCGTTTCTCAATAGAACACTTTTCCAACCGTTTTCGGTTGAGATGCGGTAACTCATGGGAATAGCCCTTATGTGAACTACAATCATGCCATATAATCACGCAAATGCTTTTTCAACCACTTCAAACTGGTTGGAGGCTGGTTGAAAAAGTTGATCAACCGAAACAAGTTTTTCCCCAATAGAACACGAAAAAACCCAACCAACTCATCGAACCAAAAATGGTTGATCCCAATAGAACACGGCCTTACTGTTCTTACTGCATAGTATAAACACCCTTGTGCTTCATTTACTTATTAGTACATGTAGTACTGTCACTGTAGTAAAAATAATTGTATTTGCCTTTGGAGAATGCAAGCCTAATTTTGACCTGTGGCTTTCTGGGTTGGTTTCCATGTGCACGGTTATATGCAGAAAAATCCACATTCCTGTAAGGACACCAAAATGGCCACCCCGCTTGCAGGAGCATGTCACAGCCAGTAAACTTGTATCATTACTAAGACATGTGATAAGACCTGCGGCGAACATGTGAGCAGGCCATGTGAACTCATCTTTGCACTGTTTTTTTTTTTACTTCTCTCCATTCAGTCACCATAAGCTTCGCTATTTTGTGTTCTCAATTTATTATTTGCATGTACATCTCCCACTGTACCTGTACTAAATTAAAATTGAGTTGCCATGCTGGACTGGTGCGACTTGGTATAAATCTGAAGTGAAAAGAAATTTTACCATGTCAGCAAGAACATGCCATTCTTCAAAACAGAATGTCCAGCAAGTATATATTACTTACACAAAATGTAACTTTATACTTTTAGTCATAAAATAAATGTTTCTAGATTGTCATACTGTAACTATAACTGTACTTATTATCCAACTACGAGTATCACGAGTATAAACGGAATATCACACATATTTGTCCAAGCAATAAATGTCGAACTGTACAAAGTACATATTCAGATGATAATTCCCAGTTCAAGAGAGCTTTTTCCAGAGTGTTTCAAGACCATTAAATCATGCTTCCTCACCTGTCTCCAAACTTTTCTCTGTTGGGAGAACTCACTGGGCTGAGATGTGGTGAGCTGAAATGCCTTACTCCACTAAAACTTGGCTGTGATAGATAGACAAGACAGTATTAAAAGGCTGACAATTGAAATTAAATCAAATCACATAATTTGATACTATGTGAGGTAGATTAGTTGAAATTAGATCACATAATTATTATAATTGTGACACGAGGTTAGGGTACTTCATTATAAGCTACAAAATACTCAGATTCAGACCTATACATGCAACTCTCATAGAATAAATATGGTAGAACATGCGAGAACCCATAGCAAGCCTGAGAGCAGAGTTATTTAGTTATTTACCACCCCATATAGCTTACCAACACCAGCAAAAGGGAGAGAGGCGAGTGAACATGCATGCTACAAGCATGAATGGCACTCAAAGCAAATTGCATGTTCTTACACAGCCAGTAAGCAAAACACATACATTACAAGCCCTGCCAAACCCTGTACGAGACCCCACAGAGCATGGTCATCTTGAACAGGCTGCTGATCATGACCAGTACTGGCTTGTGTCAAACTTCACCTAAATTACAGCTAGCCACATAAAAAGATATGGTGACCTTCTCTGAAGTTCACCCTGCTAGTCTCAAGATGAGTTTCAGGACATTCGATATGTAGAATACTTTGGTATTGATCAGAGCAGAAAGGTCTCTTAAGGCCCGGATGTATAGTGCAATATTACATACAATTGCTAAAAATGTTGCACACAATATTGCAGCAGTAGAATTTTGTCTCGCTTCTGCAACATTGTGCGCAACAAATTTCTTTGTGTATCCACCATCTGCAGCATTTCGTGCAATAGTGTGACGCAAATTTCAGTGTTCAGCCAATCAAGTCTCACATTCAAATTTAACTGCTGACCCAAATGTCGCCCGTCATACGTTTCACTTGAAAAGAAAGCAATGGTTTGGTCTTCCGAGGAACTAGCTGCTCATCAAATATTGCGCGTAATGTTGCACGAAATGTTGCGAGTGTGTAGCCAGGTTGAGTAAAGAGTGTTGCATGCAATGTTGCACTGTGTATCCAGGCCTTTAGCCTAAATCAATAGCCACTGGGATAATGACTTTGTTTACTGTTTTATATTTGGGGTATAATTTAATAGTCATTGCATTCTGACCTGCCCTTTAGCCCCATACTGCAAAATTACAATACAGTATTAAAGATTAATGTTACTTATCCTCACCGAATTTCCAAGCGGGCTGCGTCCATTTGGCTGTCGAAGAAGTCTTCTCTCATACTCTGGGTCCATCTTCAGCTGTTTTTTGAAGATCACTTATAAACGTACATGTACTATGAAATCTTCTGTTGCACTGTTTGATTGGTTTTTTATAGCACTGCTTGTAGAAGGTACCATGAAAATAACTGCAAATGTTAAGCTTATGAAAGCTTACTGGGTCAACGCAAGCACTGGTAGCCAACAAAATGATGTTCACCAACGACGTACCTCGAAGGAACAATAGCGAAACGGTTTATTCCACTCGCTTATAGCACAAGTGACACCACGCTCTTTCCTTTGACAACTGACAGCGGTGATGTGAAATGCAGTAGCTCCAAGCAAGACGTCGGTCCAAAGTACAGTGGGCATATAAAGAAGGCTATATTAAAAAAGTCCGGCGAATTTTATAAGCTCGGTATTCTGTGAACTGTTTTCAAAAAGCAGTTGTCTTCAAGCCCACAACAGCCACCGATAGAATCATTTTTCAAAGCAACATCGTCTTCATCATAACTTCTATGTCGGTACAGAAATGGAATTTCGAAGCAAGCGGTTTTTTCCAACACATGTACAACGTAGAATTATTCGTTCTCTTTCCTGTTGACTCCCATGCAAACGTAACTTTGTAAACCATGCGCTTTCCTTTGTTTTTCGTCTTTGAAAGGAACCACGGGTCGCCAGATGGAGTGGAATAGAGGCAGATAGCCAAACGTGTGAGAAATAGATGGCTACACGTGTGCCTTTTGAAAAAAAGAAATTTCAAAATGCAAACCGCCACTTGTGTTTTGTTGCTTTGACGCTTCTGCTCAGCGAACATCCGGGACGCTGCGCGACACTAAGAGAAGACAGGGGTCTGGAAGCGTGTCGCTCCAGTCTACGCGCGAAAATCAACATGGCGGAATTTTTGCTGTGGTAAACGTTTTTAACGATGCTTGTATATCAACGTTGGATTTCATGTTGGTTTTAAGCGTGAACT
>OZ026608.1:9108237-9118237 GCA_964020085.1 Micromussa lordhowensis | reverse complement strand
GACACATGAATTTGAAATTCATGCGACGCGTCAGCGAGCGAGAGCGGGCAATTTGACCATTTGTTATCGTAAAAAACAAATTGATGTCAGTTTTTCAAGCGTCTGTTATGTTATGATCAATAAAAGGACAGACGCATGAAAAACTGACGTCAATTTGTTAATTCGCAACTCAGGAATGTAGGAGCCTTCTATTGTGAAATACGATGTTCGAGAGGCAAAAGAAGTACATGACATGAACATATCTTTATATTATAGATCCCACATGCAAGAAAGAACCTTGAAGCAGAACGTTATACAAACGCGGCACTGTATTCAAAGAGCTCTAGACTGAAGTATCTACTCTGATTTGTGCTACATTGATTCATGGGGTAGTACACTAAACTAAATGTAGAAAAAGAAGTTAACGATGGCTCTAAGCACGTTTTTTTAGGATTGTGATGTAGACGCCTTAATGGTAATTTTAGTTACTTCACATATTGAGAAAGCCGTTAAACGCACAAGCTAGAAAAGAAAATGGCGATCACTGTGACGTCATTTATGACATCATCATAGCTGGAATAACCGCAAAGATAGTTGTAATAATATCTCTGATACGTATTATCACAAATACACGTCTAGGCAAAAAACTGTGTGCACTTCAGAAAGAATAACAATTTTAAAGGAGTTTTTAGAAATCCAAGATGGCGACCAAACGGAGGTTTTGAGGGGCAAATTTAAAATTCGATTTACAAAGTGAAAGCTACCGTTCTATCCTTGCTATCATACATTTTTATGATGCTCAATAGTCAAAGATTTAGATTATTCAAGTTTCGTTTGTTCCCCTTAAGTGAGCCATGCAACCCCCTCAGCTGATGGACTAAACTGTGCGATCAGATGAACCGTTCGTGACTCCACTAGGAGGCGTATAATCTGCATCAGGTTGCTGCACTCCGTTGGTAAGATCCGTGCTCTGAGGTGGCTCAACTGGATCATGAGTAGGTGCATCTGTTTCTGCGGCTGGCGTAGATCTTTCTGTTTCCCCATTGGACTGGTAGGGCACCCTTTTGAAGTGCGCTGTTGACCTTGTTATGGTACTTCCATCCTTCCTTTTGGCCACCACCTGGGACCCTTTCCGATACTGCACCTTCAGCGGCTCTTCTTCAAATGGCGGGGTGGCTTTTCTGCGGGCGTCCTGTTTGACCAGCACTGAGTCCCCCATCTGAATGTCGGATGTTTTCACGACTTTCTTGTTGTCGGCATAGGCTTTCATCTGCATCTTTTTCTCTAGATCACGCTGGTACAGCTCCTCGAAATCCAGTTGGCGTGGGATCACACCCACCGGTAGTCTTGTACGGAACTTGCGGTTGGGGAACATCAGTTCTGCCGGGGCAAGTTTGGTAGTGCAATGCGGTGTTGCACGATAAGAGCGCAGGAATCTGTGTACTTCTTGCTTAAAATTCTGTCCGGTCAGCCTGCATATCTGGTAGAGCTTCTTCAGCACCCTCATAAATTGCTCGGCTTCTCCATTGGCCTGGGGATTCCGAGGTGTCTTGCGTTCATGTTTGAAGCCCAAGTACTTGCTGAAATCTTCAAACTCTTGCCCGCTGAATGGAGGTCCGTTGTCACTGTCCACCGACACTGGTATTCCAAGTGAAGAGAAAATCCGGTCCAGCTTCGGGATTACTGCCTGTGCGCTAGTGCCACTGACGAAATCCACCTCTGCCCATCTTGACTGTTTGCATACCACTACAAGCAGATACTCGCCCGTGTTGATTGGCCCCCAAAAGTCCATGGCTACTTCCTTCCAGGGCTCGCTTGGCAAAGGGGTCATTCGCAGTGGTTCGCGTTCGTAGGACGGCGTTACCACTTGGCACGGATGACAGTGCTGGATAAATGCTTCCACCATTCTGTCCAAACCCGGAAACCATACCCTGGTTCTGAGGTACTCCTTTGTCTTGGTGACCCCTTGGTGTCCTTCATGGGCGAGCCGGACCACCTTATCTCTTAGTGCGCAGGGTACCACTATGCGGGCTCCTCTCACCACCAGTCCCCCTACTACGGCTAACTCTGTGAAGACTGGGTCGAACTGTGGGCCCAGAGTTTTTCGTTCTTGTGTTGTGAGATACCCTCTGGCTATTGCACTCTTCAGCTCTATTAACTGTGGATCCCGGCCCGTTTCCTCAAGGAGTTCTTCCCACTGGCTGGCCATTCTGCCTGGTTATCTGCGAAATCTTCTTGCGCCACAGATGGCCCTGGGTGTCTGGAGTTGTAATCTGCCTCATTTGCCTCCGCTCCTGCCTTCTTGCCGGCAACATAATTAAGTCTATAGTTGAAACCTTGCAAACGAACTCTCATTCTTTCTATCCTCAGCAGTGCCGTGGTTTTGTGGGTCGCAAACAGGGGCACCAGGGGCTTGTGATCAGTGTCAATGTCGAATGTGTCCCGGAGTCCGTACAAGTAGATCTGATTGGCAAACACACCCCACTCTACCGCCTTTGCTTCCTTCTCCAACTGTGAATACCTCGACTCAGTGTCAGTGAGAGCTCTCGAGCGGTACGTGACTGGTCTCCATCGTTTTGCTCGTGGATCGTACTGCTTCATGGTGGCTGCTATGCCTTGTGGTCCTGCGTCCGTCTTTAATTTAGTCTGGCGTTGGGGATCAAAGTACGCCATTACCGTGCCTCCTGTTAGCATTGCTTTCACTTGCTCGAACGCCTTCTGATGCTCTGGAGTCCACTGGAATTCAATTCCTTCCTTGATAAGTTCCCTTAGAGGTGCTGTGACCTGTGCGAAGCCTTCCATGAAGTCAGCATTGGCTCCCGCGAAGAACAAGAATGACCGCACTTCCGCCTGCGATTCCGGTGGGCCTGCTGCTTGTAACGCTGCCACCTTGCTCGGGTCTGGCAAGATTCCCTCGCTGGAAAACACTTTGCCAAAGAACGTGACCGCTCGTAGGTTGAATCGGCTTTTCTTGATACTGAGGGTAAGCCCGTGTGCTCGCCAGAGTTGCAGTATATGTTTCAGAGCCTGGTCATGCTCGTCCTGCGTTGCCCCATGGATCAGGATGTCGTCGTAGATGCTGATGGCGTGGGGTTCCAGCGCCACAACTTTACGCACTTCTTCGTTGAATATTTCTGCCGCGCTGTTGACCCCGAAGTGTAACCTCTTGAAACGCTTGAGCCCGCGGTGTGTATAGAAAGTGGTCAGCTTTCTGCTCTCTTCTGCCAGCTCAAGCTGCATGTAACCATCATTCATATCCAGGTGCATGAAGTACTTGGCGCCGTTGAGCCTGGTCTCCAGTTCCCGTAAGGTAGGTATTGTGTGCCTCGTTCTCTTAATGTACTTGTTCACATCGGTCATGTCTAAGCTAGCCCTGACGCTTTCACCGTCCTTCTTCGGTGTGAGGACTACGTTACTACACCAGTCAGTGGGTTCGTCTCCTACATCTTCTATGATGTCTAAATCTTGCCATCTGTCCAGGATCTGCTCGAACTTGTCTTTTAAGGGTAGGGACACTCTTCTCTGTTTCTGCACCGCTCCTGGGGCATTGGGATCTACATGCAGCTTTACGGTCACCCCTTTAAGTTTCCCGATGCCGGTAAAAACATCTTCATACTCTTGAACCATGTCTCTTATGGCTTGCCGTTCCTCTCCCAGTACCGGCTGCGGTGCTTTTGTGGTCTGCTCGATGTGATATTCCACGAGGCCCATATTTTCAGCTGCCTGTCGACTCAGGAGCGCCGTGTTCCCTCGACCCTTGACTACGTAGACCATTTCCTGGATGTTCTTTTGACTTCTGCTAATGGTGGCCAAGAAACAGCCAACTAATGCCAAAACTGGTCCCGTTCCATCCCCTGAATAACTTCTTATGATCGCCTTGGTTGGCTGCAGACGGCTTGTACTTTTGAGACTCTCAAAGTGTTTTTCAGTGATGACCGTAACATCTGCTTGCGTATCCAGGTGTAGTGTGATTGGGACGCTGTTTACTTCTAGTGTCACTGTAGGGTTTCGCGATTTACCCTGCACCACTTGGTAAAGATACACCTCTTCTGTTTCCTCTGCTTCCTCTTGCACACAAGTCTCACTAGGCCCTAGTCCTGCCTCCACGGCTCTGACTTGTTTACCGGGGCGATAACCTTTCTTGCCCGGACACACTCTTGCAAAGTGGTTGATTCCCCCACATCTTAAACAGTTCTTTCCCTTTGCGGGGCAGGAACTTCCTTTGGGGTGAGCATCATTTCCACATCCTGTACACACGGATTTAGTTGTTGGGTTGCCAGTGGATCTGTCTGGGGTACTGTTCCTCATGCTATACCGTCCTGGCCTTGTGATCTTATTCACTTCTTTACTTTGATTTGTGTGCACCTGATGGTCTTCTTCTTTATCTTTACACTCACCGCTTGTTACGATCTTACTCCCCTCCTTGGCTATTTCAAATGCTTTCACCGTTTCACGCACCGATTTGAGATCCCCATTCTTTCGGATCAACTCGTTGCGAAGCTCGCTGTTACTCGTTTTTACCACTGTCAACATGATGATAGCGCTATCCAGTGTGATTGGAAACTCGCAGTGGAGCCCTTGTTCCCTGCACTTCGTTTCAAAATCGGCAAATGGTAAGTCAGAAGGCCACTCTATGTTGAGTAGTTTGTACAGTTCCAAGGTGTTGTTCCGGTGGGCCTTGAAGTGTTGGTTGAGCTTCTCTATGTGCGACGCGTAGGTAGTAGGCTGTTCCGGTAGTGTTTCCACTAGCTTTTGCAGCTCTTCGCCACCGACCAACAAAAACAAGTCGAGTTTGTCTTCCTCGCTCACCGCCATCCAACGAGTAGCTCGCTCGAATCGATCTCGCCACAGCTTCCATGCCTTCTCGCGTTGTCCCGGCTCTCCCTTGAAGCTCATGGCTCCCACACTCGTCCGAACGCTTGCAAGGACTCCCGCTTTACTTCTTTGTGTGTTATTTTCCTGTTCCTGACCTTCGTCACCCATTTTTGTCCGATCCTCGTCGCCAATTTAATAGATAAACACTAGATACTTAGTTCGGCTGTCAGCCATGCTGTCTTACTAACTAGGTAACCAAGCCTAGGAGTCCCAGTGTTCTTAGTGAGCCGCACTGGTGGCCAGTCTTAGCCGGTTAGGATACTACAGTTTGGTCAAAAGTGATGACGTCAGAAGTGGAAGAAAGGCCAAGGCACGTCAGGGCCAGTTACGGCCGGCACGGGGGTCAATGGGTTAAATAGATTGGCACATTTGCTAGAGAGAAAGTCTTTTTATTAAGAATTTAAGAATGTTTTCTAAGTATCATTGTTCAAATGTCATCTTTCACAAAATAGATAATTAAATATATACCTTTATTTACGCTTGACAGTGTTTATAGCACAAAGGTTAGTGGGGCCGAGCAAACAACTGAAACAAATAATTCCAATTGAACATAACATTGCTAAGAATCCCAACTGGCCGGAGGCAAGCCAGTTGGCTATTTACAAGTGTGGCTGAAGATTTGAACTTGAGGCTACCTTGAAACAAATCCACTGGCAGGTAGTGGTCAGAGTGGGACTCGAGCACGGGACCGCTGGATAATTAATTGCAAGTCCGATGCGCTGGCCACTCTGCCACGTTGCCTCCTTTCATGCTGTTGGATTAGCTGCATTAAAGAACCTGTACGACTACTTGCCAAACCCCTTAAAATCTCCTAGTTAAATGTAGAATGTACGTCATGTGGGTTTGGCTGGCCACTCTGCCACGTTGCCTCCTTTCATGCTGTTGGATTAGCTGCATTAAAGAACCTGTACGACTACTTGCCAAACCCCTTAAAATCTCCTAGTTAAATGTAGAATGTACGTCATGTGGGTTTGGCTAGCCAGGATGGGTAACCATGCTTTCCTGCAGTTGCTGTGGCAACGAGAAGTAATTTGCTTCCCTCCCTAATAAAATACCAGCAGCAGTTTTTGTCAGTGTCCTTGGTGATACCTGCATGTCATGTATTTGTTCACTTAGGTGGCCCATGTCCCAAAGCCCCTACCCTATTTATGGCCACATTTGTGATTTTCCCGACCCTATTTATGACCTGAACAAAAATTTGATACCCTATTTATGAAGTGAAACTACCTGACATAGTTGCCGTAAACATAATTTGTGAAGGGCTTTTGCTGATGGTCTTATCAATAATGATGAAAAAGTAGCTTCTTCTAAAAACCACACCCATTTCAATAATGATTTTGTGAATAAGACATTCAATGCAGCACACTATCCATTCCGGAGTAGTGCTATCACAAAAAAAGCCAGACTGATTGTGAAAGAGTTCAAATTCAGTTTATCCCCCCAGTTCAAATTAGGGTGATTCAAAGAACTGTGGCACAGGTGATTGATCAGCATCTAATTTCTATGGACCATGGCATCCAGAGGAATCCAAACCCTGTGCTACATTTAGACCCTTTAGAATCTAAATGTGCAAGCAGATATTTACAGTATTGGTGGTCCCACTCTGCCAAGACACCAAGGAACTAAAAAATGTAACATTTTTTTTTACAAAAATGGGGATAAAATAAATGTACCAAAATGTATTTCGTAAGTAAGTCTTACTCATATAGTTGCTCTCAAGCAACTTTCACATTTCTTGTTTCAGAGAACACATGTACAGATGGATCTGTACAGGAAGATGATGACAATGAAGATGAAAGTTGTCTTGAGCAAAGTAATGAGATAAACGACATGTCTTCAAGAGCTGCAAATACCAAAGACGAGGAACAGACTGAGGAAGAAACTCTGTCGCTTGATCCAGAAGACAGCACAAAATCGCAGGACACACTTTTAGGTAAATTGTACTTAGTATAGGAAAGCTATGAGCTGTGGCAATTTATACACATTACATATTCTGTGCACACGACTAGGCTAAATTTTCTTATTGCTCAATCGAACAAAGTCTTAACAATATGTCCTTATTTTTGATAACACCTTGAAGTTATTTTTCTGATGTACAACACTACTAGAAGTACACAAGGATGGTTACAACTGAGAAAGACAGAATATCAATGAAAAACTTGAAAAAAATGGCTAACTTTTTCAAGCTGCATGTTTCGTGACTTAGCACCTTTAATCACAAACAAATTAAATTACCGGGTATATTATTTGAGCATTAAAACACCCCATCGGTATATCACTCACTCTCACTAACATTCAAACAGTAGCTAAACAGCATCAAATTGCAAGACAAGTCCTTTCTCAGAAAATCTGACCTGTAGACTTCTTTCCCCAGTTCTAAGAGTTTTCTAGGTACAGTTACTGTTAGATAACAATTTCCTCTGAAAATTTCCAGAGAATATGGATGATCTTCTAGAGTACTGCTTCTTTTGTGCACTGCTGAGGATGAAGAAAGTAGAATTACCAGTGTTGACTAGCACATTTTCTAGAAGTTACCTTTTGCCATCTTGGTGAGTTTTAATTGTGTTGTAACAACACTTTCAGTTCGTGATTCATTTCATTGTATTTCCAAGTTATCGTGGCTTAAAAAGCACAAACAATAAAAATATAAAAGGCACTATAGGAACCCCACTTAATGCCAGGAAATTAATTCCACTGGTGTAATTTTGGCGGTGATTGAAGAGACCATGTTTAATTTTGCATTCTGTTGTTTATATGATTATTAATTAAATTCACTCACCAAAAGTTTCCTTTTGCTCAATAAGCTCATTAATCAACAGCTTGCCTTGAGACCACTTTAAGATTTATTGAGGGATTAATACTGTGTAATACATTTGTATGTACAAGAGGTATGTGGAAGGTGCCTTGGCTAAAGAGGCAAAGCACAAAGTTGTCATAATTTTTAGTCTAATACTGGAGATATTCAAAGGATCTCTCAATAGTGTTTTTTAAATCATATTTTAATTTGTAGTCCAGAGGGAAAATCAGTAGATATCAAGAAATCCTCGCACAAAAAGGTGAGTTGGGAACATAGATATACATGCATATGATATGCTACAATGTAGCATACCATACATTACGCAGCTACTTAATAACTCTGTCTAGTAATCCATTGAAATCTTGACAACTGCGGTCCAATAAATTCTCATGTTATTGTTTTTGTTTCAGTTGTCCAAATTCCTTCAGTTTATGCAAGAACGAGGTTTGATCTTGGTACAAGAGGCATCTAAAGGAGTGGATCACATTACCTCAATAGCTTGGGATCACCCAGAGTAAGTGTTTACTTGAGATTAGCATGTTCATGCATGATTCTAAATTAAACAGCTTCAAGAACAAGACATTTTGCTATGATGGAAGTGGTGAGTGCAAAAGGAAGTTACACTTGTAGGAATTACAGTCCTTACACTGACTAGTATGTTATGAACTGAGTAGTCTACATTTGAGCCAAGTGGCCCATTAAGCCGATACTTGTATTCTCTTGTTTCTGAAGCATGAAGCTGCTAGGAGTATTTCTACTCCCCCCTGGATGGGATGCTAGTCCATTACAGGGTTACCCCATCATTAGATTCACTTGTACCCATTTAAACACCTGGGTGGAGAGAAGTATTGTGAGAGTAAACTGTCTTGCCCAAGAACACAATATAAATGACCCCGGCCAGGGGCAATCTTGGACCGCTTGATCCGAACTGCAATGCACTAACCATGAGGCCACAGCAGCTCGTTGATTACGACAGCAGACGTAATTAATTTTTGGTGACAGGATTTTGTGCGCAAGTGCTTTTCTCGGCGGCAGGTGGCAAAAGAGCAAAGTAGAGTGGCGGAGCTATGAAAAGAATGGCAAGAAATGCTGCCCAGAACTGAGCACTTGGACACAAACTTTCATCTTCTCCCAGCTTATGATCTGTCATTTTTGTGCAAGGTTATGTAAACACTAAGTTTGTTATCTGTTATTGCTGGTGGCAAAAATAGACGATCCAGTCAAATGGGGCTGAACAGAGATTACCTGGTATGTCAGGAACAAGGGGTGTTCTTGAAAGAGACACAAGCAAAACCTCGCCCTAGGCTACACGAACTGCTCCCGCATGACAAAAATGATTGACGTTGAGGAAGTCAAACACACATGTATTTTGTATTTCGATGTAATGATGCATATCAGGAACTTAACAAGCAAAGCGTATAGCTAATGCTTCCACTCCTCCACGAAAGTGCCTTCAAATTCTTAATCTTTAAAATTCATTATTTTGTGTACAATTGAACACTTTTCATGCTTTTCTTTTATTCATCTTTTGCTTGGTTTATTCTGACTGTTTTCAACAGATTAAAGGATTTTAAAGCAAGGAAGCCAGTTGTTGAAAGTGGTGCAGAGGTTGCGGACAGTTCGTCACCCTGTGATGCTCAGGTGAACTATTTTTTGCACTGGTTTTGCCTTTCGCTGTAGTTGGTCAAGCTAGTGAAAACCAGCCTTTAGTCTCCGCATTCCATTACAGAAAAAAGAAGCAGTTGTTTTGTAGCAACTGCTAACTTAAGTTAACTGACATGTTTGTTTTGTTTTTAGCCTCCGTGTATAGAAGAACTCTTTTCTGTATCGGCAGCTGTATTGCCAATATTCTCAGAATTTGGATTCAGGTAGGAATTGACATAGTGAGTCGTTATAATGCAACTATATTTTGAAAATATAGAAGGGCTGCAGCCAGGATTAAACATGGTCAAAATATAAAAACATTCTTCAGCTAAAAGTATATAAAAAAAACACAAGCTTTGCTACAGTCTTCATCGAGTGAAATGGTATAACGGCACTATTAATACCATTTCGACCTTATACCATTATACCATTTGGAAGATGCCTGTCGTGTGCCTTTAGCCGGTGAACAAATGTTTATTTTACCACTTTTTTTCCCTTCCATTTTGAAAAAGGTCCATGCAAACGTGTTGCAAAAATACGGTGTTGCAGTACAACTCTGATGTCAAATAGTTTCCATCAAATTTATATTCTGAAATCCGTAAACCTAAGAAAGAAGACTGTGATATTTTAATTGATCAAATTTGAGGGATATGATGTAGAAAGCATGTAGTCTTGTTTCAGTTTCTGTATGTGCATTTATTTACA
>OZ026608.1:9078237-9100737 GCA_964020085.1 Micromussa lordhowensis | reverse complement strand
TCTGTCACAATATCTAACAGGGTGAATGCATGTGCGATGCCATCTAACACTAAGCACTTGACTTTGGTCCTTCAAATGTAAATATTATAACTTGGGGAACATAAGTAGCCTCTGAGGGGCATCATAGTGTCCGTGAAAATTGTTGTGCGAACGGTTCTTTATTTCTTATATACCCTATGTATAAATAGCTGCCAATTTAAAATTCTTTTGTATGCATTTAAATTAGTCCAACTAACCTCGTTTGAGAGTAAAAATCCTTTTGAATTAACAACTCAAAAACGAGATTACTTGGGTTAATTTGATACTTATAAAATAATTTTTAATAGCTGTAATCACAAAATTTACAATTTCCTCAATTGTGATTGATTTAAAAAAATCCTATTTTCCTCTAATTCACTTGCCAAGTTGTTATCAGACAGTTTGTTATTGACAGTTTGTTATCGGACAGTTCAATAAGCCAATCACATTCAAAGTTGTAGTTTAATTCAACCAATATCAATTTCAGAGTGACATGAAACAATTTACGCCTCCTTTGTCAGTATTTTAATGCAAATTTTCCTTTTCTTTCATAACTTGGCTATTCTTTTATTCTTGGAAATTGTAATTTTTATGATTAATTGGTAATAAGACTTTGTGTCGTCCAATTCTGTCTGTAATCATACTTGTGATAAACAAATCGAACTCCTGCTGCGCAGTCATCCGATTTTGTTATCACTCATATGATTACAGACTGAATTGGACTCCACTCAGTCCTATTACCATTACTTATCGCAGTTAACAGGGGCTTTACATGCAAACAAGGCAAAAGGGTCAATTCTGCTTGTATTAACCCTTTCGCCTTGTTTGTATGCATTTCTAAACAAAAGAATATTTGACCACAGACTCAACTGCAATAAGAGCTAGTGGCAGCCATTTATGTATAGGGTCTATTGTCTGATGATTGTCTGACAATGCTCATGGATGTTGCGTTGCGTTATCCTCTGGAGAGTGTTTGATGTATTTAAAGGGCCAAAGGTTTGCATTGTGATCGTCAGTCATTTCATGTTGAAGAACGTTGTACAGTTTAACCCCTACTAAATGGCCACCCTTGGGGAAATGGATAGTGGCCGCTTAAGGTGGCTGGAAACAGTTTCCAGTACTTTCGAAGACTTAGAGTTTGATGGTTCATTATAACCACTCTGTATCAGTTGATGCCAAGATCATGGTATCAAAAAACTGCCCAATCTCTGGTGAAAAAGTTGCTGTCAATTTTGTGGCTCAATAGGTTACCATAGCAACAATATGACCTGCTAAAAACACCCTTGATTTTAGCTTCAAGCGCTTATAACTCAAAAATGAGTTTGGTGACCCCCATTTTTTATTATCTCAAAAAAAAGTTTGAAAAATTCTTCGAAGAAGGATTCACAGACGCCTATTTCCCTTTTGTAAACAAGCGATGCCATTTTTAACGGTCAATGCCATAATTGGTAACCAAGCTTGCCAGAATTAGCAACCAAGCCTTTTAGAGTGGACGATGCCATATCTGCTTCTGTTCAGGCCTGGACACGGTAGAAACTGGTTATAATTTGTTGAGGGAGTAAAACGCACTCACCAAATACTTAATTGTTCATATTCACACTGGTTTGCTTGCGGTTAGCTTTTATTTGCAGGTTGGGGCGGCTCTATCATTAACATTTAAGAATGTCACGTTTTATAATTAAATTTTGCGGAAATTTGGCGGATGAACCTGGTAGTGTAGTGGTATAAGAGGGATGTTAAAAAACAGAGGTTCCAGGTTCGATACTGGGTGGTTAGTAACATTTTCATTTTTCTTTATATTAGTAGAGAAAAATTTGTTGAGAAATTTTCTAAGTGTTGCGAAAATGGCATCGCTTGTTTACGAAAGGGAAAATTGCTTCACAGACACCTTAAATTTTCGAAAATTTAAAGTCGCTCTGAAACCCTAAGAAGAATTTTTTTAAACTTTGCAAAAAGTTGCATCTTATCTCACTGATTACAATTTGACAATAAAAATGGGGGTCACCGAACTCGTTTTTGACTTCTAAGCGCTTAAAGATAAAATTAAAGGTGTTTTTAGCAAGTCATATTGTTGCTATGGTAACCTATTGAGCAACAAAATTGACAGCAACTTGTTTGCCAATGATTGGGCAGCTTTTCGATACCATGATCTTGGCATCAACCGATACAGAGTGGTTATAATGACCCATCAAACTCTAAGTCTTGGAAAGTACTGGAAACTGTTTCCAGTCACCTTGAAGGAGGTGCTTAATAGAGGTGAAAAGAATAGAAAAGCCCTGACCGGGACTTTGGCTACTGGCGTATTTGAATTTAAGTTTTAATATTCTTTTTCCGTTCTTCTTCATGCGCAGTTTTCTTAGGGCTTCGATGTGTTTTGTAACACGTTTCTCTTTATTTGTCATAATTAACTGATTCTAGATGAATACAAGATCCCTAAGAAGTACATCAGTGGACTAGAACAGCTTAAAAGTGGCAAGAAGAAGAAATAAAAAATTTATTAGCTTAAAATTATGAAATAAATTATAAATTTATGTTTTAACGTGTTCTGTTTTCTCTTTCTTGTTAACATTTTGTGGCCGCCACATGTAGTATCAACGACATCGAGCATTTTTTACTATTAGTTTTGATTTTAACTATGTCCTGAAGACATGATTGATCATCGCAATTTTATACACAACTTAAGCAGTTGTGAAATCAAAGCCTGAAAAAAATCAGGCCTGAACGGGATTCGAACCCATGACCTCTGCGATACCGCTGCAGTGCTCTACCGACACAGCTATCAAGTCAACTGGGAGCTGGTCACGTTGAGTTCGTGATACTCCCTGCAGATGTTGAACATCAAGAGAAATAAACCTGCATTCGGCGGACATCTCTGTTAAGCGGACGCGAACACCATGTTGTTGCACAAACCCTGTAATAACCGGATACTTCAAGGGCTTTTTACTTCTAAAAGTTCAGCACAGACTCCTTTAACATAATTTGTTCGGCGATGTTATTTTAAAGCAAAGTAAATTATTCCAGATTGATGCATCAATTGACTGACTGGACATTGTGCTACACGTGAGCAGTCTTTGATCTTACACTGTGTTACATAAGGATTAATAACTAGCTATTATTCAGCGGACTCTAGGGACTGTCTAGTAACCGGCGGTATGTTGTTAGCGTCTGCGTTGCTGGTTGGAGAGTGTCCCAAGGGTGTCTTTATACCGGTTTCACTGTACTGCTTTTCGTCCCTGTATTTGTTTATTCCCTCCCTCTGCTAAGTTATCAAGGGTCCGAGTGGAAGTGCTTTGAGGCTAAGGGCCGGGTCGCACAAGGTTTCGATCAAATTTTTGCTAGACGCGATGGGGAATCAAGTTCCGTTCGCGCACAAAACGAATTACTCGCGCGCGAAGTCCCTCGAGCTACTTCATTCTCCTACCATACAAAAATTTTGATGAACATAGTTCAAATTTACTCTCCCACAAAGATCTGCCTTTTTTAAAGTTAGGTTTCTTTTCAATAAAAATTACGTTTGCATCGAGTCAAAAATCAAAGAATAAGATGGTTTCGGAACGCACAGTGGACATTTCACGCCCGCTCTTTGCGATCAGATTAGTCTGGGCGGGAGTCGTAAGAACGGTCTTAAAACAATGCACATAATAAAAAGAGCTACTGACATCAGGCAGAAAACTATGCTGTTGGTCATTGATTTTTATAACATTTGGTGGCTCCTAAAGGAGCCGTTTGTTTTGGCGGGAAACCCACAAAGTGAGTTTACTTGCTGCTGGTGTACTTGGTCACAGCCTTGGTTCCTTCACTCACGGCGTGTTTGGCCAGTTCACCGGGCAGAAGCAACCTGATGGCGGTCTGGATCTCGCGGGAGCTGATGGTTGATTTCTTGTTGTAGTGGGCAAGGCGGGAAGCTTCGGTGGCGATGCGCTCGAAGATGTCGTTGACGAATGAGTTCATGATGCCCATGGCTTTGCTGGAGATACCAGTGTCAGGGTGAACTTGCTTCAACACCTTGTAGATGTAGATAGCGTAGCTTTCCTTTCTCTTTCCCCTTCTCTTCTTCTTTCCATCAGCGGCGGCCTTTGCCTTACCGGCTTTCTTCTCGCCTTTCTTTCCTGCAACTTTGGGTGCCATGTCTGTTGATCAAAACGGATTTGAATGAAAACTAGATGATGCATTTTGTATTTATAATAAAATTCTAAAGGATCGATTACCATAAGGATCGAAATTCTCGATTCCTGATTGGTCAGACCTCAGGGGTCATATTATTTTGCATGCGGTTTGTTTATACCACTTTGAGTCTTTGTTTTATCTTGTGAAAAGTTCTTATTGGTGCATTTCGATCCTCTATATTCATCTAATGGCAAATAAAACTTGGCGCACCACAGTTTGGTTTCATTCATTCAGAGACTTAATCTCGTGAGTTTTACATTCAGTCATGTCTGGTCGCGGTAAAGGAAAAGCAAAGGGCACCAAGTCCAAGACCCGTTCATCCCGAGCTGGGCTTCAGTTCCCAGTTGGTCGTATCCATCGTCTTCTCCGCAAAGGCAACTATGCTGAGCGTGTTGGCGCCGGTGCTCCAGTGTACTTGGCTGCCGTGCTCGAGTATTTGAGCGCTGAGATCCTCGAGTTGGCGGGAAACGCTGCTCGTGACAACAAGAAGACAAGAATCATTCCCCGTCACCTTCAGCTTGCTGTCCGTAATGACGAGGAGTTGAACAAACTGCTCGCCGGTGTCACCATTGCACAGGGAGGTGTTCTTCCCAACATCCAGGCTGTACTTCTGCCCAAGAAGACCGAGAAGAAAGCCAAAGCTTAAATAAGCTTTTACTCACAAAAAAACGGCTCCTTTAGGAGCCACCAAATATAACAAAAGTCTTGACCAACATGAATAGGCCTTATCACGGTTTCCGACGTCATTTTGACGGGTAGGCAAAGCGGTCAGAAATTACAGTGTTTGTATGGGAATCCGATGGCAAAGAACTTTTTCCAAAATCGAATTTTACGCAATTTGTGAATCGCAATGTTAAAATATCAGGTGGAAGATTGTATTCACCAAGTTTGAAGGATGTAACTTAACTAGAAGACGCTCAGTTAATTTTTATAATTTAGCATACATTTGTCTGTAATTTTTTTTTCGGCGCCGCCGCGTCTTCCCAGCCAAATTTACAGACAAATGTATGGAAAATTATAAAAATTAACTGAGCGTCTTCTAGTTAAACTACAACCTTCAAACTTGGTGAATACAATCTTCCACCTGATATTTTAACATTGCGATTCACAATTTGTGTAAAATTCGATTTTGGAAAAAGTTCTTTGCCATCGGATTCCCATACAAACACTGTAATTTCTGACCGCTTTGCCTACCCGTCAAAATGGCGTCGGAAACCGTGATAAGGCCTATACTAGTATACAAAGAAGACACGCATTTGTTAAAAACAGTCCTTTTAATTTTAGATCTAAAAAGCCACGCACCATTTCTGTAGCTTGCGTTGCGGATGGGAATTAATCTAGTACATGTAACCCGGGTGTGTAGGGTCTGCGACGAAGGCAGGATACATTTTTGTTTCTTTGTAGAAATCCAGTATTTATCATGCAGTCTGTTGTATATTATGTTTTTCCGCTTGCGAGATTTGCGCGAATATTAATCCTGCGCGCAATGCATTCTATGGACTTGAAAACACGCGCTATACCCTACACATCAGTAAATCAAAAAATAACGGAAAAATATTGTCAGAAGCCTTGCGCAAACTCTAACTTGCCTGCATGGGAGCGCTTTTTGAACACAAATTTAGAAGTGCGAACCGTTCAACTTGTGCGCGGGAGTAAATTAGGTCGACCGTTGAAGAAAAGGCGCCAAAGATTGGCATGAACAAATAATACCAGCTCACTCATTAGGCGGCTGAAAGGATCTTGAAAAATATTCAGGAAATGAATATTAAGAGGCTTGCTTTAGCGCGATCTGCAGAATATATGCCTCATTGTTTGGATCTGATATGCGTTGCTTACATCGTGAATCATAAAGAAACATTTTATTGATCATGACTTTTGAGAGATTTGGTGGCTCCTAAAAGAGCCGTTTGTTTGTGTTGGTAGACCGCGCAGTCTAACCGCCAAATCCGTACAGAGTGCGGCCTTGTCGTTTCAGAGCGTACACCACATCCATGGCTGTCACAGTCTTTCTCTTGGCGTGCTCGGTGTATGTCACAGCGTCACGGATCACGTTCTCAAGGAAAACTTTGAGAACACCACGAGTCTCCTCGTAGATCAGGCCAGAGATTCGCTTGACACCGCCACGGCGAGCAAGACGACGGATGGCTGGCTTGGTGATGCCTTGGATGTTGTCCCGAAGGATCTTTCGGTGACGCTTGGCGCCTCCTTTTCCTAGACCTTTGCCTCCTTTACCGCGACCAGACATAGTGATTACTACTTGTAGCACTGAGATATGACCAATTTGGCGCCGTTTATAACTTTTATAAGGTGAAGAATGACCTCTCAGAAAACGCAACACGAAAATGCCTGTTCTTATTGGCTGACTACATACAACAAAGCCAAAGGTCAGATAATACTGTTAATTATCATAAAAATACCGGTATTCGCTTCCATTCACACTATGCGTGCGATTCTGTTAAAGAAAAACAAGTCCTTGCCATTGATTAAACCCCCATAAAAATCCTTAACGAAAGTCTAACCAACTTTAAATCTATTTGTTCGATTTTTCGGTAAATCAGCTCGATGAAAAGTGCAAATTCCTGCAAAAACAATCTCTAAAGTTTCTTCGGATCGAAATACAGGCACAGAACCGTGAAATTATTTGGTGATATTATGTTCAACCAATCATATCTCTCAGTTTCAAACCAATCAGGAACAAGCCCGCCAGGTATAAATCCGTTTGTAACGATATTTTGATAATTTCAGTGATATTTCTCAATATCGAAGATGGCTCGTACAAAGCAAACTGCTCGTAAATCAACTGGTGGAAAAGCTCCACGCAAACAGCTCGCCACAAAGGCAGCTCGTAAGAGCGCTCCTGCCACCGGTGGAGTCAAGAAACCTCATCGTTACAGGCCTGGTACAGTCGCTCTTCGTGAGATCCGTCGTTACCAGAAATCCACCGAGCTGTTGATCCGCAAGCTGCCCTTCCAGCGTCTTGTGCGAGAAATCGCTCAGGATTTCAAAACCGATCTGCGTTTCCAGAGCTCCGCTGTGATGGCTCTTCAAGAAGCTAGCGAGGCTTACCTTGTTGGTCTGTTTGAAGACACCAACTTGTGCGCCATCCACGCCAAGCGCGTCACCATCATGCCCAAGGACATTCAGCTGGCCCGCCGAATCCGTGGAGAGCGAGCATAAAGTGAATAACACCTTCACAAAACAAACGGCTCCTTTAGGAGCCACCACATTAATAAAAGCAATGACCAATTGATCTGTTGGGGGGTTTATCTCCATAGCTCGGCGAGATTTGTAACATAGATATGCGACTCAATTTTTCGCGAGCGTATGTATGCACGAGAACGATTTACCTGTGACCGTCGTTTGCCTCACTTTCCCGTCCCTAAGCTATTCGTCCGCTCTACGTTTCTCTCCGAGAACACCCTGTACTCTTACTCAGTTTTATAACCTCCACTCTAGGACCAAGGACTTATGTCACTTCATTTAAACCTGAGACCTAATTGTACTTCGGTAACAGAAAAATGCTAGAGCAATTTTAGCCATGGTGTATATAGCGCGCGTTTTCAGGTTTTCGCGATGATAGTTGTCCCGGCTTCACTTGAACGAGAAATTGAATCGGTCGATATGTTGATTAGTCTCCTCCGCAGCCGTTATTAGGGAACGCGTGACGACCCTGATACGTTCACCAACATGAATCGGGTTGCTCAGAACTTCAGTCAGCAATGTTTTATTAAAAACATAATAACGATGAAGACTTTGAGATTTGTATTCCTACATCGAACAATAAGTATATTCGAAAACGTATGTAATCCTAAATTTCTTGAAAGCGAAAATCAAGTGCGCTCCGTTTAGTCCGATCGATGAGACAACATGAGATTCATCTAAATACTTGTTGCAGAAACTCTTTATGGGGCATAGTTAGTAGAGGAGAGTTAGTCTCCTCTACTAACTATGATCAGGGTCTTTGCGTAGTAGCCATAAAAAATAGGTTTCTTTTCTCGTCAACAAGGTTCCTATAATGTATTTCAGTTATTGTATTGCATTGTACAGCCTAGTTTCAAGTAATTTGGCGCGTGGCTTTGGCGCGTGGCCGTGTACATAACGAAAAAGCCTGTATAACGAAGCGCTCAAGGTCCTTGTTTCGAGTGCCGAGTACTTTTTACTCTCTCGATCTTTAGCTTTAACCATAGAAGAGAAACTATTTATTTATGTATTACGGTACATTGTTATCACAATTTCGTTTAGAATAAGAGCATGATTGAATCTATCTGATGGTATTGATTCCTGAGCAGGTATACATGTCGATCGTGTTTGTACGCAGATTGTTGTCTTTTAGAAAGCGAGAATCGTGCGCATTCGATCATTTTTTATCGATCCAGTTCGGAAAACTTCTGCTTCTCCGCTTTCTGGGACCACTCACGTTACGATTTCACGAAATTGAGAGCACGCATTAAAAAGGCGGAGAGAAACATTTGAAGGATAAATTTGGCTTGCGCGCGATGGTTAAGATCGACAACGACTGAAGCCACTTAGATAAGTGTCGTGTAATATGGTGGCACTCTATCGTGTATCATTGCTTAGCTCTCCCAGAATAAAGAGTAAAATTAAGTAAAATGAAGTAACCCTCGCGTCTCTGAAAAAGTGTTACGTTTGTTAAAAGTACGTCTGAAAACTTGGTCGCAACATCAATGCAAACAGATTGATATACAATGGAGGTCTGAAAGAGTTTGTCCTTGTTGTTCAAACTTCAGATACGTTCAACCTTTGGAAATCAAAAGGACGGCCAATTTGATCGGCGAAATGTAAAGTTTAGGAGTTCTTCTTTCCTAGGACTTACAATTGTTTGAATGATCGCGACCTCAACTAGAGTTATTTAGCTGTAAGGACGAAATATTTTGTAGATAGTTACTACATTATGAACTTTCACGCTAAGAATTTTGGCCGTTTTTGAACTTAATTCCAAATGTTTTTACATCTAAAACTTGAAACATATCACAGCTACAAGCTGAAATGCTTAGGTTCAATAAATCATTAGAGTATAACACCTTCTTTGCGCAAATCGGTGGGTAAAGAAGCACAGAATTGCGCGACGCCATTTTGCAGTCCTGTTTCCTCAGTGGTCCGCATGCCGAGCATTTACCTCACGTCCTCGCACGTAAGAGTTTATTTGAATCTTCTGTTCCCAAGCGAGAGTAAAGGTTCGACTTTCTACAATTTTCAAGATGTCCGAAGCAGCAAAATCTCCAGCTAAGAAGAAGCCAGCAGCGCCTAAAAAGCCTGCTGATCATCCACCTTACATAGACATGATCAAGGCTGCCATTGTAGCGCTGAAGGAGCGAAACGGTTCTTCCCGCCAAGCCATCGAGAAATACATTAAAGCCAACTACAAGGTTGGTGAGGTCGGCTCTCACCTGAAGCTGGCTTTGAAGAGAGGCGCCGCCAGTGGAAAACTTCTTCACACCAAGGGAGTTGGTGCTTCAGGCTCCTTCAAGGTGGCCAAGGAGGAAAAGAAGGAGAAGAAACCAAAGAAGAAGCCCGCTGCAAAGAAGAAGCCCGCCGCAAAACCGAAGAAGCCCACCGCCAAGAAGGCAGCGAAGAAACCAGCGGCAAAGAAGCCCGCAGCTAAGAAACCAGCGGCGAAAAAGCCAGCAGCGAAAAAACCCGCAGCTAAGAAACCGGCAGCAAAGAAACCCGCAGTTAAGAAACCGGCCGCTAAGAAGCCTGCACCTAAAAAGTCACCCAAGAAAGCAGCGAAGAAACCCGCGGCGAAGAAGCCCACCAAGAAACCAGCGAAGAAAGCTTAAGGAGTGAGGCGCTCCTTCACCAAACAAAACGGCTCCTTTAGGAGCCACCACATGAAATAAAAGAGCAATAATCAACAGAGTAGCCTTCCGAAAGAAAATAATCTTCCTTGGATTTCTAAAACTGTCTTCTGTTCCTTGCCCGTACAATACCCATTTGTTGGTTACAAATTATTCGATATTCCATTTCAATTTTAAGGAGAATCGGTAAAAAAATATATATATATTTCACTATCGGTTTGAAAATTATTTCAGAATGGGTGACTCGTGATCTCGTGCGAGTGTCACGCAAAGTACTCGGACAATTACGACACGTTTGCATTCTACCGGTATTAATTTGGAAAAGATCTGCTGGCCCCAGTTGTTCGAAGGTTGAATAGATAAGTCGCTCAGTTCAGTGGAAATAAACCACGCTATCCGCTGGATAGTGATTTATCCGGTGGATAGCGTTATTCACCTTTTTTAAGTTTGCGCGCTCGATCGAAACACGTGTATCTCAGTGCCCGAGAAGGTCTACAGCGAAAATCGATTCTCTCAATGACATTTCATTAGGAAATAGACCATTTCCCAAGGGAAATTATTTACTATCGGCTATTTCAAGCTTGGTTATTTCATAGTTAGCAGAGGATCTTTCTCCTCTACTATTAAACTATGTTTATTTCGAAATGATTCTTGGACAATAGCAAACATAACGGCTGATTTAGCTTACGCTATGCACTGATCCGGTTCTTTCGAACTATTATTCGTTCGCCTATTATTATTCATTTTCGTTGACAGTTCGAGATGTCATTGTTCGACTGTACATGTATGAAATACTGTAGCATGCATGGCGCGCGTGATCCTTCTAAGCTGGTCCCGAAACTAAACTACGTATTCGTCTCTTCATACACGGAGCCGGCTAATTAATAGCCTGCGAAAACAGCCGTCCTTCTTCGCTCCCGACCCGAGTGGTTGGTTTCGCAGGCTAGCTAACTAATTACTCGAAATCAAGTTGATTTGGTTTTTACAAGTTTAAAGTAATCTTTAACCCAAAAAGAAAGTGGTTTGAATCATAACCACCCTAGTCGACTAAGAGAGTTTTTTTTTCTTGACAAAAATTAATGCAAAGGCTGTGTCGCCTAGCGTTTTAGTCTTGAGCTCTACAACTTGCTCCGCTTCTAAATGGAGTGTCCGTGTCTTATAACTTTCTGCTGTAACGCGCGGTAAATCAATATCTATATTTTATCTACCGTGAAGGGAATACCATATTTTGTTGTGAATTATATATCAATTGGTCATTGCCAATATTCTCAGAATTTGGATTCAGGTAGGAATTGACATAGTGAGTTGTTATAATGCAACTATATTTTGAAAATATAGAAGGGCTGCAGCCAGGATTAAACATGGTAAAATATAAAAACGTTTTTTAACTAAAAGTATATAGAAAACACAAGCTTTCCACTGTCTTTGCTACAGTCTTCAACGAGCGAAATGGTATAAAGGCACTATACCATTTCAATCTTATACCATATTATACCATTTGGAAGATGCCTGTGATGCGCCTTGAGCCGGTGAACAAATGTTTATTTTACCACTTTTTTTCCCTTCCATTTTGAAAAAGGTCCATGCAAACGTGTTGCAAAAATACGGTGTTGCAGTACAACTCTGATGTCAAATCCGTAAACCTAAGAAAGAAGACTGTGATATTTTAATTGATCAAATTTGAGGGATATGATGTAGAAAGCATGTAGTCTTGTTTCAGTTTCTGTATGTGCATTTATTTACATACATTTGTTTGTTACCTTTTTCTGTCGAATGTAGACTATAAGCTATAGTCTTTATGCCATAACTAAGCAATTTTCTGATCTATTGTATTATTTTCTCGCCCATGCATGTATGTCACTTGATTTGACAAATTGTTTCTTGTGTTTTGTGTTTCAGTAAAAATGCAGTGTTAACTCCTTCTGATGTTCGGTCGACCACTACAAAGTATGTGAAATCCCACGATCTGATGTCAAGTGAAAACAAAAGGTACGCATGCTGATACAAAGAAGATAAACTGTCCAAGTTCAACCATATATGTAATTATATATGATTATATAATAATCATAGGGTACATGCATTGTAGCAAGACATGGTCACTTAACACTCATCCTCAATTTCGTGTCCAGAGTCTTCAGGTGCATTTGCCGGTTCTGACCTTGAACAGTGCCTTGACTGGGCACTAGACTGGAAGATATCAGTCTTGGAGACAGATTTTAGAGCACAGCTTAAGAACTTTGAATTGTAACGTTTTTCTACCATATTCAAACAGAAAATGTGATCCATTTTATTCTACCATTCTTCCTTTGGTTTAAACGACTCAATGGTATAACCTTTCTTGAATAAAAGGCCTTTTACACTGTGTCATCCCTTCACTTTGTCATGTTGTGAAACATCGTAAAATCACACATTTTACGATAACTGCAGAAATTATCGCGCGCTCATTGCCTAATTTTTTATCATCAATATGCGGACAGACACATGAATTTGAAATTCATGTGACGCGTCAGCGAGCGAGAGTGGGCAATTCGACCATTTGTTATCGTAAAAAACAAATTGATGTCAGTTTTTAATGAGTCTGTCCTGTTATTGACAATGAATTTCGTCATCACATTGTCAAAGTAGTCTGCGGATCCACTCGGCTATCGCCTCGTGGATCCACAGCTACTTTGACAATGTGATGATGAAATTTATGATCAATAACAGGACAGACGCATGAAAAACTAATGTCAATTTGTTAATTGGAATGCTAATGAGGATTTGTGGCACTCGATCACTCGCTCACTCGCTCAGATATCACGTTGTTTCCCCAGTCCCGTTTCTGTTACTAGGGTGTCGCATAGACTTAGCAAGGAATTGGTTCATGCTCAGCATGTTTCTATCACGTTATGGTATACACGGTATGGTATGGTATACATTTGGCGAGCCCAAGAGAAATGCAAGAGGTTCTTAAGG
Organism: Micromussa lordhowensis; assembly: GCA_964020085.1. Taxonomy (NCBI): domain Eukaryota; kingdom Metazoa; phylum Cnidaria; class Anthozoa; order Scleractinia; family Lobophylliidae; genus Micromussa; species Micromussa lordhowensis. The sequence goes on along the minus strand of OZ026608.1, from coordinate 9,087,778 downwards.
CATAACCAAGAGCATCTTTAGTTTCTTAAGTGCTCTTCCAACCCTCAAACGCATCTCTAACTTTGAAAGACGCACTGCAAAGAGCATGTAACAGTTGCTTATAACATGCCGACAGATATCGGGGAGAAAAAGTTTTATTTGTGATGACAAAATCAAAATTATTATTCTGTTTGTACAGATACACTCTATTCTGAAGCAGCGTGGGCGAGAGGTTTGGGGACCGGACTTGAAAACCGGAGGTTCTGGGTTCAAGCCCCGCTCTGACCACTAAGCTGGAGTTGTTTCTTGGTAGACCCTAGTTCAACTGCTCGGCCATGCTTCAAAATAGCCAACTGGTCTCCTTCCCTCTAGTTGGGAGTTTTAGTCCAATTATGTGTTTAGAATATTTGTCTCTTTCAGTCGACGTGGCATGCCTGTCAACTTCCTAGGTGTAGCTACATGTAAGCGCATTGACCACTATAAACATCCCGCATTTGACATTTTTAACAGAAAATCCCTGCAGGAAGATCCTTCACCAAGGATGTTAATTTAATTTACCATGCATCGTGTTAATTTATAATTTTATTCTCACAGGATGGTTATGTTAGACCCCAGGCTTACCAAAATACTAGTCAACAAGAACGAGGATATTGAACTTTTGCCGTGGGATCAACTCTTCGAAAGGTTTGCTGTAGCTTTCATCTTTCCCTATCTTTCTCCCTCTGTTCCTCACAGCTAAAAGACCAACACTGACAATATTCAAGGTTTTTCAGAGAGTAAACTGAACTTGCTAGAAACTTAAGTCAGTTATAAATTTGCCTTAGGGAAAAAACAGCGGAGAATGTTACTTGGTAAATAAAATGGCCACAGTTGCGTTTGTTTTTACATGAAAAATATAACACAGTCCCTTTTGTTGACCAATCTTATTCCAGAATTTTGTTGTAGTTAGTGATTGAGTTGATGGCTAAGCACCCTTATCAACCAATAAGATAACACCCTTTTAATTTTTTTTGGAAGATAGGTAGGTTAAGTCTGCATATATATAAGCCAAATGGTCCATGAGGCCGGAGCTTCTCCCGGTTTCTGTAGCATGAAGCGACTAAAAGTATTTCTACTCCCCCCCTGGATGGGATGCTAGTCCATCGCAGGGTTACCCCAGCATTACGTTTGCCGGTGTCCATTTACACACCTGGGTGGAGAGAGGCACCGTGAACACAACACAATGTCCCCGGCCAGGGCTCGAACCCTGACTGCTCGATCCGGAGTTGGGCGCACTGACCATGAGGCCACCAAGCCTCCCATTTCTGGAACCTGCACTTTTATCATAGTATCTAAAAACAGACGTCAACATGATAACCAGCCACACAAAACTAACAATGAATGCTTGTGTTTTGTTTTGCAGAGTGATGTCGAAAATGAATAAATGTCATCAAATTACGTGTCCAGGACAGGAGCCAATTTTTAGGTCAAGTAGCACTTGAGCTCTGCGACGAAACAACTGATCTATTGACCGACCTACCAGCCGACTTAGCCACCGACCGACCGACCAGTTGATTGACTGATCGATTGATCAATAAAACGATTTATTCGCCCACTGATTTTCTCTTTATTTCAACAGAAAAGGAAAAATAGAAGCCATTGAAATCAAAGTAGAGCAACGGATGGGTAACAAAAAGGTATGCTGTCATCTTTAAAGGGTTCTGTTGTAGTTCGAAGACTTATTGACTGATAGAATGTAGCAAGTTGATATATTCTATCTAAAATTTGAGCGGATTGAGTGATACAGTTACTGCTATTCACAAGCGGAAACCGTAAGTGGGGTGGGTTTCATGTGAAGGGTAAGAATAGACAAGTGCTTCAAAGCATGCATAACAATACACCGAGAGTTCTGAAGACATGATTGATCATCACAGTTATACACACAACTTAAGCTGTGAAATTAAAGCATGAAAAAAATTCAGGCCTGAACAGGATTCAAACCCATGACCTCTGCGATACCGGTGCAGTGCTCTACCAACTGAGCTATCAAGCCATCTGGGAGCCAGTCATATTGTGAGTTCGTAATATACCCCATGCAAATGAATAATTATATGAAAAAATACACTGGGAGTGAGAGGCAAACATTTTTCCTTTCCCAAGTCCATCAATATCATTCCTGACCACCTTTATCGAGCTTGAATTTGGTAAAAAAAGGTCTTGGTCTGTTGGTCAATGTTCTGAATTATTTGTGCTTGCTATAAATGAATCGTTGTAGTATGCGAGGTTACGGTACTGTTTACTGTAGTAGAAATGTAATAACATTTCATACCTGCTAAGATGGGACCCACTGCTAACCATTTACATCGACTTTTAGGTCACATTGATCCGTAACCTTGAATCCTATGGCATTGATCCGCAAGAATTTGCTCACAATATTCAGATAAAGGCTGCCACTAGCACATCAGGTAACAATTAATCAATTTAGTCCTTGGGATGATTGGGGGGGGTGTGGTCAGGGGGATAGCCTCTGGGAGTGCGGTATGGAAAATGACCGATAGGGATAGTTGAGCGACCTTCTGCTTGGCATTGAAAAAGCAACAAAAACTGGATTGTGATGGTCCATGAATTAAGCATGTTTAATGTTCATATTTAGTTTTCTGCAATAAAAGAATTGTTTTACTTAGGACACCCTAAAATTACATTGAGAATATTTTATTACGTTATAATTTAAAGTTGATTACCTTTTTCAGCTTGCAAAGCACAAACTCTGCAAACAAACGCGGGCGTTTAAACAAGTTAATTATTAATTTGTTTTGAATTTGGAGAGCCGGCGTTTGTTTCCAGAGTTTGTCAATTGTCAATTTCAAGCTGATAATAATCTAGATAAGCATTTTTAAAACTTTCCCCCAGACGCCACACAAAGTTTGTTTATATATACTCATTGCTTTTGTTTGTGATGTATTTAATTGAAAGAAGTTAAGAAAAACTAAAAAAATGAATAGTAGGAGAATTACGGAAGAGAGGTAGTTAGTATCTGAGTAAATGACAACAAGTATGTTTGAATTTTCTTTTGTTAAGAATCCCATACAAATCTCTTTTGCAGTTACTCAGCTTCCTGGGAAACATACGGCACCTGGAATGCAAGTTTTAGTTCAAGGAAACCAAGTAGCTATTGTAGCGAAGTTTCTTTTAGGTAAGGGAATGGTCCCTCTGTCACAATATCTAACAGGGTGAATGCATGTGCGATGCCATCTAACACTAAGCACTTGACTTTGGTCCTTCAAATGTAAATATTATAACTTGGGGAACATAAGTAGCCTCTGAGGGGCATCATAGTGTCCGTGAAAATTGTTGTGCGAACGGTTCTTTATTTCTTATATACCCTATGTATAAATAGCTGCCAATTTAAAATTCTTTTGTATGCATTTAAATTAGTCCAACTAACCTCGTTTGAGAGTAAAAATCCTTTTGAATTAACAACTCAAAAACGAGATTACTTGGGTTAATTTGATACTTATAAAATAATTTTTAATAGCTGTAATCACAAAATTTACAATTTCCTCAATTGTGATTGATTTAAAAAAATCCTATTTTCCTCTAATTCACTTGCCAAGTTGTTATCAGACAGTTTGTTATTGACAGTTTGTTATCGGACAGTTCAATAAGCCAATCACATTCAAAGTTGTAGTTTAATTCAACCAATATCAATTTCAGAGTGACATGAAACAATTTACGCCTCCTTTGTCAGTATTTTAATGCAAATTTTCCTTTTCTTTCATAACTTGGCTATTCTTTTATTCTTGGAAATTGTAGTTTTTATGATTAATTGGTAATAAGACTTTGTGTCGTCCAATTCTGTCTGTAGTCATACTTGTGATAAATAAATCGAACTCCTGCTGCGCAGTCATCCGATTTTGTGATCACTCGTGTGATTACAGACTGAATTGGACTCCACTCAGTCCTATTACCATTACTTATTGCAGTTAACAGGGGCTTTACATGCAAACAAGGCAAAAGGGTCAATTCTGCTTGTATTAACCCTTTCGCCTTGTTTGTATGCATTTCTGAACAAAAGAATATTTGACCACAGACTCGATTGCAATAAGAGCTAGTGGCAGCCATTTATGTATAGGGTCTATTGTCTGGTGATTGTCTGACAATGCTCATGGATGTTGCGTTGCGTTATCCTCTGGAGAGTGTTTGATGTATTTAAAGGGCCAAAGGTGTGCATTGTGATCGTCAGTCATTTCATGTTGAAGAACGTTGTACAGTTTAACCCCTACTAAATGGCCACCCTTGGGGAAATGGATAGTGGCCGCTTAAGGTGGCTGGAAACAGTTTCCAGTACTTTCCAGTAGCCAAAGTCCCAGCGAGGGCTTTGCTCTTCTTTTCACCTCTAGTTTCCTGTACTTTCCAAGACTTAGAGTTTGATGGGTCATTGTAACCACTCTGTATCGGTTGATGCCAAGATCATGGTATCAAAAAACTTCCCAATCACTGGTGAATAAGTTGCTGTCAATTTTGTGGCTCAATAGGTTACCATAGCAACAATATGACCTGCTAAAAAACACCCGTGATTTTAGCTTCAAGCGCTTATAACTCAAAAATGAGTTTGGTGACCCCCATTTTTTATTATCTCAAAAAAAAGTTTGAAAAATTCTTCGAAGAAGGATTCACAGACGCCTATTTCCCTTTCGTAAACAAGCGATGCCATTTTTAACGGTCGATGCCATAATTGGTAACCAAGCTTGCCAGAATTAGCAACCAAGCCTTTTAGAGTGGACGATGCCATATCTGCTTCTGTTCAGGCCTGGACACGGTAGAAACTGGTTATAATTTGTTGAGGGAGTAAAACGCACTCACCAAATACTTAATTGTTCATATTCACACTGGTTTGCTTGCGGTTAGCTTTTATTTGCAGGTTGGGGCGGCTCTATCATTAACATTTAAGAATGTCACGTTTTATAATTAAATTTTGCGGAAATTTGGCGGATGAACCTGGTAGTGTAGTGGTATAAGAGGGATGTTAAGAAACAGAGGTTCCAGGTTCGATACTGGGTGGTTAGTAACATTTTCATTTTTCTTTATATTAGTAGAGAAAAATTTGTTGAGAAATTTTCTAAGTGTTGCGAAAATGGCATCGCTTGTTTACGAAAGGGAAAATTGCTTCACAGACACCTTAAATTTTCGAAAATTTAAAGTCGCTCTGAAACCCTAAGAAGGATTTTTTTAAACTTTGCAAAAAGTTGCATCTTATCTCACTGATTACAATTTGACAATAAAAATGGGGGTCACCGAACTCGTTTTTGACTTCTAAGCGCTTAAAGATAAAATTAAAGGTGTTTTTAGCAAGTCATATTGTTGCTATGGTAACCTATTGAGCAACAAAATTGACAGCAACTTGTTTGCCAATGATTGGGCAGCTTTTCGATACCATGATCTTGGCATCAACCGATACAGAGTGGTTATAGTGACCCATCAAACTCTAAGTCTTGGAAAGTACTGGAAACTGTTTCCAGTCACCTTGAAGGAGGTGCTTAATAGAGGTGAAAAGAATAGAAAAGCCCTGACCGGGACTTTGGCTACTGGCGTATTTGAATTTAAGTTTTAATATTCTTTTTCCGTTCTTCTTCATGCGCAGTTTTCTTAGGGCTTCGATGTGTTTTGTAACACGTTTCTCTTTATTTGTCATAATTAACTGATTCTAGATGAATACAAGATCCCTAAGAAGTACATCAGTGGACTAGAACAGCTTAAAAGTGGCAAGAAGAAGAAATGAAAAATTTATTAGCTTAAAATTATGAAATAAATTATAAATTTATGTTTTAACGTGTTCTGTTTTCTCTTTCTTGTTAACATTTTGTGGCCGCCACAAAAAATGTAACTATAAGTAGTATCAACGACATCGAGCATTTTTGACTATGAGTTTTGATTTTAACTATGTCCTGAAGACATGATTGATCATCGCAATTTTATATACAACTTAAGCAGTTGTGAAATCAAAGCCTGAAAAAAATCAGGCCTGAACGGGAATCGAACCCATGACCTCTGCGATACCGCTGCAGTGCTCTACCGACTCAGCTATCAAGCCAACTGGGAGCTGGTCACGTTGAGTTCGTGATACTCCCTGCAGATGTTGAACATCAAGAGAAATAAACCTGCATTCGGCGGACATCTCTGTTAAGCGGACGCGAACACCATGTTGTTGCACAAACCCTGTAATAACCGGATACTTCAAGGGCTTTTTACTTCTAAAAGTTCAGCACAGACTCCTTTAACATTGTTCGGCGATGTTATTTTAAAGCAAAGTAAATTATTCCAGATTGATGCATCAATTGACTGACTGGACATTGTGCTACACGTGAGCAGTCTTTGATCTTCCACTGTGTTACATAAGGATTAATAACTAGCTATTATTCAGCGGACTCTAGGGACTGTCTAGTAACCGGCGGTATGTTGTTAGCGTCTGCGTTGCTGGTTGGAGAGTGTCCCAAGGGTGTCTTTATACCGATTTCACTGTACTGCTTTTCGTCCCTGTATTTGTTTATTCCCTCCCTCTGCTAAGTTATCCAGGGCCCGAGTGGAAGTGCTTTGAGGCTAAGGGCCGGGTCGCACAACGTTCCGATCAAATTTTTGCTAGACGCGATGGGGAATCAAGTTCCGTTCGCGCACAATACGAATTACTCGCGCGCGAAGTTCCTCGAGCTACTTCATTCTCTTACCATACAAAAACTTTGTTGAACATAGTTCAAATTTACTCCCCCACAAAGATCTGCCTTTTTTAAATTTAGGTTTCTTTTCAATAAAAATTACGGTTTCATCGAGTCAAAAATCAAAGAATAAGATGGTTTCGGAGCACACACTGTGGACATTTCACGCCCGCTCTTTGCGATCAGATTAGTCTGGGCGGGAGTCGTAAGAACGGTCTTGAAACAATGTGCATTATAAAAAGGGCTACTGACATCAGGCAGAAAACTATGCTGTTGGTCATTGAGTTTGATAACATTTGGTGGCTCCTAAAGGAGCCGTTTGTTTTGGCGGGAAACCCACAAAGTGAGTTTACTTGCTGCTGGTGTACTTGGTCACAGCCTTCGTTCCTTCACTCACGGCGTGTTTGGCCAGTTCACCGGGCAGAAGCAACCTGATGGCGGTCTGGATCTCGCGGGAGCTGATGGTTGATTTCTTGTTGTAGTGGGCAAGGCGGGAAGCTTCGGTAGCGATGCGCTCGAAGATGTCGTTGACGAACGAGTTCATGATGCCCATGGCTTTGCTGGAGATACCAGTGTCAGGGTGAACTTGCTTCAACACCTTGTAGATGTAGATAGCGTAGCTTTCCTTTCTCTTTCCCCTTCTCTTCTTCTTTCCATCAGCGGCGGCCTTTGCCTTACCAGCTTTCTTCTCGCCTTTCTTTCCTGCAACTTTGGGTGCCATGTCTGTTGATCAGAATGGATTTGAATGAAGACTAGATGATGCATTTTGTATTTATAATAAAATTGTGAAAGGATCGATTACCATAAGGATCGAAATTCTCGATTCCTGATTGGCTAGACCTCAGGGGTCATATTATTTTGCATGCGGTATGTTTATACCACTTTGAGCCTTTATTTTACCTTGTCAAATGAAAAGTTCTTATTGGTGCATTTCGATCCTCTATATTCAATTAATGGCAAATAAAACTTTGGCGCACCACAGAACGGTTTCATTCAGTCAACTTATTCGCGTGAGTTTTACATTCAGTCATGTCTGGTCGCGGTAAAGGAAAAGCAAAGGGCACCAAGTCCAAGACCCGCTCATCCCGAGCAGGACTTCAGTTCCCAGTCGGTCGTATCCATCGTCTTCTCCGCAAAGGCAACTATGCTGAGCGTGTTGGCGCCGGTGCTCCAGTGTACTTGGCTGCCGTCCTCGAGTATTTGAGCGCTGAGATCCTCGAGTTGGCGGGAAACGCTGCTCGTGACAACAAGAAGACAAGAATCATCCCCCGTCACCTTCAGCTGGCTGTTCGTAATGACGAGGAGTTGAACAAACTGCTCGCCGGTGTCACCATCGCTCAGGGAGGTGTTCTTCCCAACATCCAGGCTGTACTTCTGCCCAAGAAGACCGAGAAGAAAGCCAAAGCTTAAATAAGCTTTTACTCACAAAAAAACGGCTCCTTTAGGAGCCACCAAATAAAACAAAAGTCTTGACCAACATGAATACTAGTATACAAAGAAGACACGCATTTGTTAAAAACAGTCCTTCTTTTAATTTTAGATCTAAAAAGCCACGCACCATTTCTGTAGCTTGCGTTGCGGACGGGAATTAATCTAGTACATGTAACCCGGGTGTGTAGGGTCTGCGACGAAGGCAGGATACATTTTTGTTTCTCTGTAGAAATCCAGTATTTATCATGCAGTCTGTTGTATATTATGTTTTTCCGCGTGCGAGATTTGCGCGAATATTAATCCTGCGCGCAATGCATTCTATGGACTTGAATACACGCGCTATACCCTGCACATCAGTAAATCAAAAAATAACGGAAAAATATTGTCAGAAGCCTTGCGCAAACTCTAACTTGCCTGCATGGGAGCGCTTTTTCAACACAAATTTAGAAGTGCGAACCGTTCAACTTGTGCGCTGGGGTAAATTAGGTCGACCGTTGCAGAAAAGGCGCCAAAGATTCGCATGAACAAACATTAACTTGCCTGCATGGGAGCCCTTTTTTAAAAACAAATTTAGGATTGCGAACCGTTCAAGTTGTGCGCGGGAGTAAATTAGGTCGACCGTTGAAGAAAAGGCGCCAAAGATTGGCATGAACAAATGATACCAGCTCACTCATTAGGCGGCTGAAAGGATATTGAAAATGAATATTAAGCGGCTTGCTTTAGCGGGCGATCTGATATGCGTTGCTTACATCGTGAATCATAAAGAAACATTTTATTGATCATGACTTTTGAGAGATTGGGTGGCTCCTAAAAGAGCCGTTTGTTTGTGTTGACAGACTGTGCAGTCTAACCGCCAAATCCGTACAGAGTACGGCCTTGTCGTTTCAGAGCGTACACCACATCCATGGCTGTCACAGTCTTTCTCTTGGCGTGCTCGGTGTATGTCACAGCATCACGGATCACGTTCTCAAGGAAGACTTTGAGAACACCACGAGTCTCCTCGTAGATCAGGCCAGAGATTCGCTTGACACCGCCACGGCGAGCAAGACGACGGATGGCTGGCTTGGTGATGCCTTGGATGTTGTCCCGAAGGATCTTTCGGTGACGCTTGGCGCCTCCTTTTCCTAGACCTTTGCCTCCTTTACCGCGACCAGACATGTTGATTACTACTTGTAGCACTGAGATATGACCAATTTGGCGCCGTTTATGAATTTATAAGGTGAAGAAAGACCTCTCAGAAAACACAACACGAAAATGCCTGTTCTTATTGGCTGACTACATACAACAAAGCCAAAGGTCAGATAATACTGTTAATTATCATAAAAGTACCGGTATTCGCTTTCATTCACACTTTGCATGAGATTCTGTAAAAGAAAGTCCTTGCCATTGATTAAACCCCCATAACAATCTGTAAAGTTTCTTCGGATCGAAATACAGTCACA
>OZ026608.1:9047037-9077037 GCA_964020085.1 Micromussa lordhowensis | reverse complement strand
GATTAGTCTCCTCCGCAGCCGTTATTAGGGAACGCGTGACGACCCTGATACGTTCACCAACATGAATCGGGTTGCTCAGAACTTCAGTCAGCAATGTTTTGTTAAAAACATAATAACGATGAAGACTTTGAGATTTGTATTCCTACATCGAACAATAAGTATATTCGAAAACGTATGTAATCCTAAATTTCTTGAAAGCGAAAATCAAGTGCGCTCCGTTTAGTCCGATCGATGAGACAACATGAGATTCATCTAAATACTTGTTGCAGAAACTCTTTATGGGGCATAGTTAGTAGAGGAGAGTTAGTCTCCTCTATTAACTATGATCAGGGTATTTGCGTAGTAGCCATAAAAAATAGGTTTCTTTTCTCGTCAACAAGGTTCCTATAATGTATTTCAGTTATTGTATTGCATTGTACAGCCTAGTTTCAAGTAATTTGGCGCGTGGCTTTGGCGCGTGGCCGTGTACATAACGAAAAAGCCTGTATAACGAAGCGCTCGAGGTCCTTGTTTCGAGTGCCGAGTACTTTTTACTCTCTCGATCTTTAGCTTTAACCATAGAAGAGAAACTATTTATTTATGTATTACAGTACATTGTTATCACAATTTCGTTTAGAATCAGAGCATGATTGAATCTATCCGATGGTATTGATTCCTGAGCAGGTATACATGTCGATCGTGTTTGTACGCAGATTGTTGTCTTTTAGAAAGCGAGAATCGTGCGCATTCGATCATTTTTTATCGATCCAGTTCGGAAAACTTCTGCTTCTCCGCTTTCTGGGACCACTCACGTTACGATTTCACGAAATTGAGAGCACGCATTAAAAAGGCGGAGAGAAACATTTGAAGGATAAATTTGGCTTGCGCGCGATGGTTAAGATCGACAACGACTGAAGCCACTTAGATAAGTGTCGTGTAATATGGTGGCACTCTATCGTGTATCATTGCTCAGCTCTCCCAGAATAAAGAGTAAAATTAAGTAAAATGAAGTAACCCTCGCGTCTCTGAAAAAGTGTTACGTTTGTTAAAAGTACGTCTGACAATTTGGTCGCAACATCAATGCAAACAGACTGATATACAATGGCGGTCTGAAAGAGTTTGTCCTTGTTGTTCAAACTTCAGATACGTTCAACCTTTGGAAATCAAAAGGACGGCCAATTTGATCGGCGAAATGTAAAGTTTAGGAGCTCTTCTTTCCTAGGACTTACAATTGTTTGAATGATAGCGACCTCAACTAGAGTTATTTAGCTTTAAAGGCGAAATATTTTGTAGATAGTTACTACATTATGATCTTTCACGCTAAGAATTTTGGCCGTTTTCGGACTTAATCCCAAATGTTTTTACATCTCCAACTTGAAAAATATCACAGCTACAAACTGTAATGCTTAGGTTCAATAAATCGTTAGAGTATAACACTTTCTTTGCGCAAATCGGTGGGTAAAGAAGCACAGAATTGCGCGACGCCATTTTGCAGTCCTGTTTCCTCAGTGGTCCGCATGCCGCGCATTTACTTCACGTCCTCGCACGTAAGAGTTTATTTGAATCTTCTGTTCCCAAGCGAGAGTAAAGGTTCGACTTTCTACAATTTTCAAGATGTCCGAAGCAGCAAAATCTCCAGCTAAGAAGAAGCCAGCAGCGCCTAAAAAGCCTGCTGATCATCCACCTTACATAGACATGATCAAGGCTGCCATTGTAGCGCTGAAGGAGCGAAACGGTTCTTCCCGCCAAGCCATCGAGAAATACATCAAAGCCAACTACAAGGTTGGTGAGGTCGGCTCTCACCTGAAGCTGGCTTTGAAGAGAGGCGCCGCCAGTGGAAAACTTCTTCACACCAAGGGAGTTGGTGCTTCAGGCTCCTTCAAGGTGGCCAAGGAGGAAAAGAAGGAGAAGAAACCAAAGAAGAAGCCCGCTGCAAAGAAGAAGCCCGCCGCAAAACCGAAGAAGCCCGCCGCCAAGAAGGCAGCGAAGAAACCAGCGGCAAAGAAGCCCGCAGCTAAGAAACCAGCGGCGAAAAAGCCAGCAGCGAAAAAACCCGCAGCTAAGAAACCGGCAGCAAAGAAACCCGCAGCTAAGAAACCGGCCGCTAAGAAGCCTGCACCTAAAAAGTCACCCAAGAAAGCAGCGAAGAAACCCGCGGCGAAGAAGCCCACCAAGAAACCAGCGAAGAAAGCTTAAGGAGTGAGGCGCTCCTTCACCAAACAAAACGGCTCCTTTAGGAGCCACCACATGAAATAAAAGAGCAATAATCAACAGACTAGCCTTCCGAAAGAAAATAATCCTTCCTTGGATTTCTAAAACTGTCTTCTGTTCCTTGCCCGTACAATACCCATTTGTTGGTTACAAATTATTCGATATTCCATTTCAATTTTAAGGAGAATCGGTAAAAAAATATATATATATTTTCCTCGTTTTCACTATCGGTTTGAAAATTATTTCAGAATGGGTGACTCGTGATCTCGTGCGAGTGTCACGCAAAGTACTCGGACAATTACGACACGTTTGCATTCTACCGGTATTAATTTGGAAAAGATCTGCTGGCCCCAGTTGTTCGAAGGTTGAATAGATAAGTCGCTATTCAGTGGAAATAAACCACGCTATCCGCTGGATAGTGATTTATCCGGTGGATAGCGTTATTCACCTTTCCCCGGGCTTGAAAGAATCGTTAAGGGCGGAAAAAGTGCGCCCTGATTCGTTTTAGTTTGCGCGCTCGATCGAAACACGTGCATCTCAATGCCCGAGAAGGTCTACAGCGAAAATCGATTCTGTCAATAACATTTCATTAGAAAATAGACCATTCCCCAAGGGAAATTATTTACTTTCGCCTATTTCAAGCTTGGTTATTTCATAGTTAGCAGAAGAGCTTCTTTCTCCTCTACTAACTATGGTTATTTCGAAATGATTCTTGTACAATAGCAAACATAACCGCTGATTTAACTTACGCTATGCAGTAATCCGGTTCTTTCGAACTATTATTCGTTCGCCTATTATTATTCATTTTCGTTGACAGTTCGAGATGTCATTGTTCGACTGTATATGTGTGAAATACTGTAGCATGCATGGAGCGCGTGATCCTTCTAAGCTGGTCCCGAAACTAAACTGCGTTTCTCTTCATACACGGAGCCGGCTAACTAATTACTTGAAAGGTTTTGATTTGCTTTGTACAAGTTCAAAGTAATCTTTAACCCAAAAAGAAAGTGGTTTGGATCATAACCATCCCTGGTCGACCAGGAGAGTTTTTTTCTTCTAAAAAAAAACTTCATGCGAAGGCTGCGTCGCCTAGCGTTTTAGACTTGGATCTCTACAACTTACTCCGCTTCTAGCTGGGGTGAACGTTCCCTGCTAGCAGAGGCTCTTTTCCTGGTGTTCGCTGTTTCTCCCGTCAGCGAACACCAGGAAAAGAGCCTCTGCTAGCAGGGAAGGGTGAACGTGTCTTACAACTTTCTGCTGTAGCGCGCGGTGAATCAATATCTATATTTTATCTACCGTAAAGGGAATACCATATTTTGTTGTAAATTATATATCAATTGGCCATTGCTTTTATTAATGTGGTGGCTCCTAAAGGAGCCGTTTGTTTTGTGAAAGTGTTGTCCACTTTATGCTCGCTCTCCACGGATTCGGCGGGCCAGCTGAATGTCCTTGGGCATGATGGTGACGCGCTTGGCGTGGATGGCGCACAAGTTGGTGTCTTCAAACAGACCAACAAGGTAAGCCTCGCTAGCTTCTTGAAGAGCCATCACTGCGGAGCTCTGGAAACGCAGATCAGTTTTGAAATCCTGAGCGATTTCTCGCACAAGACGCTGGAAGGGCAGCTTGCGGATTAACAGCTCGGTGGATTTCTGGTAACGACGGATCTCACGAAGAGCGACTGTACCAGGCCTGTAACGATGAGGTTTCTTGACTCCACCGGTGGCAGGAGCGCTCTTACGAGCTGCCTTTGTGGCGAGCTGTTTGCGTGGAGCTTTTCCACCAGTTGATTTACGAGCAGTTTGCTTTGTACGAGCCATCTTCGATATCGAGAAATAACGCTGAAAATATCAAAATAACGTTACAAACGGATTTATACCTGGCGGGCTTGTTCCTGATTGGTTTGAAATTGAGAGATATGATTGGTTGAAAATAATATCACCAAATAATTTCACGGTTCTGTGACTGTATTTCGATCCGAAGAAACTTTGAAAACTTTTTTGCGGCAATTTGCACATTTTGTCGAGGTGATTTACAGAAAAATCGGTCAAATAGATTCATAGTTGTCAGACTTTCGTTAAGGATTTTTATGGAGGTTTCATCAATGGCAAGGACTTGTGTTTCTTTTACAGAATCGCATGCATAGTGTGAATGGAAGCGAATACCGGTATTTTTATGATAATTAACAGTATTTATTATCTGACCTTTGGCTTTGTTGTATGTAGTTAGCCAATAAGAACAGGCATTTACATGTTGTGTTTTCTGAGAGGTCATTCTTCACCTTATAAAAATCATAAACGGCACCAAGTTGGTTAAATCTCAGTGCTAATCAACATGTCTGGTCGCGGTAAAGGAGGCAAAGGTCTAGGAAAAGGAGGCGCCAAGCGTCACCGAAAGATCCTTCGGGACAACATCCAAGGCATCACAAAGCCAGCCATCCGTCGTCTTGCTCGCCGTGGCGGTGTCAAGCGAATCTCTGGCCTGATCTACGAGGAGACTCGTGGTGTTCTCAAAGTTTTCCTTGAGAACGTGATCCGTGACGCTGTGACATACACCGAGCACGCCAAGAGAAAGACTGTGACAGCCATGGATGTGGTGTACGCTCTGAAACGACAAGGCCGCACTCTGTACGGATTTGGCGGTTAGACTGCGCAGTCTGCTAACACAAACAAACGGCTCCTTTAGGAGCCACCAAATCTCTCAGAAGTCATGACCAATAAAATGTTTCATTAACTCATTATATAAGCTTGAAGATGACAAATACACTTAACAAAAGCGCAGAACAAAGGCAGCTTCGTTTCCAAGATTCAAACAATGAGGCTTTCATAGATTGCGCGCTGAGAGACACTGATATTTATTTCCCGCCAATTTATTTCACTGTTCGTTACGTTGTCGATGCAGGGTAATCTTTTATGCTTATTCGTGTTTCGAGGTTTTGGCGCCTTGTCAACGGTTAGCAGTTCTTTTGAAAAACCGACTTTAAATTCAAGAAAAGGCTTGCGTACAGGCAAAGTTTTTCGCAGTTCTTTGCTTTTGGATGCGTAACTAAAAGCGCTTTCAAAGATAATGCGAGCCGCATTGTGTACCGTAGCACATTGCGCGCGTTTATTCGAAATCTCGATTTGCATACCAGCGCGCTTCAACGGTTCGTCGATACAGTAGAACCCCGGTAACTCGAACTCTGAAGGGAAACGAAAATCGGGGTCGATTGAATATCCAACTTGCCATTTTAATAATTGGTAGTTAACTGATTTTTTTAGCGCTTTAGTATACAGTACAGTGCAGATAACATGTGACAGCTAAAGGCACCGCATCCGGTGTAACGAATAAGATCGGGAAATGACTATCAAATATGTCAACGGTCGGTTGCACTAATTAAAATAAAATTGCTGTAGTGTTAGCGTTTTTACAGATTACACGACAAGAAAAGCTAATGGGATGACATCTGTCGTGAGTTACATGAGCCAGAATTCGAGTTATAGGGGTACATTTTGATCAATGGAAGCGGAATTTAATTTAGTTCGAGTTATCCGAAAATGGGAAATGGTACTTAGTTCGAGTTACCGGGGTGTAATTTGGTTTTATCAACTGAGTTGTAATGTGAATTGGCCACCGGGAAGATGTTCGAAAGCTGACGTTATAAGCGTTAACAAATGCGTGTCTTCTTTGTATATTAGTATTCATGTTGGTCAAGACTTTTGTTTTATTTGGTGGCTCCTAAAGGAGCCGTTTGTTTCCGAGTCAAAGCATATTTAAGCTTTGGCTTTCTTCTCGGTCTTCTTGGGCAGAAGTACAGCCTGGATGTTGGGAAGAACACCTCCCTGAGCGATGGTGACCCCGGCGAGCAGTTTGTTCAACTCCTCGTCATTACGGACAGCAAGCTGAAGGTGACGGGGGATGATTCTTGTCTTCTTGTTGTCACGAGCAGCGTTGCCCGCCAACTCGAGGATCTCGGCGCTCAAATATTCGAGCACGGCAGCCAAGTACACTGGAGCACCGGCGCCAACACGCTCAGCATAGTTGCCTTTGCGGAGAAGACGATGGATACGACCAACCGGGAACTGAAGCCCTGCTCGGGATGAGCGGGTCTTGGACTTGGTGCCCTTTGCTTTTCCTTTACCGCGACCAGACATGACTGAATAGAAAACTCACGAGAAGAAGCCTCTGAATGAATGAAACCGAACTGTGGTGCGCCAAGTTTTATTTTCCATGAATTGAATATAGAGGATCGAAATGCACCAATAAAAACTTTTCATTTGACAATGGAAATGAAAGACTCAAAGTGGTATAATCAAACCGCATGCAAAATAATATGACCCCTAAGGTCTGGCCAATCAGGAATCGAGAATTTCGATCCTTATGGTAATCGATCCTTTCATAATTTTATTATAAATACAAAATGCATCATCTTATCTTCATTCAAATCCATTCTGATCAACAGACATGGCACCCAAAGTTGCAGGAAAGAAAGGCGAGAAGAAAGCCGGTAAGGCAAAGGCCGCCGCTGATGGAAAGAAGAAGAGAAGAGGAAAGAGAAAGGAAAGCTACGCTATCTACATCTACAAGGTGTTGAAGCAAGTTCACCCTGACACTGGTATCTCCAGCAAAGCCATGGGCATCATGAACTCGTTCGTCAACGACATCTTCGAGCGCATCGCTACCGAAGCTTCCCGCCTTGCCCACTACAACAAAAAATCAACCATCAGCTCCCGCGAGATCCAGACCGCCATCAGGCTGCTTCTGCCCGGTGAACTGGCCAAACACGCCGTGAGTGAAGGAACCAAGGCTGTGACCAAGTACACCAGCAGCAAGTAAACTCACTTTGCGAGTTTCCCGCCAAAACAAACGGCTCCTTTAGGAGCCACCAAATATTATAAAAACCAATGACCAACAGCATAGTCTTTTTGTGACTAATGTGAATAGCCCTTTTTTGCTATGCGCATTATTATAAGACTCCCGCCTAGACTAAACTGATCGCAAATAGCGCGCGTGAAATGTCTGATGTGCGTTTCAAATCTATCTTATTGCCTGATTTTTGACTCAATGCGATCGTAATTTCTGATTCAACAGAAATATAAATTTAATTAAAAAAGGCAAACATTTGTGGGGGAATAAATTTCGATAATGTTCAATGGAGTTTTTATACGGTAGGAGAATGACGGAGCTCGAGGGACCTCGCGCGCTACTGATTGGTTTTGCGCGCGAACGTAACTTGATTCATTCTCCTCGCGGCTAACAAAAATTTGATCAGAACTTCCCTTGTGCGACCCGGCCCTTAGCCTCAGAGCACTCCCACTAAGGGCCCTTGATAACTTATCCGAGGGAGGGAATAAACAAATCAAAGGACGAAAAGCAGTACAGTGAAACCTGTATTACACCAGCATGCAGCAAGTAAATTCACTTTGGTTTCCCACCAAAACAAAGGGCTCTTTTAGGAGCCACCCGATTTTGTAAAATCAATGACCAACAGCGTAGTTTTTTTTTGTACCGTACGTCAGTAGCTCTTTTTAGAAGTTGAATTAAGACTCTCGCCCAGACTAATCTAATCACAAAAAGCGCGCGATAAATATAATTAGTATATACTAAAACAGTGGATAGCGTTGATGGCGCGCGCTGATTGGCTCGTCAAACTCCGGATATCCTGTGTTATTATTCAACAAATTGTAACACTATCCAAATATGGTCATGATGCTCTCGATATCTGTCATCCGTAGGTAACAGATATCCGGCGATATACGTAGCTAAGTGAAGTGAAAAAATGTCGACAGAAAGGTTTAAAAATGTTACGAGCTTGGAAATCAATTTTGTTATCAATTTGTTGAATAATAAAACAATTACCCTGCTCAATCTCGCGGAATATCGTCTGATTTTAGCCGACTCGGCCTACGGCCTCGTCGGCTAAGTATCAGACGATATTCCGCGCGATTTCGCAGGATAATTGTTAACTGTCTACCTCCGAGCAACTCGAGAGAAAATGGCGTCCGGTTTGCATCCGTGAAAAGTGATGAAATCATCCAAATTAATTTATTTTTGGTGTTTATTATCTCACTGTTTTAGTATAAAACAACTATTCACCTCAGTGTCGGTGGCCAGCGGTGGATATTTACCGAGTCGCGAAGCGGCGAGGTAAATATCCACCGCCAGCCACCTCCACTTCGGTGAATAGTTGTTTAAAAATATCTGCTGTGCGTTCCGGGTCTATCATATTCACTGATTTTGGACTGAATACGATCGTTATTTCTTGTTCAACAGAACTGTAAATTTACGAAAGGGAAATCTTTGTGGGGGGATAAATTTTAATGCAAGACTCAAAAGTTCATAGTTTTTGTATGGTAGGAGACAACCTAGTTTCCAGGGTCTCATCTCTCTCACTCCGATAGGACGAGATGAGAGACCCTGGGAACGAGTCGAGTAGGAGAAGGGACTTTCGCGCTCGAGTGGTTTTGTGAGCGAACGCAACGCGATTCCCTTTGCGGCTTAGCCTCAAAGGACTCTCAAAGCACTCCCACTGGGCCCTTACTGAATACTAGTTATAATTGTCACTCAGTTTGAATACTTGTTAACAAAATCACAACATGAAGACATGATTGATCATCGCAGTTATACACAACTTAGTCAGCTGTGAAATTGAAGCCTGGTCACATTGTGAATTTTTGTCAGGCTTAAATTTCACAGCTGTTTAATTTGTGTGTATAAATGCGATGATAAGTCATTTCTTCATATCTTTCTCCGCAGTTCAAATGTATAATATTTCATATATTCATGTGTAAAATCACATTTTTGGTTTTCCACCTGACAAGCATACATGTAAGTAGTAAGTTGTTGGTTTGATTTCCACAAAGCTAATTTATGTTGTGGACTTGTTGTAGGCTTGTCACGTGAAGCAAAGTTGTACAGTCTAACTCAGCTCTTACACCTCACCCTTTCACTAAAAAGGCGGAAGCCTACACATCTCGCAGGATCCACCAGCTGTACATTACAGAAGCTATGTCACACACAGGGAATCTTGAAAAATTTAGCCTGAGTTTGTCAAGTTTGTCATTTTTAATTCATCTCAATCAATAACAACCCTTGTTCCTTTTTGTTTCATTGTTACCTCTTAAATTTTTAACTTAGTAAGCTTTTATTTTGAGTTTCCCTTGATTTACATGTTAAAGTGCGCTTAGTACTTCACAAGAAAGTCAGTCAATATAAAATACAGGCATCTTTCTCCCTTGAACACCTTATTGTTCATTTTCTACTAGCAATGCAGTGACATTTACAATACTCACACAGATAATGCACAGTGAATTTGAAGAACATATTAACAATAGATTCTCGCAAGTGAATATATGAAAAGGTGCTACATGGATTTCTTACTAAAAGATATACAGCATACTCTACAAAGGCTATGATATTTGGACAGGTCGGAATGGCATATCAGTTATTCAGCATTATCTTTGTTACTCTGATTATCATCATCGTCATTTGGTGCTGGAGAGACACTGCCGGACTTCTGTTCTGGATTATCGGCAGCTGGTTTCTCGATTTCTTCCTCTTTTCTGGTTTCTTCTGCATCTTTATGGTCTTCTTTTTCCTTCTCCTGGCTCTTGTCTGGACTTATACTTCTGAAAATGAATAAAGCTTGGTCATTCAAAAGAATTTTTCTGAACAGTCTTGAAATCGGCTTCAGTAACCAGGCAAACTTCTCTCAAAACAGGCGCAATTCTAATAGAGATCCTTACACATGTCTGTCAATTGATCTACAATGTACACTACTGGTAAAATTATGTATACTGTCGATCTATACAAATCTTGTTTCACATTGAACGTTAACCCTTAGCAAAGGACTTCTTCAAAGACTCAATGTACTTTTCACAGACTTAAAAGGCCTTGAATTCAAGGACTTTGAAGGTGCACGTGACACTGAAGGAAAAAAACAATCACCGATGCTACAGATGTCAACACATATACATATAATATTATATGTAGATGTCTCTTGCGTAAATGGAAAATTTAGGATACACAAAGACAAAATACTCACTCGCAGGCAATTTAGCTCTTTCTCTTGGCCTTAAGAGGCCATAAAAAAATTGAAGAGTACAAAGCTTTACAATGAATTCAATACAGCGACGACAAAAAAAATAATTGACTTGCTGGCAATTATTGTGAACCTCACCTTCTTTCTTTATCGGCTTTCTCTTTGCTTTGGCTTCGACTGCGGGAACGACTTTTACTAGGAGACTTAGAGTGAGACCTTGACTTTTTGTCCTCATTTGATTGTGAACGTCTCCTGAAAGTTAACATACAGATGTAATATTAGACGAGGCTAAATATATATATGAGGTTTGTAGGTAGGTACCATGACGTTAATAAAGCAGAATAACATTCTTTAGTATGATTACTCAGGTGATTATAGAAATTCTGGCACTCGCACTGGTTGAGAATGGCATCATATTCCAATACAATTACCTCCGACTAATTCTCAAAATCAAAATTATTATTTAAGAATAGCATGCAGGTATCCATGGCAATGATGCGAGCAGGAACCCCCTTAAACTTGATTTAGAATACAAGTGTTTGTTGAACCCATTGATCTGGAGTAACACTAATTTTTTCTACAAGAATGCAACCCTGGGAAGTTTTCACCAATGATCTTCAAAACGAAACGATTACAAGTGAGACTTTAATGCACATGGTATTCTGTCGCTCCGCAGACTTACATGTAGCTGCTATATGTATCAGATGATCCACTGTTGGGTTTGATTCAGTAACGAAGCAATGCAAAGTCAGGTTGTTTTATCATTGTTTGCCCAAGCCGTTCAGATGATATCCCAGCCCGTTCGGATTTTTCTGAATGGCTTCTGAATGGCTACCTTTGAAAACAGCTAGCCTTAAGGAACATTTTCACGCGAAGGTCACATATGTAATTAATGTTCTGGGTTCCCTTGTCTACTAAGAACAACAGGACTGTTAAACATGGTTCAATCAGACTTTTAAGTGACACCTTGAAGCTGTAATGCAATGTTCTTTAAAACCCCTCATCCAAGAAGAAGGAAGAAATTTTCCTTATCAATAACTTTCATCTTCCTCTCATTCACCAGTAGTGATTGTGTTTTTTAAATATTTAATTACCCCTTCTGGCGGTCATGGATCAAAAATCAGATCGAACCACCTTAAGAAACTACATAAATACAGTACATAACTTTGCAGTTCATCTCACCTTGGCGATGGGCTTCTGCTGTCACTTCTTTGTCGCTGGGGTGAACGCGAGCGGGACCTGAAAACATCAAAACATTCTTGGTCAAACATTTTGTTGGTGTAAAAAGAAACAACCATCCAGCTGCCAGAAAACTCAGACCTTAAAAATGCATGGGTGATGTTTTTCTTAAGTGTACAAGTTTACACACATTGGTTTTTGTAAACAGAGCTGGTACATGCACATGTAGTTTAGTTGGAACGTCGTTGGTCAGTGCCCATGTGCAAGTGAATATTTATTTCTACAGAGAGGTTGATTCATATTAACTTACTGATACTTACAGCATACAGTTTTGTAATTTGAGTGAAGCAGCAGCTTTTTGATATATTCATGTAAATTTAACATTTAAACATCACATCTATTTATGTCAAAGACATATTACATATTATTGATTTTTTTTTAACTTGCTACAACATTCATTGAGGATTAGTGTTACACAAAAACTACAGTTCACTGAATAATGCATACATGTAGTTCTTAGATTCAAATAATGTGAAGTTTAATCCATCTACGCAAATTATTACAGTTTGAACTGATTACTACATCCTGTACATCTACATCCTGTACATCTTTAGAAAATGTTTAAATTACAGAAAAGGGGGTGGAAAGTGTGCTTCTAGTATTCCAGTGAAACAAACAGACCAACAAAATGCCTACACCATTGAACGGACATGTACGATTTAATAGCGTTTACATGTACATGGCCATGGGTATAAAGAATAACCGCCATGCCACACTTCTCCAGTTTTAATATGCCTTTTAAATTTACTTCTTTTTTCAGCATAGTTAAATTAAAATGGATACATTTATGGAGGCGTTTTTGAAAATTTGTATAGAAATACTGTCAACAGTAAATATATACTGTAACATTTACAATGTACATAGTATAAAATGCTCAATAAAATGGATTCATAATTTAGTTTTTTTAAATGACAATAATACAGCTTAAAAAGAGATTCCGTGGGGTTCAAGACTGTAACAAATGCAAAGACAATCGAATGAACACTGAGTTAGTTATACCCTATTACACCATTTTAGAAGAAAAACCAATTACGTGTAGTTCTATTTGTAATGAAATCAGTTTTCTGTGAACATGCAAAAAAGAAAAAAAAATTGCAGCTACGTATTGTAGTAATAGCAAAAACAAATCTAATTAGGTTTTAAAGTTATTGTTCTCTTCATGCAAAAACACAAATTAATGAGACATTTAATTTCTCTGTTACTTATCCTGCTGCATCATTGTGACACAACGAATAAAAATGATCGTTCTGATTAACACAATTTTCTTGCCAATATGCAATCAAAAATTACTGATATATAATAGCCATATTTTGCGAGGCAGTAGTTCCGTTTTGTTAGTTATACAATATTTTTACCAATTTTTCAAAAAGATAACACCAGATATAGTAACATTGTAGTTAATTATATCTAATAATAAACTCATTTGTAAACAACTGCAGCTTCGTCAATTTTCCATACTCTGTTCATTCCAAACTCCTATTCCCTCTTCCTCCTTGTCTTTTCTAGCCTGGATTTCAGACGATTACTTCGACTCATTTTCCCCCTGAGAGAGTAAAAATGATTTAAAATAATCGTCTTAACTGCAGACCGTGACACCTTCTCTGATCCGCGTTAGAAGACTATTACAACATAACAACAGTCACAAATTACGGTATCGACTATGATAATTTGCAAATAAAAATAATGCCGCACTTTGCATCACGGGGGCAGCTGTAGTGTGAACTATTACTAGTTGATACAGGATACAACGAGCGTTACATCATCATAAAGAAAATACAGCATTGAATAAAGAGAAAAATTAAAAAGCAAAGTTGACAGAGATGACTTCGAGTGGCTCTTGCATAACTTACAAATTCTTAAATAGCATATTAGCCCCTTAGGGATTCACGCCTACAGTTAACACAAATCATACGTAGTAAACATACCCCAGTGTAATTAGCGAAACGTTACAAAATATGTTTATTCCAGATTGATGCATCGATTGACTGACTTGACATTGCATTGTGCTATGAGCAGTCTTTGATCTCACACTGTGTTACATAAGGATTAATAGCTAACTATTATTCCACAATATTTAAGCGGACTCTAGGGACTGTCTAGTAACCGGCGGTATGTTGTTAGCGTCTGCGTCCCAAGGGTGTCTTTATACCGGTTTCAATGTACTACTTTTCGTTCCTGTATTTGTTTATTTCCTATCTCGGCTAAGTTATCAAGGGCCCTTAGTGGGAGTGCTCTGAGGCTAAGGGCCGGGTCGCACAAGGGACGTTTGGATCAAATTTTTGTTAGCCGCGAGGAGAATCAAGTTGCGTTTGCGCACAAAACGAACCACTCACGCGCGAAATCCGTTGAGTTACGTTATTCTCCTACCATACAACAAACTTCGTTGAGTAATATTGAAATTTTGTTATTCGCCCACAAAGATTTGCCTTTTATACCTCTTTTGAACAACAAATTACGATCGCACCGAGTCAAAAATCAGAGAATAAGATGGATTCGGAACGCAAAGCAGACATTTCACGCGCGCTTTTTGAGATCAGATTAATCTGGGCGGGAGGCTTAGATTCAACATCGTTAGAACGGTCTTATAATAATGCGCACAAGGAAAAAGGCTCTACTGACATTAGACACAAAAAACTATGCTGTTGGTCATTGATTTTTATAACATTTGGTGGCTCCTAAAGGAGCCGTTGGTTTTGGCGGGAAACCCACAAAGTGAGTTTACTTGCTGCTGGTGTACTTGGTCACAGCCTTCGTTCCTTCACTCACGGCGTGTTTGGCCAGTTCACCGGGCAGAAGCAGCCTGATGGCGGTCTGGATCTCGCGGGAGCTGATGGTTGATTTCTTGTTGTAGTGGGCAAGGCGGGAAGCTTCGGTAGCGATGCGCTCGAAGATGTCGTTGACGAACGAGTTCATGATGCCCATGGCTTTGCTGGAGATACCAGTGTCAGGGTGAACTTGCTTCAACACCTTGTAGATGTAGATAGCGTAGCTTTCCTTTCTCTTTCCCCTTCTCTTCTTCTTTCCATCAGCGGCGGCCTTTGCCTTACCGGCTTTCTTCTCGCCTTTCTTTCCTGCAACTTTAGGTGCCATGTCTGTTGATCAGAATGGATTTGAATGAAGACTAGATGATGCATTTTGTATTTATAATAAAATTTTGAAAGGATCGATTACCATAAGGATCGAAATTCTCGATTCCTGATTGGTCAGACCTTAGGGGTCATATTATTTTGCATGTGGTTTGTTTATACCACTTTGAGCCTTTGTTTTACCTTGTCAAAAGAAAAGTTTTTATTGGTGCATTTCGATCCTCTATATTCATCTAATGGCAAATAAAAGTTGCGCACCACAGGTAGGTTTTATTCATTCAGAGACTTAATCTCGTGAGTATTGCATTCAGTCATGTCTGGTCGCGGTAAAGGAAAAGCAAAGGGCACCAACTAAAACAAAAGTCTTGACCAACATGAATACTAATATACAAAGAAGACACGCATTTGTTAAAAACAGTCCTTCTTTCAATTTTAGATCTAAAAAGCCACGCACTATTTCTGTAGCTCGCGTTGCGGACGGGAATTAATCTAGTACATGTAACCCGGGTGTGTAGGATCTGCGACAAAGGCAGGATACAGTTTTGTTTGTTTGCTGAAATCCAGTATTTATCATGCAGTCTGTTGTATATTTTGTTTTTCCGCGTGCGAGATTTGCGCGAATATTAATCTGTGCGCAATCTATTCTATGGACTTGAAAAACACGCGATATACGCGTCCTGTACAGCAGTAAATCAGAAAAATAACGGGAAAGAATGTCAGAAGCCTTGCGCAAACGCTAACTTGCCTGCATGGGAGCCCTTTTTCAAAAGAAATTTAGAACTGCGAACCGTTCAACTTGTGCGCTGGGGTAAATTAGGTCGAACGTTGCAGAAAAGGCGCAAAAGATTCGCATGAACAAACAATAACAGCTCACTCATTATTCGGCTGAAAGGAAATCGCAGAACGTACACGCAATGAATATAAAGCGGGCAAGTTCCTAAAGAAACTGTGGTGCTGCGTCGGTGGGAGTATTACAAGATAATTTGGTTTTATCAACTGGGTTGATAATGTGAATTGTCCACCGTAAAGAGATTCGGAAGCTGACGTTTCGAGCGTTTCGTCGGAGCGAATCGATTCGCTCCGACGAAGGGCTAACGCTCGAAACGTCAGCTTCCGAATCTCTTTATTATGAATATAAAGCGGCTAGCTTTAGCGCGCGATCTGCAGAACACGCAAAATTATTCAGATCTTAGTTGCGTTGCCTTTATCATGAATCATAGAGAAACATTTTATTGATCATGACTCTTGAGACTGATTTGGTGGCTCCTAAAGGAGCCGTTTGTTTGTGTTGGCAGACCGCGCAGTCTAACCGCCAAATCCGTACAGAGTACGGCCTTGTCGTTTCAGAGCGTACACCACATCCATGGCTGTCACAGTCTTTCTCTTGGCGTGCTCGGTGTATGTCACAGCATCTCGGATCACGTTCTCAAGGAAAACTTTGAGAACACCACGAGTCTCCTCGTAGATCAGGCCAGAGATTCGCTTGACACCGCCACGGCGAGCAAGACGACGGATGGCTGGCTTGGTGATGCCTTGGATGTTATCACGAAGGATCTTTCGGTGACGCTTGGCGCCTCCTTTTCCTAGACCTTTGCCTCCTTTACCGCGACCAGACATAGAGATTGTTACTTGTAGCACTGAGATATAACCAACTTGGGGCCGTTTATGATTTTTATAAGGTGAAGAATGACCTCTCAGAAAACACAACACGTAAATGCCTGTTCTTATTGCCTAACTATATACAACAAAGCCAAGGGTCAGATAATACTGTTAATTATCATAAAAATACCGGTATCCGCTTTCATCTACACTACGCATGCGATTCTGTAAAAGAAAAACAAGTCCCAGCTAAAAGCGGGAGACGACTGACATTTCAGGCTAAACAAGTCCTTGCCATTGATAAAACCTCTATAAATTCCCTTTCCGTAAATCAACTCAATGAAATGTGCAAATTCCCGCAAAAACAATCTGTAAAGTTTCTTCGGATCGAAATACAGTCACAGAACCGTGAAACTATTTCGTGATATTATTTTCAACCAATCATATCTCTCAGTTTCAAACCAATCAGGAACAATCCCGCCAGGTATAAATTCGTTTGTAACGTTATTTTGATCATTTCAGTGATATTTCTCGATATCGAAGATGGCTCGTACAAAGCAAACTGCTCGTAAATCAACTGGTGGAAAAGCTCCGCGCAAACAGCTCGCCACAAAGGCAGCTCGTAAAAGCGCTCCTGCCACCGGTGGAGTCAAGAAACCTCATCGTTACAGGCCTGGTACAGTCGCTCTTCGTGAGATCCGTCGTTACCAGAAATCCACCGAGCTGTTGATCCGCAAGCTGCCCTTCCAGCGTCTTGTGCGAGAAATCGCTCAGGATTTCAAAACCGATCTGCGTTTCCAGAGCTCCGCAGTGATGGCACTTTAAGAAGCTAGCGAGGCTTACCTTGTTGGTCTGTTTGAAGACACCAACTTGTGCGCCATCCACGCCAAGCGAGTCACCATCATGCCCAAGGACATTCAGCTGGCCTGCCGAATCCGCGGAGAGCGAGCATAAAGTGGATAACACCTTCACAAAACAAACGGCTCCTTTAGGAGCCACCACATTAATAAAAGCAATGACCAATTGATCTGTTGGGGGGTTTATCTCCATAGCTCCACGAGATTTGTAGCATAGATATGCGACTCAATTTTTCGCGAGCGTATGTATGCACGAGAACGATTTACCTATCGCCGTTGTTCGTTATTACTTATTCGTCCGCTCTGCGTTTCTCTCCGAGAACACCCTGTACTCTTGTTCAGTTTTATAACCTCCACTCTACGACCAAGGACTCATGTCACTTCATTTAGAACTGAGATCTAATTGTACTTTGGTAACAGAAAAATGCTAGAGCAACTTTAGCCATAGTGTATATAGCGAGCGTTTTCAGGTTTTTGCGATGATAGTTGTCACGGCTTCACTTGAACGATAAATTCAATCGGTCGATATGTTAATACGTTCACCAACATGAATCGGGTTGTTCAGAACTTCAGTCAAGAATATTTTATTAAAAACATAATAACGATGAAGACTTTGAGATTGGTATTCCTACATCGAACAATAAGTATATTCGAAAACGTAAGTAATCCTAAATTTCTTGAAAGCGAAAATCGAGTGCGCTCCGTTTAGTCCGATCGATGAGACAACATGAGATTCATCTAAATACTTGTTGCAGAAACTCTTTATAGGGCATAGTTAGTAGAGGAGAGTTAGTCTCCTCTACTAACTATGATCAGGGTCTTTGCGTAGTAGCCATAAAAAAAGGTTTCTTTTCTCGTCAACAATGTTCCTATAATGTATTTCAGTTATTGTATTGCATTGTACAGCCTAGTTTCGAAGTAATTTGGCGCGTGGCTTTGGCGCGTGGCCGTGTACATAACGAAAGCCTGTATAACGAAGCGCTCGAGGTCCTTGTTTCGAGTGCCGAGTACTTTTTACTCTCTCGATCTTTAGCTTTGACCATAGAAGAGAAAATATTTATTTATGTGTTACGGTACATTGTTATCACGATTTCGTTTAGAATCAGAGCATGATTAAATCTATCTGATGGCGTTGATTCCTCAGCACGTATACATGTTGATCGTGTTTATACGCGGATTGTTGTCTTTTACAAAGCGAGAATCGTGCGCATTCGATCATTTTTATCGATCCAGTTCGGAGCACTTCTGCTTCTACGCTTTGTGGGACCACTCACGTTACGATTTCACGAAATTGAGAGCACGTATTAAAAAGGTGGAGAGAAACATTGGAATGATAAATTTGTCTTGCGCGCGATGGTCAAGATCGACAATGACTGTAGCCACTGAGATAAATGTCGTGTAATGATGGCACTGTATCGTGTTTCATTCCTTAGCTCTTCCAGAATAAAGAGTAAAATTAAGTAAAATTAAGTAACCCTCGCGTCTCCGAAAAAGTGTTACGTTTGTTAAAAGAGTACGTCTGACAATTTGGTCGCAACATCAATGCAAACAGACTGATATACAATGGCGGTCTGAAAGAGTTTGTCCTTGTTGTTCAAACTTCAGATACGTTCAACCTTTGGAAATCAAAAGGACGGCCAATTTGATCAGCGAAATATAAAGTTTAGGAGTTCTTCTTTCCTAGGACTTACAATTGTTTGAATGATAGCGACCTCAACTAGAATTATTTAGCTGTAAGGACGAAATATTTTGTAGATAGTTACTACATTATGAACTTTCACGCTAAGAATTTTGGCCGTTTTTGGACTTAATTCCAAATGTTTTTACATCTAAAACTTGAAACATATCACAGCTACAAACTGAAATGCTTAGGTTCAATAAATCATTAGAGTATAACACCTTCTTTGCGCAAATCGATGGGTAAAGAAGCACAGAATTGCGCGTCGCCATTTTGCAGTCCTGTTTCCTCAGTGGTCCGCATGCCGCGCATTTACTTCACGTTCTCGCACGTAAGAGTTTATTTGAATCTTCTGTTCCCAAGCGAGAGTAAGGTTCGACTTTCTACAATTTTCAAGATGTCCGAAGCAGCAAAATCTCCAGCTAAGAAGAAGCCAGCAGCGCCTAAAAAGCCTGCTGATCATCCACCTTACATAGACATGATCAAGGCTGCCATTGTAGCGCTGAAGGAGCGAAACGGTTCTTCCCGCCAAGCCATCGAGAAATACATCAAAGCCAACTACAAGGTTGGTGAGGTCGGCTCTCACCTGAAGCTGGCTTTGAAGAGAGGCGCCGCCAGTGGAAAACTTCTTCACACCAAGGGAGTTGGTGCTTCAGGCTCCTTCAAGGTGGCCAAGGAGGAAAAGAAGGAGAAGAAACCAAAGAAGAAGCCCGCTGCAAAGAAGAAGCCCGCCGCAAAACCGAAGAAGCCCGCCGCCAAGAAGGCAGCGAAGAAACCAGCGGCAAAGAAGCCCGCAGCTAAGAAACCAGCGGCGAAAAAGCCAGCAGCGAAGAAACCCGCAGCTAAGAAACCGGCAGCAAAGAAACCCGCAGCTAAGAAACCGGCCGCTAAGAAGCCCGCACCTAAAAAGTCACCCAAGAAAGCAGCGAAGAAACCCGCGGCGAAGAAGCCCGTCAAGAAACCAGCGAAGAAAGCTTAAGGAGTGAGGCGCTCCTTCACCAAACAAAACGGCTCCTTTAGGAGCCACCACATGAAATAAAAGAACAATAATCAACAGAGTAGCTTTCCGAAAGAAAATAATCCTTCCTTGGATTTCTAAAACTGTCTTCTGTTCCTTGCCCGTACAATACCTATTTGTTGGTTACAAATTATTCGATATTCCATTTCAATT
This sequence comes from Micromussa lordhowensis, assembly GCA_964020085.1. Taxonomy (NCBI): domain Eukaryota; kingdom Metazoa; phylum Cnidaria; class Anthozoa; order Scleractinia; family Lobophylliidae; genus Micromussa; species Micromussa lordhowensis. The sequence goes on along the minus strand of OZ026608.1, from coordinate 9,057,203 downwards.
TTAAGGAGAATCGGTAAAAAAATATATTTATTTTCTTAAGATCTCGCTTTCACTATCGGTTTAAAAATTATTTCAGATGTTGGGTGACTCGTGCGAGTGTCACGCAAAGTAAGACAATTACAACATGTCTGCATTCTACCGGTATTCATTTGGAAAAGATCTGCTGGCCCTAGTTCGAAGGTTGAATAGATAAGTCGCTATTCAGTGGAAATAAACCACGCTATCCGCTGGATAGTGATTTATCCGGTGGATAGCGTTATTCACCTTTCCCCGGGCTTGAAAGAATCGTTCAGGGCGGAAAAAGTGCGCCATGATTCGTTTTAGTTTGCGCGCTCGATCGAAACACGTGCATCTCAATGCCCGAGAAGGTCTACAGCGAAAATCGATTCTGTCAATAACATTTCATTAGAAAATAGACCATTCCCCAAGGGAAATTATTTACTATCGCCTATTTCAAGCTTGGTTATTTCATAGTTAGCAGAGGAGCTTCTTTCTCCTCTACTAACTATGGTTATTTCGAAATGATTCTTGGACAATAGCAAACATAACGGCTGATTTAACTTACGCTATAAACTGATCCGGTTCTTTCGAACTATTATTCGTTCGCCTATTATTATTAATTTTCGTTGAGAGTTCGAGATGTCATTGTTCGACTGTACATGTGTGAAATACTGTAGCATGCATGGAGCGCGTGATCCTTCTAAGCTGGTCCCGAAACTAAACTGCGTATTCGTCTCTTCATACACGGAGCCGGCTAACTTATTACTTGAAAGGCTTTGATTTGCTTTCAAAGTAATCTTTAACCCAAAAAGGAAGTGGTTTGGATCATAACCACCCTAGTCGACTAAGAGAGTTTTTTTTTCTTGACAGACAAAAATTAATGCAAAGGCTGTGTCGCCTAGCGTTTTAGTCTTGAGCTCTACAACTTGCTCCGCTTCTAAATGGAGTGTCCGTGTCTTATAACTTTCTGCTGTAACGCGCGGTAAATCAATATCTATATTTTATCAACTGTGAAGGGAATACCATAATTTGTTGTAAATTATAGATCAATTGGTCATTGCTTTTATTCATGTGGTGGCTCCTAAAGGAGCCGTTTGTTTTGTGAAGATGTTATCCACTTTATGCTCGCTCTCCACGGATTCGGCGGGCCAGCTGAATGTCCTTGGGCATGATGGTGACGCGCTTGGCGTGGATGGCGCACAAGTTGGTGTCTTCAAACAGACCAACAAGGTAAGCCTCGCTAGCTTCTTGAAGAGCCATCACAGCGGAACTCTGGAAACGCAGATCGGTTTTGAAATCCTGAGCGATTTCTCGCACAAGACGCTGGAAGGGCAGCTTGCGGATCAACAGCTCGGTGGATTTCTGGTAACGACGGATCTCACGAAGAGCGACTGTACCAGGCCTGTAACGATGAGGTTTCTTGACTCCACCTGTTGCAGGAGCGCTTTTACGAGCTGCCTTTGTGGCGAGCTGTTTGCGCGGAGCTTTTCCACCAGTTGATTTACGAGCAGTTTGCTTTGTACGAGCCATCTTCGATATCGAGAAATATCACTGAAATGATCAAAATAACGTTACAAACGGATTTATACCTGACGGGCTTATTTCTGATTGGTTTGAAATTGAGAGATATGATTGGCTGAAAATAGTATCACCAAATAATTTCACGGTTCTGTGACTGTATTTCGATCCGAAGAAACTTTCAAGACTTTTTTGCGGCAATTAGCACATTTCGTCCGGAGGATTTACAGAAAAATTGGTCGAATAGATGCAAAGCTGGTTAGACTTTCGCTAACGATTTTTATGGGGGTTTTATCAATGGCAAGAACTTGTTTTTCTCTTACAGAATCGCATGCATAGTGTGAATGGAAGCGAATACGTGTACCGGTATTTTTATGATAATAAACAGTATTATTTGACCTTTGGCTTTGTTGTATGTAGTTAGCCAATAAGAACAGGCATTTACGTGTTGTGTTTTCTGAGAGGTCATTCTTCACCTTATAAAAATCATAAACGGCGCCAAATTGGTCATATCTCAGTACTACAAGTAGTAATCACTATGTCAGGTCGCGGTAAAGGAGGCAAAGGTCTAGGAAAAGGAGGCGCCAAGCGTCACCGAAAGATCCTTCGGGACAACATCCAAGGCATCACCAAGCCAGCTATCCGTCGTCTTGCTCGCCGTGGCGGTGTCAAGCGAATCTCTGGCCTGATCTACGAGGAGACTCGTGGTGTTCTCAAAGTTTTCCTTGAGAACGTGATCCGTGATGCTGTGACATACACCGAGCACGCCAAGAGAAAGACTGTGACAGCCATGGATGTGGTGTACGCTCTGAAACGACAAGGCCGTACTCTGTACGGATTTGGCGGTTAGACTGCGCAATCTGCCAACACAAACAAACGGCTCCTTTAGGAGCCACCAAATCTCTCAGAAGTCATGATCAATAAAATGTTTCATTAACTCATTATATAAGCTTGAAGATGACAAATCTAAAGCGCAGAACAAAGCAGCTTCGTTTCCAAGATCCGAAGAATGAGGCTTTCATAGATTTCGCGCTGAGAGACACTGATATTTATATCCCACCAACATACTATAGATTTCACTGTTCGTTACGTTGTCGAGGAAGGGTAATCTTTTATGCTTATTCGTGTTTCGAGGTTTTGGCGCCTTGTCAACGGTTAGCAGTCCTTTTGAAAAAACCGACTTTAAATTCAAGAAAAGGCTTGCGTACAGGCAAAGTTTTTCGCAGTTCTTTGCTTTTGGATGCGTAACTAAAAGCGCTTTCAAAGATAATGCGAGCCGCATTGTGTACCGTAGCACATTGCGCGCGTTTATTCGAAATCTCGATTTGCATACCAGCGCGCTTCAACGGTTCGTCGATACAGTAGAACCCCGGTAACTCGAACTCTGAAGGGAAACTAAAAACAGTTGAGTTATCGGGGTCGATTGAATATCCAACTTGCCATTTTAATAATTGGTAGTTTACTGATTTTTTAGCGCTTTAGTATACAGTACAATGCGGATAACATGTGACAGCTAAAGGCACCGCATCCGGTGTAACGAATAAGATCGGGAAATGACTATCAAATATGTGAACGGTCGGTTGCACTCATTAAAATAAAATTGCTGTAGTGTTAGCGTTTTGAGTGTTTTTACAGATTACACGACAAGAAAAGCTAATGGGATGACATCTGTCGTGAGTTACATGAGCCAGAATTCGAGTTATAGGGGTACATTTTGATCAATGGAAGCGGAATTTAGTTCGAGTTATCCGAAAATGGGAAATGGTACTTAGTTCGAGTTACCGGGGTGTAATTTGGCTTTATCAACTGAGTTGTAATGTGAATTGGCCACCGGAAAGATGTTCGAAAGCTGACGTTTCAAGCGTTAACAATTGCGTTTTTTCTTTGTATATTAGTATTCATGTTGGTCAAGACTTTTGTTTTAGTTGGTGGCTCCTAAAGGAGCCGTTTGTTTCTGAGTCAAAGCTTATTTAAGCTTTGGCTTTCTTCTCGGTCTTCTTGGGCAAAAGTACAGCCTGGATGTTGGGAAGAACACCTCCCTGAGCGATGGTGACCCCGGCGAGCAGTTTGTTCAACTCCTCGTCATTACGGACAGCCAGCTGAAGGTGACGGGGGATGATTCTTGTCTTCTTGTTGTCGCGAGCAGCGTTGCCCGCCAACTCGAGGATCTCAGCGCTCAAATACTCGAGCACGGCAGCCAAGTACACTGGAGCACCGGCGCCGACACGCTCAGCATAGTTGCCTTTGCGGAGAAGACGATGGATACGACCAACTGGGAACTGAAGCCCTGCTCGGGATGAGCGGGTCTTGGACTTGGTGCCCTTTGCTTTTCCTTTACCGCGACCAGACATGACTGAATGTAAAACTCTCGAGGATAAGTTTCTGCACGAATGAATCCGAACTGTGGTGCGCCAAGTTTTATTTGCCATTAGATGAATATAGAGGATCGAAATGCACCAATAAAAACTTTTCATTTGACAAGGTAAAACAAAGGCTCAAAGTGGTATAAACAAACCACATGCAAAATAATATGACCCCTAAGGTCTGACCAATCAGGAATCGAGAATTTCGATCCTTATGGTAATCGATCCTTTCACAATTTTATTATAAATACAAAATGCTTCATCTTATCTTCATTCAAATCCATTCTGATCAACAGACATGGCACCTAAAGTTGCAGGAAAGAAAGGCGAGAAGAAAGCCGGTAAGGCAAAGGCCGTCGCTGATGGAAAGAAGAAGAGAAGGGGAAAGAGAAAGGAAAGCTACGCTATCTACATCTACAAGGTGTTGAAGCAAGTTCACCCTGACACTGGTATCTCCAGCAAAGCCATGGGCATCATGAACTCGTTCGTCAACGACATCTTCGAGCGCATCGCCACCGAAGCTTCCCGCCTTGCCCACTACAACAAGAAATCAACCATCAGCTCCCGCGAGATCCAGACCGCCATCAGGCTTCTTCTTCCCGGTGAACTGGCCAAACACGCCGTGAGTGAAGGAACGAAGGCTGTGACCAAGTACACCAGCAGCAAGTAAACTCACTTTGTGGGTTTCCCGCCAAAACAAACGGCTCCTTTAGGAGCCACCAAATGTTATAAAAATCAATGACCAACAGCATAGTTTTTTGTGACTAATGTGAATAGCCCTTTTTCGCTATGCTGGACTCCCGCCCAGACTAAACTGATCGCAAAAAACGCGCGTGAAATATCTTCCGTGCGTTTTGAGTCTTATTCTCTGATTTTTTGACTCGATGGGATCGTAATTTCTTGTTCAACAGAAATAAAAGGTAAATCTTTGAGGGGGAATAAATTTCAATAATGTTCAACGAACTTTTTGTATGGTTGGAGAATGATGTAGCTCGAGGGACTTGTGAGTAATTCGTTTTGTGCGCGAACGCAACTTGATTCTCCTTGCGGGTAACAAAAATTTGATCAAAACTTCCCTTGAGCGACCCGGCCCTTAGCCTCAGAGCACTTCCACTAAGGGCCCTTGATAACTTAGCCGAGGGAAGGAATAAACAAATTAAGGCGGGGGTCCACCTGAAAGCCGTATTTTGGCTTGGTATTATGTTCTTAATGCAAATATCTCGTTTACGTTTCAAGCAATCAAGAATCTGTTCACTCATTACACACATCTATGTTTTGCGCCGTTTTGTAAATTTTTTGGTGATTTTTAGGTTTATTTGGAGACAGATAGTTTTTCTCAAAGGATTAGTAAAATTTATGGAAATAGGAAATTTTGAAGATTTGGTGTTGTTTTAAAATTAGAGTTTGAAGTTAAAAATTGATAGATACACACCAAACAGTTGCCTAACAACCCGAGTGCCATTGTGGGGTCGGGCAACTGTCTGGTGGTGTTCCATAACCTTTTCTCCCCCTTTTAATCTCTCTTTAAACTTCCTCAAATTTCACTTTAATTCAGGTAAACCCCCACCTTAAAGGACGAAAAGCGGTACAGTGAAACCTGTATTCTTGGTTTTCACGTGACGTCATCAATATTCTAAAATGTAAAATCACTGAGCCCCTGAGTTTTCAGCTTTCTTTGGTCATTTAAAAACATGTTAAATATATTTACTTTTGAAGGTTTTCAGTTCAATAGCAACCTTCGTTTTTATAGTAGGGCATTTTGAAATTCGGTGTTTTCACGCCACAGGATATCAAAGATGGCCTAGAATGTGTCACGTATGCCTGAAAAAAATTACTCATTCAGTGGTTTTTTAGCAATCTAAACTGTTGTGGTATTGTGAAAAGTGTTAATGTGAATATCTGCTGGCTCAAAATGGTGAACGGGTCGATTTTTATAGCAGAATTCAATTCCAGATGTTTTCATTGATTTCCGGCCGCCATTACTGTGTCCCTCTCCAGGACACAACTATGGCGTACTGAGCTCTATAAATTTGTGTAAAACATTTTGACGGCTAACTCAAGTACGAAGCATCGCAAAGATCTGAGACTCGGCAAAGTAGATAAGCTATAAATCTCCTATAATATCACCAATTCTTGACTGTTTTTATGCAATAGTTTTGATTTTATTTTTTCGTTGCGTGACAGTGAAAACCAGCAATAGGCCATTCCGAAATTGCGCAGGGAACTGGGGCGAGTCAAAGTTTAACCAAAAGATCGTGTTGAGCCGTAATTTGACCAAGTTTGATGCTTTTAGCTTGAACAGAGACCAAGTTATGGACCTTGAAACATGGTTCAAAATCCATACAAACGTCTCTAATGTTGAGACAGCGTCCCCCAAGTGAAATTTTGGTAAGTTTAAAGAGAGGTTGAAAGGGAAAAAAAGGGTTATGGAACACCACCAGACAGTTTCCCGACCGCACAATGGCACCCCAGGTTGTTGGGCAACTGTTTGGAGTGTATCTACCAATTTTTAATTTCAAACTCTAATTTTAAAATTTTACTAATCCTTTGAGAAAAACTATTTCTCTCCAAAGATACCTAAAAATCACCACAAAGTTGACAAAACAACCCAAAACATAGATATGTGAGATGAGCAGAGAGATTCTTGATTGCTTGAAACGTAAACAAGATATTTGCATTAAAAACATAATACCCAGTCAAAATACGGCTTTCATGTTTACCCCCGCCTTAAGGTGGGGGTTTACCTGAATTAAAGTGAAATTTGAGGAAGTTTAAAGAGAGATTGAAAGGGGGAGAAAAGGTTATGGAACACCACCAGACAGTTGCCCGACCCCACAATGGCACTCGGGTTGTTAGGCAACTGTTTGGTGTGTATCTATCAATTTTTAACTTCAAACTCTAATTTTAAAACAACACCAAATCTTCAAAATTTCCTATTTCCATAAATTTTACTAATCCTTTGAGAAAAACTATCTTTCTCCAAATAAACCTAAAAATCACCAAAAAATTTACAAAACGGCGCAAAACATAGATGTGTGTAATGAGTGAACAGATTCTTGATTGCTTGAAACGTAAACGAGATATTTGCATTAAGAACATAATACCAAGCCAAAATACGGCTTTCAGGTGGACCCCCGCCTTAAGTTTTGTGACAACTGAAAACAATCCCGTCATTCAACTACCATTTGAAAGAAGCTGAGATGAAAATCACGTATGTTTGCCAATTTTAAGAGTATCACAGAAATCATAAAAAATTTTAAGAGTTATATGGTTTTATGGGGACGCTGTCTCAACATTAGATCGAATGTTTCAAAAGCAAGCAACCGGAACGATGATCCTGCTCGTATACGTTGGATCAATAGTGATCTAATCGGCTTCACAAATAAAATGAAGAATATAAAGGCACTGTGTAATATAAAGGCACTGTCAATGATTTTTACGTATTTCCGGTAATATGCTACATAAAAAACATGTCCCGATGGAAAATTTCCATTATACCTGAAGAAGGCTGGTTTGGCGAGCCGAAATTTAGTACACGTTCAAAAAAACATTCTACGTTGTGTCGGTTTCTGCCTTTATATATATTCAACATTAGAGACGTTTGTATGGATTTTGAACCATGTTTCAAGGTCTATAACTTGGTCTCTGTTCACCCTAAAAGCATCACACTTGGTCGATGACTACTATCAACGTGATCTTTCATTATCGATTAGTTGAAATTTGAAACTCGCCCCAGTTACCTGCGCATATTACATCAGCATGCAGCAAGCTAACTCACTTTGTGGGTTTCCCACCAAAACAAACGGCTCTTTTAGGAGCCACCCGATGTTCTAAAAATCAATGACCAACAGCACAGTTTTTACTACTTGAGGTCAGTAGCTCTTTTTCGAAGTTGAATCTAAGGCTTCCGCCCAGACTAATCTAATCGCAAAAAGCGCGAATGAAATATCTGCTGTGCGTTCCAGATCTATCATATTCACTGATTTTTGACTCAATACGATCGTTATCTCTTGTCGAACAGAAATATAAATTTAAGAAAGGGAAATCTTTGTGGGGGAATAAATTTTATAATATAAGCCGACTCAAAAGTTCGTAGTTCTTGTATGGTAGGAGACAACCTCTTTTCTCAGGGTCTCATCTCTCATCCTCCGTCACTCCGATAGGGCGAGAAGATGAGAGACCCTGGGAACGAGTTGGGTAGGAGAAGGGACTTTCTCGCGCGAGTAGTTTGTTTGCGAACGCAACTTCATTCTCCTCGCGGTTTAGCCTCAAAGCACTCCCGCTGGGCCCTCAATACTGAATACTAATTATAATTGTCACTCTGTTTGAATACTTGTTAACAAAATTACAACATGAAGACATGATTGATCATCACAGTTATACACACAACTTACTCAGTTGTGAAATTTAAGCCTGTTAATTGTTCACATTGTGAATTTTTTTCAGGCTTAAATTTCACAACTACCTAAGTTGTGTATCTAACTGCGATGATAAATCATGTCTTCATATCTTTCTCTGCAGTTCAAATATATGATATTTCACATATTCATTTGTAAAATCACATTTTTGGTTTTCCACCTGACAAGCATACATGTAAGTAGTAAGTTGTTGGTTTGATTTCCACAAAGCTAATTTATGTTGTAGACTTGTTGTAAGCTTGTCACGTGTAGCAAAGTTGTACAGTCTAACTCAGCCCTTACACCTCACCCTTTCATCAAAAAGGCGGAAGCCTACACATCTCGCAGGATCCACCAGCTGTACTGTCACACACAGGGAATCTTGAAAAATTTCGCCCGAGTTTGTAAAGTTTGTCATTTTTAATTTATTTCCATCAATAACAACCCTTGTTCCTTTTTGTTTCATTGTTACCTCTTAAATTTTTAACTTAGTAAGCTTTTATTTTGAGTTTCCCTTGATTTACATGTTAATGTGCGCTTAGTACTTCACAAGAAAGTCAGTCAATATAAAATGCAGGCATCTTTCCCCTTAAACACCTTGTTCGTTTTCTACTAGCAATTCAGTGACATTTACAATACTCACACAGATAATGCACAGTGAATTTGAAGAAGATATTAACAATGGATTCTCGCAAGTGAATATATGAAAGGTGTTACATGGATTTCTTACTAAAAGATATACAGCATACTCTACAAAGGCTATGATATTTGGACAGGTCGGAATGGCATATCAGTTATTCAGCATTATCTTTGTTACTCTGATTATCATCATCGTCATTTGGTGCTGGAGAGACACTGCCGGACTTCTGTTCTGGATTATCGGCAGCTGGTTTCTCGATTTCTTCCTCTTTTCTGGTTTCTTCTGCATCTTTATGGTCTTCTTTTTCCTTCTCCTGGCTCTTGTCTGGACTTATACTTCTGAAAATGAATAAAGCTTGGTCATTCAAAAGAATTTTTCTGAACAGTCTTGAAATCGGCTTCAGTAACCAGGCAAACTTCTCTTAAAACAGGCTCAATTCTAATTTTTACGATAACTACAGAAATTCTCGCGCGCTCATTGGCTAATTTTTATCGTCAATATGCGGACAGACACATGAATTTGAAATCGTGGGACGCGTCAGCGAGTGAGAGCGGGCAATTCAACCATTTGTTATCGTAAAAAACAAATTGATGTCAGTTTTTAATGAGTCTGTTTTGTTATTGACAATGAATTTCGTCATCACATTTTCAAAGTAGTCTGCGGGTCCACTCGGCTATCGCCTCGTGGATCCACAGCTACTTTGACAATGTGATGACGAAATTTATGATCAATAACAGGACAGACGCATGAAAAACTGACGTCAATTTGTTAAAGAGATCCTTAGGTCCTCCACAGACTAGGCATTTAGTTGTCGACAACTATTTGTGATCGACAACTAAAAGTTATCGACAACTAAAAAACGTGGTCTGTAGCGCAAGTTGTCGACAACTAAACCCCAAATTATTAGTTGTCGACGGCCTCATTTTTTGGCGTTTTTCTAGTGTGTGAAAACTTTTGTTTTAGTTGTCGACTACTTTTAGATCTCCGCGCTATTGTTTCAGCGGCTTTCCCCGCCGACATATGGTAGTAGGCACATGCACATGCGTAGTAAGCTCTTGGTGCCCAACCTCCCTGCGTATCGGTTGCTAAATCAGTATTTGAGCACCAGTGTGTGGAATCCCTTTATCGGACTTATTTAGTTGTCGATAACTTTTAGTTGTCGATCACAAATAGTTGTCGACAACTAAATCCCTAGTCTGTGGAGGGCCTTAGACATGTCTGTCAATTGATCTACAATATACACTACTG
>OZ026608.1:9016837-9046837 GCA_964020085.1 Micromussa lordhowensis | reverse complement strand
GTAAAATTATGTATACTGTTGATCTATACAAATCACATTGAACGTTAACCCTTAGCAAAGGACTTCTTCAAAGACTCAATGTACTTTTCACAGACTTAAAAGGCCTTGAATTCAAGGACTTTGAAGGTGCACGTGACACTGAAGGAAAAAAACAATCACCGATGCTACAGATGTCAACACATATACATATAATATTATATGTAGATGTCTCTTGAGTAAATGGAAAATTTATGATACACAAAGACAAAATACTCACTCGCAGGCAATTTAGCTCTTTCTCTTGGCCTTAAGAGGCCATAAAAAAATTGAAGAGTACAAAGCTTTACAATGAATTCAATACAGCGACGACAAAAAAACTAATTGACTTGCTGGCAATTATTGTGAACCTCACCTTCTTTCTTTATCGGCTTTCTCTTTGCTTTGGCTTCGACTGCGGGAACGACTTTTACTAGGAGACTTAGAGTGAGACCTTGACTTTTTGTCCTCATTTGATCGTGAACGTCTCCTGAAAGTTAACATACAGATGTAATATTAGACGAGGCTAAATATATATATGAGGTTTGTAGGTAGGTACCATGACGTTAATAAAGCAGAATAACATTCTTTAGTATAATTACTCAGGTTATTATAGAAATTCTGGCACTTGCACTGGTTGAGAATGGCATCATATTCCAATACAATTACCTCCGACTAATTCTCAAAATCAAAACTATTATTTAAGAATAGCATGCAGGTATCCATGGCAATGATGCGAGCAGGAACCCCCTTAAACTTGATTTAGAATACAAGTGTTTGTTGAACCCATTGATCTGGAGTAACACTAATTTTTTCTACAAGAATGCAACCCTGGGAAGTTTTCACCAATGATCTTCAAAACGAAACGATTACAAGTGAGACTTTAATGCACATGGTATTCTGTCGCTCCGCAGACTTACACGTAGCTGCTATATGTATCAGATGATCCACTGTTGGGTTTGATTCAGTAACGAAGCAATGCAAAGTCAGGTTGTTTTATCATTGTTTGCCCAAGCCGTTCAGATGATATCCCAGCCCGTTCGGATTTTTCTGAATGGCTTCTGAATGGCTACCTTTGAAAACAGCTAGCCTTAAGGAACATTTTCACGCGAAGGTCACATATGTAATTAATGTTCTGGGTTCCCTTGTCTACTAAGAACAACAGGACTGTTAAACATGGTTCAATCAGACTTTTAAGTGACACCTTGAAGCTGTAATGCAATGTTCTTTAAAACCCCTCATCCAAGAAGAAGGAAGAAATTTTCCTTATCAATAACTTTCATCTTCCTCTCATTCACCAGTAGTGATTGTGTTTTTTAAATATTTAATTACCCCTTCTGGCGGTCATGGATCAAAAATCAGATCGAACCACCTTAAGAAACTACATAAATACAGTACATAACTTTGCAGTTCATCTCACCTTGGCGATGGGCTTCTGCTGTCACTTCTTTGTCGCTGGGGTGAACGCGAGCGGGACCTGAAAACATCAAAACATTCTTGGTCAAACATTTTGTTGGTGTAAAAAGAAACAACCATCCAGCTGCCAGAAAACTCAGACCTTAAAAATGCATGGGTGATGTTTTTCTTAAGTGTACAAGTTTACACACATTGGTTTTTGTAAACAGAGCTGGTACATGCACATGTAGTTTAGTTGGAACGTCGTTGGTCAGTGCCCATGTGCAAGTGAATATTTATTTCAACAGAGAGGTTGATTCATATTAACTTACTGATACTTACAGCAAACAGTTTTGTAATTTGAGTGAAGCAGCAGCTTTTTGATATATTCATGTAAATTTAACATTTAAACATCACATGATCTATTTATGTCAAAGACATATTACATATTGATTTTTTTTAACTTGCTACAACATTCATTGAGGATTAGTGTTACACAAAAACTACAGTTCACTGAATAATGCATATTTCTTAGATTCAAATAATGTGAAGTTTAATCCATCTACGCAAATTATTACAGTTTGAACTGCTAATTAAAGATTACTACATCCTGTACATCTTTAGAAAATGTTTAAATTACAGAAAAGGGTGTGGAAAGTGTGCTTCTAGTATTCCAGTGAAACAAACAGACCAACAAAATGCCTACACCATTGAACGGACATGTATGATTCAATAGCGTTTACATGTACATGGCCATGGGTATAAAGAATAACCGCCATGCCACACTTTTCCAGTTTTAATATGCCTTTTAAATTTACATGTACTTCTTTTTTCAGCATAGTTAAATTAAAATGGATACATTTATGGAGGCTTTTTTGAAAATTTGTATAGAAGTACTGTCAACAGTAAATATATGCTGTAACATTTACATAGTATAAAATGTTCAATAAAATGGATTCATAATTTAGTTTTTAAAAAAAATTAATTTTAATGACAATAATACAGCTTAAAAAGAGATTCTGTCGGGTTCAAGACTGTAACAAATGCTCATGACAGACTTGTTTTTCATGAGCAGCTCTTTATACACTGCAATTATCCATCCCATCTGCAAAGGGGTATATCACCATCACCGCAGATGTGAAGGAAAAAATAGGAAGTAAGTTAAATCACTACTGAGATAAAAGAGACAAGACTTGCCCTAAATGCCTCAACACTGTTGGTCTATCACATCAGCAAGAATTCTGTTCCACACAGGTTAAGTTCTTGCATACATGTAAAAACTGAATTTGTAAAATTGCACTGACAAGAAGCTCATAATGTGTTAGTCATGTGATAATTTCCCTCAGATTGTGTGCTAAGAATTATGCCACGTCTAGTTTTTTACTACCTTACTGGTTTGGATAGCAACATAATACATTGTCTGATGCTGTTGGTGAAGTCCTGAAAAAAACCTGAGTGGTAGTACCGGAGATCTTTATTGATACGCAAAAAGCCATTCGTCAGTTGAGGTACACTGTGGCATCCATTCCGTAAATGTTTGTCTGATTGGTCTATTTTGTTCAAATGCGACTCCTTCATTATATCTCAGATGTGATTGATTAGATGCTACATGTATAGTAAACTGTTATCTCAGCCAAAAGCATGTTTTTTTAACAGGTTTCTACATGACAACAAAGCTAGGCCAGCTTTTACATCTACAAGTAAAAGGATTTCACTTCTTTGGTTTGTTTGAAAATTCTAAGTTTGCGTGTACCATCTTCATGTACATGTAGTTAGACGAGTCAATTCTGTGCCGTTTGTCAGGTGTCTTCATGAATGATTGATAACAGGTCAAGAAAACCACAAAAGATAAACCTTTAGAAATGGTAACCCGTTACTACAATGTAAACTGATACCTTTATTCAAACCATGAATTTAGCCCGCTGAGACTTATACATGTATGTTTTAAAGCATTTTGAGAAATAAAACTTGCAGGGCTAAATTGTCAAGCATTTTTCTTTTCAGACACTGCAATCAGACATGAATGGAAAATGCTACTGTTGAAAAGTTGGTACTTACGCACTGATACAAGTACCAGAAGTGATGCTGTGTAGTGCGCACCTAGTGATTCACTAGGGAAGTGAATTGATTAACCGTGCACGCTCGTGGGTAGAGAAGCTATAAGCATAATGCTTGTAGTCGGAGTAGATGGTTGAATGCATGTCGCTCGTGGAAGCCGCGGGGGAGAGTAGAGCAGAAGCACACAGAGTGGGTAGAATCACCTCTCAAGGTGTTGGCGACGCACACACTGCTCGCCAGTTGACATGGCAACTGACGTAATACTATAACTCCCTGACATATGAAACAAAACTCTTCAAAATTAGTCTTTACAGTTTGTTCCCCAAGGCAATCCCACAAGGCTGAAGAAACTAGCTACTCCATAACTGCACCTTTCAATAACATTTGAACTCCACAGTCAACGATTACATTTCAAACTGCCATCAATTACATGTCTCTCAGGGAAGCACTTGAAAAGGTCACACCTGTACATTGAGGTTGGGGGATTTAGAGTTTTGTCCCTTGGTTGTCATTATACCTTTGCTTGACTGCACAGTAAAATCTTTTGTTTGCACGTTACTGAAAGGAGCAGTAATACCTACATTGTATCTTGTGATAAATAATAGGGGGCAAGGCTATGAACTAAAACGACCACCAAAACCATTGAGAAATCAATAAATATCAGGCCATATTTTCGTCTAAATCCTCATCTTTGCCAATTTTCACTAGCCTGACCAAACAAGTGATCTTCCTTGCTGCCTTGTTAATTATTTCCTGATCTATTTGAGGGAAACATGTATGAACTTGTGATTCAACCAGAACATAAAAAGAAACCTTGTGATAACAATGCTCTGTCGACATCTATGAAGTGTCTATGATCTGTGTTCCAACTCAGTTTGCATTTTTTGTGTACAAGAAACAACTCTTCAGAGACACCACACAGATCCCAACATATCTTAGTTACTTTTGCTCATTCCTTAGATTTCTTCCTTTTTTTTTTTTCTTGGTCGTTTCGCCCCAACTCAAAGTCATTTCACCCCAACTTTAAAAGTGACGTTTTAAATTGTTAATTTCACTCTGAGTCCTGAGTCTCTTTTTCCCGACCACGCTATGTTGATTATGCGGCAGTTGATTGATGGCCGATCGTATTTGTAAAACTTACAATAAACCTTCCACAGCTTTTATCTTTCAAGCATAAAGATGACAGAAGCAAGAGTTGTTCTATAAGCGCGCTAGATGTTTACACGTAATGTGCGTAGTATTCAGTGATAATGTCGGTAAGATGAGAAAGGGTCTCAACAGTGCTTGTTTTGTTTACCTTCGTGCTTGTTTTGTTCACGTTTGTTGCTTTCTGACGTGTAAAAACTTCGGGCCAATTAACTTTTGGTTGGGGCGAAACGACTTTGAGTTGGGGCGAAACGACCGTAATTCAATTTAACATCTCAACACTGTGTGGCATGAAACTCCACAGGCGGCCCAGACGTGCTGTTAGTGAAATTAATTTATAAACAACAGAGCCGAATATGTATGTGAAGTTACAAGCAAAATTAACTGCAAAGGAGTCAAAATATTTATCAAATAATTCAAAATAAATGTTGGTTTGCCCTAATACATTTGTCTATTTCTTTATCCTGGTCAATATCTGGGACCGTACTATTTGAGACTCGTTCGATCGACGAACGAGTCTCAAATAGTACTTGCCTCCCTTGGCAAGTGTTATTTTGTCGGGCGGGCGCGGTCGCTAAGCTTGAAATTCAAAATGCGTAGTAAAACCGTCGGGTACACGGTTCATGGCGGAGCGAAAAGGTCAAGTATATGCTGATAAATGAGTGGCTCCCGTGCAGTTCCGATGGGTTTGGGAAGCCAGCGAGCACTATCCAGGAAACCACGGAATATATGGTTCAGCTGATCGTAATTTGGAGCGGATCCATCGATTATTCGGGAATTTATTGAGCTTCGCGTGGAGATGGTCCGTTGACCATGTAGCCAGCCTTTACTTCTTTTATAGTGGAAGATACCTCATATTGTAAAAGCGAAAAAATGCCGTTTAAACCAGCCAGGATGAACAAGGAGGCATTCAGCTAAAGGTATGCAGGTTGTGTCTTACAATATTTCGATTTTTAAACACTCTTTGGACCCTTAATATAATTTTAAGATAATAGCTCCCACGCAGCCATGATGGCAAGCGAACTGACTGAGAAAATGCAGTAAAATAGACCAGATATTGACCAGGACAAAGAAATAGACAAATGTATTAGGGCAAACCAACATTTATTTTGAATTATTTGATAAATATTTTGACTCCTTTGCAGTTAATTTTGCTTGTAACTTCACATACATATTCGGCTCTGTTGTTTATAAATTAATTTCACTAACAGCACGTCTGGGCCGCCTGTGGAAACTCTAGTCTTTCGGTAACCAGTGAATTCGCCCACAAGCAAACTCGCCCACAACAAACTCGCCCACACAGAAGATGACTCGCCCACACGATATCAGTTAACTCGCCCACACAGAGAATAAGTGTCTTTTGATGTCCTTGTGATATTTTGTCGTCTTCATTGGGGTTGAAAACTAGAAAACCCGACGACGCCATCACATAAACAGCGCATAGACTAGGTTCTACTTTGTCATCACCAAGCCCATCTCACCGTTGCCATCACGTAAACGGTGCCTATAGACTAGGTTCTAGTTTGTCACGTATGAAGGTAGAGAGCCGACGAATCAAACTGGCAATTCGCCGAATTGACCTAGGAGTATCGGTGTGCCGAAACGACGAAACGCCATAACGACATGTCGAAACGACGATATGACATGACAAAACGCCATAACGGAACGACGAAACGACGAAACGCCATAAATCACTGATAATAATTATGTGGGCGAGTTAAATGATATCATGTGGGCGAGTCATCTTCTTTGTGGGCGAATTTGTTGTGGGCGAGTTTGCTTGTGGGCGAATTCACCGTAATTCAGTCTTTCTAGAGCACTGCAAGTGGGTTGTTGTTTAGCCCCCCAGCAAGTTAGTCCTAAACCAGAAGTTGAAAAACACTTTAAGCGTGAATACGACAATGGTGGGGGCAAACAAACCTCCACAAGTTTCTCTCAGGCAAAGAGCTAATTGACTTGGAGGCTAAACGATCCCACTAGCCCAAGGTTTCAAGAACCTAAATCACCTGGCGTATCTCTCAATTTGCTGGAAAAACCAAAATGAACTTGAAGTATACTCTGTGGCAAAAGGCTCAAGAAAAAAAAAATTGAAAATCAAGTAATCTCGATCCTGCTTTGTAAAAGCTAACAGCAAATAGCAGCTAGCTAAGCTAGCAAACACACTTACGATTTCAATATATGGATGGAGAAATATGTTAGTTTTTAAAACTCACCGGGGACTGCGAGATCTTGAGCGACGCCGGCGATCTCCTCGATCGCGGTCACGACTGTAATTTCCTGGTCGTCGTGTACAAGCCCTGGCAAAATGTCCGACCCTTCCACATTCATAGCACTTCTCTTTCAAGCCAAGTCGGGAAGCTCTTCCTCCCCGATTCGGCCCACGAGCCATTTCAACACGAATCTTCTCGCCACAGATGTATCTTCCGTCCATATCACGGCAAGCGTCTTCAGCATCCCGTGAATCTTCAAACAGAACGAAAGCAAAGCCGGGCGGATTGCGAGCTACCCAAACATCGCGAAGGGGGCCGTATTTCTCAAACTCACGCTCGAGTTCGCGCCTGGAGCCATTTTTCCCCAGATTTCCGACGTAAACTCTCGTCATTTGGGAACGAAATGCGTGTACTTCGAGCAGAAAATCCAAACAAAGCGTTATAAATGAGCTTGCTGAAGGTTGACGAAGCCTGCCATCCCATGGAGCTTTGCGATGCACAAGAACACCCCGGATGAACATTTACTTAGCATCCAGGCCAAAGATGGCGGACAGATGTTAACGTTGTGTCTTCCAGTAGATTTTCTCGGTTAAATGGAGGACAGACGGGTCTCTGTTCTTATGAAATATGTTCGTGGAGAGATAAGCTTTGCTGAGTGGATTAAGGATGGCGGCGTGGGAGCAGGCGATGCGGAGCAAGATGACAACAGCATGCAAGTTGATAGAGATGGAGAGGAAGAAATACAAGCACAGATGGCCGAGGCTAGCGAATCTCAAACAAGCGCTGATACCAGCGAACGCAATAACGCATCTCCCGGTAGGTTAATTAGCTTTTAATAGTTTTTATTGTATGTAAACTGCTAGACTTCCAGGCCTAGCATTTTTAATTTAATTTACTAGCACTAACGTGGATAAACATGTTAACTTATTCTAAAGTGTTTACCTACGCCCCACCTGGAAACCAGCTTTTTTTGTGTGTGGCTAGCGTGGTTAAATAAAGTTGTATCGTATCGTATCGTACATGTAGCCCCCCTCCCCACGGGGCATACATGGGTGGGGGGGGGGGGGTAGAAGTGGTAGAGGAGTTTTGCTGACAGTCTGCCTATAATTATTATTTACTATCATTGTTAGAAATCCATGTTCTCATTGTGTTATTCCAAAAAATATCCATACCCTATCACTTGCAGCATCCTAGAATTTTGATGGTGAGGGGGTTTCTTGGACTGGGAATTCTGAAGGCATGGGGGTTACACAGTCTGGAATTCCAAATGCATGGGGGAGGGGGAGGGGGTTCAGCTCTGAATTCCCAGATTGGGAAGAAAGCAAAATCTTCGCTGGAAATCACTGATCTGTTAACTTTTGTAAATCAACCACAAACCAATTGTGGAAGCAGGATAAAGGGCGATCAGGTGTTAGCGTAGATGAGCGAGTGAATGGGTTGTGCAGCAAACTTCACATCAAAGAGGCCTTAAAGTTGTTGAATAAGTCGTTAGATTAATATAATATAATAATCGTTATATTTTTAATATAAATATAAAACAAGGCTGTGTTTCTTTCTGATCTAAAATTGTCAATCATCGATCTTGTTGCGTGCAAAAAACTCGCACCAGTCTCTCGTTTCCAAATGGAATGTCTGACAGATTTGTAGGCTGCATTAGTAGTGGTCAGCAGTTATTCAATGAACAATGTTTTCAAGATGGCAGGTGACGACCAGCACATCGTGAACTTTACTTTTAATTGTCTTCCACTTGTATCAATATGATCTACTTTCCTGAAAATTTGAAGCTAATGAACGGAAAACAAAAAGTGTTACTCGGGTGTACGCAACTTTAAGATAACACTTAGAAGGGAAATCGACGGTGCACTGAATTAAATGTTGACAAACTTGAGCTGCTTTTTGCTTGACTAAAATTGTGAGCAGAATTTTCTTGGAAGGGGGAAAAAAGCGCAAGTTTCCTGTTCGCTAGAAGTTTTAAGCAGTCAAACAGGAATTCCAAGGGGTCTGGAAAAAAAATTGTAGATTCTGAAGGGGAGGAGGGGTTAACGTTTTTGGAATTCAGAGGGCATGGGGGGTAGAGCATTTTGGAATTTCTGAAGGCAAGGGGGCCGGGGTTAAAATGTTCTTGCCGCCCATGGTAGGGTATGGACATTTTCTGGAATCACCCTATTTAACTTCTGTTTTTTTTGTCTTTTTTGTATTAACAACATATTTATACTTATGTACAGTAACCATGCATTGCACTTTATTAAATGGCAAATGATCAATGAACCAATGAGCCCATCTTCAACAAATTCTGGCAAAGATCACAAAGCCTTAAACAAGATGGTAAAACACAGATGTCATGTGAGTCCCTCCAGTTTTTCTTGAGCAGAGTGGGGTGACTTTACATAGGCTTTGTGATTTTCTAAGTTTTGTTTTTGACCTTGCTGGAGACAAGAGCATGTAAAATGTTCTGGCTCACAAAGCTTTAAAGGGAACCTCCACTCTTACAACAAGTTGGCTTTAAAATGTTTGAAGTAATTACTGTCTCAAGAGTAACAAAAATTGAGCTAAGGTTATTGCCTATTTTCGCTTTTAGATTTCCCATGCACCGCCATCTTGGATTTTGTGACGTCATTTGGTTGCCGCTATTCTTAGTAAGCAGAGCATCTTTTGTGTGAAACAATTGGGCAACCATATGATGTCATGTAATCCAAGATGGCAGTGCACAGGAAACCCAAAAGTAAATATAGGTGATAGGCAAACCCTGTTTTGCTGACACTGATCCCTCATCGCTGGGCTTTCAACTGAAATTTGACATAAGACATTTTCTTTAAGAGTGGAGGTTTCCTTTAAATCATAGCTGTGTCATTAAAATTTGTTCTACGTGGCCAATAGTAAAAGTTGAAAAATATATGTACCTTGAAAGGGTGTACAGGACTGTATTTCTACGCATTGTTGATTGGGATGCCCTACTTTTAAAAAAAGTTGAATCCCTATTTCTAACTCTAAGGGGAAATGAAAAATAGGTTGAAATTGCGGGTGTTCAATATAGCTGATAGTAAATGACTGAAGAGCCAATGCAAGGGAAAAGGTTTTGAGTTCGAAATAATGGGGGATTCAAAATAACCGAGTTCAAATTACCAGGTTTCAACTGTACTGTAAGTTTTGTCTTTAATATCTCACTTCCTTTATGTTTTCTTTTTAGGGATGATAACTGTTCTTGTATCAGATCCAATTTTTGCTAGACTGGCAGAAATAGGAAATGTAGACTCGGCTGAAGCAGGGATCAGCATTTCAGAAGAACTACAATACCCTACCACGGATAGTGATCTAAATACTGATATGTTAAACTCAGAGCCAGCAAAGAAATCTCAAGCCCCTGTTAAAATGACAGATCTCTTACTGCAACGTGCAGCTGCGAAAAGTGCAAAGAAACATGGAGGCACAGGTGTTGACGAATTTATGGAGGAGATTCCAATGCAAAAGCAACGGAGAGTTCCACGACGAAAACTGTTTGAATTACCACTGAAATTGAAGAAAACCATGGGTCAAGCTAACATTCTGTGGGCTAGAGGAGAAATCGAAGAAGCAAAGGGAATATGTATGGAGTTAATTCGGCAAGGTACTGAACAATAATTTCTTGACAATTTTATTGGCTGATTCTTGTTTCTTGAAGGGGCTTAACTGAGCATGGCAAAAAAATTAAATCCAGTGCTTGGTGGCCAGTTAGAAAATCTCCCCTGGATTCTTAGTGACCTAACAGAGCTTTCAAGTTAGAATAAAGAAGCAGGAGGAATTTGCACAGCAAGCGGAGCAGCAAGCGGAATACTATTCTGATTGCGATTATAGTGGTGGCCAAGGAGGGCAAGGGAGGGGGGAGTAAAGTTAAAGTAAACTTTATTTTGTCAGGATGGCCCATTCAGCAACGAGGCTGATATCCAGAAGGGCCTTGGACTAAAAATATAATACCGTAAACACCGGCGTATAAGCCGCACTCGCAGATGTCGAATACATGTCGAATACATGGCAGGGAAAGTTAATCAAAGGCTTGGCCTACTTAGACGCATTAAGCATTTGTTACCGTTTAAAGCGCGTATACTTTTTTATAAAAGCCTTGTATATGCCCTTATTCGAGTATGCTGATTTAGTTTGGGGAGACAAACATAATGTAACTTTAATGTCTAGTTTGCAAGTGCTTCAAAATAAGGCGGCTAAAATAATATTAGATCGACCACTGTATTCTTCTGCGTCTGATGCGTTAACTACACTGTATATAAATGTCTTTATGGTCTCACGCATCACGAATTAACATTAGTCACTCAGCAAGAACAGCATAGTTACAACACAAGAAATAAAGCAAACCTCAAAATTCCATCCGTTAAAAGAAACTGGGGTAAACAAAGAACTGGCTATCATGCTGTAAATGATTTTAACTCGCTGGACAAAACTATACGAGCCTCTGATAATGTAAATATTTTGAAGCGTCAGATTTTTAATTCATTGATTTAAGTTTTGTATTACACATAAGATACATTAGTTTTTAGTAGCATCTTTTAGCATTTTTATTCATTGTAAATTTTTAATTTTTAATTTTCGAGGTCCTTTTTGTAAACCACTTTTTAGTGAAAAAGTTTCCTCATTAAAGATTGTTATTATTATTATTTTATAAGCCGCACCCCGAGTTTGGCAACAGATTTTGGAAAAAAAATTTGAAAGAAATTGAAATAAAACAAAAGTGGAGTCTTGACAGAGCATTGTTTCTTCAAGTTTCTTGCACGTGTCAACTCACACATTAACTCACTAACATTTAAAACAGAGAATGCTTAAACTTTTACCTATAATTTTGGCTCTCTAATAGTACGAAAATCCGACTCAGACATAAATTTGATATTTCTCTGGCATTTTTAATCCAGTATTTTTCATTCCTGTCTATTTCTCAATAGAATTTACCTACAACAACACCTGAGGAACGTTTCAGTTCATTTGTAGCTTAGTAACCAGGCATTTGATGAGGTATTTTCTCGCTCATGGTGGATTGATTTCTGTCGAAGTGAGCGGCCATCGTCGACATTGTAAACAACTTTGTGGTGGAATGGAGATTCCCTACCGAGTGAAGTTCATCTGCTCAAGAAAGGCAATGTTAAACCGGTTGAAAGCTCTTTTAACGAAGAAGGTTTAATCATTGTGTAAGCTCACACAAAAACGGCTCATTTAGGAGCCACCTTTTCGCTGAGATTTTTGCTAAAACCAGTTAATTTATGCAAATTTACGGCATGGTGTCTAGATGTTCTCGCAGATAAGCCACATCCCTGATTTTATATGAAAATTTTGAGCAAAAGGGTGCGGCCTTTACGCTGGTGTTTATGGTAATTAAAATTACAAGATATTTGGTGGTCGTAATTTAGACCCTTCAAAAATGGATTTACCTGTATTTTGGCTCAAGACCAAGAAATATTTATTTGTGAAACAAAAGCTACAAGTCCGGATGAATCAAGGAAATAAATGTAATCTAATTTCCATTTGGTGAAAGAACAGAAGCAACTTCTCACTGGTAATATCTTTGCCGTGACATACTTGAAGTATCACTACAAAATCAGGTATTTGAAACAATGCTTACAGGCTCTCCCACCCTTCCTTTTCCGTTTTCCTGACCCCCTCATTTTTCTTTCATCAAATGTTCAATCTTCCCTGCTGACCAAGAGCCTGCAGCAGGCTATAGAGAGATCTAATACTCTTGCTTGTGGGACGGGATGATAACATTGGTGGAGGTAATATAGCAAATGTAACTAATGTCTGGTGAGCAATTTAACATGAAACCTCTCCTTGCATATGGGTGGGTGGGTAGCAAAAGTTGCACCTCCTGAGAGAACTAACTAAAATTTAAAGTTTTCACCGCCTTGCACTTTAAGATACTATCCTGCTTTGCCCAAAATTTTGAACTGGATGATACATGTATTTTTTCAGTTCCTAAGTGTTCAGAACCTTTCCAGACGTTAGGAATGATGTACGAGGAACAAGGGGACCAAGACAAGGCACTTCAGGTACAATGTACTTTACTTTTAATAGGCCATTTCCACTGCCAGTTTGGATAAATTGTTTTTTAGTAAACTTTATGGAAGCGCTCAATCCAGTCTCCATTTTATATTATCCAGTTAAAGAATAGTGCAGGTACATGCGCACTGTACTAAAGACTACAGGCCTGGGAAACCTGCAGACATTATCAATCAGTTTCTAAGCAACTTATTGACAAAAACTATGTGCTTTGTCTGGTACTGGAGAATGGCATTTGCTGCTGTACTTGTACTTTAGTGAAATTCACCCAACTGCTATGGGGTTGGAAAACTCTGACTGATATGTTAACCCATTGACTCCTGTGCCGCCCGTAACTGGCTGTGATGAGTGTTGGCCTTTGTTCCACTTCTGACATCATCACCTTTGACCAAAGTTGACATCATCTATACAGGTTTGCAGGAGGAAACAATCTTTCCAATGATACCAAGATCAGAATGATCAGCTCAATGGAGCCTGAGATATGCATGAATATGCTTAGAAATTTTTGTGAAAAATGTGGATCAAAATTTCCTGCGACTACATTAAGCTACCGGTACTCCATAGTAAAAATTGCTTGTCTCAACGATGCTTTCTCAGAAATTTTTGAGCTGGAAGCAAGCCCAATAGAAGGTCAATTACTGCCGCAAAAGGATAAGAGAAGGAGAAAAAGGAAAGGTGAAAAAAAAAACAAACAAAAAAAACAAAGAGCCTACTTTCTTGTCAAAAAACTCCATATTTTGATTTCCGTGCATGCCGAGCAAAAATGTAGTGAACTGCGGGCTAGTGGAAAGAAAGGCAAGCTACCATGTTGCAAAATGTCTTTTTGAGTAGATTGGAGCTAATTTGGCTCATATTCCGGCTGAACATCTGCCAAATGTCCAAAAAATGCGATTTTGGCAAAAAGCTCCGGGAGTCAATGGGTTAAATTACTCTTTGCAGTAGTAAACATTCACTGGAGCTCTGCTGAAGTGAATTACATGTATATATTAATTAACAAGTCAATGTTAAATAGAAAAAAAAAAAAAGTCAATGTTAATGACTATGTTTTGCATTATATACAGTTTTTCCTAATTGCTGCCTATCTAAGCAAGTCAGGAGACGTGGAAGAATGGTTAAAGCTGGCAATGATGTCCCTTGAACAGAATAACTTTGATCAGGCTTTAACTTGTTATAACCAAGGTAACACAAACTAAGCTAGTATATTGAATTCATGAATTCATCAAAATAAGGTGTGCTGCAATGCCCTTGACGTTTCAGTAGTACAGTTGTAGTTTTGACAAAGTTTGAATCTTTGTAAAACTTCTTGAAAGGAAATTACATGTAGGTAGCCATTTTTTATGTGGCTGTAGTTTCCGACACTTTGCAGCACTTATGCTTACTATCATTAACCCTGCTCTTTGGAATAATTAATGATGGTATCAAAATATCCCCAATCATTGGTGAACATGTTCTGTTCATAACAATAGTAAAACCTGTTTGAAACTCCCTTAATTTTAACTTTAAATGAATGATCTTAAGGACGTTCGCG
Source organism: Micromussa lordhowensis (assembly GCA_964020085.1). Lineage (NCBI taxonomy): Eukaryota > Metazoa > Cnidaria > Anthozoa > Scleractinia > Lobophylliidae > Micromussa > Micromussa lordhowensis. Next base: position 9,032,452 of record OZ026608.1, on the reverse strand, counting down.
CCCAAAAACTTCCCACACACAGATTTTTTTAAAACTTTGACTGACGGTAGAAAATGATAAGATTAGATAAAAACGTAAAAAAATCGGGGGTCACCGAACTCGTTTTCAAGATAAAGCGTAGCTCAGACCATAGCATTTCTACGATTCTCAGTCATTCGAGGCGATTCTGGCCGGATTCATTACTATCGGCATATATTTAAGTTGAAGAATCATCTCTAAGCTATGAGTGTTTAACACGGCTTATATAGGCCTAATTGATAGATCTTTGCTACATATGTCATTAAATCTGCTAGAATTAGCCTTAAAAAAGACAACTTCTAAGTCATGCACACCTGTCTCCATGTACCAATTCGACCCTTTTTTAATAGTATATGACAAATAATTACAACTTCCCACACACAGATTTTTTTGTTTTTTTAGTATAATGTAGAGAGTTAAAAAAGGAAGTGACCTGCCGAAAAAAAAAGTGGGGCTCACCGAGCTTCCAACAAAAATATTCGCTCACCAAGTTAACGCAAAGGTCATCAGCTCTATATTTTGTTAAGTTTTCGACTCGGTGCGCGCGCTTGAAAATGACGTGGCACGCGCGTGACCAATGAATAGCGTGCGCACTAGAGATGCGCAGTAGCAATGGGCGCGAACGTCCTTAAGAAGAGTGTTAACCTAGTTATTTTTTACCAGAGTTGGATGTTTAAATTTTTGGGCAATCAGTGTTTTCAACTCAAGTGAACATTGAACAACTTTTAAGTTTGTTGTTAATATTTTTTATCTCGCTGGATGCAAAAAAGGTCTCTGCCTATAATCAATTTAACTACGTTTGTACTTGTTATAATCTTCTAGCTCTGAAGCTGGACCCATCGAATGTGAACATTCTGTTGGACAGAGCAGCCTTGTGTTATCAGATGGGAGATCGAAAGAAAGCTCTGGAATGTTATGAAGCAGCTCTTAAGGTGATACAGTCATGTACGTCTAGGTAACAGATTACTTTTTAAGGGAAAAACTCATTGATTTACCGGTTATGGTAAATTATGCATGTGGTTTTAATCAATAAGAAACAGGGAAATATTTTGAATGAATAATAATTATTGTTATAATTATAATGTAACTCTCCTTGGTTTGTAGGCTGTGCCAGAGGATGATGGAGCAAAATATATTGATCTGTCTTGTGAGATGGCAAAGGTAAGATGCAATACTTAACTTTTTGTACAGTAAGCAAACAAGTTTTTTTTTTTATTTCATGTGTTACTAAGAGGTGTGTTACTGGCAGGCTTTTAGCCAGGATTTGAAAAATGGGCGTCCAAAATGTGCTATTAGTGCCTGCTCAAATGAACAATTTCTAAGGCAAAATATGCAAAAAAAGATTTCCTTTAACGAGTGGCCGAACACAGGATGCCTCGACACCCATCTTGCTAAAAGCCTGGTTACTGGTGTGTTAAAGGTTAACTGATAATCATAAAAGTTCTTGCCCAAATGGCCAGTGCTTACAGATTTCTTTGATGCTTTAAAAAACTGTCAGAAGCAAGTTCAGGACAAACAATACTGTTTCTTCTCCTTTCCTCTGTTCAGTGTTGTTTGACTTTGCCAGCTGCTAAATCGTTCGATCTCTGCCCATTGTCGAGTTCATTTTGGGTGTAAAATTGTCAAACGCATTAATAATTCATCTAGTTTAAGCAAAGGAAATGATGGCTATGACAGTGTTTGGATATCTGATCTTAATTACATGTATTTAGCATAGATTTTTTACGATTTTATTTCTCTGTTTTCTCTTTAGTTTTAGTTTCGATTGAGAAGATATATCAAACACTCCAGACAGTGTTTGACCACATTTTCAAACACCTCAAAGTTCATTAAAAATACTCCACTGCACGAATATTTTCAACTCTCTTCTCAGTGTTTGGAAATGTGGTCAAACACGGTCTTTCGTGTTTGATATATTACATCATGTCACTTTGGGCTGGCACTCACTACATACATGTCTAGTCACAAACATGCGTTCATATTGAAATGCAAGCAAATCAATCACAAACTATTTTGCATTGTAATTGTGACTTACTTACTTACCAAGCATTTTAACCCAATAAAATTATTATGTAGTACTTCAGTGTAACTTGAACACAAAAGAGGGTGTTTCACACAGCAGAGTTGAAAATACTGTGCACAACTGTCTTGATTGCTTGAGATATCCTCTCAATTGAAACTAATCATATGAGAACGGGAGAAAAATAAATAAAAATTATTATTATAATAATAATGTCATCAGTTTGAGAATAAACACTATTTTGAGCTCCACTGTGGCAAAGAACAATGCTTGGGGCTGCACTGTGATTTTTTTTAGACACACACTTCCTGTAAGTTTAACACTAGTCGTTTTAAATATTTTGCTTAGTTGTATCATGAAAACAATGCATTGGACGACGTTATTAAAGTATTACAAGCTGCATTTTCTAAATATCCAGGCTATGTGAACAACCAAGGTAAGCTGCATTTTGTACGTTGTTTTTATCAGCAAGTGCTCGCTTCCTCTTTGTAATGAGTAGTTCTAAATACAGGAACCCAGGAAATAAGTCGAGGGAGACGCTAACACAAGTCTTATGGCAGCAAATTCTTTGAGGTTAAAAGTGGCCAAGAAAGAAATCAAAAACAATAAATCAGTCTTATCGCGGGAAAATATTGACGTTCTTTTAAGTGAGTAAGTCGTTAGCCATCTTCAGCCAGCTTTGATAGGTTCTTTGTTTTAGCTTGTCACATGGTCTTGGTCCATCCAAAAATAGTCCTGGACTGAAACGATAGGTTTGTCATGTTTGTTTAAAAACGAACATGACAGAAAGTGCGGCTTTTATGGGGGAACGAAGGTCCAGTTAATTTTAAACATTTTTCAATGGCAAAGCATGCCATCCAATAAGATTTGTTTTCACAGGAGTTTAAGATCTGCTGGAAAATTTCTTTTGGAAGTCCCTCTGGTACGTCTAAAAACTTACGGTGACAGAGCCTTCTCAGTTGCCGCCCCAAATTCTGGAACGATCTGCTTCTTGAAATTAAGTTACGTCCATCGGTCGCCGTGTTAAAATCGCGTTTAAAAGCTCATCTTTTCAGAATTGCTTTTAGATAATTATTTCTATCTTTAAGTTTTTACTTAATTTAGTTTAAATCATTATATTTAGTTTTAATTTCACGACTTTAAAGCGATATAGAGCTTTGTATATACTCGCTATATAATTAACAGTTAATGACTGGTCCCGAGGGGAACAGTGGATTTTGTTTCCCGAGAATCTCAATGTTGATATTCGAGGGAAACAAAATTCACTGTTCCCCTCGGGACCAGTCGTTAAGTGATTTGTTATATAGAAAAACAAAACAAAAGCAAATTCGCGCTGAGATTCCAGCGACAACATCAGGCCACGTGCAACAGCGGCCAACATTTCGCGGGTAATAGTGAACTATTTCCCGTTTGACGTCATAGCTTTTCCAATGTTGCCCGCTCATGGCATTTGGCGGGAAACAGTTTCATTGTTAGATGTCATGTGACCATGAACTAGCCAATGAATGCGCGCGCTGTAGCGGGAAAAATGCCAGCTATGTAACAAATGAAGTTATTATTGTTTATTATTATTACTGGCTTAAAATGGACCTTTTTGAATGTTGTTAAAAAACATCAAAATTTAGCCTCTGTTTCTTCATAATCATATGATTTGGCTTTACAATCCTATGTTCTTTTAGATTTTAATTATTTTAATTTATTCAATGTTAGTATTAACCTGCATGTAATTTTTCTTGTTGCCCAGCTGTTAATATGCTTGCTGATCTTCATATAACATCCAAGGCTTATGAAGCTGCATTAGAGGTAAATTATAATTTAATTGTATAATAAAAACAATAAAAATCCGAAGTAACAAATGCAGTGAATCACTGACATAAGGAAGAACCAAAGTCTGCATATGAGCCAAGTGGCTCATCAGGCTGGAGCTTATCCCAGTTTCTGTAGCATAAAGCGACTGAACACATATTAACCTTCTTATCTGTATAAGAACATCATACGTAAAGTACTAGGTAAAGTCTACATTCAAGTGGTCCATTAGGCTAGGAATATTTCTACTCCCCCCTGAATGGGATGCTAGGCCATCGCAGGGTTATCCCCAGCATTAAATTCGCCGATGCCCATTTATACACCTGGGTGGAGAGGCACTGTTAGAGTAAAGTTTCTTACCTAAGAACACAACGCAATGTCCCCGGCCAGGGCTCGAACCCAGACCGCTCGCCCTGGAGTCGAGCGCACTAACCATGAGGCCACCACACCTCCCAAGGAAGAACCAAGATACTTGGAAAATGTACTCATCATATCAGGCTGGTGTTGTGGTGAGAGCGCTCGCTTTCCACCTAAGTGGCCTGGGTTCATTTCCTGGTCGGAGCCCGCGTCATTTATGCGTTGAGTTTGTTGTTGATTGCCAAACTTGCTCAAAGGGTTTTTCTTCGGGTTTTTTGTTTTTCCTTCTTTCACATAAACCTTCACTCCAATTCTAATTGGACCTTGATGTACAAACACTTTGTTATGAGTTCATCATGCCTCTTCCGAGTTTTGATGGAAAATATATGACAATTACATTTACATTAACATTTTATTCACCAATGGGCACGACGTGTTGAGAGCAATTGCTTTAACGATTAATTCAGTCGTACCTTCAAAGCCTGCACACCTATTCTACTGATAGTAGTTAATGTTAGGGACCGTTCATTTTTTTATGAGGGAGGGGGGGGGGGGGGTGTGGGGTGGTGGGATTTGGGAAGGACCATTTAAAAATCGCATGATCCCCCGCAGCTTACCAATTTTTTTCACGGCCCCCCTTATAGCGGTCATTTTTTTCGGATGACCCCCCAAACAAATAATCCTCTCTCTAGATTTCAACTTTTTTAATATTCTCTATTATTCCCCTACTTCATGTTATTATGCTCACTATGAAGACAATATTTACAATCCCTATACTACAGAGAGCTGTTAATTAGAAAACACAAATCAAAAGAAAGAGAAGTCGATTTCCGACCTCCTAGTTATGGTTCACCCTGGGCGTGTGGCATTTTGCTTCTCACTGGCATCTTGCTCATTTAAATTGATGAATGCGAGAATGACGTCACTAGAGTCATCTTCTCCCCCAGAGTAGCTCAGGGTCAATGACATCACTGTCATACTCGTCATTGTCACTTTCATCGGTTTCACTGCTGTCAGCGCTTGCTCTGTTGTCATTTTGTGTCAATGTCCAGGCATTTCTCGGTGTTAGTTGGCCAGCTCTGAGAGGACATTTCTGCTGCAAGCATGAATGTCTTACAATTGCCTTTACTTCCTCACTCTTGCTGCTCTTCAAATGCTGCTTCAGCCCACAGTTGTTTAAGTACTTGTATAGTTCTGGAATACTTAGACTAGATATTCGCACAGCTCAGTCCAAGGATAATCGAGATATGATTTATCTTTTGCCTCCCTACTTTCCTTCTGTTCTCTTTTTCCATTTAAAGATGCTGAAGACAATCCACCACAAACTTTGATTTGACAATAAACTTATCTGCAAATACATTGTAGAGCAACGCTCTCTGGGTCAGAGCCTGTCACAGCCTGTCACTTCCATGCTCTTTCTTCGCTTGGACTCTTGGCTGCCAGTCATCTGAATCACGCCCTTCTTTTGGGGTCTTCTAGTAGGAGAGGTAGTATTATTCCGGAAGGCAGGAATGGTCAGGAACTGGCTTAGGGTATCTCTCTATTGATGGTCCAGTCCATTCACAACAAAAAGGACAAATTTCTCCTACCTTTTCTTGACAGGACAACTTTAGAAACTCCCTGTATGAGGTTAGACGTATTATCACAAGGAACTGTCAACTTGATTGTCATGAGGTTTGCAACTGAAATGGTAAAAAATAAAGAGTATTTCTGGAAATATTGAAGCGGTGTTGTTCAAACTTGGCACCAGAAATTTTCATCACAAAAGAAACAAAATGACACCTATTGTGCTGTTGCCATGACAACAGTTTTGTCGCTGGTCCTGTCTCAATTAAAACTGAAATTCCCAGTTTTTGTTTTAACCAAGGACCATTGACTCCAGCCAATCTAACGATGTAAGTTTTACTAAAATATTTCGAGTGATCCCCTTTTTTCCCTTATTGTTTTTGCATGACCCCCCTCGAAAGCCATTTTTTCCGCAAGCCCTCCGAAATCCCACCAGCCCCCCACGCTACCTCATAAACTATGAACGGTTCCTTATAAGTCTTGATTTATTTGTTCTGTTTCAGATGATTTCAAAATATTGTGATATTAAGAAAGAAATGATAGTAGAATTTCCTGGGGAATCGCCTCTAACATCGTTCACGCAACTACACAGTCCATGTCAGGAGACAAACACAGCCACCTCACCTCGGGAAGACAGTGTTGAAACCAAAGTTGAGTGGATTGTACCCGAAGACCTTCCAATTGACCTGCGAGTTAAAATTGCTGTGTGCCTTATTCATGTTAGGCAGTTACACTCAGTTAAGGTAACTATGGAAAATTACTTTCATTAAGGTCCCAGCCGTCACGCAACGCTTCTCCCCACTAAGTGGAGAAAGTTATGCAAACCCTCGACTATGTTTCGGGTTCGCACAACTGTCTCGAATTCTCCCAACCCTCCTCGTGTTAAGATGAGGCTATGTAAACACGTAAAAAGTGTTTCATTGCTTAAATACCACACAATGACTCTGTTACTGTGTATTCTACTAGGAAATTCTTGCTCCACTTTTCTTGGAACCAGTGGAGAAAGTAGGCGACCTGTACATTGATGTTGGTGAAGCTTATGCAGAGAATGGTGAGTTTTGTGTCTGTAGAAATCAAAACACGAGTAGCAGGTGTTTGAGTAAGTCCGTGGAGCAGCAAGTTTTGTCAAGGCTGTGGTCTAAGAAAAATTACGAGGAGCCTGGCCAAAGGTTCCTGACCGCGGCATAACCATGAATCCTGGGTGCCCTGCACTTAAAGTGCCGTGTCATCAAAATTTTTATTTTCCCATCTGATTCTTTGTTTCATGCAATGAACTTCTGCGAAAAAAATTTTCGATTTGGATAAAAAGCGATTTTTTTATGAAGTTTTGAAAACCTGAAAATCCTATTTTCTTGCGGTCGACCCGTGCCGCTGATCACAGCATCGACATGCTCAGAATTGTGACGTAGATTCAGGAACGTGTGAGTTCAGGCTTGACTTATCTCACTTGTTCTACCTCTGCAAATTTTTTTTTTACCCAAAATAAGGTGGGGGCCCGGGCTCATTTTGTATGAGCCACTAACTTACATTTACAGAGATAAAACAAGCGAGATGAGTAGAGCCTGAAGTCACGTGTTCCTTAATCTACGTCACGAATGGTCGACCAAAATGGCGGCAAATTTGAACGATTTTAAAACTTCTTAAAAAGATTGCATTTTTTCCAAATCGAATTTTTCTTTCGCAGAAGTTCATTGGGTGATATATAGAATCAGATAAGAAAATAAAAAAATTGACGACATGGGCACTTTAAGCTTAAATGAAAAGTTCTTCCCGTCGCCCAAAGGCCTGTGGCATCTGGGCGCATCTGGAGCTAGACTTGACTCGACATATTTTGGGTTAATTTATTGTTCTTTTTTCTTAATAACTTATTAAATTAAGCGCGGGTCACACTGAATTTGCTACTTCATACTTTCAGTGCTCAGAATAGACTGCCAGCGGCCCATGTTTCTTTGTTTTACGTTAGTTCGAGCTGGCGAGGACGACCGCTAATTCCCATTCCCCTTCGCTCGAACTTAGACCAAGAAAGGAAATGACTGTTCTCAGTCTATGGTCCAAAGGTCAGCGGGCAGCTCATGATAAACTTTGGACTGATGTCGTAGTCGTGCTAACGAGCGCAAGTTGAAAACGACTATGAAGTGTGATTGGGAAAGGAGCTGCAGTGAAATTATACTAAGGTTGTACTTTTTGTGGTAGCATGGTGACTCATTTAGTCCATTTGGTGGACTTAATATCTAGCAACAGTAGCAACATACCTAATCGTTTCATGCGATGGAAACTGATAAGTTGTGTAGGGCAATTCTGTCCGAGTCCGACTTCACCTTTTTTTTGCCTTGATTTTGTTTCCGTGCCGGTCTAGGTGACTGGGAACAGGCTTTGCCAATCTTTGACATGCTGGTTAAAACGGAGAATTACTGCATGGTGAGTGAAGGATTGTTTAACTTTTCTTCGTTTTCTTTTCCTAAGATAAATGACAAGCACAGTGGAGTAGTAAACTATCGACTTCATTTTGCAATGGTCTCTTTCAGAGTAATTGATAAGGGACACTTACGAATTCGAAAAACTTTAGAATCTTGACACACCGCTAACACTAATGAAGCAGTCAATAACTCCAAGCCGTTGCCAAAACAATACTCTATGCTTTAGATTAGTGCATTTTTCCTTTCACCGTTTCCATAATTTTTTCACACTTCCACCTTGTAATATTTCCATCTCGCGCATTTTCATCTTAGTATTTCCAGGCTTTAGTTTGGAAGCCGAAAGCTTACGTTTTTATTTTTTTCCTTAGCCAGAGAACGCTTTTTTATATTGAATATGTTTTCAAAACCTGGTTACTTTTCTATTTTATAGAAATAACGTCAGAAAATGTTCAAACTTAAGCCATGTAGCGTCCTTACAAAATTTTAATAATTTGTAACTTGTTCTCTTTGGTCTATAATTGTGAAGACCATAGAAAATTGAGGTTAATTTGAGTTTTGTGATAACAGCAAAAATTCACTGGCAAATAGAGGAAAAATCAGTGTGAAATCGCACGCGCTTGAAGCCGACTTTGAAGTCGACCATTACTTCGAAACTGATTTCGCCCCAAATGTCCTAAATGAAATTTCAAAACTCGACGGTTTCAGTGTATTGGAAGTCACTTCAATTTCTCAAGTTTTCGAAAGCTGCCCTGGGTTGCATTACAGATTACAGGTAACAGGGGCTGAGTTAGAAACGTCGCGAAAAATTTTCACTGTGCAAACTCAATTTGCATTGGTAATAGGCCATTTCCGAATTACCTTTAGCCTTTTTCTCAAAGCGAGTCTTGGTACTCATCCTTTCATATGAAAATGAGATTTCATTCACATGCAAATTAAACTCATTTTCATATGAATGGTTGTGCACAAGGCCTCGCTTTGAAAGAGAGGCTTTAGGTAACTCGGAAATGGTCTATTGATTGTGTTCTACCCTATCACTCTACTCGTGGCCGCGAATATTAGTATATTGCACTATTAATTAGAGAAAACCATAAGGGAGAACTTTTCATTCGTGGCAGTATCTACTATCAGAAATCCAGCTATTGATTTTCAATTGCTATAAACACCTTTAGGCAGCTGTAGTATGGCTGAAGAAGGGGGAATGTCTGAACTCGCTTGGCAGACTAGAAGAAGCTGCATTAGCATACGCACGAGTGGTAAGCTTAGCTCCAAATCACCTGGATGCGCGGCTTTTCCTGGCTTCTCTTCATCAACAGCTTGGAAGACCTAACCAAGCTCTGGATGTGTTGTCCGGTAAGTCTTGAGCCATCAGTGTAAAGGAAATAAAAAACAGATTTTAAAATGTTAGAGCGGTTTCAATTGAGTGTCAAAAGTAATCAGGGAATTACTTTGGTTTTGGTTTTACTACGGTTTGAGATTGGTTGAGTTGTTCTAATTGATAAGTAACTGGTTTGGTTTTGGGTTTACGACACTCACTTGAAAACGTTTCTACGAGTTTTTTTTACATGTAATTGAATTTAAGGCTGGTTTTTACTACCTACAGAGTCGGAGTCGTAATGAAGCGCAGAGCGATACGATCCACAAATCCAAAAATTAAACCGACGGCATCCGAAGCAAAATACCGATTCCGATTATGATTCGCAGTCGCAAGCAGAAGCGAAAGAATAAACCAATCACAATGCTCGATTCCGGCCTTGTGATTGGTTTGTTCTTCCGCTTCTGCTTCCGACTCTGACGATCTAGTTTTTACTGGATCATAAGCGACGGAACAGAGGAAAATGGAAACGTTCTGATTCTTCCGAATCCGATTCCGTCGAGCTTATGACTTAGCTTACGACTCCGATTTTCGATTTCACTAAATGGCAAGCGCTCTTATGCCTCCGACTACGACTTTGACTCTGTCGCAAATGAAAACCCGCCTCAGCTTTTGTACAGGCGGTTCTATGAACAGGTTACTGTAAGCAACCAACAAGGTTCTTGGTGTTTTATCTGGTGAGTAAACTAACTCAGAGCTGAGGAAATGTTAAAAAAGTTAAACAAACGACAGCACTGTTGTCTACTCTCAGTAATTTATCAATTTCTCTGCACGCGGTTCTATAAACATGGTACAATTTGATCTTTGTTCTATAAATTACCCACGGGAGTTGATTTAGCATCCGCATTATGAGCGTCTGTTGCATTTGAGTTGTCTAACAGTAAACTATCGTTGAGTTAGCCTTTTATTGAAGATGTTTTATCACAGCTTGTTCAATTCTCTGTATGTTGGCGACATGTTAGATCCCAGAGGTATAGAGGGCGCTGTCGATTCCGCCGAGGAAGAGGTTGCCATGGATACAAGTTCTGTGCACTCTGAGGGGTCTGAAAGGGAGCCCGTGGTACAGCCACAGGTTGGTCAGTCAACATTGCTTCCATCTTTGAATTTTGTTTCAGTAGGGTCACTGGAATATAACCAGTTCAGTCATCTATAAAGAGAAAGATAATTGTAGAATCTACTAGCCGCTTATATAAGCATTCTATGACATGGGCCAATAATTTGTAGCCACTGAATTGCAAAGAATGATGGATGAGTAGTTTCTCTTTACAAGATCAACATACTATCGAGCTGTCTGGCTATGAGAATATACGAAATCGTCGCTATTAAGATATCTTGTCGATGTACCACCAAATACTCTGAAGAAACATTGAAACAAAATTCTTGCGGTTCGTTGGATTGAATAACACTTTTTAACGGAGTCATAACGAAGTTACAAAGTGTTGCAAGTTTTACTTGGGTGAAAACATAATTTGCATTTTTACTATTTCATTGCTTGTTGTATACGAGTGGATTCACAAGACATTTGGCTCCAGAGGCCGGAAATTATATCTACCTTATAGGCGTGGTTCGTTCGATTGAAGTTCGCTGTTCCGGTTTTACAAAGTAATGAGAAATGAGCTCAGTAAAGCACATTTTATAGAAACTATATCAAAATCACTTTCAAATAAGAGGAAACACCGATATAACAGTTTTCGAACACCAAAGAATAAATCATGAACAGAATGCGAACAACGATTGTTATGATTGAGGACGATTACCGAAGTTCAGCCTAAATTTTTCAAGTTCGTCGTTTGTAATCCGTGTCAATCTTCTCCATCCTTAACCATCCTTGTTCCTTTATGGTTTTTTATTATCTCATTTGTGTTTTTCTGTCTTAGTAAACTATTATTTTCAGGTTTCCTTCGATTTAAATGTACTTTAAAGTGGATTACTAACGGTAGACGCAGACGAAAAAAACTGGCGTAGTGAAGTCTTTTAAAGATACTCTGTCTCCACTGACAGGGTGTCAAGTTCCTATTTTTCCTATTTTTTGGCCTGCCTCCTATTTTCTCCTATTTTTTCATGAAATTCCTAGTTTTTCCTACTTTTTTAGGGTTTTACTAGGTACACAGAAACATTTTGAAATATTTGAAATAAAATTGCCAATTAAATTGATAAATTCTACAAAAAACTGAAACTTCATGTCAAAAAATACCAGTTTGAAGCCTTGAGTGATTTTCTTCTGAAACTCGTGCCCAGACTTTCTCATTGCTTTTGATAGCATGCAAGGGATTCTGGGAGGTTCATTTGCATGCATGTGCAGCGGGGAGGTAAGTTATTCAATCCAATTTCCATCCTCTTTGTTTGTTTCCATCCTCTTTTGTTTTGTGGTGACCTTTCAAGTGGTAACCAACGTTGCTCCATTACACTTGGATTATACTATATTCACATCTTTTTTTTCATTTGACAGGATTTTCGACTTCTCTTCCACAAATGTGCGTTGTTGTACTCACAGACTCGCATCGATGAATTTCTTGAGGCTGGAATTGAGATGTTCAGGCTGTTTTTTATTGATGTGTATTATCTTAAAGATCTGGCAGGTTTGTGTAGCGATACTGTCTCACATTCTTTAGTTCCTTTGCTGTAGAAAAACTAGCAATGACTACCCACTACAAATGTAGCAATGGCCGCCTTTAGTCGAAAACAATCACGCGAAATACTAGTACCCAGTCTACCTCTCAGACTTCTCATTCTCACAAAGATCTGTTACGTGACATCACGTCCTCAAACCCAAAAGATATGCGCCGGCTATTTAACAATTATTCCACGAGCGCGCGTTGGATATGAGATGATAGATAGCCAACGAGGCGCGTAGTGCCGAGTTGGCTATAATCATCTCATATCCAACAAGTGCGAGTGGAATAATTGTTTTATTAAAAACGCCCCCAAAAAATTAAGAACTAGACTACAATGAAAACAAAAAGGCCCAAAAAATAACGCATACGCACGCCATTTTTGTAGATCATGGTATAATGACTCATATACCATGATGGCTAAGCCAATGAAAAGTCTCGAATTGCATTATCCAATGATCCAGTTTTTAATAAATGGGATTATGCAATATATCGCATAATCCCACAATTATGCTAAAATGAGGTACAGGGTAATTCATGAAAAGTATAGTTTCCAAGTGATGTCCTCAAAATATTTGTTTTCCTGCAATTAGAGCTGACTAAAGATTTAAGAAATAACTATTAGCGACCGCACGTCACAATCTCAACGCAAAATGAAAATGTAAATTTAGGCGAAAATTTGGACGGCGTTTCGATATCTTCATGGTATATCACTAGCAAGTTACAATAAAATGAAATAACGGTTGTTAGAAAAAATCTAGTAGCGTTCTGTCACGAATGCCGCTCTCTGATTGGCTGCGCTACTCACTGTCTGTTGTAGATAGTGCGTAGCCCAACAGTGTGTGTTTCTTAAGAAACTGGCGGCTGCTTCGTTGTGTTTTTGAGGAGGATTTAGATAAAGTGAACGACTAGTAAATTTATCCCAAAACAATTAGATTATTCGCTCTTGATTTCTATGCATGGTAGTTGGCTGGGGCTGCACCCTCGTCAACTATTACGCGATAGAAATCTCAAGCTCATAATCTCATCGGCTATCCAAACACCTCGAATTTCGTCAAGAATACTCTGCTCCGCGTCGTATTTTCAACTCTCTTCTCGGTGTTTGGATATCCCGATGAAACACTGTCTCTCGTGTTTGATCTGTTACTAATGACAGTCGTGCTATAATAACACTGAAACGTCGTTAGATTTTTTTCGCTCATATTTATTCGGTCAACTTCATTTTGTACGACAAAAATCGTTTTGTTGTAGGTCATAAAGCTCGCGAGAAAGTGACACTTACAGATGACATGTACCGTAACTTTTTGTTGTTGTTGTTGTTGTTTTTTTTTTTTTCAGACATAGCCCTGAAATCAACGAGATTCAAAGAAAAACTGAAACAAAAAGAAGCCTCGGAGCAGGAAGAACCGCGCTCAAGAGCAAGTAGGTCGTTGCAGCTGCAGGATTTTTTGACTACTAATTCTTACGTGACTTTTTACACTGTTACCTTGTCATGCAACGCTTTTTCTCAAGCACTGGTACGTCACGCGTGTTTTTTTTCTCTTAATAAAAGTTCCTTGACGAGTTTGGAAACGAGTGCTATGGAAAACAGCGTTTAATTTCTCCGTAAGATTCCAGTAAAGTTCTGGCTACAGGCAATGTGAATTGAGACACTAACGTCATCAAGCGAAAACCAATAAATTGACAAACACTTGGCTCAGCTCATCGCTTGAGTTGTACTTCAGGAAGCCACCTAAAAACACAGCTCGGTTAGCCCAAAAAGTATTTGTAAGTGTTGTTGTCGAGGCTTTGTTAGTGTCTGCATCTGTTCAATGCTCTGAATGATTTTAAGTGGAGAGATGAAGTAGTGATTTATTATTATTATCGATTATTATTGTTTTGTTTTGTTTTTCCAGGTATCGCCGTCGCCAGCAGTAGTGGTGATACTGGTCTTAGAATCGAGGAATGGTGGGAGATGTTTAAAAATGTAGGTGAATAAACGAACGAACGAGCGAGCGAACGAATGAACGAAGGGGTGAAAGAAAGAACGAACGAACGAGCTTACGAACAAACGAGCTAACGAGGTAATGAAGGAACTAAGGAATGAACGAACGAACGAACAGGCAACGAACGAGCGAACGAACGAACGAAGGGAGGAACGAACAAACGAGCGAGTCAGCGAACGAACGAACGAACGAATGAACGAAGGGGTGAAAGAAAGAACGAACGAACGAGCTTACGAACAAACGAGCTAACGAGCTAATGAAAGAACTAAGGAATGAACGAACGAACGAACAGGCAACGAACGAGCGAACGAACGAACGAAGGGATGAACGAACAAACGAGCGAGTCAACGAACGAACGAACGAAGGAATGAAAGAAAGAACAAACGAGCGAATGAGCAAGTGAAGGAACAAAGGAACGAACGAACGAACGAACAGGCAACGAACGAGCGAACGAAGGGATGAACGAACAAACGAGCGAATCAACAAACGAAGGGATGAAAGAAAGAACGAACGAACGAACGAGCGAACGAACGAAGGAAGAAACGAACGAACAACAGGCAATGAACGAGCGAACGAACGAAGGAATGAACGGATGTATTGATGGATAGACGAAAGGCAGCAGGAAAACCTAATGTGGAGATCCTCAAGATTGAAAGAAATGATTGCTTTTATGAATAGTGAATGTTTGAGCACGTAAAATGTTGAAAACCAATTGCCTTCTATTTTCAACTTTTGCGACTTTATTTTCCTCGTTTGTTTGTATCGAATAGTGTCTTGTCCTCATGTTACAGTGTAAGAATTCAGAAGACACTGAAAGTTAAACTTTTGCTTGACCTCCAGCTTGTGTTTCTTGCAGGTCGTGACAAATCTAAGTCGTGTGAAGCGTCATTCTGAAGCCCTGCACTTGGTGTTATGTGCGCTTTCTTCAGCCCGCTTTCCTGACTCCTACCAGACAGAGCTCGTCTTCATGAGCGTTGTCGCCTTGTATCTTAACAGAGAGTATCAAATAGCCTTCGACGCCACGAAAATACTCATCGCAAGGGACAGACAAAACCCCGTCTTGTGGAATATATTGTCCAGAATAACTGCCCGATCAGGCGATTCGAGGCATACGCGATATATTTTACGGCTCCTGATTAAACACCCGGATGAGTTTCCATTAGTGGTATACAGCGGTCACAATGCTCTCGTCAGCGGTAGCTACAGATTTGCAATAGGTTAGTGTTACTGTTTGACAGAAAAATATTTGACCTTGGTTGAAAATACTGTGACTTTACATTTACTAAGCTAGGCTGAGTTCGAAGTCGATCCTAATCGACACTAAGGTTATATTATGAGCTCGAGATTTCCTTGAACTGCAATATTAATACTAAAAATTGTTGGTCTATTGCACGTGAATGCCTTGGGTTCCAATCCAGTTGAATCCACAGAGTATTTTGTTTTATTTCCAATTTTTTCCACC
>OZ026608.1:9003678-9016637 GCA_964020085.1 Micromussa lordhowensis | reverse complement strand
ACTAAGGTGGAGTTGTTAATCGGAAAACCCTTTTCAACTGCTCGGTCATGTTTGTAAATAGCCAACTGGTCTGCATCGCGACAGTTGGGAGTTTTAAGCCCATTATGTTTACTTGGAATATTTCTTTCTTTCAGTTTACGTGGCATGTCTGCGAACTAATGAGTTGTAGCTAAGCGCATTGACCACTATAAACGGCGACATTTGAACATTTGCTTTTTTGAAACTACTACCGTAAGCTTTCTTTGAAGTTAGTGGATATTTATGGATTCTTTTTTCTTATCTCCAGGTGAATACGTTCGAGCGTTCCGCCAAAAACCAGACGATCCATTTATTACGCTATGTCTAGGCCTGCAGTACATCCACTTAGCTTGTCAGCGGTTTCCTCGGAACAGGCATTCTTGTGTTGTACAGGTATGTAGTCCTGCTTAAATTGAAACAAAATGATAAAATATAATTTGTGCTTCTTGATTATCTCTTACCATCAAATGATCTTTTTCCACAGGGAATCATATTTTTGTTTCAATATCTTGGCCTACGTGGTGAATGCCAGGAAGCATTTTACAACATTGGACGGGCCTTTCATCAACTGGGTTAGTTTGTCATTGTTTAGCTATCTAACTTGCCTTGAAGCTGAATCAGCTGTTACCTTCTTCCATTTCTATTCCAGGGCTCCTTCAATTTGCCATGCACTATTATAACAAAGCGTTAGAAGGGCCTTTACATGAGACAACAAAAACTAGCGGAGAAAAAACTGCCAAGGTAAGTTTCATACTCATATTAATATCAATCTACTGGCGCTCTATCACGAATGTCGTTCCCATATTGGCTTCGCTTCTCACCAGTTATTCTGTTTTAGTATCACCCAACTAGTGGACTATTGCAAATCTTGCATTTTAATTGGCTACGCTACTCGAGGACTATTAGCAATAGTCCTCGAGCGCCATCGAGCGTGACGCTTTCTTTTGTATACTCATATTAATATCAATCTACTGGCGTTCTATCACGAATGTCGTTCCCATATTGGCTTCGCTTCTCACCAGTTATTCTGTTTTAGTTTCACCCAACTAGTGGACTATTGCAAATCTTGCATTTTAATTGGCTACGCTACTCGAGGACTATTAGCAATAGTCCTCGAGCGCCATCGAGCGTGACGCTTTCTTTTGTATACTCATATTAATATCAATCTACTGGCGTTCTATCACGAATGTCGTTCCCATATTGGCTTCGCTTCTCACCAGTTATTCTGTTTTAGTTTCACCCAACTAGTGGACTAATGCAAATCCTGCATTTTAATTGGCTACGCTACTCGAGGACTATTAGCAATAGTCCTCGAGCGCCATCGAGCGTGACGCTTTCTTTCGTTTTGGTCCCAAATAAATATTTCTTCAACTTACATTTGCTAACTTTCTTATTGCCATTTCTGTCCGACTAGTTGGGTGATACTAAAACAATTAGACCCTTCGCCCTCAAGGGCTACGGGTCAATAGCCCATGAGGCGAAGTAGATTCTTAGCAGTGTGCGGTTGTTTACAAAATAGTGGCCGCTTCTTTGAGTTTTTGAAGTCTGAAGACGATTCAGATAAAGTCTTGATTGACTAGTAGATTTATACCAAAACAATTAGACTAGGTTTACAGTAGAGGAGATTTTCCGGATTCGTAAAATGTTTCCGGATTCATCCATTTTAGAGTATTCGGATTCTTAAGCGTTTACACTGAAAGGATATTCGGATTCCTAAAAGATCTTAGCTATTTGCCTCGAAAAGCACTGAATGGTTGCATTGCAATATAAAAAGAAAACTGTTATGTTTGCCACCGTGAATGCAGCCTACCTAACTACTGTCTACTTTGTAGTTGCTTTGCCAGAATAGTTTACCAGCCTCTTTCGTTTTGTTCAGTTTTCAGAGAAGCATGATCTTCACAGAGAGGCAGCTTTTAACTTATCTTTAATTTATCGAGCGAGTGGAAATGAAGTCGTGGCGAAAGAACTTTTGATGACCCACTGTTGGATATGAAACGCTTTTGATGCGATTTCACCCCGTCAGCAGTAAATACTTGTGGTATATAATGTACATAGCTCATGGAAAATTTAGAAGTTATTTATAATAAAAAAAATCTAATTAGTTTACAGTATTTGTTTCTTGTAGCGTTTTGTTGTTCCAAACTCAGGGGTCGTACTTTATACAAATAAAGCTCGTTGGCGATTCTGGACAACTGACAGTCTACGTTCTGATAGGAAATTGTGAAAGCTTCAATAAAGATAGCACTGGCAGATAGTTGTAAGATTTATGTGGTATCGGCTCGACAGGTGGAATTCGATTAAGCTCTATTTGTTTCAGTCCGATCCAGTAAAAAGCCAGTACTAAAAGTAGCAGTTCTACATCTCTCTTAACATAAGCGTGGTTGGTTAAGAATGGAAACATATTGGACATACGAATATTGTGAGTATGGCGGCATTTTACTCCCATCAAGTAAGCTGCAGGCCTTGCATGTGGTCACGTGATGATTTATTCACAGGTATAAGCTTATGTCAGGCGTTTGGAATGCTGACTCAGCTGATGTACCACATGTCTCGTCCTTATTCTGATGATCACATGCAAGTGTTTTTAAACTACTGATGTAGAAATAGAGGTATGACAAGTTAATGCATGTCATTCGGGCTAACCGTGGCTATTCGACAATTTTCAGTGTTTGCCATATCCGATATAGCAGCCAAGTGCACCTTGAAAAGGTAAAATCTTTGTTTGAATACGATAAGGATATTAAAGAAGTTCCCTAAGGAACTCCCTCAGTCAAACCAGAAGAGAAGCCGGTTTGAAAACAAAAGCCCCGTTTGAGAGGACATGTGGTTGCTGGATAGCGAATAGCCACAATGGTACAAGAAAGAGTTACGGAGTTTTAGTTTTATTGGAAATTATAACATAGATAGGATCCTGCGTGCGCTCTGATTGGTCAAAACCCATGTTTTATCAGAGTATAAGGCATAGAAAAAGCGTGTTGTATTGTTTTGCGCGCGTAAAATCTATATCATAAAGCAATTGAAGAAGCCTAATCCGTGTATTACACTGTGATAAGACACTCCGGACATTTGAGAACACTCGAGAAATATAGAAAACACTCGCCTGCGGCTCCTGTTTTCTACATTTCCCTCGTGATCTCAACTGCCCGTCGTGTTTTATCACAGTGTAATACACGGCTTAGGCTTCTTCATTTGTTAAATATTTGTTTTGAAATTTAAATGCTTGACACATATGTTCTCAGCATTAGGTAGCTTTTTACGACGAGAGGATGGGAAGGACACTGAGGACGGCAACGGCAGTGGACGCGGGAAATTTTCGCCTGTCCCGTCGTGTCACCGAAGACGAAATGCTCCAGATGTGTATTTGGACGGCGACGTCAGTTTCTGGAGCTATATAAAAGCTTTTCAAAAAACCAATGACATCCTTTAGAGATGGTAGAAGTCTTATCCTATTAAGCTTTAAACGATGGTGTACAGACGAGGCTGAAATTACCTTTGTATAAAGCAAGCATTCGTGAACAGTCAGTATTTCAATAACAAAGAATCCAGAATTTCCGTGTCAAGAAATCATACGAACGATCTTATCGATTTGGTTTAGATGGCTTTTTGCCTGCAGAGCGTTTTCTAAACATGTCGAGGAATCCTGATTTATAACTGATGAATATTTCAATTTCCATCTGTAACTGAAACAACTGTTTACAATGAGACAAACATATCTTATTCCGGGTAGTATGAGAGAACGTGCCGATTTGTTTGCTCGATGGATGCTTTGTAGGCACGTAACAAGCGTATTTCCAATCAAAGTCTTTCGGAAACCGCTCAAAATCCTGCAAGATTATTCGAGAAAAATACTTTGGCACATTCAGTGAATGCTGTGCCTGGTTATATGAGAAAGAAAGATGGAAAACTGAGAAAACATTACGACTACTTGTTAACGCACCTGATGACATATTGGTGACTGGCTAAAAGCCAGTAACCACAATAAAATGATCGAGGATTTCACTGTCAAGTAAAATACAACTGCGGAATAAAATAACGAATATTGTATGGAAGTCATAGACAAATCCACTCTAATTCTTCTGAAAGGACAACAATTTTTAAATAAATGTTTAAAGAGATATTTGTTTTCTTATTCATCAGTGTTAGAGGAGATCGAAAAAAAAAAGAGAGTTTAATCAAGTTTTTTTTTTTCCAGAGAGCATGAAGGGTAAGATCAAGCCCTTATTCCCAAGGCAATCTCTTGAGTTATTTTTAGATCACTCCCAGTTTCTAGGAGGGTTTAGAAATAGTCAATCTTGTGACGCGGATTTTACTTACGTGGGTACCCTGAGCGACTTAAGTGCATTTTCAGCCTTTGCCAAGACAGCGCTCGTGGTGGTATTATGCGCGGATTACTTTGGTTTTGGTTTTAGTCTACAACACTGAATTGAAGACCGCTCTCCCCCCAATCAAATTCATCGGAATGGATAACAACTTGAAAGAACAATCTCTTTTCTCAATTCATCAAGTTTACGGCTCGTGGAGTAAAAAAAGGAAATGTCAAGTCCAAATGTAATTTCGTATTCTTGTTGGACACCACATTTTCGCGGACACCATGTCATTCCGATTACTCTTGATTATAAAATAAATGAGCCACTACGCGCGCTCTCATTGGTCGATGGAAGTGTTTAGATGAGAGTGTGTAAACACGGTTGTGACGTTTTAGATTCGCGCATACAGTGGAATCCCGATTTCTCGAACCTCCAGGGGAAACGCAAATTGGTTCGAGAAATCGGAGAGTTCGAGAAATCGGAGGTAAAACTGCAGTATTTGACTGAGGAGAGGGAACCATGGATGTTGGTGATACTCAGTCCAACGATCAGACGTGCCCTCTAGTAAGGAAGGATCGCAAACCCCAGTGACCTCTCCTTTGACGGTCTGGGTTTGGTCGTGTTGTTAAGGCACTTCCTCAACAGGCTACCAAGATAACCATTCGCTTTTAAATCGTTCAAAACGCGTTCCCGCTCTTCTGTTCTTAGTACAGAAAAAAAAATCAATAAAACGACAGCACACGGGCTTGTGGCGCGAGCAGTAACGAACCTTATATTAACATTGGAACTCTGATGAAGGTGGATAGAAGCAACTGAAAATTCAGTACAGAAAACAACAGATTGGATAAAAAAAAACCTTAACAAATGTCGATCATTGATCGCAGCACTGGAAGCAGTGTATGTCATCACGCCGGAACGAAATAATGCTGTGAAACTGCATATTAAGTAGCGTTTTTAACATGCGTAAATTTCAGACAAAAATACTTGATACATATATACTTTCAGTCCAGAGCCCTCAGATCCACACTTCGCACTACATACATACAGTGAAACCTCTAGGACACCCTAGGGACCTTCCCAGGTGTCCGCTTTATAGTGGGTGTTTGCTTAATAGAGGTTTATAACGATTGCGCAATGTTTGTTAACAATTAACATTCAACGATTTCAATGGTTTCATTCAACGGTTTCTCTGTACTGTAAGTCCCAGGTTGTTAAAAAAGCTATCCAGAGTTCAAGCATCAGCTTTCATTACCAACTTTAATTTGTTTAATAATGCCCTTTCAATGCATCAACGATAATACGGGTACATTTAATCGACTATTCCGAGGACATAATCCAATGCCACATTGTCAATTCAGTCCGGTGTCCGCTTAAGTACGGTGCCTACTTTTGTTAGTGTGCATACGTTCTGCGCATCGCGTTAACAAATTGTTTTTCATGCGTCTGTCCTGTTACTGATCATGAATTTCGTCAACAGTGTCCAAGTAGCTGCGTATCCAACAGGCAATAGCCGAGTGGTTTCGCAGACTACTTTAACAATGTTATGACGAAATGATAGTCAATCACAAGACAGACGCATGAAAAAGTAACATCAATTTGATTTTTACGATAACAAATTGTCCAAGTGTCTGCTTTGGCTCGTTGATGCATCGCGTAAATTATAAATTCATGTGACTTTCCGCTTATTGACAATGAAAATTAGCCAATGAGCGCACGAGAATTTCTGCACTTACAAGGCACGGTTTACACTCCGCGCGCGCTAGGATTGGTATTGACAAAATCAACTACGCTACCAAGTACGCGAGTAAAATGAAAGCAAAAGTTTCGTACTGTGACCAAATCAAGTTTAATGAACCTGTACTAAAACCAGAAAAGCATCGTATCGTAAGCCGCTAACTCTTAACGGCTTCCTTACTGAAATCCAAATGTAAACATGTACCTGCAGATGGCATAGTGCACGCGCAAAACAAGTGTGAGAGACGCAAATGTTTTACTTCCTGGGGAGGTGACAGGAAAAAAATGTAACGGGCACCGTAAAAGTTTTCAAAAAAGATGCATAACTTTAAAACACGCGTGGTTACCCCTACATTTTATGTCATAAATGGAAGTAGCAAGCCTATTCAACACGTAATTAGTTTCTGGTTGTGAGGAAAAGAATAAGATATTTAGACTGTATTTTAGCTGAACCAGGGGAAGGCTGTTAGAGACGCTAAAAGCGCTGTTAAAACGATTTTGTTATTATAAACATGCCAAAAATGGTTTTTATGTTTCTTTTTACCACGAAGTTTTAAGATATTTATAAATGAGTTTGCTTCTCTGTATGTAAAGGGGAATTCTAAGGAAATCTGGGAAGAAATATCCTTTCCTTCTTTCCAAGTCTTATTATCTCGAAAAAATGCTTGGCTACCCCCATATTACTTTGTGGATTTCAATAACCCTTGCAAAGATCTACTTTTTCCACAGGGTCCTAATTTGGCGCAAAAACCTTTGTAGTTAGTAGGCACTGTCCTTACTAGAGGTTTTTAACAATAGAAATTAGCCACAAACAATTTATTTTAGTGTTCGCATCCGCTTAATAGAGGTATCCGCTGAATAGGGGTTCGTTAAGGGAAAGATAAGACGTTAATTTCGGGACCAGGCTAAGTTTCCTCTTCATAGAGGGTGTCCGCCTAATTTTCGTCCGCTTTATGGAGGTTTCACTGTATATAGGAGTAAACAAAGGTGCCAAAATTTATTTACGTTGGAAGGTCCACGACTGTGCACAATCTTTTGTTTTCCGCTCATACACTGTAGATGATTAGGTAACCAAAACTTTTCTATTGGTTAGTTCCTCAGAACTGAGTAAACAACTATTGTGTGCACGGTCAAGGCCAAAAAAGCGAACAAAAACCTACAACAAAGAAATTTGTCAAGTTTCATAATAACTATGGTGAAGGCCCTCAGTCCGGGATATTTAAATTTACAATTCTTTGGTGAGATTTTACGCGGCTGTTCGAAATGGATTGTGCTCTTTTTTCAGAAGCGATGGTATTTAATATTTATAGAGACTCATATATATCTTATTTACCCTTACGAAACTTGTTGGTTAAAGTAACATGCGGGCAGGCATCGTCAAAACAATAAAAGTTTCAACTACAGAAGTTATTTGTGGGTATGGACAAGATGTAATGCCCTGCCAGGCTCATCCTCGACGAAGGTACAAGAAAATGGGTCTTCGATACTTGTGTATCACTTTTATTTTGTTTTCTGGCATATCGTCTGCCATTAAAGTGCTATGGTTAGGGTCAAAACTTTCGTAGATATTTTCCTGTGGTTTGCTGAGTAAGCTGTAAGCCGTGGTACAGAATACGTCATCACGGCATAAGTAAAATAAATTAACTTGTTCGTAGCTGCTTGTTTCACTTCAGCTCGTGCTGGTGTTTAGAATGGAATCTTACGCGAGTGAGCGCAAATGTATTTTTTGACCAATCAGGAGCGACCTTAGCACGTCATAAACGCCAGCTTGCGCGCTACGACAGTTAAGGTTTTTTTCATTTGCGAAGTGAGGAGTATTTCTTCGTGAATATTTACACCTAAAAAACGGATCTCAAAATGCAAAGTCCTGAAACAAATCGCGTTGAACAATACGGCGAATAGATTTCTTGAAATGCGACCAACGGAACTTATCTTATTGGCCGTCTTTGGTTTTTATCATTCACAGAAAGGTTTGAATAAGCTTATTTTAAATTTCTTTAGTGCATTTTTTTAACTGTTTGTTGCGTAGTGAATGTTTATGATACCGCCTTCTAGGTAATGGCCAAGAGTATTATGATGTCTACTCGGACAATGTATTTCACCGAGACATCCAAAGAGAAGCTCTGACTGGTAAGTGTATTGTATTGATAATCGTACTGACTATATGCTTTCCAAATACGTTTGTCTAGATTTTTCTTTTCTAGAAGACCACTCAGTTTTATTCCAAACAAAGGCCACAGGGAAGCCACACAATGCAATCCGTGATTCAACAAACGTCCAAATCGATTGAAACTGGCGCTTCAAATCTCATAAAAAAATTGTGTATCTAAACTCATCCTCGGACACCAAGGGGCAGCTATAGTCGGGACGATGCGATATTTTCGGGCGAAAGTTTACATCAAGAGCGGGAGAAAAGTATTATTCTGGCCAAACAGCGGGAAGGAATTTGAACGCTTCTTGATGTAAACTTTTGCCCGAAAATATCGCATTGTTCCCACTAGCTGCCCCTGGGGGGATCATCCAAAGATGATCTAAACTTATTTCAGGTAATTCACGCTTGTCACAGCTATAGAGAATGGAAACCTGTATTGCAAGTAGGCTTACGTTAGTTAAATAAACCAACCTGGCGGCAATGTAGTTCATTAAATAGTGCTTATACAAGTTAACAGAAGGCACGGTAAAACTGTATTGTTTTTGTTTTGTCTCTGAATTATAGATCCTTCTTCCTCCGGCTATCTCGCTGTGAAGACAGTCGACTATGATAGTCGTATTGGTCATCGAGCATCTCCGACACCAGTGAGAGTCCCTATTGTATATGTAATAACGATTGTGTCAGCATTTCTCGTAGTACTCATCGTTTTGTGGCTTATAACACACCTCGTCCGCAAAAGGTAATATCATGTATAAGGGGATTTACATAAAACATTTGAGGATTCAAGTAGCAGATTTAATAGAGCGAAATGCCGTGTTCGATACACCACTTTGCCTTCTGCTTTTGCTTCTTAAAGTGGTACTACGACCAAAAAAGCAATTCTTTTTTTTCTTTGGATTTCAAAACTATGTTAACTAAACACTAACTGACCCAAGATTTAAGTTCTGATTTTACAAAGACACCTGTTTATTTTAACTGGAAATTTCTTATTTATTGGTCCGCCATTACTAACTTTAAAATCTTGAGAAAGCTGGGTCGAGGAGAAAATGACGTCAAAGACTCACTAGTTTAAGAATGCAATGCGTGTGTACGCGGTTGAATTAATATGCAGCACGGGAGTTTCGGGCTTTCAGACTTTTAAAACCGTGTTTTGCATATTTAATAAATTGCGTTTACACGCTGAAATGTTAAGCTAGTGAGTAAATGACGTCATTCTCTTTAGATCTAACCCTCTGATGTCCTATCGGTCAGTTTTGAACGTGAGTAATGGCGGACCGTCAAATCCAAAACTTACACTCAAAATAAACCGCCTTCGGATAAAACTCAAAGCTCAAAATTTTGCCAGTTGGGTGTTAAGCGAACATGCTTTCAAAATCGGAAGAAAAAAAGAAAATGATTTTTTGATCATAGTACCACTTTAAGTTGCTAAGTAACGTAACATCAACATATCGGGTCATGCTGGCGTTGTTCGCTACTGCTCGTTTTCCTTTTTGATTGGACGACAACACTCGGCAGCTCTTCGGCACTAGGCTTTGATTACCAACCGCTGTCTCGTCGCACCCGAAAGCGGTGGAAATCGAGTCTATGGGGCATTCCATGCTCAGCGAGTTTTAAAAGAGTTGGTGGAAGGGGAGTCTTGTTCTCCAGTCGTTTTTTAAAAAAGCAAAATTCATGTTTCTCCCTGGCAGTGATAAGTTTAATGGTTGAGCTGGTAAGAAACCGACATTTCTTGTTTCGCTCCGACGAAGGGCTAACGCTCTCCAAACGTCAGCTTTCGAATCTCTTTACGGCGGCAAATTCACATTACCAACTCAGTTGATAAAATCAAATTATCTTGTAATACTCCCCACTGACGCAGCACCACAGTTTCTTTAGAAACTTACCCCCTTTATTCTCATGAATACAGTTGACGTTTGTAATTTAAATAATTTTAAGCTTGACACTTTAGTTGAAAATAAGATCAATCATTACAACAATCTTATGAAACAAAAGTATATTTCCTACTGAGAAAACATTGTACAACACTCTAAGAAGCTAGAATTTTACAACATTTTTAACAATAAATATAGAACTTCCCACTATCTTAATCATACAAGCAAAAAAAAAAACTGAAGGAAAGCTCTAGTAAAATTAGAACTGATGATCGAGATAGGCCGAGATGAACACATCCGTCGTGAACAAAGAATATGCAGCCTTATGCCTGTCAACTAACACTGAAGATAAAATTCAGTTTCTCTTTCACTGCCCGACTTGACCTCATTAAGAGAAACCTTCTTTAATCAAAATTTACTTACAGCTGTCTAATGTTTGACAAACCACAACTACAGAAACTATCAAAATATTGATGAATTCTTTTGATTATTTAGCTAATTTACTGTTGGTTAAATTTTCTTCGCGTTTTGTATTACGTGATAGCTTAATATTATCACATCAAAATTCTTCAGCTGAATTGTATTCGTTATTACTTTTCTTCATTATTGTTTTTTTAAAAAAATTAACAAATGGACGTCCGTGTTTCATGCGTCTGTCCTGTTATTGATCATGAATTTCGCCATAACATTGTCAAAGTAGCTGTGGATCCGCAGTCTACTTTGACAATGTGATGACGAAATTCATTGTCAATAACAGGACAAACGCATGAAAAACTAACGTCAATTTGTTTTTTACGATAACAAATTGTCAAATTGTCCGCTCTCGATCGCTGACGCGTCGCATAAATTATAAATTGACGTGTCTGTCCGCTTTTTGACAATAAAAATTAACCAATGAGCGCGCGAGAATTTCTGCAGTTATTGTAAAAAAGCTTTTGCAATATTGTAATCGCTATGGATATGCAAATAAAGGTATTGTTGCTGTTGTTGACCATAGTTTTTTTTCTGTGTCCAGGAACGATTCCTACGAGTACGTCAGTGTCCCAATGCATGATGCACCTCGCCTCACACCTCAAATATCTTTGACGTCAACAGCAGGCGTGACCACTCCCTGTATCCCTAGAGGTAAGTCAAAGCGATTGTTTGCAGGAATCCTGAGACCGTAGACCTCTCGGTCAGCGGCGAGTTGCTTTGCTAACAGAGAAAATGGTACCCAGAACCTACGGGTTTACTTGATCAGAAACCTGGAACGAGTGTGCTGCGAAAAGGCTCGATAGAACCAGTCTTCTGACCAAGGTTATTAGGGACCTCAAACAAACCACGACGGCAAGGCAACGAGAACGCCACGAAACAAAAGGTTTAATGACCAGAACAATGGCTGTGCACGTGCGTTGTAGATCGTTGTACATTTCTTAGCAGTCCTCTGCAAAATAACAACGTGAAATAACCAATTTCTTCGTATTTTGGAGAGCGTGAACGACGGAAGCTAATTTTTCGTTTTTTTTTTCGGAATTGAACGCTGGCATTACATATTAAGCTTGAGCAAGTTCTGTGACCGATAGACGTACTGAACAGATCTAGGCATCTGCGAAATTCGACGGTAAAATATAAATTCATTTTTTTCCATGCATCGTCCTTGGCATCGCCGTCGTCATTGCTTAAGGTTCCTATTATCTCGCTTCAATCGCTGATCGCGAACTCTTCAGTTCCACTATACTATACCCACTATGTCGCAATGTTTTGTTTAACTGGTTAAATAAGTGGTGGTCTCATGGTTAGTGCGTTTGCTTCTAGATCGAGAGGTCGGGGTTCGAGCCCTGGCCTGGGTCATAACTCTCACGGTGAATCTCCCCAACCAGGTGTATATTTAATGCTGGGGGTAACCAAGCGATGGACTAGCATCTCATCCAACAGGGAGTAGAAATAGTCCTACTCGCTTCATGCTACAGAAACCGGGATAAGCTCCGGCCTGATGAGCCACTTAGCTCGTATGCAGACTTTTCTTACCTACTTAAGCCGTCTGATATTTATCAAACAAAGTTTGCTGGAAATGGCAATAGACTGCAAGGCTGATACTACGTGAAAAACGTTTCGAGACACCAACATGACAAGAAACGTTTTTCAGGTAGTATCAGCTTTGCAGTCTATTGTCTTTAAACTTTTTTTTTGGGCTGATCAGGTCTCTTGCAAATCCTACGTTGGCAGCGCTTATCGTATGCGGTCCCTAGCAGTTAGTCACTCATTTGCTGGAAATGCCTTCTTCAACACTGCTTTTCTGTCTTTTTTCAGTGACGATGTGAAATTATTTCCCTTTATTTTTGGAACTTCCTTGTTGTCTAACATTGAAGCGTCACTACCATTTTGGAGGGTTCAAACAAATTGATGTAAATAGGTTTTGAGAATAAAGAATATCTGAGTCGAAAGACTCGACAACTTTCACTACTTCCCTGTCTTAACGGGTGATAATTTGTTTACGACATATTTAGTCTCTGGTCAAGCTACTAACATAACAACGCTGAATATTGAAAGCGCATGGCACGATTGAAACTATTCCGCTGGACTAGGCTACGCGGGCTCTGGGAACGAGGCTGAACTATGTCAAGAAATTGGAGCCCTTAGTATTTAACAAAGACTAATATATAGATTTAGCTAAGCTTAAAAGAGGAGCTCCTCAGAAATAAGATTGCATCAACAGAGCTGTAGAATGGTTTGATGATGGCATTATTTCATGGGCAGATTTCAGGGGAGCCACCGAAAATCTTGATCATGTAACAGAACTGTCGTTTGTGATTTTTGGTGGCATGTTATATTCTTTCCTACCTTGTTCAGAAAGACAAGACATTGTTATGTCCTTTCTTAGTTAACATGGGGACTCCC
>OZ026608.1:8938678-8998678 GCA_964020085.1 Micromussa lordhowensis | reverse complement strand
TGCTTTTTAAATCGAACTGCACTGTCGATGCTAACCCTTTGGAAGCACAGCCTTTAATGCATTAAGACATCTGGACAGACAGTTTATTTAGAACTAATGAAATGCAGTCCTACTGGTTTTGAAAGCTTTCTTCTTTCCTAGTGACATTGAAACTTAGATTGGATTCTCTGTGCCCCTGATGGGCTAAAAAGCTTGCTCTCAAAACATGATACAGGGCTTTGGCTGCTATTATTTGCTAAATTAAGATTCCTTCTTTGCTTTAGGCAGGTGATTTACAAAAGATAGTCTTTAAATGTACTGTCTCCTTTCGGTCCACCAATGGAACACGTGGGGAACATTTAAAACAAATAACATTTAGGTATGGGTACTGAAAAGATTCTTTGTTTGCTCAGACCAGCTGGTTTACAAAAGATAATAGTTACTGAAGACTTCATAATTGAATGTAAATAAAATGCCAAATATCTCATTTCGGGCAACCCAGCGTCGGCACAGATGAAAGAAAAATCTTTAGGCGCAGGTTAAACAAGCTTGCTCTCATCCCAAGTTATTTGTTAAGTGCTCAGTAGCTTAACTGCAAACGTAATAAGAAATATCATTTCAAATTATTTCATTGTCATTGTTTAAAGAATTGTTTTGCAACGACTTTCTATATTTTAAGTTCAGGTTTCTACGCTTATTCGACAGAAAAAAATGTCCTTGACATGTAAGAAAGGAACCAAATCAGATTGCAAGTAATACAGCAAATTAAAACAAAAGCCATGAAGTGGCCCATAAACACCTTGACCAGAGTTTTACATGTCTCCAATAAGATGCGAGATCAGTTCGACCCAAGAAATGCATAAAAATCGGTAAAGAGGCTCTGTTGCTCGGAGCTTTACGGGAGGAAAGGTGGTCAGAAGTTACTCGCTATTTTTTTGGAAACCGTTTTCGCATTTCCGACTTTTTAGGAAGACGACGACAATCGTGTCACAGATGTCAGAGAGCGGTTTTCAGTTGAGTTTCGAAAGGTAATTGGTTTTGCATGGGTACGCAACATGATTGGCCAAAATAATTGGCGTCACTTTTCCATCTAATCAGAAGTAAAACTTGTTATTCAATCTCGCACGTTTTCCCCCGCGTTGCGTCAGCATTATGTATCTTCTTCGAATCTTGTTTGGTTCACCGTATTGTCCATGTCAGTTGTGATTGGCTGGAGTGACTACTAAGGTTTTGGTTTTATTCTTAGAGCGGGAGTCCTTTCATTTTGAAAGCAATATAATTTAGTTAAAATCTTAGCGGAAAAAGGTTTCGTTATCAGCTCAAAGTTAACAAGAATGTTGGTGATGCTCTCGAACTGTGACGACATTAAAGGATTTTATTAACAGGCGGAAGTTAAAACTACGTTTAGTGGACAGGTGCAGGAATAATATAAAAGCGTCAGTTTACTCTTTATGTAATTACCGCGGATATTAAAAAGGTACCTTTTGTATTGAAAAGGAATTTACAATTTCACCATAAATTATATTACTTCTGTGAGTTAGGTAGCCGTTAGGTATATTAACCCGTTTTATGTTTTCAATGGGCTAAAAAACGACATCCTGAAATCAAAATACTTATGCTCTGTGTGAAGATCGAACTAACGACCTTCAGATATCTAAGTTAGATCATGGGAGACTGACTCGCTGCCTACTGTGCTAACGAGACATCTGCAAATTTCTACCCTGCTAGATTTACATGTAAATAAACGTTCTGTTGCATACTATTAATTTGAAGTATAATTGACCTTATTTTAAATCCAGCCTTAGATTAACACGAAAAAGTAAAATGAAATTACTTGAGCAACACTACAAAAATACGAAACGGTTATCAGAAATAACGGCGCAATAAAGCGGCTGGTCACGTGATACCAGTAATATCCTTCTCTAGCTTCCTTGATGGGAAAGATTGATGTTTGTTGTCTAGACTTTTAAGGCGTTTGTAGTCTAAAATCCCACGTTGAACCAGTCCCGAAATTACCAGCCATGAAAAGTAGACAACGCCTGTTAAAATCCAGGTAGAAACTATAGCTATTGTCCGAATCTTGCTTGAAATAAGCCGGGCCAAGTTTTATTGAAAAAACCACGGCGACAAATCTGTCAATTGCTATCCATACCAAGCTTTGAACAGAAACAAAAAGAGACACCGAGCTTGCGAAATTGAAGAACTTGCCAAGAATGGATCCTACGATTCCAATGAGGTGCCAATGCAATGCCTCGGTGACCAATTGAGTTATCTGAACAGGAAGTAAAACCAAAATACTTGAGCAGCACTAGAATATAACAAATTCAAGTAAGGTGTAGAATTACAGTAGCTATGCGCCTGTGTATAAATACAACCACTGGCAAATAAAATACTGAAAAGAGGATATAATAGTTGACTGATCCGAACACAATGTTTCATCTGAACGTTTCAATTCAATTATCTTTCTTCACTGAGTCTTTCATTGGCTTTCCCGTGAATGGACTGAGTAAGGAACTGAAAAAACTTAAGCATAAAAATAGACATTCATCTTAAAACGGATAAACCTGAATTTTCAATAATCTGCTCAAGACAATTTCAGTACACCTGCTCTTCCTCTAGGAATCATATGTTAAATTTTCAGTTTAGATCTAACAGAAAGCGGCTTATGATAATAACCTACTGAACAGTATCGGCAAATGTTTCTTGGAAGATTTCTGTGTCCTTGGAAGTTCGTAGACAGTTTTCACAAGGAAGATTGCTGACTCCTTTTAGAGCAATTCGTTCTCGTTTTGTCCTCTTATTATCCCGCATTCCGCAGAAATAACACACAATGTTTCTCAATCCACGACGGTAACTTTCTGCGAATGAGAGGCAAATTGTTGGATTGACAACAGAAGATGAGAAAAACATCAAAATCGATATAAAGGAAAAAGATTTCAAAAAAGCACAAGAAGGTTCCCAAAAGGTAACGAAACGTAACAAAGTGTAAGGAATAACACAAATGTAGAACAGCACTAAGATAGCAACCGCCATTTGAGTAGCTTGTCTTCGCTTCTTTACAGAGTGTTGTCGTTCACATTGTGCGACATTCATGAGGGCTTTACTCCTCCTTTTTAAGGAAATCACTATTGCAGTGTATAAAACGGTTATCACAAACAACGGAGCCAAAAAGCGGATGGTTACATGAAGCCAGTAATATACTTCACCAGCTTCCTTGCTAGGAAAAATTGATTTTAATTTCAATGGACTACAATACGTGCTATTTCCGAATTCAACAAGCTCCCACGTTATCAAGGATGGGAAATAGAAAACGCCTGCTAAAATCCAAGTAGAAGCCATAGCTTTTGTGCGTATCTTGCTTGAAATAAGCCCAAATTTCAATGGAAAAACCACAGCGACAAATCTATCAACTGCTATCCACACCAAGCTTTGAACAGAAACAAAAAGAGACACCGAGCTTGCGAAATAAAACAACTTGCAGAATATCGATCCTAAGATTCCACCTACGTGCCAATGCCACGAGTCAGTGACTATTTTAATTATTTGATCAGGAATTACAACCAGTGGGAAAAGCAGATCTGAGACAGCCATGTTCACGATGCCGAAATAGTTCATTGTCTTTCGTTAATCTCGACACTTGTAAACGATGATGATCACAAAGGTGTTCCCGAAAAAACTGCCCAGTAGAATAAAAGAAAATGTGCAAACTTTAGAAATTCTCTGTGCATTCAATTCAACGTCGAAACATGTCCAGTTCTGTTGCCCAAGTATAGTTTCATTGCCAGTTACTGAGATTGTGTTGATGTTTTCCAATGACATGATTTCCTCTTTTGCTTTTCAGTCGCGTACTGTCGGCGCCAGCGTTTTAGATCAGAAACAGAGGGTAGAATACATCCTTCCTCACAATTCAATCGAAAATGAATTTCAATTTCACCGGTTCAATGTCATCAGTCAAAGGTTTAATTTAAAAGCCATTGTAATGTAGTTTTATCTCACTAATTTCTAATAAAGAAAAACTGAATCAGCCAAACTATTTATTTGGTGAACAACGTAAAAGTAAAGGTTCATAGAAATAACATGACTGTGTGGTGTATTCGTGTACTAAACAACACAATTACTGTGGGAGAAACTAATCTTTTCTGCCTAGTTTTGCAAACAAATAATTTCTTTTATCTCTTAGAGAGGAAGTAATTTGACATTCCGAGCAATAAAGCTTCATTAAGAACGAATAGAAAAAGGGTTTCACTTATCAGTGGCGCTGAGTTACGACAACAAGGATGAATGTTCATCAAATTAAAATGGATAAGAGGATCAACCGGAGATGCGAAAGCTGGCATGATGGTTAAAAGCAGGTCGGAAACTTTCGCCTTTTGCTAAACGGTATATTTTTTGTCTCCTCTGGTCCCTAACCTCGATCAAGCACTGAATCATTTCAAAGTAACACGATTGCGAACAGCCTTGTTGAGAAGCGCAGGCGGTGTTTGTCAGGTCGCAATGGTTTTGACTGATTTTCTTTACTTAAACTTGGTGAATTGCTAATGAGTTTAAGAAGGGGTCTGCTCTAAATTAAAAGAGTTTTAGGATTTTATTCCTTTTAGTCTTGATTGAGAAGATATGTCAAACACTCAAGACAGTGCTTCACCACATTTACAACTTTCTCGAACTTCGTCAGAATTACTCCGCTGCCCGCCATCTATTCGACTCTCTTCTTGGTGTTTGGAAACGTGGTAAAACACAGTCTCGAGTGTTTGATATATTACTTTACAAAAAAGGGTGCAATTTTCCATTACAAAACGGAGGGACACATTTTCGCTCCTCTTCAAAAAAAGGGAGGAAGGGATATGGCGCGGGTGTTTCTTGGCCTAGGTATATTGCACCTGAGTAAGCCGTAGCGGTTCATAAAGCAACTATAAAACCAACCAGAGCCAAGTGTTAGGACTTGAGGCAAGACTTTATGTTGTTTTCTATAAATAAATGACATACTAGCGAATAAATACCTGTGTGGGCGCATTCCATTCAGAAATTGCCAGAATTCGCATGCTTGAAGGGATTTAGAAAATAGAAATGAATTTCTCCTTCAGCACCAAACAGTACTGAAAAAGTACGCGCAGTCCATTCTTGTTTTGATTCACAAAGCTTTCATTGTCTAGCATGTCTAGTATTCCTGATCAATGTTATCGAAATTGCACATAATGGTATTGAAGAAAGAAAATGAAGTCAGAGGTTAAAAAACACGTTATGTTCCAATAAAATGTCTTGCTTAAAGTTGTAGCAATTTTCAGGACTAAATCTTTGCAACAGCATGGGGAGGTGTGAAAAGGGATCGGGACGAACAAGCACACAGTGATCTGAACTATGTTTGGACATAAAACGATATACATCAACCTCCTCTTTATCAGATCGCGAAAATCGATAGCTGTGGAAATTGCAGGAGCAAAAATCAAACTTATATTATGGGACTGACGGGCTGCCTACTGCGATAACATGGCATCTATACATTTCTAGATTGTTAGATTTACGCGTAAAAGTTCTGTTGCAAACTATTTATTTGAATAATAATTGATCTTATTGTAACGTACAGCCTTAGGTTAGTTACAAAAAGATAAACTTAAACAGAATTACTTGAGCAAAACTACAATATTACAAATTAACGAAAGGCGTAGAATGACAGTAGCTATGAGCTTGTGAAAATACAATCACTGGCAAATAAAATACTGAATAGTGCATTTCAGAGGATATAATAGTTGACTTATCTGACACAAAGATTGATCTAAACGTTACAGTTCAATACTCTTTCTTCACTAGTAATAATTGATAATTTATCAATTTATATTGCGCTTTTTAACATACAATAATCGAAAGCACATTAAAATACTAACGAATATTAAAGATGTACATAAAATAAATTTACCAAGTAATTTAAGAGCTAAAAGCTAAAAGTTAACTTAAAAAGAAATGTCTTAAGACAAGATCTAAAAGATAAAATAGAATCAATATTGTACAGGCTTGCAGGGAGTGCGTTCCACAGTGTAGGCGCAGCTATAATAAAAGATCGGTCGCCAAAATATTTTTTCATTTTCCCTGCTCGATGTAATAGAATAGTGCCTGAATTAGAGCGCTAATATAAGCTGGTGCTAATATAAGCTGGTGCTAATATAAGCTGGTGCCATACCATTTAGTTCTTTAAAAGTTAAAAGTAGAATTTTAAAATGTATTCTATACCTAACTGGCAACCATTGTAATTCTTGCAAAGCGGGCGTAATATGGTCATATTTGCGGCTTGAAGTTAGTAACCTAGCTGCTGCGTTCTGTACTATCTGCAGTTTAGTTATTACACAATCTAGAAGTCCATAAAGAAGTCCATTGCAATAGTCAATTCTGCTTGTAACAAAAACGTACAGAACCATTTCTAATTTATCTTTAGCTAAAAATTTTCTTATTCGCTTAACATTGTGAAGCCAGAAAAATGTCGCGCTACAAGACTTGGAAATATGGGTGGACATGGAAAAGCAGGAGCCACGATTGCGCACTTCAGACACGGGCTTAATCATGTGTCTGTTGTGCCAACAGGGACCGTAAAAGGACTAATTTTCCACAGTTGCTGTTTAGGTCCGATAACAAGAAATTCAGTCTTATCATCATTAATTTTTAGTTTGTCAGGTGCATCCATTTTCTTAAGTCACTAATGCATTTTTCCATGGCGTACACCGTCTCTACCTGAACCGTCTGACTGTTCGTCTTAATTAAAGACAAATAGAGTCGAGTGCCATCAGCAAAGCAATGAGCATCGGGTAGGTGCATTTGTTTTATCTCGAAGAGCTTTGAGGCGTAAACCACAAAATGAAGCGGACCTCGACAGCTTCCTTGTGGAACACCGAAGCGCCAATCGAAGCTATCTGATTTAATATGAAAGAGCAGCATGTCTTTCTTTTGGTTCATTGGCTTTCCAGTGAATGAGCTGAGTGAGGAACTGAAAAAACTTAACCATAAAAATAGACATTCATCTTAAAACGGATATTCATGAATTTTCGATAATCTGCAGAAGACAATTCAGTACCTCTGCTATTTCTCTTAGACCTAAAAGAAAGCGGCTTATGAAAATAACATATTGAGCAGTATCAGCAAATGTTTCTTGGAAGGTTTCTGTGTCCTTGCAAGTTCAGTTTTCACTACGGAGGAAGATTCCTGACTCCTTTTAGTGTTATTCGTTCTCGTTTCGCCCTTTTATTGTCCCGCATTCCACAGAAATAACACACAATGTTTCTCAATCCACGACGGTAACTTTTCGCGAATGAGAGGCAAATTGTTGGATTGACAACAGAAGATAAGAAAAACATCAAACTTGATTTAGAGTAAAAAGATTTCTGAAAAGCACAAGAACGTTCCCGGCGACTATTAATGAAACGTAACAAAGTGTAAGGGATAACACAAATGTAGAACAGCACTAAGATAGCAACCGCCATTTGAGTAGCTTGCCTTCGCTTCTTTACCGAATGTTGTCGTTCACATTGTGCGACATTCATGAGGGCTTTACTCCTCCTTTTTAAGGAAATCACTATTGCAGTGTATAAAACGGTTACCACAAACAACGGAGTCAAAAAGCGTATGGTTACATGAAGCCAGTAATATACTTCACCAGCTTCCTTGCTAGGAAATATTGATCTTAATTTCACTGGACTACAATATGTGCTATTTCCAATTTCAACAAGCTCCCAAGTTAACAACGATGGAAAATAGAAAACGCCTGCTAAAATCCGCGTAGAAACTATAGCTGTTGTGCGTATCTTGCTTGAAATAAGCCCAAATTTCAATGGAAAAACCACAGCGACAAATCTATCAACTGCTATCCACACCAAGCTTTGAACAGAAACAAAAAGAGACACCGAGGTTGCGAAATAAAACAACTTGCACATTATCGATCCTAAGATTCCACCTAGGTGCCAGTGCCACGAGTCAGTGACTGTTTTAGTTATTTGATCAGGAATTACAACCACTGCGAAAAGCAGATCTGAGACAGCCATGTTCAAGATGAAATAGTTCATTGTCTTTCGTAAATCTCGACGCTTGTAGACAATGATGATTATGAAGATGTTCCCAAATAAACTGCCCAGTAGAATAAAGCAATATGCGCAAAGTTTGGAAATTCTCTCTGCAGTCGAATCAACAACGGTACATGTCGAGTTTTGTTGGGGAAGCGCAGTTTGATTGCGAAAAACAGAAATCGTCGAATTCGATGTTAGTAACATGGCTTGAGGCTTGAACTGCACTGTCGATGCTAACCCTTTGGAAGCACAGCCTTTAATGCATTAAGACATCTGTAAAGTATTTAGAAATGAAATGCAGTCCTGCTGGGTTTATAAGCTTTCCTTCTTCCCTAGTGACATTGAAACTTATGTTGGATTCTCTGTGCCCCTGATTGGCTAAAAAGCTTGCTCTCAAAACATGATACAGGGCTTTGGCTACTTTTATTTGCTAAATTAAGATTCCTTCTTTGCTTAAGGCAGGTGATTTACAAAAGGTAGTACTTAAGTGTTCTATCTCATTTCTGTCCATCAATGAAACACGTCGGAACATTTAAAACAAATAACATTTAGGTATTGGTAAAAGATTCTTTCTTTCCCCAGACCAACTGGTTTACAAAAGGTAATAGTTACAGAAGACTTCATGATTGAAAGTAAATACAATGCCAAATATCTCTTTTCGGGCAACCCAGCGTCGGCACAGATGAAACAAAAAATCTTTAGGGGCAGGTTTGGTCTCATCCCAAGTTATTTGTTAAGTTCGCAGTAGCTTAACTCCAAACGGAATCAGAAATCTCATTTCAAAATATTTCATTGTCATTCTTTAAAGAAGCGTTTTGCAACGACTTTCTGTATTTTGAGTTCAGGTTTCTACCCTTAGTCGACAGAAAAAATGTCCGTGACATCTAAGAAAGGAACCAAATTAGATTGCATGCAATACAGCAAATGAAAGCAAAGCCATGAAGTGGCCCATAAACACCTTGACCAGAGTTTTACATGTCTTCAATAAGATGCGAGATAAGTTCGGCCCAAGAAATGCATAAAAATCGGTAAAGGCGCTTTCTGTGAAAAGAGACTCAGTTGCTCGGAGCTTTACGAGAGGAAAGGTGGCCAAAAGTTACTTGATCATTTTTTGGAAACTTTTCCCATTTCCTACTTTTTAGGAAGACAACGACAATCGTGTCACAGATGTCAGAGAGCGGTTTTCAGTTAAGTTTTGAAAAGTAATTGGTTTTGCATGGCTACGCAACAAGATTGGCCAAAATAATTGGCGTCACTTTTCCATCTAATCAGAAGTAAAACTTGTTATTCAATCTCGCACGTTTCCCCCCGCGTTGCGTCACCATTATGTATCTACTTCGAATCTTGTTTGGTTCACCATATTGTCTGTGTCAGTTGTGATTGGCTGGAGTGATTACTAAGGTTTTGGTTTTATTCTTGGAGCGGGAGTCATTTCATTTTGAAGGCAATGTAATTTAGTTAAAATTTTGGCGGAAAAAGGTTTCGTTATCAGCTCAAAGTTAACAAGGATGTTGGTGATGCTCTCGACCTGTGACGACACTAAAGGATTTTATTGACAGGCGGAAGTTAAAACTACGTTTAGTGGACAGGTGCAGGAATAATATAAAAGCGTCAGTTTACTCTTTATGTAATTACCGCGGATATTAAAAAGGTACCTTTCGTATTGAACGAAAAAGGAATTTACAATTTCACCATAAATTATATTACTTCTGTGAGTTAGGTAGCCGTTAGGTACATTAACC
Organism: Micromussa lordhowensis; assembly: GCA_964020085.1. Classification (NCBI taxonomy): domain Eukaryota; kingdom Metazoa; phylum Cnidaria; class Anthozoa; order Scleractinia; family Lobophylliidae; genus Micromussa; species Micromussa lordhowensis. Next base: position 8,988,915 of record OZ026608.1, on the reverse strand, counting down.
CGTTTTATGTTTTCAATGGGCTAAAATAAGCGACATCCTGAAATCAAACTACTTATGCTCTGTGTGAAGATCGAACTAACGACCTTCAGATATTTAAGTTAGATCATGAGACTGACTCTCTGCCTACAGTGCTAACGAGGCATCTGCAAATTTCTACATTGCTAGATTTACATGTAAAATTTCTGTTGCATACTATTAATTTGAAGTATAATTGACCTTATTTTAAGTGCAGCCTCAGATTAACAAGAAAAAGTAAAATGAAATTACTTGAGCAACACTACAAAAATACAAAACGGTTATCAGAAATAACGGAGCGATAAAGCGGCTGGTCACGTGATACCAGTAATATCCTTCTCTAGTTTCCTTGATTGGAAAGATTGATGTTTGTTGTCTAGACTACAAACGCGTTATTCCCACGTTGAACCAGTCCCGAAATTACCAGCGATGAAAAATAGACAACGCCCATTAAAATCCAGGTAGAAACTATAGCTATTGTCCGAATCTTGATTGAAATAAGGCCAAGTTTTATTGAAAAAACCACGGCGACAAATCTGTCAATTGCTATCCACACCAAGCTTTGAACAGAAACAAAAAGAGACACCGAGATTGCGAAATGAAAGAACTTGCAAAGAATGGATCCTACGATTCCAATGACGTGCCAATGCAATGACTCGGTGACCAATTGAGTTATCTGAACAGCAAGTAAAACCAAAATCGAGTTACTTGAGCAGCACTAGAATATAACAAATTCAAGTAAGGTGTAGAATTACAGTAGCTATGCGCTTGTGTATAAATACAAAAACTGGCAAATAGAATAATGAAAAGAGGATATAATAGTTGACTCATCCGAACACAATGTTTTATCTGAACGTTTCAATGCAATAATCTTTTTTCACTGAAAGAGTCTTTCATTGGCTTTCCCGTGAATGGACTGAGTAAGGAACTGAAAAAACTTAAGCATGAAAATAGACATTCATCTTAAAACGGATAAACCTGAATTTTTGATAATCTGCTGAAGACAATTTCAGTATACATCTCCTCTTCCTCTAGGAATCATATGTTAAATTTTCAATTGAGATCTAACAGCAAGCGGCCTATGATAATAACCTACTGAACAGTATCAGCAAATGTTTCTTGGAAGTTTTCTGTGTCCTTGGAAGTTCGTTGACAGTTTTCACCAGGAAAATTCCTGACTCCTTTTAGTGTTATTCGTTCTCGTTTGGTGCTCTTATTATCCCACATTCCGCAGAAATAACACACAATGTTTCTCAATCCACGATGGTACCTTTCTGCGAATGAGAGGCAAATTGTTGGATTGACAACAGAAGATGAGAAAAACATCAAAATCGATATAAAGGAAAAAGATTTCAAAAAAGCACAAGAAGGTTCCCAAAAAGTAACGAAACGTAACAAAGTGTAAGGAATAACACAAATGTAGAACAGCACTAAGATAGCAACCGCCATTTGAGTAGCTTGTCTTCGCTTCTTTACCGAATGTTGTCGTTCACATTGTGCGACATTCATGAGGGCTTTACTCCTCCTTTTTAAGGAAATCACTATTGCAGTGTATAAAACGGTTACCACAAACAACGGAGTCAAAAAGCGTATGGTTACATGAAGCCAGTAATATACTTCACCAGCTTCCTTGCTAGGAAAAATTGATGTTAATTTCACTGGACTACAATACGTGCTATTTCCATGTTCAACAAGCTCCCATGTTATCAACGATGGAAAATAGAAAACGCCTGCTAAAATCCACGTAGAAGCTATGGCTGTTGTGCGTATCTTGCTTGAAATAACCCCAAATTTAAATGGAAAAACCACAGCGACAAATCTATCAACTGCTATCCACACCAAGCTTTGAACAGAAACAAAAAGAGACACCGAACTTGCGAAATAAAGCAACTTGCACAATGTCAATCCTAAGATTCCACCTACGTGCCAATGCCACGAGTCAGTGACTATTTTAGTTATTTGCTCAGGAATTACAACCAGTGGGAAAAGCAGATCTGAGACAGCCATGTTCACGATGAAATAGTTCATTGTCTTTCGTAAATCTCGACGCTTGTAAACGATGATGATGATAAAGATGTTCCCGAAAAAACTGCCCAGTAGAATAAAAGAAAATGCGCAAACTTTAGAAATTCTCTGTGCATTCGAATCAATAAAAATACATGTCCAGTTCTGTTGCCCAAGTGTAGTTTCATTGCCAGTTACTGAGATTGTGTTGTTGTTTTCCAATGACATGATTTCCTCTTTTGCTTTTCAGTCGCGTACTGTCGGCGCCAGCGTTTTAGATCAGAAGCAGAGGTTAGAATACATCCTTCCTCACAATTCAATCGGAAATGGATTTTAATTCCACCGGTTCAATGTCATCAGTCAAAGGTTTAATTTAAAAACCATTGTAATGTAGTTTTATCTCACTAATTTCTAATAAATAAAAACTGAATCAGCCAAACGATTCATTTGGTGTACAACCTAAAAGTAAAGGTTTTCAGAAAAAACAGGACAGTGTGGTGTATTCATGTACTACACAACACAATTACTGTGGGAGAAACTAATTTTTTCTGCCTACTTTTGCAAACAAATACTGATTTCTTTTATCTCTTAGAGAGGAAGGAATTTGACATTTCGAGCAACAAAGCTTCATTAAGAACTAATAGAAAAAGGGTTTCACTTATCAGTGGCGCTGAGTTACGACAACAAGGATGAATGTTCATCAAATTAAAATGGATAAGAGGATCAACCGGAGATGAGAAAGCTGGCATGACGTTTAAAAGCAGGTCGGAAACTTTCTCCTTTTGCTAAACGGTATATTTTTTGTCTCCTCTGGTCCCTAACCTCGATCAGGCACTGAATAATTTCAAAGCAACACGATTTCGAACAGCCTTGTTGAGAAGCGCAGGCGGTGTATGTCAGGTCGTAATGGTTTTGACTGATTTTCTTTACTTAAACTTAGTGAATTGCTAATGAGTTTAAGAAGGGGTCTGCTCTAAATTAACAGATTTTTAGGATTTTATTCCTTTTACTCTTGATTGAGAAGATATGTCAAACACTCGGAATTACTCCCGCTGCCCGCCGTCTATTCGACTCTCTTCTTGGTGTTTGGAAACGTGGTAAAACACAGTCTCGAGTGTTTGATTACTTTACAACAAAGGGTAGAATTTTCCATTAAAGAAGGGAGGGACACATTTTCGCTCCTCTTCAAAAAAAGGGAGGAGAGGATATGGCGCGGGTGTTTCTTGGCCCAGGTATTTTGCACCTGAGCCGTAGCGGTTCATTAAGCAACTATAAAATCAACCAGAGCCAAGCGTTAGGACTTAAGGCGGGGGTCTACCTGAAAGCCGTATTTTGGCTTGGTATTATGTTCTTAATGCAAATATCTCGTTTACGTTTCAAGCAATCAAGAATCTGTTCACTCATTACACACATCTATGTTTTGCGCCGTTTTGTAAATTTTTTGGTGATTTTTAGGTTTATTTGGAGACAGATAGTTTTTCTCAAAGGATTAGTAAAATTTATGGAAATAGGAAATTTTGAAGATTTGGTGTTGTTTTAAAATTAGAGTTTGAAGTTAAAAATTGATAGATACACACCAAACAGTTGCCTAACAACCCGAGTGCCATTGTGGGGTCGGGCAACTGTCTGGTGGTGTTCCATAATCTTTTCTCCCCCTTTCAATCTCTCTTTAAACTTCCTCAAATTTCACTTTAATTCAGGTAAACCCCCACCTTAAAGCAAGACTTTATGTTTTTTTCTATAAATAAATGACATGGTAAAGGTAGGTAAAGGTAAAGTCTGCATACGAGCCAAGTGGCCCACCAGGCCGGAGCTTATCCCGGTTTCCGTGGCATGAAGCGACTAGGAATATTTCTACTCCCCCCTGGATGGGATGCCAGTCCATCGCAGGGTTACCCCCAGCATTAAATTCGCCGGTACCCATTTATACACCTGGGTGGAGAGAGGCACCGTGAGAGTAAAAGTGTCTTGCCTAAGAACACAACGCAATGTCCCAGGCCAGGGCTCGAACCCGGAGCGCTCGCTCCGGAGTCGAGCGCACTAACCATGAGGCCACCACGCCTCCCTAAATAAATGACACACTAGGGAATAAATAGCTGCATGTGTGGGCTCATTCCATTCAGAAATTGCCAGAATTCGCATGCTTGAAACTATAGCTATTGTCAGAATCTTGCTTGAAATAAGGCCAAGTTTTATTGGAAAACCGCGGCGACAAACCTATCCGAATTGCTATCCATACCAATCTTTGAACAGAAACAAAAAAGAGACACCAAGCTTGTGAAATGAAAGAACTTGCAAAAAATGGATCGATTACTTTTATACTATCGAGACACCAAATATATTCGAAAACAGAAATGTCACACGCCATAATCTAAGAAGATTCACAAGAATATTTTGAGCCTAAAATCGACAGAAAAATAAAAATGTTTAGCCTCGGCGGAAAAAAACAACAATTTACTTATGAAGAAAGTGTGTGCTACATTCGTGTACTAACTAAGACCACTGCTGTGGAAAAAACAGACGTCTGTACTACCACTTAGGTTTTTGTTCTTTTTCTGCCTACTTTGACAAACAAGTAATTTCCTTGTACAGGCTTTTAGAGAGGAAGCAATCTGACATTCCGAGAAGTAAAACTTAATTAAAACTCAACAGAAAAAGGCTTCCCTGCTGTCATTGAGCAATATTTACGGTAAGTCAGATGGATGTTCAAGGACAAGGCAATCAGTCTTAGCTTACATCCTTTTGTAATCCAGTACAGTTGATAAGGACGGCTTTGAAACGAGAAAGCTGTCATGATAGTTTAATATAATAGCGGGTCGCAAATTTCCGCTGTTTGGCGGGTCATCTATCTTTTCAAATAAAATGTGGCAAGGGTTCTTGAATTCCTATAACCTCGATCTGAATTGAATCAAGTCAATTCAAGGGCAACGAAAATAGTCTTTTAGAGCTATAGTTCTCGTGGAATTTCATTCTGCTTTGTCTGTTCCCATACCGGCTGTGAAATCGAGCACATTCAATCTTTAGTGGACAAAACTCTTGCACCAGAATAATGTAAAGCATATTAAAATCATTTATGTATTTTCTCAAAAGCTAAAGCTATAAATAATTGCCTGAAATATAACGCCAAAAACAATTCCCATAAGAACTCGAGAAAATAAATTTCAAAGTTCAGAGAAATAATTGTGCAAATCCAGGTAAATTTCATCACCAGTGGCATTTCACCAGTACTTTCAAATGTTTCTCATGGACTTCTAAATTTGTATTCGATTCTTGATGTTGTAAGAAGTGATTTCTTTTGCGAAGATATTTAAAACAGTCGCACAGAAGTTTGCAATATGATGCAAGTAATCTTCGTACAAAGTTTTTGTCCTCTAGTTACTCGAACTTCGGGTGGATTCCTTCCTAAACTTGAGTCGAAAAAGTGTTATTCATTTGTCTTTATAATACTGAAGGCATGTTTACAAACATCAAGGAAGTAGCTTTTTTGTATTTTATCAAATTTTTGCAGCATACTGCTAGTAATTTACAAGACTTTACATATTTTAAACATTATTATTAAACTACTTACAATACACGTTGCGCTATATCATTCATAATACAAAAAAGTTTGATTTCATTATACACACACACCTACATATGCACACAACGATACAACATGTGACTAACCCTTACGTTTTTCAGATCTAAACAGCAGACATAGTATAAAATTCAGCAGAACTCTCGGTGCATAGGTTATAAGTCAAATTTGCCCCATTTCGCTGTATGAAACGATAACTTATTTTTTGACTTTGCAATAACTAATCCAAGATTTTGAATCTTCCTTAATCTAGACATGAAAACTTTGACTTTAGGAAACGTTATTTTGCAACGGCAAGAATACATAATTACTTTGTTATTTATATCTACCTTTAAAGTGCAAAGCCATTTATTAGCTTCTGCCCGGAATTCTTTGGCATAATTGCAATAGATTCGTTTTCCTTTCCACAGAAAGAACATGCTGGAGAAGGCACAAGGCCAATTTTATACAAAAAGGCATTTGTCACTAGGTATCTGTTTAGCACGCGAGTCGTATGTAAAGGGAACTCCCAAAATGCTTACTGAGTGTTTAATTTTAAGGTTTTTAATTTCGGTGTTATTTCTTAGAGTGAAGCGTTCACGTTTTCCGTGCAACATCTCTTCAGACTTATCGTGATTAATCCTGAGGCCCGAACATTCTCCAAATGCTTCTACAAATTCTAAAAGTCTCTTAAGAGAATTATCGTTTTTTAAAAAGCCGGTCAAATCATCAGCAAACAGCCGTTACTTTATTTATCTCCTCAGTTTCCACTGTAATATATTCCTTGAATATCTTTGCTCCTTCGTATACTAATACATAAAATTTCTAACACAATAATAAACAAGTTAGCAGAGAGTGGATCTCCCTGCCTTACTCCAAGTTCAACTGACAAAGGTGCAGTAGAAAAGCCATTCTTAAGGACATAGCTCGATATGTTTTTATAGAATGTGTGAATCCACTGAATAAATGACTGTCCAAAGCCGACTTGAACATCAACCTGAGATAGTTGTTGTGGTGCATCAAGAATTTGCAGAAAGGAATTTAGCATATTCTCGGATGGCGCGGGATTATCACTTTTACAGAGATCGGAGTAAAATCTTTCAATTTCTTGTTGCATTTTTTGAGGTTCCGTGATCAACACACCTTCGCCATTGAAAATTTTCCGGACTGAACTTTTACTTTTGTTATGACTTTCTAGATTTAAGAAGTATTTATTACTTCTCTTTCCTTTTTCACACGAAGTAGCCATGGAACGAATTATCGCACCTTTAGAAAGGGTTCGTCAAAATATCATCGTATTCAATTTGAAGGTTTTCAAGATGTTCAAAGTTTTTATCTGAGTGCTGGCCGCAGGTTGGATCTTACGAACAAAATAGGTCCCCCATATCATTGGCGAGCTTGACAGCATCCGTGTGAGGCGGGGGAGCTTTATCAGCCTGAATATTCAATCGACGCTTTCTCTCCCGAAATAGCTTAGACTGATTTGAGCTGTTTTCTGTAATAACTTGGCTATAATATGTTCTTCTCGCATTGTTCATAATATATATCACATAATTTCTCTTGGATTTGAACGCTAGAAGGTCTGAGGCCAGTCCAGTTCTCCTCCACCGTTTCTCTGCTTTCCGCCTGTCACGCCTTGCCTGCATAATCTCATCATCAAACCAAGGCGGCCTGGACCTATGTCTTATTTTCCGTGATTGCATGAGGGCATGCCTGTTCAGTAGCCGTGATGACAGCGTCGTGTTCAGTGTAACAATATTAACTAGTTTGTCTAAGTCGTCAGAGGGATCTATATACATAACAGAATTGCAAATGTCCTCAGCGAATAGTTCAGAATCAATAGACTTCAACTTCCTATATTCAGCGTGCTTCATTTCTACGACTGGTCTACGTGTCCGTAAACTACATACCACAGCAGCATGATCGGAGATAAATCTCTCAGAGAGCGGCTCTTCAGCAGTCATCAGACAAGTCATAAGATTGGTGTGTAATGATGAGATCTAGGGTGTGGCCGAGTATATGGGTAGGTTGCCTCACATGTTGGGCAAGACCCGTCGCGTCTAGAAGATCTCTAAAGTGTTATTATTAGGATCTGTAGGTACATCCGTATGGAAATTGAAACCACCAGTTATCAGTAACTTATCGCTTGACAGGACGATAGATTCGAGGTATTCAGCAAACTGGTGAAAGAAAAAGCCACTCAGAAACCTCAAACGACGTTTTCTCATCAGAACAGACATTGCTGACATTGATCCCCTCTTTGACTAACAATGCAGTGCCGCCGCCCCTATGGCCCGGTCGCGGACAATGTATAAGTGTTCTATTTTCGGGCGGAGTAGGCTAGCCTCGCTCAAAACCACAGAATGATGATCTTTAAGCCAGGTCTCACATATGGCGAACAAATCCGCTCTTACTTCGCACACTAAGTCCAAAAAAGCAGCTGATTGATTATTCAACGACCTCGCATTTAGAGTACACAAGGTCAACTGTTGATCACTGGGATACAAATGAACAAGATCCGGTGTTATTAGGTTTTCAGAGTTTCGCTTCGATATTCTGTTTCAGACCATCGAGGCGTGCTGAAGTGTAAGCAGGTCCTGGGTTTAGCTTAAACACTAAATCGCCTAGCAACAGTGGACAGAATGTAGCAGTGGTGCATGTTCAGTTAATATGGTAAATGCACGGGCGTCTCTGTATCTTGGCACCAGAGCGTCTCAAGTGTGCCTTTGTGTAGATCGATACTGATTACTCTTTCACAATGATTCTCGATCCCTGACCCGGTAAACAATGTGCTGGGTTCAGCTAATGAGGCCTTATTGTTCACGATGCAAATTTAGCTCTTTTGCAATCCAAGACCGCAAGTCGAAGGAAATCTAAATATCCGGTGATAATTCTGGCACTAATACATTTCTGGGGAGCTCGAATCTCAAAGTAAAGATTCTAAATTGCCTTAGACACATATCTTCGTGTTGTGGTCTCCGAAAAGGGGCCGCAGAGTGGCGGAGAAGGCCGGACCCAGAACACGGAGATAGACATAGGGTGCCGCGCCGCACCTCATCACATACTCTTGAAGGGCCGAAAGACCCTGGGACGAGGTTGAGAGGCAATGGTAAGTATAGGTAATTGGAGTGCAATTAAGCATTTACAGTACGAGTAAAAGACGAGTGCAACGAAGCAGAGCTCCTCGTATTAAACTATCTCTACAAAACAGTATCGAAAGTTTCATTATAGCTCTTTGTATTCTTGCAAGGTTGTCGATAACTTTCACCATGGGGAGTTTTGATCCTCATGAGATTTATTTCTCCGAATTTCGGTGTCACATTACCGTTCAGCTTTCTGCCACAGGGACATAAAATGTTTCTCAGTCCACGACGATAGCTTTCGACAAATGACAGACAAATAAATGGATTGACAGTGGAGGATAAGTAAAGCGAGAAACTTGTCACAAGATATAGCACTCTCTGAATGGCACAAGAAGGTCTCCAGTTTGGGATGAAATATATCAAAGTGAGTGGAATGATACAAAGGTAAAACAGCACCATGATAGCAACCGCCATTTTAATAGCTTGTCTTCGTTTCTTCGTAGCATGCCGCTGTGCGTTTGAAGGGTTGCCTGCGAGGGCTTTCTTGTGAAGGTTTAAGGTAATTGCTATCGCAGTGTACAGAACGGTTATTACAACAAACGGAACGATGATAAATAAACAAAACTGAAGCCACAGATATGTCCCGTAAGCGTTGTTGTTAGAGAGAAATGATTCCATATTTGTCTCTGCACAAGCTGTGTCATTGCCACGTACTATAAGTTTTGAAGATATTAGAGATGGTAACTTGACAAGGCTTGCACAAATCCAGGTAGAAACGATGGCTATCGTTCTAATCTTGCTTGAAATAAGTCCAAGTTTCATTGGGAAAACTACTGCAACAAATCTGTCAATTGCTATCCACACCAAGCTTTGAACCGAAACAAGAACAGACGCTTGGCTTGCGAGATAAACCAACTTGCAAAAAATCGATTCTGGGCTTATTCCACTGACGCGCCAATGTCCGGAGTCGGCGACCAATTTAGTTATCTCAGCAGGAAGTAAAGCCAGCGAAAAAAGCAGATCTGAGACAGCCATGTTCACGATGTAATAGTTAATTGTTTTTCGTAAATCTCGATGCTTGTAGACGATGATGATAATGAAGATGTTCCCGAACAAACTGCTAACTAGAATAAAACAATATGCGCAAAGTTTAGAAATTCTCTCTGCAGTCGAATCAATAAAAATACATGTCCAGTTCTGTTGCCCAAGTGCAGTTTCGTTCCCACTAAAAGGGATGGTGGTGTTGTTTCTCAATGACATGATCCGCTGCTTTGTGTCTCTGAAGCGTGCTGTCGACGATAGAGTTCCCAAAACACGACGTCAAGCGAATGCATCCGCACGGCTTCGAAATAACTAATATAATCGAAAATGAATTTTAATATTTGCGGCTCCAAGTCAACAGTTAAAAGTTTAATTTAAAAACAATTGAAACTCAATTTACGCTGTTGCTCTCATTTCTGATAAAGAAAGATTGAGTTCATGAAAGGATTCACTTGGTTAAGAAACCAGAAGTAAAGTTCGGTCAAAATAAAATTAATAAGTTCTTCATTCGTGTACTAAACAAGACGACTGTTGTGGAAGAAACAGACGTGTTTTTTCTACCACTTAGATTGTTGTTTTTCTGCCGTTGTTTCTTTTCCGCCTTCTTTTACAAACAAATTTTTTCCTTGACCTCCTGGAGAAGAAGTAATTTGATATTCCTAGAAGCAAAACTTAATTAAAACTCAACATGAAAAGGGTTTCCCTGCTGTCACTGTGCAATATTTACTATAAGTCAGGTGGATGTTCATTGAAGATGCAATTAATCTTACAGCCTTTTGTAATCCAGTACAGTTGATAAGAACGGCTTTGAAATGAGAATCAGTGCTGTCATGTTAGTTTAGTATATAGCGCATCGTAAATTTCCGCTGTTAGGCGGGTCAGTTATCTTTTGAAATGAAATGTTGCAAGGGTTCTCCTTTACTCCTATAACCTCGATCTGAATTGAATCATTTCAATGGCAACAAGAATAATCTTTTAGACCTGCTCGAGCGGAGCATTTGTAGTGGAATTTCTTTCTGCTTTATTTGTCACATACTCGCTGTGAAATCGAGCTTATTTAAGTTTTTAGTGGACAAAAATCTTGTATCAAACAGTGTTCAGTTAGGCATATTAAAATCCTTTTTGCATTTTCCAAAAGCTAAAGCTATAAATAATTGGCGGGAATAACACCAAAAACTTTTTCCGATAGGAACTCGAGAAAATAAATTTAAAAGTTCAGATGAAATAATTGTGCAAAACCTGGTAAATTTCACCGTCAGTGTCATGTCACCAGTACTTAGAAGTGTTTCATGTGAAGTTTAAAATTTGTTTTGGACATTTGGTGTTGTTAGAAATGCGAAGATATTTAAAACAGTCCCACAGAAGTTTGCAATTTGATGCAAATAATCTTGGTACGAAGTTTTTGTCCACTAGTTACTCGAACTTCGGGTGGATTCCTTCTTAAACTTGATTCGAAATAATGTTATTCATTTGTCTTTATAATAGCATATGCAAGAAAACTACGTATTGAAGACATGTTTACAAACATCAAGGAGGTAATAAGCTAGCAAAGGATCACAGAGAAATGGTTGTAATAGCTATTGCAAAATGCAAGGAAAATCATTTGAAATGGTTAATACATGAATCTCTTGCGAAACCGGCCTCTCAAGCTTAATCAAACAACAATGTTAATAACTAGCTAATATTTTTTGGTCTTTACAGAAGGCTAATGAATAATCAACTATTTGGATGCTTTATACTACGCCAGACACCTTATTCACAAATAGCCGCCAACCTGGGACGAGCGCGCGGCCAAACATGGAATCGAGGCGTTTTGGGATAAAAATTCGTGCAAACCATGGCAAATTAACTGACCAACTTACGTTGAAGTTATCGGTCATCTAAAAGCGATTTCTTTAATGCGACATAATCTGTCTGGAGATGAATCTATTTCGTTTTACACTTGGTTCAAGTTTACCAGCGTGGCCTGGAATGTCTGCATGTTTGGAAACCCAGTGTTCATCTCCAGGCAGATTATTCATGCAAAACATTAATTCTCTGTTCTTCTCGAGTTGACGCTTAATTTCTGCATGGGCATTTCTCAATTGGGCTTCTGTATTTCCTAGTTTCTCATTTAAAATTGATACTTTAGCCGCGCAGTTTCCTCTTGAGCTTGTAACAACTGGAATCGAAATGACTCGCATGAATCTTGTGCCGGATTCAGTATTTACGATTTCAGCTGTTTCGAGAGAAACTGTATCGTCCGCTTCGGATGTTATGTCGCTGCTTACCGTGAATGATTCTTCCAGTCGACGCTCGCTCTTCTTCGGTGCAAATCTTGCAGACGGCGGCGGTCTCTTTCGCGGTGAAGTGCACCATGCAAATTTCGAAGGAACTGCGGTGGTGTCTACACTAATCTTCTTTCTTCCAAGGCTTTTTTTGATCTCGCTTTCACGAAAATGCAGTGAGCAAACTTTTGTAATTTCCGTCAGTTTGAATTTCGTTCCATCGTCTCTTCAAATCTTCTGCAGCTACTGAACTCGAAGGTTTGGATCTTTCGGAAAATTGAAGAAGCCGACTCTCATTCCGTTGGCGTCTACGGTTCCTCTCTGGTTGCAAAGAGGAACACAACAATTAATATTTGAACTCGAACTCATCCCCAATGAAATTAGCAGTCAGCTGGAAACTGTCGCATTAAAGAAATTAAATCGCTTTTAGATGACCGATAATTTCAACGTAAGTTGGTCAGTTACAGTGCGAATACTCCAACCAAGGCCACGCGACAAAATTGTCCACAAATTTAATGAATAAAAATTATGGAGGTAAATAGCAAAAGTTTTTCAACAAATATCCACTGATGTAATCAATCTGTACATTACAAAGGCAACACATCTGTGGTTATTTTGGATAATTTGTTGCAAAACTATTCGTAACCTCTACGATTTTCATTCGTTAAATTTGTAGAAAATTTTGTTGGGTGGCTTTGGTTAGAGTATAGTCGCACTGTAATTTGCCAAGGTTTGCACGAAAACAAACTTTTATCCCAAAACGCCTCGATTCCATGTTTGGCCGCGCGCTCGTCCCACGTTGGCGGCCATTTGTGAATTAAGGTTTTAACTGTCAATTTGACGATGTGCGAAATTCCAATGTTTTTAAGTTGTAAATGTTTCCAATGTTTCAGTTGTAAATTTACAAATAAATCACAATATTTAGAGAGGAAACCACATTAGCCTTAGCTGGTTTTCATGCAGATCCTCTATCCCGGTCGAATCGAAATTTTAAAGTGTTGGTTTTTGAAGAGGGAGGAAAATCGGATAACCCGGAGAAAAATCATCGGAGCAACGCGAGAACCAGCAACAAACTCAACCCACATATGACGCTGGGTCAGGGAATTGAACCTGGGACAAATTGGTGGAACGCGCGAGCGCTCTCATCACTGCTCCATCCCTGCTTCCTAATTTTAACTATAGTCCTGCGAAAAAGAACAACTTACAACAAATCGATCCTAGGATTTCGAATATTCGGTCACCAATTCCGTTATTTAAAGTGCTACTATGACGAAAATTGCATCCTTCAAATCTGAGCGATTTTAAGACATAATCATGCAGTCTGTATAAGGGTAAAAATGCTGTTTACTGTTTTCAAATATCTCTTTTTGTTCCAGAGATATTCAAGTTTTTAAAATATGCAAATTAGCCAAGTGATGACGTCTTACACTCAACCAAATTTTGATCAAATATGATAAACAAGGATATCTCAGTCAATTTGTATCAGAAATAGTCTTGATTTTGCACAGTTAAATTCTCTGCAAAATGAGCTTAGAATTTTTGTTACCATGGCAACATACTGGGTTCCAGACCTCCATGATATTAAAGGCTTTTCTCACCACTTTAAGCATTCTATATTGATATTTACCAATGGTGCCTCATCTGCACAATCCAGCAAGCATTTAAATGCGTTAGGTCGAGTTCATGGCCTGTTTAATGTCTTCTAAGCTTAAAACCACTAAATATTGAAATCAGGCTAGAGGGGACTGGAAAAAACTAGGTTGCCATGGTAAAGGAAATTGTTATAGCTGTAGGTGTGTTACACTTAGAACTATTAGCCTACCAAGTTTCAATGTTTTCTGCTGCAAATTGATTATATACTTTATGTAATATTTGGTTGAGTGTATGACGTCATCAGTCATCTAATTTGCATAACCAATGCAACCATAACCGACCAACTGGAACCAATGCAGATATTTGTAAGCGGTAAACGGCGTCTTAAATCTTTCGTAGAATTCTAAGCGATTAACCTGAAAAATCAAAGGGGTAAAAATTTGATCATAGTAGCACTTTAACTGGGAGTAGAATCAGCGGGCAAACTAGATCTGACAAGGCCATGTTCACGATGAAAGAGCTGATTGTTTTTTGTAAATCTCGATTCTTGTAGACGATGGTGATTATGAAGATGTTTCCGAATAAACGGTCTAGTAAAATAAAGAAAAACTCACAAAGTCTTTTTCTTATGCAACTTACAACAACCTCCAAAAAGCGACTCATGGGTTATTGCTTAGAGATGAACGAAATTAAAACGATGTAATTTATAAAATGTCTCAGCTCACTGCTGGAGCTCCGCTGTTACGGTAGCCCGCCATTCTAACATTTTATTTGTCAGTTCGGGTTCGGGTTCCTTGCGCTTTTCTTTTTTTTTAAACATTTGGATGACAAAAAAGAAATCTGTGCCCCGTGAACATTAGATAAATAACGGTTAATAATGAACTAATCTTAAATTGAAAATTAAGCTGGACGAAACATTCATGTGCTTGTAAACGTTTCATCCAAAATATCAGCTTAAACCCCATAACTACGACTAAATTTGGTGTAGAGATCTGCTTGGGGCAGTGAGGCCGTTTTTCCTCCTATTTCTAAAACAACAGCCTTGTTTTTTCACGACACGATAAACGATCATCCACCGATGTTTTTTCACCACACGATAAGTGATCATCCACCGATGAAGTATCGGGTGACGTTATTTTTTGTAAATTTATAAATAAATACCTCTTACTAATCGAGTTCGAGGGCCGTACTGTAAGTTACGGACCGAGTTTTCCCCCCATCGATTTATGGCCCAAACGCGAAGCGTGCGGGCCATAAATCGAAGGGGAAAATCGAGGGTACGGACCGAGAAAACGAGGTTAGTAAGATATTATATCTCTACTGTGTGTATGACGTGTTCGGGAACGATTTCTATTCACGCGGAACGGCTTCAAATTTCCGACGCACCTCGAAAGCAAAACGAGTCAATTTTAAAAATCGTTTATTGACTCTTAAGTCGTTAACAGGTTTTAATACACAATTTCAGAAGTAAAAGAAAGTTTTAAACTTTTACTTGCTAGAACAGTTAAGAACGCTTGGCGATAAATCAAGAAATATTTTGGCAACAAAAGCAGCTTCAAATTTTAGCAGGCCGTACAGTAGAATACGGCCCGCTAAATTGACCAATCACAGCTAGCGCGCGTACTAACTGAAAGACATAATAGATCACAATATTTAGAGAGGAAGCCACATCAGCCTTAGCTGGTTTTCATGCGGTTCCTCTATCCTGGTCGAATCGGAAGTTTTTGTGGAGGGAGGAAAACCGGAGAACCTGGAGAAAAACCCTCAGAGCAAGGAGAGGAATAACAACAAACTCAAAATAAGTCTAAAACAACGGCGACAAATCTGTCAATTGCTATCAACACCAAGCTTTGAGCTGAAGCAAGGAAAGACACTATAGGCTTGCGAAAAAGAACAACTTACAACTAATCGCCGATCCTAAGATTTCACTGACGCGCCATGAGTCGGTTGCCAATCCCGTTATTTTAACTCGGAGTAGAATCAGCGAGCAAACTAGATCTGACAAGGCCATGTTCACGATGAAATAATTCACTGATTGTTTTTCGTACGATTCTAGTAGACGATGGTGATTATGCAGAGGTTTCCGAATAAACTGACTAGTGAAATAAAGAAGTACTCACATTTTTATATCCAACTTACTACAACCTCCAAAAAGCGACTCATGGGTTATTGCTTAGAGATGAGCGAAATTAAAACGATGTAATTTATAAAATGTCTCAGCTCACAGCTGGAACACCGCTGTTACGGTAGCCCGCCATTCTAACATTTTATTTGTCAGTTCGGGTTCGGTTTTCTTGCGCTTTTCTTTCTTTTTTTAACATTTGGATGACAAAAAAACTTCTGTGCCCCGTGTGAGGATCGAACTCACGACCTTCAGATGTCTTAATCAGATTATAAGACTGACGCGCTGCCTACTGCGCTAACGAGGCACCAGTTGAAGAACGTTAGATAAATAACGGTTAATAATGAACTAATCTTAAATTGAAAATTGAGCTGGACGCGGAAACATTCATGTACTCGTAAATATCAGCTTAAACCCAAAACTACGGTTAAATTTAGCGTATAGATCTACTTAGGGCAGTGAGGCCGTTTTTCCACCTATTTCTAAAACAACAGCGCTGTTTTAAGTGATCATCCACCGATGAAGTATCGGGCGACGTTATTTTTTGTAAATTTATAAATAAATCACAATATTTAGAGAGGAAGTCACACCAGGCTTAGCTCGTTTTCATGCAGGTCCTCTTTCCTGGTCGAATTGGAATTTGGAGATGTTACAGTGAGATGTTGGTTTTTGTGGAGGGAGTAAAACCGGAGAACCCGGAGAAAAACCCACGAAGCAAGGCGAGAACCAACAACAAACTCAAAATAAGTCCAAAACTACGGCGACAAATCTGTTAATTGCTATCAACACCAAGCTTTGAGCTGAAACAAGGGGAGACACTATAGGCTTGCGAAAAAGAACAACTTACAACAAATCGATCATAAGATTTCACTGACGCGCCATGAGTCAGTCACCAATTCCGTTCACGATGAAATAGTTAATTGTTTTTTGTAAATCTCGATTCTTGTAGACGATGGTGATTATGAAGATTTTTCCGAATAAAGTGTCTAGTAAAATGAAGAAAAACTCACAAAGTTTTTTATGCAACTTACAGCAACCTCCAAAAAGCGACTCATAGGTTTCGGTTTTCTTGCGCTGTTTTCTTTCTTTAAACATTTGGATAACAAAAAATTCCTGTGCCCCGTGTGAGGATCGAACTCACGACCTTCAGATGTCTTAATCAGATTATGAGACTGACGCGCTGCCTACTGCGCTAACGAGGCACCAGTTGAACTACGTTAGATAAATAACGGCAAATAATGAACTAATCTTGAACTGAAAATTAAGCTGGACGAAACATTCATGTGCTTGTAAACGTTTCGTCGAAAATATCAGCTTAAACCCAAAACTATGACTAAATTTAGCGTATAGATCTACTTAAGGTAGTGAGGCCGTTTTTCCTCCTATTTCTAAAAGAACAGCGCTGTTTTTTCACGACACGATAAGTGATCATCCACCGATGAAGTATTGGGTGACGTTATTTTTTTTAGCGAAGGCTAACAAACTTGATCACTGAAACGATCTCTACATGGTTATTGACTAATTAAATCTACATGTTCTTTGTCTGCATAACATGCGGTCCACAATGGCTGATTTTGCACCATGTAACGGGGTTATACAAAATGCTTATTCATCCCCGGCACAGAAAGAATATTTCTGGAGGCTGCACTGCAGTACTTCTTCCACTACAAAGTGTTGAAGTTCGCACCAGAAAATAGAGGGTCTTGCGTTGACACCCCAGAAAATTAAGGGAATTATTATTCCATTTCATGCAAACACAATGGACTCCTATACCAACGCGATAACGAACACGCCAGCTCAAGATCTTCGATTGCAAGAAATTATGGCAGAGATAGGCATTTTGAAGAGGATCAGATACTGCTTACCACTAAAATATCACGCACCTTCTATTTATAATGCTATGATAAGTAATGGTAATAGGACTGAGTGGAGTCGAATTCGGTCTGTAACCATACGAGTGATAACAATTTATACACATGGAATATACACTCAGTGAGATATTGTTAATAATCAAAACCAATGCCTATAAGCAATCAAGGACCTATTCTCAATCTCATATTCCTTTAGAAATATCTTACCTGGTCATGATTGCTTTTTAATGTTCTAATCCAAGCTGTCCATGTGTACACGGGTCATACAATGACTGACAGAAACCGAGGGGCGTAATCGTACTGTAGCTACGATAGTAGTAGTAGTAGTAGTCTTTAGCTGTATACCTAGCCATACAGAGGCAATTATAATTTATTATTATCTTTGTACACCAACAGATGGCATTCCTTTCATTGACATACAGTGCACTTGAGTGTTAGTTGTGCACTGAGCACAAGATTTAGGTCTGTGCGGTTTTTCATTCGCGCGTTATTTGGAAAAGTCTTTCACCCAATTTATAGAGCTTTGTATGGAGACGCCATGTTGGCGCCCTTCCGAGGGTCACCAACATGGCGGCCTTAAAGTGACAGAAACATCTCAGTGTCATTGAGTTTTACCATTAAAACGAACCATTATTCCTCCAGAGTGCCGACACATTGAAAGTAGTACATCTTCTATTGCAAGAACTGTTCCGTTAGCAAAAACGTGAGCGATAACTCCTCTTTTGACCTACTCGAAAGCCCTCTCGTGCCGCCATTTCACGTGTCACGCGTTTAAAAAACACTGAAATTCAAATGTCCTTTATAACAAAATGAGAAGCCCTGTCGGGCTGAAACGTTGCAAACCGTCAAGTCATTAAAAGGTCTTACATCTGATGAAACTAAAACTTCACAAGGACTGGTAATTTTTAGTATTGGAAATGATGACGTCACATGAAAATCGGCAATAAAAGGACCATCCAGGCTGTTTGATTGTATATATAACTGTACAACTGTGATAAATAATGTTACTTTGCTTAGTAAATCTGAATGGCGAGTTCATACATTTGACAAGATGACCCCGGGCATCTTTTAAATTTGTGCTTCAACATCACATTAGTACCGTTGGTTAACTGTTCCACAATTTACAAGTAGTCACTGTAAAAGCTCTTCCTCCTTTACGCCTCCTTTGTCAGTATTTTAATGCAAATTTCCCTTTCTCTCATTAATTGGTTATTCTTCTTTTCTCGGAAATTGTAATTTTTATGACTAATTGGTAATAAGACTTCGTGTCGTCCAATTCGGTCTGTAATCATACTCGTGACAAATAAATCGGACTCCCGCTGCGCGGTCGTCCAATTTTGTTATCACTCGTATGATTACAGACCGAATTCGACTCCACTCAGTCCTATTACCATTACTTATCATAGCATTATAAATAGAAGGTGTGTGATATTTTAGTGGTAAGCAGTATCTGATCCTCTTCAAAATGCCTATTCTCTGCCATAATTTCTTGCAATGGAAGATCTTGAGCTGGCGTGTTCGTTGTCGCGTTGGTAAAGGAGTCGATTGTGTTTGCATGAAATGGAATAATAATTCCCTTAATTTTCTGGGGTGTCAACGCAAGACCCTCTATTTTCTGGTGCGAACTTCAACACTTTGTAGTGGAAGAAGTACTGCAGTGCAGCCTCCAGAAATATTCTTTCTGTGCCGGAAATGAATAAGCTAAAAAAAATAACGTCACCCAATACTTCATCGGTGGATGATCAGTTATCGTGTCGTGAAAAAACAGCGCTGTTCTTTTAAAAAATAGGAGGAAAAACGGCCTCACTACCTTAAGTAGATCTATACGCTAAATTTAGCCATAGTTTTGGGTTTAAGCTGATATTTTCGACGAAACGTTTACAAGCACATGAATGTTTCGTCCAGCTTAATTTTCAGTTCAAGATTAACTGATGCCTCGTTAGCGCAGTAGGCAGCGCGTCAGTCTCATAATCTGATTAAGACATCTGAAGGTCGTGAGTTCGATCCTCACACGGGGCATAGAAATTTTTTGTGTCATCCAAATGTTTAAAAAAAAGGAAAACAGCGCAAGAAAACCGAACCCGAACTGACAAATTAAATGTTAGAATGGCGGGCTACCGTAACAGCTGAGCTCCAGCTGGGAGACATTTTATAAATTAAATCGTTTTAATTTCGCTCATCTCTAAGCAATAACCCATGAGTCGCTTTTTAGAGGTTAAATTGCATAATAACAAACTTTGTGAGTTTTTCCTTATTTTACTAGGCAGTTTTTTCGGAAACATCTTAATAATCACCATCGTCTACAAGAATCGAGATTTACGGAAAACAATCAACTATTTCAGTGTGAACATGGCCTTGTCAGATCTAGTTTGCCCGCTGATTCTACTCCCAGTTAAAATAAAGGAATTGGTGACCGACTCATGGCGCTTCAGTGAAATCTTATGATCGATTGACATGTACAGGAGGGGACTGGGCAAGATGGCGGACGGTTAGGACGTGCATAAGGCGCTCCGTGTTTAGTGCTGCCGGTATAGTCATTATTTAATGTCCGCGAAGAGAAAAGGCAAACCAGAATCGCTGTCTGATAGTGCAACATCTCCAGAGGAAAAAAGATCTTGTCGGGCAGGTTGTAACAGCGAGTTAACGAGCGAAATGAACGACGATAGTTTCGAATCTACTTCAGCGGTCGATCTGCTCACCAAGAAAATGGACACGGTTCTTGCCAAATTACAGAAGCTCGTCACCATTGAGAACCGACTAGACAACTTGTTTAAGGCCGTGTCAAATATAGAAGATACCGTTGCTGGCCTCGATAAAGATGTCCACAATTTAAAGGAGAAAGTTAATAACACCAACAAGACGGTCAAGGAACTCGAGGATAGTGTGGACTTCAACGATGGAGAGATTGCTGACCTTAAACGCGACCTGAAAGCTTCTCAGAAGTCCATTGATGATCTTAGCAAACAATTGCTATATCAAGAGCATTACAGTAGAAGGGAAAACTTAATGTTTATGGGCATCGCAGAAAAAAAGGTTATAGATGGGCAAAGTATTCAGAAGGAGCCTGAAGACACGAAAGAGATTGTATATGAGTTTATGGAAGAAGAAATGCAAATTTCGAACCCGCGCGACAGCATCGAATTTCAAAGAATTCATAGAGTGGGGAAGCCTAAGCACGATGGCCCTCGCCCAATAATTGCAAGATTTTTACGCTATGCTGATCGCGAAATGGTTCTACATCAAGCCAGGAAAACTTTAAAGAATAAAGAATTCAGTGTGTTTGAAGATATTCCCAAAGAACTCTATAAATTAAGAAAGTCGCAGAGCAAAAAGTTTAAAGAAGCCAGGGATAGAGGCGACAATGTATACTTTAGTAAGAAATTCCCTGACAGACTTTATGTCAATGGACAGTTTATTCCGCATCACGATAATTTGTAAACATTAACTTATTTATTTAGTTCTTTCGCTCTTTGCTTTCAAAAACAAGTTTATGCTAATTGCTTTTTCTCCTCCTGAATGCATATATTACCGCGCATCGTACTGAGTTGGTTTTTCAATGCAAGGTTTACGTTGTAATGAAGGAGCACCTAATGTCATGTAGGAATGATATTCTCAGGAGGCGTAAGGACGCCCTTACAATTCGCTTTGGGGCAATCGGTAAGTGCTGCATTCTCAGTCTCTTTTGTATGTTCGTGTTGTAAACATGTGTGTGATTATGTAACCTACTTAAGTATCAGCTTCATATACCACGCTATGCTGCAGTCGTACAATGATGAATTAATTATCGTAGATAATAGTTACAAAAGAATTGTTTTATATTCGTTAACTACTACCTATCTGCTCTTTCAGACTACACCAAAACAAAAACATAGGAGAGTTTAATTTCAAGATCATGTCACTTAATGCTCGAGGAATTCGAGACCTCCACAAACGTAAATCCATGTTCACTTGGATTGAAAAGCAAAAATCGGATGTTATGTTTCTTCAAGAGACATACAGCACACCTGAGATTATAAACGAATGGAAATTTCAATGGCGTGGAGAAATGATTCTTAGTCATGGTTCAAATCATAGCAGAGGGGTACTTATCCTTATCAATGAACAACTAGAGTACGAAATAAAAAATACCGTAATAGACGATGAAGGTCGATACATATTATTGGAAATGACCATTCAAGAATCGCCATTCCTGCTGCTTAATTTATACGCTCCTACTAAACTAAATGAACAAATAGTTTTCTTTCAAGAAATTTTATCTGTTGTTCAAAGTGCTAATT
This sequence comes from Micromussa lordhowensis, assembly GCA_964020085.1. Classification (NCBI taxonomy): domain Eukaryota; kingdom Metazoa; phylum Cnidaria; class Anthozoa; order Scleractinia; family Lobophylliidae; genus Micromussa; species Micromussa lordhowensis. The sequence goes on along the minus strand of OZ026608.1, from coordinate 8,967,086 downwards.
TTGATACAGAGTGTAAGGTCATTATTGGCGGCGATTTCAATGTTCATTTAGACGCTGATCTTGATAATTTTAGAGGCCAAATTGAAACAAAATCCACCGTAAAAAATGTTCAAGATATCATGCTTGAATATAATCTCATTGATATTTGGAGACTACGGAATCCGGATAAAAGGCAGTTTACCTGGAGGAAAAGAAATCCTATTATACAACGTCGTATCGACTTCTGGCTTGTAAGCGACGATTTACAAGACGATGTCAAAAAAGTAGAAATTATTCCAGCTATTAAAACCGATCACTCGGCAATCAGCTTATCTGTTAATAGCCTCAAAGACCAACCATTTGGACCATCTTATTGGAAGTTTAATTCCAGCCTTCTGGACGACCAAAATTACATACAGTTAATTCATTCAGAGTATCCAAAATGGATCTCCGAATTTTCCGAAGTGAATGACAACAGAGTGCTGTGGGACCTAATTAAATATAGAATCAGGCAAACTACTATTAGATACAGCAAAGTGATCGCTAAGAATCGAAAGGCGCAGCTTCTGCGAGCGGAAGAAATCTTAAAACTACGCGAGGAAAACGTCAACAGTAATCCATCTGAAGAAAACATTGCAAAGTTGGATGAAGCTAGGAGTGAGTATGAAACATTATATGATAACATTATCCAGGGCAAAATAATAAGATCGAAGGCGAACTGGTATGAACAAGGAGAGAAAAACACGAAATATTTTTTAAATCTTGAAACCAGTAAAACCAGGAGAACATCAGTTCGCCGCCTTATTAATGCAGACGAAAAATTCGTCTTAAACTCAAAATCCATAATGAAAGAACTCGAAGATTTCTATACATCACTCTACAAAACCAGCGAATCAACGGACTGTGACCGACGCTTTCAAGAGTTTTTAAATGGTGTTGATGTTCCTAAATTAAGCGACGATCAGAAAAATCTATGCGAAGGACTTTTGTCAAACGACGAATGCTTTAATGCTCTGTCTAAATTCCCAAACGGAAAAACACCTGGAAATGACGGCTTAACACCCGAGTTCTACAAGAAATTCTGGAATTTGCTTGGCCGTCTTTTGACTGATTCCTTGAATCATTCGTATATACATGGTGAATTATCTAACTCGCAGAAACAAGCAATAATAAGACTCATTGAAAGAAAGGAAAGGATAGACGTTACATTAAGAACTGGCGACCCATTTCTTTATTAAATGTTGACACTAAAATTGCTTCGAAAGCTTTGGCATTGAGATTGGAGAAAGTACTGCCTTTTGTTATTAATGATGATCAATATGCGTACGTCAAAAATAGAACAATTTTTGATGCTGTCCGGTCAATTGACGACATCATGGAATATACGAGGATTAACCAAGTGCCTGGGTTAATGGTCGCAATTGACTTTGAAAAGGCATTTGACTCTTTAAGTTGGAATTTTTTATCGAACGCTTTACGATCCTTTAATTTTGGTAATTCCTTTATTAATTGGATCTCCGTTTTTTACACCAACATATCAAGTTGTGTCACGAACAATGGTTTCTCATCACCAATGTTTAAAGTCGAAAGAGGTGTTAGACAAGGTGATCCTTTGTCGCCATACCTCTTCATTATAGCTTTGGAACTTCTTCTAATTAAAATTCGTAACGACCCTTGCATTAAAGGCATTAAGATAGACAACACGGAGGTTAAACTCGCTGCTTTTGCCGACGATTTGACAACATTTCTACAGGACAAAGGTTCCTTAGAACATTTGTTTAGTATCCTAAAAGCATTTGAAGGGTGTTCCGGCTTGAAACTTAACAAAGACAAAACGGAAGCTTACTGGCTTGGTAGCAGCCATAATTGTAACGACAGCTTAGATATAGAAACGGTTAACAAACCTATGAAAATTCTAGGAATTTATTTTACCTATAATTCACGCCTGAAAAACGAACTAAATTTTGATGCAACTCTAAAATCTTTAAAGAAAACTTTAAATAACTGGCAATGGAGAAATCTTACAGTCCTTGGTAAAATTCAAATTATAAAAACATTTGCGATGCCAAAACTGTTGTTCCGAGCTTCCGTGTTAACTTTTGATAAAAAATTTTTAAAACAACTTAACACAGTATTGTTTAATTTTTTTATGGAAAGGTAAAGATAAAATCAAACGTCTCGCGCTGGTTAGTGATTATAGTGATGGCGGTCTTAGAATGCCCCATCTGGAATCTGCAGTCAAAACCCAAAGAATCATGTGCCTTAAAAAGTTTATTGAAAATTACCATAGTCCATGGAAGTTAATCCTCTCGCACCATCTTAAAAATTACGGCGATAAATTCCTTCTTCACTGCAATTATGATGTTGCTGACCTACCTAAATCCTTTCCAAAGTTTTATCGCGAGTGTTTTGAAGCTTGGGCTACACTCACCGAGAAACAACCATCTTCGCGCGACCACGTTATGGAACAGATCCTTTGGAATAATAAACATATTCGAATCGATAACAAACCTCAATTTTGTAAAAAGTTACTTATGGCTGGAATCTCAAGAATTAAGGATATCTTCCTCACGAACGGAAAATTAAAACCTTGGAATTTTTTTTCAGAAAAAGGCCTTAATTTAAATAATTATCTGTTGATATTAGGACTTTCAAAAGCAATACCGGAATCATGGAGGGTTTTGTTAGATTGAGGAACTACATGTTGCTATCAAACCCCAGATCCGGACTTTACGGATTTTACAGAATTAATTTTCCACTCAAAGACCGGTCATATCAATCTGATTCAACTCACTAGTAAAAAGCTGTACTGGTTTCTTGTAGAGGATATACGTGTACACCCTACTGCGAGGCTAAAATACAACTCCATATACAACGACCAAGATTTTAACTGGAAACAGATTTATTTAATCCCACACAAAGTGACTTTAGATATAAGAACGAGAATTTTTCAATACAAATTGCTTAATCGCATTGTATATACCAACAAATTGTTATATAAAATAGGGTTATCGGACACTTCTTTGTGCACGTTTTGTGGAGAGTATGAAGAATCCCTCGAGCATTTGTTCTTACACTGTCGATTCAGCAATAACTTTTGGATGCAAATTGTTTCCTGGTTGAATGACTTAAATATTACAATCATTGAGCTTAAGGATAGCGAGATCATGTTAGGTTATATAAACGAAAGCCCGCATTGGTTTTTTCTTAATCACGCCCTTATCATTGGTAAGCAAGTAATTTATTCAAGCCGACTGAGCAAATCTAAGCCTCTATTTTCTCAATTTATAGTCAAACTGAAGCATATAGAACGCATTGAATATTATATCGCTAAGAAGAGGGATAGGTGTAGTTTTCATGAAAAGAAATGGAAAATCTTAAGAAAATAATTTTTAAATTCAATAAGTTAATTATCATGTAGTAGCTATTAGTATACTTTATTAACACTGTAGGTATGCGTAGTTTTGTAACTAGGTTGAGTAATTTTTGTAATTTGTGGTGTAACAGTAGTGTACGTACATGTCCAGTAAAAAAGGTATAAGTAGTGTAAGTAGTGTAAGTAGCAAGTACAATGTAAGTGTAAATGTAAGTAAAATATTAATACTGTAAGTAGTGTAAGTGATCGTCTTGTAAATAAAATTGTCTATTTAATAAAAAAAAAAATAAAAAAAAAAATAAAAATAAAAAATGATCGATTTGTTGTAAGTTGTTCTTTTTCGCAAGCCCATAGTATCTTTCCTTGTTTCAGCTCAAAGCTTGGTGTGGATAGAAATTAACAGATTTGTTGCGGTAGTTTTGGACTTATTTTGAGTTTGTTGTTGGTTCTCGCCTTGCTCCGATCCGAGGGTTTTTCTCCGGGTTCTCCGGTTTTCCTCCCTCCACAAAAACCAACTTCTCCAAATTCCAATTCGACCAGGATAGAGGAACCGCAAGAAAACCAGGTAAGGCTGATGTGGCTTCCTCTGTAAATATTGTGATTTATTTATAAATTTACAAAAAATAACGTCGCCCGATACTTCATCAGTGGATGATCACTTAAAACAGCGCTGTTGTTTTAGAAATAGGAGGAAAAACGGCCTCACTGCCTTAAGCAGATCTATACGCGAAATTTAGCCATAGTTTTGGGGTTAAGCTGATATTTTCGACGAAACGTTTACAAGCACATGAATGTTTCGTCCAGCTTAATTTTCAATTTAAGATTAGTTCATTATTAACCGTTATTTATCTAATATTAGGGAGTTTAAGAAATCCACGACGGCAACGGCAACGGGAACGTCGCTAAACAAGAGGTTTAATGAGCAGAACAATGGCTGTGCACGTTTGTTATAATTCTTGGTACATTTCTTTACCGTCCTCTGCAAAACAACAACGTGAAATGACCGAATTCTGCGTTGTCTGAAGAACGTGAATCACGACGGGTAGTTTTTTAAATTTCTATTTTAAATTTATCGCCATGTCCCAGATTCAGTTTGATCATAGTTTTGACAGTGATAAACAAAGTAAATGACTCAAGAGTATCGCGAGATTCGTAGGTAAAATATAAATTCATTTTTTAATCGACGTTGTCCTCGACGTTGCTGTAGTAGCTTCTTAAACTCCCTGTTCATTAACTGATGCCTCGTTAGCGCAGTAGGCAGCGTCAGTCTCATAATCTGATTAAGACATCTGAAGGTCGTGAGTTCGATGCTCACACGGGGCACAGAATTTTTTTTTCATCCAAATGTTTAAAAAAAAAGAAAAGCGTAAGGAAACCGAACCCGAACTGAAAAATAAAATGTTAGAATGGCAGGCTACCGTAATAGCGGAGCTCCTGCTGTGAGACATTTTATAAATTACATCGTTTTAATTTCGTTCATCTCTAAGCAATAACCCATTAGTCGCTTTTTTGAGGTTGTTGTAAGTTGCATAAAAAAACTTTGTGAGTTTTTCTTCATTTTACTAGACAGTTTATTCGGAAGCATCTTTATAATCACCATCGTCTACAAGAATCCAAATCAGTAAACTTGCACTTTATTTTTTAATAAGTAATGGTAATAGTACTGAGTGGAGTCCAATTCGGTCTGTAATCATACGAGTGATAACAAAATCGGACGACCGCACCGCTTGATTTCACAGCCACTATACCAAAACACAAAGTAGAAAGAAATTCCATCAGAAATGCTCCGCCCAAGCAGCCCTGAAGGACCATTCTTGTTGCCATTGAAATAATTCAATTCAGATCGAGGTTATAGAAGCCAAGGAGAAGCCTTGCCACATTTTATTTGACAAGATAAAAGCCCCGCTTAACAGCGGAAATTTGCGACCCGCTATGTTTAACCATCATGGCAGCTTTTTTTCCATTTCAAAGCCGTTCTTATCAACTGTACTGGGTTACAAAAGGCTGTAAGATTGATTGCATCGTCAATGAATGATCCACCTGACTTAATTAACTAATTATTGCACAGTGACAGCAGGGAAACCTTGCTCTGTTGAGTTTTAATTAAGTTTTACTTCTCGAAATGTCAAAATTACTTCTTCTCTAGGAGGTCAAGGAAATAATTTGTTTGTAAAAAAAGGCAGAAGAGAAACAACGGCAGAAAACTACAATCTAAGTGATTGAAACACGTCTGTTTCTTCCACAACAGTCGTAATACACGAATGAACAACTTAGTAATTTTATTTTGACCGAACTTTACTTCTGGTTTCTAAACCAAGTGACTCCTTTCATGACTTTAATCTTTCTTTATCAGAAATGAGAGCAAGAGCGTAAATTGACTTTCAATTGTTTTTAAATTAAACTTTTAAATGGTGACTTGGAGCCGCAAATATTAAAATTCATTTCCGATTATATTAGTTATTTCGAAGTCGTGCGGATGCATTCGCTTGACGTCGTGTTTTGGGAACTCTATCGTCGACAGCACGCTTCAGAGAAACTCAAAGCAGCGGATCATGTCATTGAGAAACAACACCACCGTCCCTATTATTGGGAACGAAACTGCACTGGAGCAACAGAACTGGACATGTATTTTTATTGATTCGACTGCAGAGAGCATTTCTTAACTTTGCGCATATTGTTGTATTCTACTTAGCAGTTTATTCGGGAACATCTTCATTATCATCATTGTCTACAAGCATCGAGATTTACGAAAAACAATTAACTATTTCATCGTGAACATGGCTGTCTCAGATCTGCTTTTTTCGCAGGCTTTACTTCCAGTTGAGATAACTAAATTGGTCTCCGGCTCCGGACATTGGCGAATCAGTGGAATCTCAAAATCTATTTTTTGCAAGTTAATTTATCTCGCAAGCCAAACGTCTGTTCTTGTTTCGGTTCAAAGCTTGGTGTGGATAGCAATTGACAGATTTGTTGCAGTAGTTTTCCCAATGAAACTTGGACTTATTTCAAGCAAGGTTCGAACGATAGCCATCGTTTCTACCTGGATTTGTGCAAGTCTTGTCAAGTTACCACCACTAATGTCTTCACAACTTGATGTACGTGGCAATGACACAGTTTGTGCAGAGACAAATATGGAATCATTTCTCTCTAACAACAAAGCTTACGAGACATATCTTGGGCTTCAGTTTTCTTTATTTATCATTGTAATAACCGTTCTGTACACTGCGATAGCAATTACCTTAAACATGCGCAAGAAAGCCCTCGCAGGCAACCCTTCAAACGCACAGCGGCATGCTACGAAGAAACGAAGACAAGCTATTAAAATGACGGTTGCTATCATGATGCTGTTTTACCTTTGTTTCACTCCACTCACTTTGGTATATTTCGTCCCAAGCTGGAGACCTTCTTGTGCCATTCAGAGAGTGCTATATCATGTGATGAGTTTCTCGTTTTACTTATCTTCCACTGTTAATCCATTGATTTGTCTGTCATGTATCGAAAGCTATCGTCGAGGACTGAGAAACATTTTATGTCCCTGTGGCAGAAAGCTGAACGGTAATGTGACACCGAAATGCGGAGAAAGCTATCGACAGCCTTTCAAGAACACAAAGAACTACAAGGAAACTTTCGATACTGTTTTATAGAGATATATTTTTAATACGAGGCACTCGGTTTCGAAAAATGTAAATGCGAGGGCATCAGAGCAAACTTCGGTAAGAAATGTGGAGTAAAACTTAGGTAAAGTGAGGAATTAACACCAAGTTAACATGTTTTGTTATGTACAGCGTAATCAAGTTCTAGGTTATTTCAACAGTAAAGTCTTCAAGCTAGGACTTTTTAACGAACAAAACAAGACATGTTTTGTTCAAAATTTACAATTGATTCACTGAAATCAGTTAAACTTATGAATTTTTCACATCGTCAACAGTTGGCAGTTTTGGTGTAGTCTAAAGCATCCAAATGTATAGTTGATTATTCGTTAGGTCTTCTGTAGTGCTGAAAAAGTGATAGCTAGTTATTAAAATTAATGTTGGAGTTAAGATTGAGAGGCCGGTTTCGTAATGCATTAACACAGGACGAAATGATGTATTTCCTTGTCTTTACGGAAAAATTAAATGTCACTTAAAGATCCTAATTAATCTTTAAGTTTCTCTTAAAGCAACTTATATCTCTTAAAGAGAGACTTTGCATTTAAGGTAACTTTACGATTGTTTAAGTGGTCATTAAATTCACAAGACACAATATTAACATTCGTGCCTTTACGTTTGGAAGATAAAGGTGACTTAAATGAGGTGAAGCCTTTAATAGGAATTAGGTGGTGCATATAAAGATGACTTAAATGAGTCGAAGTCTTTAATTATATATACTTGTCACTTAAAGGGAATGGAAATGAAATACAAGATTTAAGAGCATTTAAAGGAAATCACTTAAAGACGAATAGAACTTATTCACAGGACGAAATGATGATTTGAAATGATGATGAGCCTTATAAAAATTTCAGTATTCACGTAAAGGTTACATATAATGCAAAGAGTGATTGGAGATTTCAAGTTGGAGGGGGGGGGGGGGGTACCTTTAAGGGCCCACAGTTTAAGGACGGTCACGCGAAAATTTTTCAACTCGATTCAGTTTTTTTTTCCGAGACTTTTACCACTAAAGCGTTACCGACACCTTCTTCAATCAACCGTAAGATGACGAGTTAGTGGAAGCGGAAGTGTAAAAAAATGTGTGTGTGTGTGTGTGTAGGGGGGGGGGGGAGGGGGAGGGGGAGGGGGAGGTGTCAACTAGTTCGTTCTGGAGAGAACATGCCCAGAAGAACGCCCAAATTTGAAAAAATCGGGCTTCGTTAGCAAATAAGGCCAGAGTGTCTGTAGGCCCAAAAATATTGCATTAGATCTTTGAAGTGAAATTTTCTTTGCCAAATATTGTTTAAGTGGACCTATTAAGTGGATTTAGTTAGCTGGGGAGGTTTGTTAAAGACGAAATTCGCATTTAGCCGTGCCTTGCGGCCGCAAGATTGCACGATACGAGAAATCTTGCTTTTTTTTTAACTTCCCACATTCATTTGATTTTTTTATCATTTTTGGACAATAAATCCAAACAAAGCTCTAGCAATGCCCATCTGCCCTATCATATTGTTCATTTTGTTACTTAGCGCGCGCGCTCATAACGTGGCGTGTGAATTTGCATGCATGCGCAGTAAGGAGGCGCAGAAATAATTAATGCTAATGTCCTTAAGGAGGCTGGAAAGGGTTTTTAGCTGTACGCGCACGCCATAACTACGGCACACGCATCAGCTGAATGCATCAAAATTAGCACACCGGAAGTTAAATCTTGCGCAAAATTGCGCGAACCGGAAATAAAACCTGCGGAAAACATTTGTTTCTAGCTCAAAATTTTACTCGGTGACCTATATTGATTTTTTGCATGCATGTACCATTCACGATGGCACTTCAAATATGAAAATCTCGGGGAAAATTATCTAGTACAATTTTCTGTAAGCCATAAATCGCATTTTCTTTAAATATCTTAAATTCTACTAGATATAACTTTTTTCCATACTGTCTGAAAAGTTAAAGAAGTTAGGAAACTTTCCAACAAAGCAATAAAAGTGGTAGGTCACCGAATTAGTTTTTCAGATAATTTACAAAAACGGAAATTTAGTGGACATTTTTGTGGATCGTGTGCGTTGCCATGGTAACTGATATGACGTCACAAGTACCCTTAAAGCATAGCCTAACAATAGAGTTGCAAGAAGATATATAGTTTCCCACACCTTTAAATATCTTTTTTTGGCATCTTCCATCGTTTCACGGACACTCCAGCAACGAAAAACCCTTTCGAGCCTCTTTAAGGTGGCTTACTACAGTTTTCTGAGACTCAATAGCGCGCACTACCATTGCCTGTCCGTTAACGTCAGTATCATTCGCGCGTTCAAAAATGATGCAAGTAACCCTAAGAAGTAACGAAATCACTTCAGCACTCGTAATAACTCTTGGGAGCCACCTTGAAGGAGGGAAAGCGTGGATATATATATTTTCTGGTTTATATTTTTGGTTTTGGGTGTATGGCATGTTTGGAATTTGAAATGACGTGAAACCAAACTGCCACTGAGCAAAGGCCCCGCAGCCACTAAGGTTTAATTAATTCTCACTTAAATTCACAAAGTGTACAGAGTGGAAAACTGACTGAAAATCATTTTTTAAGTAATTTTCTTAAAATACTACAAAAAGCCTTGCAGAGCTTGGCGATAAAAAGGTAAAAAGAGAAAACAAACAACAGCAAAAGACGATTTGCTTTGCTGGGACTCTAATCTGCTGGGAACAAAAGCATGAACAGTGACAGCTTTGCTATAAGTACCCTGGAACTTACATACTATGTTATGTTGAGACTTCAATTCGTTCAGTTTAAAAATGAAACACTGCACATAAATTATATATTTCTGAAACAGTTTTCAATTCAAAATGTGGCTACACAAACCTTCAGTGAAGGGAAAATTTGGATGAAAAAATAAAACAGGAGACAAAGTGGGCTTCCAAAGTGTCTTTGCCTAAGGACAGCACAGACAGTGTTCTATTCCAATTCTTGGCATATCCATCATAATCACACTTGAAAGACTCAGGCTCGTCTACAAACAAACTTTTTTATGGGAAAAGTGTCTTAGAGAACCTTATTGGGGGAAGTGACTACTGTAGGTTCATTGTTCCAGATTTGTTTTCAATTGTTGTTGCTAGGTATACCTGTATTAGAAAATTCAGAAATCTCACTTTGCACTTTGTGAGGAATTGTCTGATAAGCCACCATTCATAAAAGAAATATGCATATTCTCATTTCTCAACTTTACCCTTGAAAAGGATGCCATGATGACTAATAATACATAGCAATAGTTGCAACATTGAATGTCTTCTAATAGTGCTGCATGTACAAGCCAACTTTATTCCAGTGCCATAATTTGAAGCACAGGATGCTAGTTGAGTTTTACAAATACCTCAAGGTCACATAGGCCAAAGTATGTTACGAAGGCAGTTTGCAGCAGCCAGCACCAGATTGCCGAAAGATGACCACATCTTGACAAAGGGCTTACGAAAGATGACTACATCTTGAAAACCCAATGGCGTGGATGCTGACAAGATCTGCCCACATTAATTCACATTTGAATTGTGAATAGATAAATTAAGACCAAAAATGAATAAAAAATTAATGTTGTAAAACAGATAATGAGTGATTAAAAAAGCTCATTGCAAAAATGACACAGATTTACTCAGAAATCTTATACCCAAAATCAGAAATAAAAAAGTTCATTGCAAAAATGACACAAATTTACTCAGAAATCTTATACCCAAAATCATAAATACATTCAAAATATCAATAATTGCTACACTGCATTAGAACCTAATGCAGCCACAGGCAAAATTGTCTGATTTCTTGTCACGTTAAGTTGCTCAATATATCATTCTTACAATCTTCAATGTGTGAAAACTAGAGTAATGTACCACAATAGACAACTAAGCAGCTGCAGCATACTCTAATGCCACAGCTAGATTGCGGTGTTGCAAATACATGTAATAAAAATGAACTAAAAAAGGAGTTCACAGCAGCTCACATCAATTTGCCAAATTATAATTGCAGCAGAGAATAGAAATTACCTTATTAGATAATGAAGTTCAACAGTGATATTCAGGATTTGTGTATGATTTACTTTAAATTAACTCTTCTTAAATGCAATCTCATGTCGCCTTATTTGTTTTACCTCATTTCTTTCGTCAATAATTATTGTAAGTACAAACAACAATAAGATAGGAATTATGGCACCTGAATTTTGGATCCTCCTGCAAGCTCTTCAAATGAAGTGGAATGAGTCATGGTCAAATAGGTGGAATTGCACAAAAAGGCAGTTTGCAGCAACCAGCACCAGATTGCCGAAAGATGACCACATCTTGACAAAGGGCTTACGAAAGATGACTGCATCTTGAAAACCCGATGGCGTGGATGCTGACAAGATCTGCCCACATTAATTCACATTTGAATTGTGAATTTATAATTTGAATGAATAAAAATGAACAAAAAATTGTGTTGTCACATAGATCAAAGAATTCCAGACATTTGAAGACACAAATCTATTCAGATATCTGACTCCATGCACATTCATGAAAAACTGAAAAAAGAACAAAAACTATTGTGGAACCTAACGCAGCAAAAGCCAAATTTGTCTAAAAATTAATCATAATTCTTTTTCCTAAAATCTGCAATGCTACTGAGAAAATTGCAGCCCCTGCACCCCCGGGCCTGCACCTCAATAGAATGTACTTAAAAACCAGTATATCTTACATCAGAGCCAAATAATTTGGCTGAGAAGTGTCTTAAATACATGCACAAAATGAACTGCACAGGAGGTTTACAGCAGCTTGCATCACAATGCCCAATGAAAAGTGGAACAGGGAACAAAGAAACATGACCATGACTTACATATGGAAAGAGTGGCAGATACAAATGTTTTTCTTACTTAAATTAACTCTTCTAAGAAGCCATCTTATGCGCTTTTGTGTTATTCTTCATTGCTTTTGACAATTCTGTTAAGAACATCATGAATATCAGAAATAGAACACCTAAATTTTGGATCCTCCTGCAAGCACTTTACTTGAAGATTAACAAAGGTTTTTTCAGATGGGAATTTACCTCTCACATCTGCCATGAGCATTCCCATTGAATAAACATCTGAAAGATATGAAGGTGCCTGTCCTTAAACTATTTCAGGGGCAATGTGAAGGTATTTCCTACGGTATTCAGCTTGCTCTTGATGGTTGAGACTTTTTCTTTGTAAATAGGCGTCAGAAGTTGACTTGGCGACTAGCTGGTTGCAATGGTCACAATAAACGTAATCCCTTAGTTGTCTTAACTCCATTGAAAACGCGTGCAAACACTCGTAGATTTCACTTACACAACCGCCAACGGGAACTTCAAGCTAATATACACCGTCCAAGCAGCAGACTGAGTTTAAGTTTAACATTAACAATGTACAATTTGAAAAGAGGCGATTTTCGATCGAGTGTAAGACGCTATCGGGTTTCTGTTTATGTCAAGCAATCAAAGTCCGCAGTAGGGGTAGGTCAAATTGGCTTCTTTTATTTAGTGATGTACTTAGAACTTCCAACCGCGAAAAGTTCTTGTTTTAATACTCCTTACAAAAGCACCGAGTGAGGTAATTTATAGATTTCAAGTGATCTTTCCTTGAAAAGTCTCTAGTAAGGCTTTTTTTTTCATTGTTATAAAGCTCATACCTACCCCACCACCGAAAGTCAGAAAGATAAATTTGTTTTTCGGCGCGAACTTTCGTTGGAATAAATTATGAAAAGCGCGGGCAAGACTGTCAACGGAACGATCATGGCGCAGTTCGATGATGAATACGTTGTGCTCCTTGAGCAGTCAATTGCATCCAACAAACACGTTGTCGAGGAAAATAGGAGGCTTCGGGATGAGTTAAAGACGAAAGAAGAACAGAACAGTAAAGTTCTAAGTGAAGTTCTCAAAGAGCTTCAACAGCTGAAAGAAAAGCATGGTGGAAAGGAAAGAGGTCGAGCGAGAGGCAAGAGGTCAACAGCTATCAAGGTTCCATCTTCCTGTCGAGTAAGTTCATTAAATGGAAACATTTTAGCACATTTATTTCGTCTCCCCGATCTTGCTTACCATTTCAGCTTTTATGCGAATGCGATCTTCGTTATATGTCTTCCTCTGTTGGTCAAGCAGAATATCTCGATGTAATACACTGTTACCGGCGACGTTTCGCGCGATAAATAAGTCTTAAGTCCAATTTGATCCAAATAATTTATTGCTGGCAGAATTACAACTTCGTCCTTAGTTCCTCAACAGGTTACAGTGAAGCGTAAAACTAAAGGTAATACATGAAACAAATTGATGAGAAAAACGAACCGTAACGAGTCGCCTTGTTATGGTGAAATAAATCTAAGTTTTACGAAGGCACAATAAAGACGAATAGAGCGAAATTGATCCACAAATTACCTTTGTCCAGCGACGAGGTAATGGACTGGTTGAATTCCACAAAGAATCTAAGAAAAACGCTCTATTATACCATAAACTAGCAAGACAACTTCGGCTGCTCTACATCTGACGTTCGCAAGAGCAAAAAACGTGTTCCCGAAAACGCGCGCTAGGAAACTCGGGAAATTACCCAACTAACCCTTGTACCTTAGCGTTAGCTACATGGCTCCCCAACAGTGGGAATCTACTGTTTAAACAAAGAAATTCTCAGAAAAAAGGAAAACAATCTCGGCAAATCCGGTCAAAAAAGTCAAATAACAAAGTCCTTAATAGTTTATAGTGTCTCTCTTAACATGAAGCATCTGATTCTGGAGGCTCCTCGATGGGGAATTCCCGGTCTTGGGGCAAAATCAACACCAACTTGTGAATGGGTCTTTCCAGACGCTGAACTTCGTGTGTCCTTCTTCCATGGTTGTCAAGAAGTCGCGTTCCAACAGCTAAGATGACCTTTCGAACGAAACCATCATCACTTGGGAGGGTCTGCTGAACTTGAGCTAACTTCCACTCATTCCTTGGGAGGTGATCATCCTTCACCACAACTATGTCACCAACCATAAGGTTCCTTTGCGGTTTGGCCCACTTCTGACGCATCTGTAGTGTATGCAGAAATTCCCTTCGCCATCTGGTCCAAAATTCATTCGCGAGATGCTGTACTCTTCGCCATCTCTTATTTGAGTAGAGATCTTCTCTTAAGAACACACCAGGAGGAGGCATCAGCACTTTAACCTTCATTGTGAGCAGATGGTTTGGCGTTAATGGTTCTGGGGCACCTGGAGACATCATGTTGTTTACAGTGAGTGGTCTTGAGTTCACGATGTTCTGGACTTCCTTCATAAGAGTGCGAAAGCTTTCATCGTCCAGCTGGGTTCCATTCTCTTGAAGTAACACTGCAAGAACATTTCGCACAGTTCTTATCTGCCGTTCCCAGCTGCCCCCCATATGGCTTGCTGAAGGAACATTCATTTCCATGTCAATCCAATCACAGTTCTCTTTCAGTAAGTGATTGCTAACTTTCTCATGATCCATCTCACTTAGAGCATTTGCTAGTTCCCGTTTGGCGCCAACAAAGTTTGTGCCACGGTCAGATCTGATTTGACGAACTGGGCCACGTTCAGCCAGGAAGCGGCGTAGTGCATTTATGTAGGAGTCAGTCTCGAGAGTGGTTGAGGTTTCAATGTGGACTGCGCGTGAAGACATGCAGGTGAATAATACTCCATATCGCTTAACTTCTTTACGACCCTCTTTGATAAGGAAGGGACCAAAGTAGTCCACTGCGCTGTATGTAAAGGGCGGAACTGACTCTGTTCGATCCTTAGGCAAATCTGCCATCTTCTGAACTTGTGGAGGTGCTCTAAATCGTCTACAAATGGTACACTTTGAAATGAAACATCCTACTGCAGACGTACCACCAATCACCCAATAGCCACGCTGGCGGAGCTCGTTATGGGTCATCCCACTGCCCTGATGCTTTATGGCATGGTGGCAATCCTGTATTATCAGCTCGGTGATGTGGGACTTCCTTGGCAATATGCTCGGGTGTTTGACGCTTTCGGACATGTCAGCCCTCCTGAGGCGACCTCCAACTCGCAGGATTCCATCGGCATCAAGATAGGGGTCGAGACGGTACATGCAACTAGTCTTCTTCAAACTTGAGTTGCGCTGCTTCACAGCTTCTCTACTCGGAAATTCTCCATTAACATTCAGCGAGCGTAGTGTTTTGATTTCTTCCTTAAAGTGTTCATGCTGCACACTGCGGATGATTTCTATCTCTGCCTGGGCTAAGTCTTCTACCTCTGGTTTCAACTTGCTCTCAGGGACGTGTGAGCTTTCCTTAATCTTTCTCTCTTGTAGGCGCCTCTTTAGCAGTAAACATAGTGCCACGGCATTCTTGGCTCTGAACCAGTTAGAGAAGCGACTCAATCTGCTTGTCTCAAAGTGGTTAGGAAATCTCTCCATGGTCTGCGTAGCAAGGGTGGAGATCTTCTTGACTTCCGGGTCCTGTGAATCAAGGGGGCCAGGCTTGTAACATGGCTGTACTGAACGAACATTCAAACTCCACAGAAATTCTGGGCCCTTCAGCCAACATGAATCGTGTACCAGTTGATGGGATGTAAGGCCGCGCGAGGCAGCATCAGCTGGGTTAGTGTCAGTTCCAACATAGTGCCATTGGTCAGGCTTGGTAAAATTGTGTATCTCCTGCACACGGTTGGCCACAAAGGTATGAAAGCGTCTAGCTTCATTGTTTATGTATCCAATCACAACTTGACTATCGGTCCAAAACAGTTCGACAACATCTTGGTAGTCTAGCTCTTGCTTGAGGCACTGACTCACTTTAGTGGAGACTACTGCTGCGGTAAGTTCAAGCCGAGGGATGGTAATTGCCTTCAGTGGTGCTACTCGAGCCTTTCCCATGACAAATGAGACATGTGATTGGTCCAACTGGTTTACCAGGCGAACGTAACTACACTGACCATATCCGCTCTGACTGGCATCTGAAAAATGATGCAACTCAACACTCTTTACTTCTCCAAAATCCTTGGGTTTGAAACATCTTGGAATTTTCAGTTCTTCTAAGACGTGTAATTCATTTCTCCACCTTTCCCATCCAGGTCGTAGGTTGTCAGGGATTGGCTCGTCCCAGTCAACATTTCCACGACAGAGTTCCTGAAGAATTTGTTTCCCGACTAAGATAACAGGGGCTGCTAATCCAAGAGGATCATATACTGAACATACAGTAGAGAGGACTCCTCTTCTGGTCAAAGGTTGATCTTGAATGACAATCCGGAATCTGAAACAATCGGTCTCAATGCACCACATGACGCCTAATGTGCGTTCGATGGGTAGCTGGTCAAACTTCAAATCCAAGTCTTGCAGTCCATTTGCTCTATCTTCGGGAGGAATTGCCTTTAGTACTTCTTTGGTGTTGCTGACAAACTTGTGTAGGCGGATACCAGCTTTAGCGCACATGGCTTGACTGTTCTGGATTAGCCTTGTAGTCGCGGAGACTGTGCTAAGGGACTTCAAGCCATCATCGACATAGAAGTTTCGCCGTAGGAAGTCGGCAGCCTCAGTTCCAAATTCTTCTTCCCCATCATGTGCAGCTTGCTTGAATCCAAAATTAGCACAGCCAGGTGAAGAACCGGCTCCAAACAGATGGACCTGCATTCTGTATTCAACAGGTGCTGCATCGAGATCACCATTTTCCCACCAGAAAAATCTTAAGAGGTCTCTGTCTTCTTCATTGACAAAGAATTGGTGAAACATTGACTCAACATCACAGGAGAACGCTATGGCCTCTTGGCGGAATCTGCAAAGAACACCAACTAAACTGTTCGTAAGATCTGGTCCTGGTAGCAGATTTTGATTGAGGGAGGTTCCGGCATAGCGTGCGCTGCAATCAAAGACAACCCGGATCTTGCCTGGTTTTTTGGGGTGATATACCCCATGATGCGGTACGTAGTTGACTCTGCCAGCGCTTCCGGCCGCTACATCTTCGCACTTCTCAGCGCAATCCTCTATAACCTTTTCCATGAACCTTGCATAGTCCTTGTAATAGCCTGGGTTTCTTTTGAAGCGTTCCTTCAGAAGGAAGAGGCGTTTGATAGCCAAGGAACGGTTGTTTGGGAGCTCCACTGCTGAGCGTAGGGGCAGTGGCATCTCATAGTGTCCGTCTTCTCGCTTGTGGATACCGTCATTAACAATTTTAAGGAACTTCTGATCTTCAACAGACAACGATCGCTCACTCTCAATGTCACGTCTCTCTTGAAAATCTAGCTCAAACATTTGATTTATTTGAGCTGGATGGAAGACTTCCTTGACGGAAGATTTCAGGACGAATGTTGAACCACAACGGGGTGTGCTGCATTCGTAAGAACTAGTCAGTTCCCTTGTAATGATCTTGTTAGTCCAGACTCCGTGATCCTCATTTGAATCGGCAAGAGGGGAGAGGCACACTCTGCCAATGATGCCCCAACCAAGATCAGTCCTTACTCCATATGGATCATTGTCAGAACCAGGTATTATCTCTCGTGGTTTAATAGCCCTTGGACAATTTGTTCCGATGAGCAAGCCAACTTCTAAGTCTTTCCTGTATGGCATCAGTTCACTCGCAATAGGCTTTAAGTGTTCCCAGTACATGGCTACCTCAGGCTTGGGAATCTGTGAACTCTTGAAAGGGATCATTTGTCTTGTGAATGCCTGTGGTAAGGGAATGCTGTTTTGGTGGTCCATACTCGTCACGGTAAGGCCTTTAACCTTGTGACTTTCAATCACTTCATTTTCCTCGTGCAATGTAGATAACAACAAGTGGCTCTTAGCACCTTCAATTCCAAGCTCCTCTCTCAACTTCTCAGTAATGAATGTTGCGTTTGATTGGCAGTCAAGGAGAGCGTAAGTCAACCGTTTGTTCTCAAGGTTCTCAGAGCTCGATACCCATACTGGAATAATCAAACTTTGATCTTGTCCAGATTCCTGACCTTCAACTCCACACACTCTTGTACACTTGGCGGACGCTGGTTCTGATGTTGGCACTGGTAATTGTTCAGATGCTGATTGAGAAGCATGCTCTGTTTCGTTTGACTTGTCTGGTTGCTGCTCTCTGTGCAGACATGTGGGATGCTGTTGTTTGCATGATGCACACTTCAATCTTGCTGTACACTTATTCTCTTTTGCCATATGGCCGTGCTCTAGGCACCTTAGGCAGAATCCTTTCTTGATCAGGAATGACAATCTCTCCTTTAGAGGAACTCTCAGAAGCTCTTGGCAGGTGTTCAAGTCATGGGGCCCCCTGCACCTTGCACATGGTTTGCTGGTAGTTTTCTTGGAAGTAGCTGAAGAATCAGTGACATCTGTTAACAGTGAATTGACGTGGAGTCGCCCTCCATGACCAGGACCTCTCCTGCGATTCTTATTTCTGTCCTCTCTTTCTTGCTTATTGACTTCTACATCCGAAAGTACGGGCAAGCACTGTATCTCAGCTATCTCGGTGACAAAGTTGACAAATACTGTGAAAGGAGGGAACTTGGTGTCTCCGTGCTTTAGTTGATAATCCCGAACCATAGTTCCCCATTTGGGATGAGCCCAAGCCGGAAGGATCTTTACTAGTTTCTTGTTGCCACTTTCCTTGTTCAATGTTTCGAGATCCTCAACCGAATGCATTGCTAGTTTACAGGTTTGTAAGAAGTCAGCAAATTCTCTCAAGGCAGCTCCATCCCTTGGGGCTATCCTCTGCCAATTTTCCAACCTTTTTCGAAAGGCATCAGCAACAACAGACGGATGGCCGAATCGTTTCTCTAGGATGCCCTTGGCTGTTTGATATGCGTCAGGCGAAGACACAAACTGATAACCTTCCACGACTTTCTTTGGAGCTCCAGCCAAATATTGAAGCAGATATAGAATCTTTTCACTGGGATTGATAGCTCTCTTCTCTATTACAGTTTCGAAGGCGCTCTTCCAAGTTGGCCAATCCAATGGATTTCCAGTGAAAACTGTTAGATTTGGGGGTGGCATTCGAGCAGCTTCAAAACTTTCCGTGATTGCCTTTGTAATGTTGAGCGGATCAACTGCTGAATAGAGCGGGGTGGAGAATGTTGGCATCACTGTTTGGGAATACAAGGGAGAGAAGGGTGTGGCTGATGGTCTCAGTACAGATGGTCTTACTTCCGGAGTTCCATATGCAACAGTAGTTGAAGCTGTGCTGTTGTTAGGATGAACTGTGAGAGGAGTGGTGCTTACAACACTAACTGGGGTGTTCTGCTGGTGATCCACATGATTGGTTGAAGTAGCACTGGTGCAAGCAGAGGTAATGGGAAGTGCTGACAAGTATTGAAGCACACGATCTTCCTTATCCGTTTCACAAGGGATATCATCCAAGCAGTCAGGTATATGTTTCTTATCTTCTTCCTCTTCTTCTTCGACCTTAGCCAGTGCAGCAGCTTCAGCTTCAGCTCTTTCATAATCTTTCTTTCTCTGCATTTCTTCTATTTCACACTCCTTCATTTTTAATTCCACCTTCTTCTGCATTTCCAGCTTAGCATATTGCCAATCGACTTTCTTTTTTGCTGCTTCTGCTAACGCCCTTGCTCTTGTCTCAGAGGCATTTGAGCTCCTTGATCTTTTTGATGAAGATGATCTGGTTGTTGTGCGAGAATTGATTTCATCCTTTTCTAATATGAAAATACGTTCACCAGCATTTGTTCTTAGTTGCACTGCTCGCCTAAGAAGATCAGAAGATTCACCACAGAGTTGCTGCAATTCTTCTTCTGATAAAAGGGGTGCATATCCTGATCGTGCTATTTCAAATGCCTGTCGACTTTCTTCTAGTTCAGTTCTAAGCTGGCGAAGTTTATCGATATCACTTGCATCAATCCATAACATGTCGACTGTGTCAACACAGTTCCTTAATTTAGTTAAGGCGTCTTCATAACTTTTCTTCTTAAATGGCAACTGATACTCCAAACCCTTTTGTGTTAGAGTACGTTTCCTACCTTCCAATTCATCAGACGTCAGTTGAGCATCTTGCATATCCTTTGTACTCTTAATTGATCCATCTTTATCAGGTGTGTTTATCTGCGTAGGCGACGAAGCACTCATCTTGAGATGATCCAGAATCCAATATCCATGCGTCCAGTCCACGGACTCGTATCCAAAGTTTTACTGTTACCGGCGACGTTTCGCGCGATAAATAAGTCTTAAGTCCAATTTGATCCAAATAATTTATTGCTGGCAGAATTACAACTTCGTCCTTAGTTCCTCAACAGGTTACAGTGAAGCGTAAAACTAAAGGTAATACATGAAACAAATTGATGAGAAAAACGAACCGTAACGAGTCGCCTTGTTATGGTGAAATAAATCTAAGTTTTACGAAGGCACAATAAAGACGAATAGAGCGAAATTGATCCACAAATTACCTTTGTCCAGCGACGAGGTAATGGACTGGTTGAATTCCACAAAGAATCTAAGAAAAACGCTCTATTATACCATAAACTAGCAAGACAACTTCGGCTGCTCTACATCTGACGTTCGCAAGAGCAAAAAACGTGTTCCCGAAAACGCGCGCTAGGAAACTCGGGAAATTACCCAACTAACCCTTGTACCTTAGCGTTAGCTACATACACTTCGAACAAGCCCAGGGAAACAAGAAAGAAATAAGCAGAATAAGACAACCCATTTTCATTTGAATTCGTTATGGTTATTTTTGACAATAATCATGAGAAAGTTTGGCACATTTCCATTCAAACTCTTAAATCTCCATGTTCTTATCATATTTTTCTTGGTTTGGAACCATGTGACATAGTAGCTACATGTATGTTGGTTGACAATACAGTACCAAATGCTTTCACAGAATTTGCATTAAAAAAGAGTTCCCAGCGGAGTCTAGTCGAGAAAGAGGTTATTATTCTGTCAACCAAAAGTGCAATCATTACATCAAATGCAGACCAGCAATTATTATGAATACAGGGCTCGTACAGGTCCTGGAAAACCTGGAAAGTCCTGGAATTTTATTCTGGCATTTTCCATCATATTGGAGGACAAGACCACTGTCAGTGGTCAAATGCCCAAATTGAAGGTACATGTACATAATAAAGCTTGCTTCTATCGATATCAAAAGCCTTGTTAAGCAGTGGTACATTGGTTTGAGATGTATCCCACCACTCAGCACATCCAGTGAGAAGGGCAAGGATGCACATTTTGTTAGTTTTAAGTAGCATTCAATGATAATTAGATTCCTTCTTGGTTGTAGCCATTCCTCTAGATGCTGAAATAAATAAAATATATTTTTTGCTAAAAAAGGCATACTCGCACATAATTTTCAGATAAGATAGTAGCAGGTACAATCATGTTGTTTCCTGGTTGCATTAATAAACGTGTAAGGGGTGAAGTCTAGTATCAATTTTCCCACTTCCCTACCACCCTCTTAAATGCCTTTTGCTGTCACATTATTCAAATGTGTTCTGTTTCTAAATCCAGAGGCATTTAAACGGTATTTCCTGTCAACATATGAGCTGGAGGAGAAAAAAAAAACTGGAAGGTATGAGGAGCACAAGCAAAAATGCAGGCGTCAAGGCAGAATAAGAGAGGTACATATATTACAGTTACTTTGAAGGTGTGTGTCTTTAAGAAAATCTAAGATTGGATTCTTAAATCCAGAAGAACCCAAAAACAGTTTTTGAGTTTCTTTATTCAACAGATTAATCCAAGCTCACTCGGATCATGGTGCATCAAAGGAACCGAAGAATCCATTTTCAAAATGTATTCTATGGTTCCTTTGATGCGCCATAATCTGAGTCATCTTGGATTAATCTGTTGAATAAAGAAACTCAAAAACTGTTCTCATATTCTTGTAGGATTTAAGAATCCAATCTTAGATTTTCTTAAAGAAACACACCCTTAAATTCCTTCAAAAATTATTGCATGTATAGCATTTACTGTACAAGCACATGTAAGTTTGCATCCTTAGTTAGATACTGCATACAGATTGTTTGATACTGAAAATTTTTTCGTGTGTTTGCTTTTTGTGTTGTGTTTGGTGTAAGCACAGTTCTGCACTGAAGCTCACAAACAGCCACAATGATTGTGTACCTTGTATTAATTAAAGTGCCGCGCTGATAAAAAAGCACTTTCTTTTTCAGATTTCAAAAGTGTGTTTGGTTAACACTTGACTAAATTTTGACGTTTGATTTTCATCCAAAACCTGTTTACTTCGAGTGGAAGTTTTGAATTTCATGATCCGCCATTACTCACATTCAAAACTGACCAATTGGACCTCAGAGGGTTGGATCCAGGGAAAGAGACTTCAAAGGCTCATTAGCTTAACATTTCAGTGTGTGAATGCAGCTTATTATATACTTAATGTCCAAGTTTAAAACTTAGTCTAAAACCCCAAAAGTCCTTTGCTGCATATTAATTCTGCAGTGTACACGCGCATTGCATGTTAAACTAGTGAGCCTTTGACGTCATTTTCTCCTCGATCCAGCTCTATCAAGAACTTAGTAATGGTGGATCATTAAATAGCAAAGTTCCAGTTAAAATAACCAGGTGCCTTTTGTTTAAATCAAGGCTTAAAACTTGGGTCACTTAGTATTTAGTTAACGTAGTTTTGAAATCCAAAGAAATATAAGAATTTATTTTGGTCACGGGGCACTTTAAAGCAAGTTAAAATAAGTTATTTGCCATCTTAGGTCCGTCCATGTAGGGAAGACTGTACCCTCAGTCTTCAGTACATATTCAAGACTTTGGACACAGTTTTGGCCTTTACTGACTTACTATTAGTTGATTAGTAGAAATGACACTGATTATTCATGTATGAATGATTATTCATACATGTACATCTAACATGACTTGTATTACTATAATTACTATTATTTAAGTTTCACAAAGTATTTATAGTCACGGTGTCATCATAAGCTTCAGTGACTTTGATCACACGCAAAATCAAGTAAACCCATTTGTAAAAGCTGTTTATGATTTAAATTCCTTGATGACAGCTTTACTGATACCTGTATTTAGAAGACTGTCCGCAAGGCACTTGTGAATGGCAACTATTTCCTGTCAGGATAAAAATGACAAGAAAAAAAAAACAGAACAAAACAAAAAAGGTTTTGAAGACAGGTGTAGCGGTTAATTTTTATCAGGCTATTTTTCCTGCTAATGTGCTTATTATGTATGTAGAAGTTTTAATGGGTTGATGCCCATCTCTTGCAGAAACTGACAAGGAGGACACTGGCTCTTGAAATGCCATGTTGCAACTGGGACAGGAGGAGAAAATCAGAGGTTGCAGAAATCTTGAATGAGGACTTCATGTCCTCAGAAGAATCTGCAGATGATGAAAGTGGACAAACTATTTGCCAAGTTAAGCAGCTGTCATGGGAAAGTGCCCGTCTTAAAAAGACGAAGCGTAAGCTTGACAAATGGTATACTAAAGAAAACAAGGGATTAAAACGGCGAACAGTAAGAAGAGTGAGTGCGAGTAGATGAAATGTCACCACGTGTGATGCCTGAAACATGCCCAGAATGGGCTTGTAACAAGGCTACTGAAGATTAAAAGAGCCAAGATCTCTATTATGGTTTAAGCATCATACATAAGAGCAACTGAGAAATTAATTTCTAAGTAGATTTGCAGCAAATTATTTTGTCTAATGGGTGACTGAACTTTTAAGAAAAGGACTGCAAAGCAGAAGTGCTATGCTAAGTTAAAGAGGGGACAATAACATTCTCTCTTGTGACATCATATTCTCAAGTAAACACAAAATGTTGTAAGGTTATCTTACTGAGAGTGGGAGATGGCCATGAATTTGAACAAAAAATATTCAAAGTCTATACAAAATATTATAATGTCCATCAAATCTCTTGTCTTTTGTTGTTGCTCTGGTTGATGCTTAAGCCATGTGAAGAATTTTGTTGACCATGATTCTGGGTTAATTTATTTTAAACAGTAAAAGCTCCCATTAGTGTTCTAATGCTATAAATGTATTTATGTGTAAGGCATTTAGTGTAGGTGTGCATGCATGACTTCAGCTTTCATTCAGTCATGTTATGAGAATGATGCATCAATCCACTACTGCCACTGTTATTGTTATTTAAAAAGAACTATGATCAATCCCTTACAAATATTGAACTCATATATTTCATGATTGGTATGGTGTTTTGATATGCTGATTATTCACAAAAGGTTTCAAAGGAAAATATAGGGGAAGACATTATTTCAATTGCTATTTTATTTTGTTAAAAAGACAATTTTAGCACCATTTGAAGTTAAGAATTGCTATAATTTCATGGGAAATAAATTATTATATTTTTTAAATAATATTTATGAATAGAAATTGAAATATTTTATAAATCTTTTACAATATATACTGGTGTGTATTGTACTACCAGTTGGAGTTAGAACTATTATTGAATTTAGGTGATCATTACATAAGTTCCTGAACATCATATAGAGAACTGTAGCTTAAAATTATTTATTCATAATATGGGGACAAATCACAGTGTTTATATTTTAAAGCAGAATTTAATGATTAACAGTAACAGAGAGCATCATTTCTAGAAATATATTTATTTTAAATTTCTATGGACAAGTATTTTTAATTTATTTATTATGAACGGGTAATGTAACACCAGTTGGAGTTAGAACTGTTATTGTTTTTAGGTGATTATTACGTGACGTTCCTAAAAATCATAGGAAGAAATGTAAATAATTACCATTATTTAGTGATTATAATATGGGGACAAATCAAAGAATTTTTTAAGGCAGAATTGAATGATTAATAAATCTGAGTTGAAACTAAATACTACTGCTTGTGATTTATGACATACACTTCTCCTTTTTTATGTCAAGAAGCAAGCAAAATTGCAAGAGCTAATGAATGAACGGTTAATAAGTTCTTCTAAGATAAAAGTAAAAAGACGCAAGTTAGATATGTGTCTACATGGCAGTGACCAGGCAATCAACAAACGTAGATTTGTCTATATTTTAGACCATTAACCACCAGAAAAGACTCCTTAGCATACTGGTACTTTAGAGTCAATTAATTAACACTTACCTGAACCATTCACCAGCCTCTAAAGTCCTTAAAGGATATTTTCCTTTACCTTTTCTGTCCATATAGCTTTCTTTCCTGCCCTTTAATGGTTAAGTTACTTAAATAGCTCTTAAATAAGTCTTTAATGAGTATTTTAGAGATAGCTTAAAGACAAAGAAAAGGGAACATTCATCAGCCTCAATTCAGTCTACTTAAAAAGCCCTTAAAGGATATTTTCCTTTACCTTTACTGTGCATATAGTTTTCTTTCCTGCCCTTTAATGGTTACTTAAATAGCTCTTAAATAAGTCTTTAATGAGTATTTTAGTGATGACTTAAAGAAAAAGAAAAGGGTTCATTAATTTGTTTAAGTACTCTTCTTAAAGATTAAGGAAAGAAAGATTTCAAATATTTAAGTACCACTTAAAACAACTGGAAATGAACCTTTAGTCATTCTTTAAGAAAGCTTTAAGCGACCGTAAAGAAGTCATTTCGTCCTGTGTAACCACTTCAAATGATCTTGTTTGGATGTTGCAGTAGCTATTAATGACTATTTGTCTGTGATCCTCTGCTAGCTTATTACCAAGATTATTTGCATCATATTGCAAAGTTCTTTGCGACTGTTTTAAATATCCTCGCAAAAGAAATCATTTCTAACAACACCAAATGTCAAAAACAAATCTTGAAGTTCACTGATATGAAACACTTAGAAGTACTGGTAAAATGACAGAGATGATGACAGATTATGATGAAAACCTGGGTTTGCATAATTTATCTGAACTTTGAAATCAATTTTCTCGAGTTCCTATAGAAATTCGCCCGAAGATATCAACTTGGATCACACTTACTCATTTTTCGGATACAGTATTGGACAACATGGAGAACGGCCTTGTCGCTGGTGCGATATTTCTGGTCCTGACTAAAGCATTCGTCACTGTCGACCATCAGCGCCTAATCCACCAACTCCACTCGATTGGTTTAACAAGTCACATTGTGGAATGTTTGAAATCCTATCTCCCAAACCGTTGCCAAGCCACTGCAGTTGGGAACGCCTTTTCCTGTTCCAAACATTTCCTCAGGGAAGTATACTGGGCCCTTTGCTGTTTCTTATTTACGTCAATGACCAACCGCAATGCTTACGACGTTGTGATTTAACATTTTTTGCTGACGACACCCGAGGGGGGATGAAAGGTCTTCCCATGATGATTTGTTTCGAACTATATTATCAAAGTGGATTGCTCACGTGACCTTTCATTTCGATCGCGAAGCCATG
Source organism: Micromussa lordhowensis (assembly GCA_964020085.1). Classification (NCBI taxonomy): domain Eukaryota; kingdom Metazoa; phylum Cnidaria; class Anthozoa; order Scleractinia; family Lobophylliidae; genus Micromussa; species Micromussa lordhowensis. Next base: position 8,940,884 of record OZ026608.1, on the reverse strand, counting down.
GATGCAGTGAGGATTTTGGAGCACTTCTCGCGCCCATTCGACGAATCCAGCGTGATATATCTTCACTGTATCGACCTCTCAACTGAGAAATTTACTCCAGTGACCAGTTTCCATTGTATGGAAATCTGTTGTGAGCTTGGGCACTTCAGTTTTCCAAGGGATTTGGCTGTAAGACGTCTTGGTTGTTTCCTCTGGAGCAAAGAATCAAAAGCAAAACTGTGGGATTGCCAGAGCCCTGTACTTCTAAACGTCAAATCATCTTGTTATTTTACGGTAATTATGTTTATTTTTCTTTATGTTGATGTATGTCCTGATATTTTGCGTAATTTGCCAGCTTGATAAGCCTTTAAGTGTACGTGAGATCATAACAAATTAAACGCATACCGACCTAGACAATTTTGAATTCATGAGTAATGTTTTCAAACAAACAGGAAAGCGACGGGAGGAATATCTCCATCATTGTCGAATTGAATTATTGACTGCATCAAGTGGAATCTCTTAGTTACCTAAACCGCGAACGGTCGAAGAACTTGAGAGTGCCACAGATGATGATACCCTGGCGGACGGCTGCCCTTGGCTCGATTGGACAAAGTACAATTGCAATTTGCTCAAGCTTTCCAGCACTGGGAAATGTGTTCTTGGATTCACAAACCCCGATGAATTATGTAAATGTTACATGTAATTAAATCAAATATTTAACAAAAATGCGATGAGTTATGTTTTTCATATTGTTAGCAACAAGCACTGAACCCTTTGGATAATTAAACCTCCAAAAGTCCAAGACTCATAGACTCATTAGATCTGACAAAACTGACCTACTCAACGAAAATATGAAAACCTTACTTTATACACGCACAAAGGTTTAGGTCAAGGCCAGTCTTGATGCTTGTTGCTGACTGAAGGAGTCATGGGATGGAAGTGGATGCACTAGCTATTAGAGAAGCTGCAACGCAGAAGCTTGCTTGCACACAATAAAATGATACTTTGGTGCTACTTTGACAAAAATGTACTTATTTTGTAACATGAGCTCTGATAAATAGTGATCTCAGTTTTCTGACTGGTATCCTTCTCCTTACACATGTACAGTTCTTGAATCACTTTACAGCACAAAACCATTCCAGTGTACAGTAATTATAGTTTCACAGTCATTTTAAAAACAAACATTTCATTTACAGCAAGCATAAATATTTTACACTGTTCAATACTTGAAAAAACAGATCCATCTACTAGGTACAGACCATAATGCAATGATTTACTATATTTTGTAGCTTCCCAGAAGTAAAGTAGCTATTGTTATTGATTTCTTATGTTCTGTGTCGTATTATAGGTTCTTGCTCTTCTCATGTAAATCCTAGCTGTTTGTAAATATATGTGTATACCTATTTCTATTTATTTATTTATTTATCTATTTACCTAATTTTATTATTGATGTATTTTGCTAAATGTTATTGTAAGCTATACAACCCGCTCCGATTAGCTTTGCTACTTGCCGGTTGTATTAATTTATAAATTTGTTTTATTTAAAATTCAATAAATGATGATGATGATGAAGTATATTGGGTGAATATAATTTTTTCCAATCATTGAGTATTTCAGTTGAATAGACTAAATAATCAAGTATCATTGTCCTTTCTTTGATATGTACTGGTCTGCCCCGTACATGATAAAAATTATATACTTTCCATGAAAAGCAAATTTTGGCATCTTATCCTACTGCACCTTTGGAACAGGTGGTAACCCAACATCAAAAAATGATGAAATCGTTGCCTTGTGGAAGTTCTATTCCTAGCTGGGAGAAATGAGTGCCCAGCAGCAAATATTGACTCCCCTAAATGGCTGATGGATGACAGCAGGTGACTGGGTATGTGAGCCAGTTGGGGATCAACAATCTGGTCAGTTTGAAATCCCAGGTAGCTTTCAATTGTAAGGCCATGGTCAGCTTCTGCCTCATCTACTGTTTTGTATTTGCCTTTAAGTACAACAACCACCCGCTGCCGAACAGTAGAACCTAAATAATAACGACAGTATTCTAAATTAAAGGGATGATACATTTGCACTGTTAATAGGATCTCTCTGTTATGCAAGTGGTAAAAAAGAGAGGAGGGGGAGTATATTGCCTGATCAATATCAATGCAACTGGTTTTTCCATCATTTTCTTCTTCAGAAACAAAAGTATTGACTACTTTAAAAATAGTTGCTTTCAGTA
>OZ026608.1:8863678-8933678 GCA_964020085.1 Micromussa lordhowensis | reverse complement strand
GCCGAAAGCTCATAGTTTTTTCAAACCTTTTACCAGAGAACGTTTTTACCTATTTTTTAATATTTATCATGTTTATGTTTATGTTGTGTGAAGGCCGTGTCCGTTGAATACAAGCCCCCTGCACTTTACTTTCTTCCAACTTGCATGCACATCTGCCGCTATATAGTTTCTGATGTTCGTCCTCCTATCTTTTCTTCGTTGCCATTTCTTTTTTCTTTCGAAATTTTCGTCTCTAGCCGCTTCGAAAACCCCTTCTCGAGGACAGCGCAATTCTCGACGGTATTCAACTCAAAACATAAAATATGCCGTTGAAATCTTTCATAGATGACTAAACAGTCCTCCAATTGCGGTATTACTATTTTCACACACCTCGCAAGGTCGATGGAGAAGGACTTTTCTCACAAATATCAACTTTGAAAAATGTTCCGTCGGATAAGAAATCAAACTGCCGCACATGCGCAGAAGGGTGTCGAATGCCCTTTAAGCAATCACGCGTGTGTAAATCAAGAACCTCGCTGCGTAAACTGAACAGATCGAGTAGAGGTTCTGACATTTTTGTCTAAAAGTTATCCAAAAAGTTATAGGTTCAAGACGCTGGTCAAAGTGTCACTTACCACAGTACAAGTAATTTGCCTGGTAGGCGAGCGAAAAGGGACCTCATGTAATCACATAAATTGATAGGAACATGTCCTATGACTTCGTCTGAGGCACTGTGCACGGAAACTGCATTAATGTCAAATCTGTTGTTGATCTCAGGTTGGCACTCGTATGTATCCCACACACTTACAGCTGGTTCGTATGCATGATATCCTTTCATAACGCAGTTGTTGATCACTATTTTGCTCATTGTCAACTGTGTGTAAGTGGAACGAAGGGAATGAAGTATTAGGTAAATTTATATCTAAGGGCGAAGCTTTCCAAAAGCACGGATCGAAAACAACCAATCATAGCCTAGTACCGTGACCTTTTGAACTTTGTGGTTGGCTCAATTTTTACGGCAGAATGTTGTTTCGATTCCCGCGCAAATTGTTGTTTAGTAGTTTCAACAGTTTTTCAATATGTCTGAAATTCAAGAATGGTTATCAGCAATGGGAATAGAAGGAATCGAGAGACTGAGTGGGGTTTTTGAAGCTCAAGGTTTTTCAAGCCAAAAATACCTGCAATATTTAGAGGAGCGTGACCTGGACTGTATGTTTTCGTCGCCGAAGAAGTTACGGCTGGCGGAGAAACGCGCCATCACCCAAGAACTACGACAACTAAAGCTAAAATTTGGCGACAAAGAAATAAATCAGGAAACCCTGCCAATCAATAAACCAACAGTGTCACCACCAAGTACTGCGGATTCTCCACTTGAGCGCCGTAAGATGGAGCTGGTGGAAAACGTTAGTTTCATGGAAGCGCAAGTAGCGAGTGCACAAGAGCATTTGTCACAGCAGAGAAGGGAAAATGATCCTCTTGAAACCGTAACGCGCGGTCGAGTTTGTGGAAATTGTCATCAGAGCGGCCACAATAGAAATCCATGTCGAGGCGTGCAATGCAATTCACACATGAAATGCAGAATGAAGGATAAACACCCAGAAGTTGCTAAATCGCTTGGAGAAGCTCAAAAAATGGTGGCAGCTCTGAAAAAAAAATCCGAAACCGCCAAACAAACCCTCGAGCAACTCACGTTGCAGATGCAAAAGTCGCGTGGAATTTTTTTGCCATTATGCGCCCTCGGCTAAAGAGACTTAACTCAATTAGATATCTTAAGCGGCAAGACCTGGACAAAGATTTAATGTACCCCCAAAGAGTACTAGGAAATAAAATACCTCCAGAATCGGATGATTGGCGCTTACCGTATATGATAGAGTGCTCCCAAAGGGGAGTGCAAGGTACTGTGATGTGTACACCACCAGCTACACCAGCTCCAGGATCAGGACAAGTAAATTTTCAAGCAAATCAAGTGCATGTAGTCGCCAGTAGCGGTGGAGCGGTCCAAGTTAGTCCTTCGACGTCAGTGGTTCCCGATCATGGACAGAGATTCCATCCTTATTATTGACTCAGTGTGAACTTTAAGTGTATCTTATGTAATGTTACGGGTGAAAGTTCGCAAAGTTGTGTTTTCATCAGTTACTTTTTATCATCATCTATGGCCTATTATAAATATCGAACAACCGCTCGAATCAGACTTATCAGTTGACTTGTTTTGTTTTTATTCCGTGTTCGATTGGACCTCATAGAATAGATCAACTGTATGTGAAAGCGGTAAAATTGAAGATTTGTCGTAGAAGAAAAAAGCCAGCTCGTTGTTCCGTGTGAAGTCGTGACTAATTAAACCTTTCACACCATTGCGGTTTGACGGTTATCTTTTGCGGTTTCATATCGCAACTGATTGGTCGCGAAACAATAAGCATTCCAGAAATTTTCTCTGGCGTTCACGGTTTTACAGGAAAGACTGTAATGTTTTAACATTTATAGTTATTTATGCTGGGCCCCACTGAAGAGCACTTTATTGTGAAGTGGGTACCCTGTTTAAATATTTTCATTATTATAATTAGAAGTAGTAGTAGTAGTGTTTTTATTATTATTATTATTATTATTATTATTATTATTAAATTGTCTTTGGTGTCATTTCAGGAAATTATTGATAGCTGTAGCTTTTAGGAAATGCAAAAAGGTTTTAATATGCTTAACATTATTCTGGTACAAGATTTTTTCAACAAAAACTTTAATGTCCTCGATTTCAGAGCGACTATGGCAAAAAACACAAAGCAGGAAGAAATGGAGGTGGCGTGGCCGAGTGGTTTAGGGCGCTGGATTTAAAAATCTAGAGGTCCCTGGTTCAAATCCTTCACCCTACCACTATCTGGATTTGTTCTCGGTAGTCCCGAGTTCAACTCCTCGACCGCGTTGTGTAAATAGCCAACTGGTCAACCTCTCACCAGTTAGGATTCTTAACAGTTACAACCATAATGGCGAATTTATGTGCTCATTTGATGTTAGTTCTCTCTTCACCAACGTTCCACTTGATGAGACAATACAAATCTGTCTTGACAAATTATATGCTTTACCCAATCCACCAAAGTTACCACGCTCTGTTTTAAAAGAATTACTTGTTTTTGCCACTAAGAGGAGCCATTTTGTTTTTGATGGCCAGTACTATGACCAGATCGATGGTGTTGCCATGGGATCTCCTTTGGGACCGGTTTTGGCCAATATTTTTATGTGTGATTTCGAAGAAAAATGGGTCATGAATAATGGTGCACGTCCAACCATCTGGTTTAGATATGTTGATGACACTTTCACCCTTTTTCACAATAAGGACGCCGCTGTTCAATTCCTTTCTTATCTCAATAGCCGGCACAAGAACATTCAATTCACCATTGAATTTGAACAGAACCAAGAGATTCCTTTTCTTGATGTCCTCATCAAACGCCATCTTAACAACTCTTTCTCCACTTCCATCTACCGAAAGAAAACGTTCACTGGTCTTTACACTCAATGGGATTCTTTCACACCTCGGAAATACAAGATTAACCTCATCCGCACACTCACTTATCGTTGTCTTCGAATTTGTTCATCTCCCTGTCTGCTACAGTCTGCTTTAGATGACCTCAGGAGACATTTGTCACGCAATGGGTACCCCCGTGGTATTATTTCTTATAACATGAACGATGTAGTCAATAAACACCAAAGAAAACCTAAGGATATCATTACAGTGCCCAAAAAAGAAATTTTCATTGTTTTACCCTATCTAGGTATTCAAAGTAAACTTGTCACTCAACAGCTCAAATCATGTATCTACAAGTTCTGTGGTTGTTTTAATCTTAAGATTATTTTCCGAAACACTCGCCGAATTAAGTCTTTTTTCCCCTATAAAGACAAATTCAACCGCTCCCTTAAGTCTAAAGTAGTTTATAAGGCTAGCTGCTGGGATTGTAATGATTACTATATTGGGAAAACAAAGCGTCGATTACATGACAGGAAAACGGAACATTTTAAAGCGCTGACGAATAACAGCCATTCTTCTGCCATTGCGGATCATATGACCCAAACAGGCCACAGGATAAAATGGGATCACTTTGACATTTTAGCCACTGGACAGTCCGATATTCATTGTAAAATTAAGGAAGCCTTGCTCATTCGTGATTTAAAACCAGCGCTTAATGAAAATATTGGCAGTGAGAAACTTCTTCTCTACTAGCCATTTATATGTTTCCTAGCAGACTTAACTAGGTCTGTTTATTTTCATTGTCATTACTTTCCTTATTTGGTATTAGTCTTCCTGTTTAAATTTAATTGTAGTTTAGGTAACCGTTACTTCTGAAGATGTATGTTGGAGCATACGAAACGTCAAGATAAATGAAGAATTTTACAACATGCGTTGTCTAGTTATGTTTATAACCGCAGTTTGTTTGCTGTTTTTACTAAAGTTGAAATGGCCGAAAAATAAGAGTGTCTACGATTTAGTTTGTGTTCTATTTGAAGTGTTTGTTTATTTATTTAGTGTCCCCAATTAGCACACCAGGGCTAAACACATACGACACTTAAAGAAAGTTATTATTATTATTATTATTATTATTATAATTATTATTATTATTATTTAATTCCACTACAAATGCACCGCTCAAGCATTCAGATCGACGTTATAGGAGCCAAGGAGAAGCCTTGCCACATTTTATTTGAAGAGATAAAAGCCCCGCGTAACAGCGGAAATTTGCGACCCGCTATGTTTAAACATCATGACAGCTTTTTTTCCATTTCAAAGCCGTTCTTATCAACTGCACTTGATTAAAAAAGGCTGTAAGATTGATTGCATCGTCACTTAACATCCACCTGAATTATCGTAAATATTGCACAGTGACAGCAGGGAAACCTTTTTCTGTTGAGTTTTAATTAAGTTTTACTTCTCAAAATGTCAAGTTACTTCTTCTCTAGGAGATCAAGGAAATAATTTGTTTGTAAAAGAAGGCGGAAAAAAAGCAACGACAGAAAAAAAACCCAACCTGACTGGTAGAAATGTATGTTTATTCCACCACAGTCGTCTTGTTTAGTACACGAATAAAGAACTTAGTAATTTTACTTTGACCAAACTTTACTTCTGGTTTCTAAACCAAGTGAATCCTCTCACGAACTCAATCTTTCTTCATCAGAAATGAGAGAAAAAGCGTAAATTGAGTTTCAATTGTTTTTAAATTAAACTTTTAAATGTTGACTTGGAGCCGCAAATATTAAAATTCATTTCCGATTATATTGGTTATTTCGAAGCCGTGTGGATGCATTCGCTTGACGTCGTGTTTCGGGAACTCTATCGTCGACAGCACGCTTCAGAGACACAAAGCAGCGGATCATGTCATTGAAAAACAACACCACACTCTCTTTTATTGGGAACGAAACTGTACTGGGGCAACAGAACTGGACATGTATTTTTATTGATTCAACTGCAGAGAGAATTTCTAAACTTTGCGCATATTGTTGTATTCTACTTAGCAGTTTATTCGGGAACATCTTCATTATCATCATTGTCTACAAGCATCGAGATTTACGAAAAACAATTAACTATTTCATCGTGAACATGGCTGTCTCAGATCTGCTTTTTTCGCTGGCTTTACTTCCTGCTGAGATAACTAAATTGGTCACCGACTCAGCACATTGGCGAATCAGTGGAATCTCAGAATCTATTTTTTGCAAGTTAATTTATCTCGCAAGCCAAACGTCTGTTCTTGTTTCGGTTCAAAGCTTGGTGTGGATAGCAATTGACAGATTTGTTGTAGTAGTTTTCCCAATGAAAATTGGACTTATTTCAAGCAAGGTTCGAACGATAGCCATCGTTTCTACCTGGATTTGTGCAAGCCTTGTCAAGTTACCACAACTAATATCTTCACAACTTGATGTACGTGGCAATCACACAGTTTGTGCAGAGACAAATATGGAATCATTTCTCTCTAACAACAAAGCTTACGAGACATATCTTGGGCTTCAGTTTTCTTTATTTATCATTGTTCCGTTAGTTGTAATAACCGTTCTGTACACTGCGATAGCAATTACCTTAAGCATGCACAAGAACGCCCTCGCAGGCAACCCTTCAAACGCACAACGGCATGCTACGAAGAAACGAAGACAAGCTATTAAAATGGCGGTTGCTATCTTGGTGCTGTTTTACCTTTGTATCACTCCATTCACTTTGGTATATTTCATCCCAAACTGGAGACCTTCTTGTGCCATTCAGAGAGTACTATATCACGTGATGAGTTTCTCGTTTTACTTATCTTCCACTGTTAATCCATTGATTTGTCTGTCATGTATCGAAAGCTATCGTAGAGGACTGAGAAACATTTTATGTCCCTGTGGCAGAAAGCTGAACGGTAATGTGACACCGAAATGCGGAGAAAGCTATCGACAGCCTTTCAAGGACACAGAGAACTATAACGAAACATTCGATACTGTTTTATAGAGATAAAGTTTAAATACGAGGCACCCGGTTCCGAAAAATGTAAATGCGAGGGCATGAGAGCAAAGGTAAGAAATGTGGAGTAAAATTTACGTAAATTGAGGAATTAACACCAAGTTAACACATGTTTCATTATTTACAGCGTAATCAAGTTCTAGGTTATTTCAACAGTAAAGTCTTCAAGCTAGGACTTTTTAACGAACAAAACAAGACATGTTTTGTTCAAAATTTACAATTGATTCACTGAAATCAGTTAAACTTATGAATTTTTCACATCGTCAACAGTTGGCAGTTTTGGTGTAGTCTAAAGCATCCAAATGTATAGTTGATTATTCGTTAGGTCTTCTGTAGTGCTGAAAAAGTGATAGCTAGTTATTAAAATTAATGTTGGAGTTAAGATTGAGAGGCCGGTTTCGTAATGCATTAACCATTTCAAATGATCTTGTTTGGATGTTGCAGTAGCTATTAATGACCATTTTTTTTTAACATTGTTTGCTGACGACACCACCTCAGCGAATGATGCTGCTACCCTGGAAGCCCAGCTAAACTGTCTATCTACGTCAAATAAGCGAGTGTTTTTTTTTGTTAATCGCCTCGCCTTGAATAAAAGCAAATGCAAATTTGTGTTGGTTGGTAGTACACAAAGAATAAAATCGTTCCAGAATTTCTCTCTTTGCATTAATGACTCTCAATTACAATGAACCGACTCGTTCGAGTACTTAGGAGTTTCATTCAACCAATGAATGACCTGGCTTGATCACGTTCATTCCATCATCAATAAATGTAATCAACGTATTGGTGTTCTGCGAAGAGTAAAGCATATGCTACCACTCCAAGCTTGTCTTACTCTTTACAATAGCCTTGTCCTTCCCTTATTTGATTATGGTGACATTGTTTGGGGCGATAAGGACAGCTCCGCCCTTATGGAAAATCTTTAAATTCTCCACAGTGAAAACAAATTAGCTAGCATCATTCTTGATCGATATCCAAGATCCTCTGCAACTGAGGCTCTTGATTCCCTTGCTTGGAAGCCACTGCTCCTGAGACGCCATTTTCATCGTTCTATAACAATATTTCAGTTTTTAAATGGTTTTACAGATTTTACTTGCCATCTTTTAACGAAAAACTTAGTTCATAATTGAAACAGGCCACATAAAATGACATATATATACAAGAAGCTAAAAAGACTTCGTAGGCTGCGTGGCACTTGGTACTACATAAATAAGGGCCTGTTTACATGGAGGTGGGGGACCCCAGGTAGGTGAGGTAACCCGCCTAGCCGTGGTCGAAAAATGGCCAGCGTTTACATGCAAACTTACAACCCCGGGGTCCCGGGGTGACTTTACTTGACGTTGTTGCGTGGTCGCTAGGCATGTAAACATTGAAAATGGCGGACGAACGATGCATTTTGGCGGTCAGTGTTATTTTATCTTTATTTTCTGCTCTCGCTGCAGCATTTCAATGCTGTGGCGTTTTACTGTCACTTTTGATGATACAAAGCCTCCGACAGAGGCAGTTAACGGCCATATTGTTCTGGTTCAATGTAACATGAACTCGACCCCGGCTAGGCGGGTTACCCCACCTCGAGTCGTTTACATGGCAAAATGCGACCCCGGCTAGGCGGGTTACCCTACCTGGCAGACCGGGCAACCCGCCTAGGCGGGTTACCCCACCTATCATGTAAACATGATCAAATAAAAATGAGAGATTATATGGAGAGGCGGGTTACCCCACCTAGGCGGGTTACCTCACCTACCTGGGGTCCCCCACCTCCATGTAAACAGGCCCTAAAAGTGATCAATGTTGGTGGAAGTGCCAAAATCTTAACAAATGTCCAGACGTTTCGGGACTGTGCCCTTCATCAGTGGAATGTTCGTTATGAGTTGCGCCACGATTCCAGGTGTTGAATTTAAAATTTGAAAGTTGCGTTTACCAACCATGCGCTTCAGATCTTTAGAACTTTTCAGTTTGACGACAATGACACCAGCCCACGCTTCCTCTACACAATGGACATCAAGTCCCTTTACACCGTGATCCCACACAACAGCGGTCTGGAAGCGTTAAAATACTTCTTGGACAAGCGCCCCGTTCTTGACCCACCCACGCCGACACTCACTCGTCTAGCGGAATTGGTGCTTACCCTGAACGCATTCTCGTTCAACAATTTTACCATCAAGTGGGAGGGGTGGCCATGGGCAGCAAAATGGGCCCAAATTACGCGTGTCTTTTTGTAGGATATGTAGAAGAACAAATCGGTCAACAGTACACTGGTACAGTGCCTCGGCTACACAAGAGATACATCGACGATGTGGTTGGCATCGCGTGTTGTAGCCGCGTTGAACTTGAAGAGTACATTGCCTTTGTCTCCAATTTTCATCCCGCTCTGCAATTCACACATACAATCTCTGAAACTGAACTTCCTTTCCTGGATATCAATCTGCGCATTTCTGGCGATCACATCCGCACTTCCATCCACTACAAAGCCACTGATACACACAGCTATCTCCACTATGATTCATCACATCCCCGCCACTGCAAATAGAGTCTCCCATACAGCCAGCTTCTACGCCTTCGACGCATCTGTTCTTTCTCAACAAAGCCTAAGAGATGGCCTCTTTTTTTGAGAGACGCGGCTACAGCGCACAAACTCTGAAACATGACCTCGAGAAAATGAAACAGCTGTCTCAAAGCGACGCCCTTACCAAAAGCAATTCAACGAAGGAAAAGATGAACAGGATTCCTTTGATACTAACATACCATCCTTTGAACAGTCGAGTACAACGAATCCTGCTTGACAATTTCAAAGTGATTGCAGACGACCCAGCAACCAGCTTCATCTTTCCTCAACCACCAATGGTTGCGTTTCGACGTGATGACAACTTGCGATCATCACTAGTTCACACGGCAGAGAAGCAGGCCGCAACACGCGCAGGTACTTATCCATGTCAACACCCACGTTGCCATACTTGTGGCCACATTTCCAACGAAACCGATCTTCTGGGGCCAAAGGATCACGTATCTATTACAGACTCCTTCACTTGTTTGTCCTCTGGTCTGATTTACTGCATCTCCTGCCGTCGCTGCCCTGCCATTTACATCGGCGAGACTGGGCGCACTCTGAGGGAACGTTTTGGTGAGCATCTCCGAAGCATTGACAAGAATGCGCCTGGTTTTCCCGTCGCAGAGCATTTCAGTTCTAACGGACATACCGCAGACGACGCACTGGTCCGTGGGATTAAACTCTGCGAAGGGAACAAACAGAGGAAAAGGCAGGAGATGCGTCTCATCTTTCGACTCGGGACATGCCAGCCGCGCGGCCTCAATGCTGATTTTCATTTTATTTGAAGTTCGCGCGCTCGTGCAAAACGCAACTTTCAAATTTTAAATTCAACACCTGGAATCGTGGCGCAACTCATAACGAACATTCCACTGATGAAGGGCACAGTCCCGAAACGTCTGGACATTTGTTAAGATTCTGGCACTTCCACCAACATTGATCACTTTTATTCACATAAAATGACTTCCATCTGCCACGTGTCAGAACAAACTGGATGAAGAAACATGTATTTTATCATAGTATCACTGATTATAACTTTTAATCTCAGGAGACGCGTAACAGCTCCTCACTAGGTTATTTTAAAGCAAACCTTAAGCTAGAATTACAATTAGGTTTATTACTTTATATTTGTAATTGTTCTATCCTTAGATGGATATGCGCATTTTAACTTTTCGTTTTTAGACTTTTAACTTAATTTTTCTAACATTTATAGTTATTTATGCAGGGCCCCACTGAAGAGCACTTTATTGTGAAGTGGGCACCCTGTTTAAATATTTTCATTATTATAATTAGAAGTAGTAGTAGTAGTAAGGATGCAATCCACCTGAGATACGACTGGGATTTAAACGACATTCCATCAGTTTGCGTCTGTGGCGATGTATTTAACATTGACCATGCTATGATCTGCAGGCGCGGGGGTTTCATTATACAACGCCATAATAAGGTCTTGAAGCTGAAATGTTATTTTAAGCGCACTGATCATTGTTATGGATAGATGCGCTATATAAGATGTCTGTATTGTATTATTAATATTATGACGGTGAAGTGGAACCAGTCCTACAAGAAATCAGTGGCGAACAGCTGCCCAGAGGTGTCAATAAAGCGCCTGACGTTGGCCTGGATATTCATGCACGTGGGTTTTGGGATCGTCAAAGCTCTGCCTTTTTCGATGTGAGGGTCTGTCACTCCAACGCAGAGTCTTATAAAGATCTGAGCCCAGAACAAATTTATCGCCAGCACGAGAATGAGAAAAAGCGCTCATACGCAAAGAGAGTTATGGATATCGAGCAAGGGACATTTACTCCAGTAGTATTCTCATCTACAGGAGGAATGGCTGAAGAATGCAAACGATACCACAGCAGACTAGCGGAGCTTTTGGCAATTAAGAAAGGGGAAGACTACTCCACGACTATCGCATGGGTCAGAACCAAAGTCTCTTTTGCCATTTTGAAAGCGGCTCTTCTATGCCTAAGGGGTTCACGCACTATCAAGAGAAGGAACAATATAGAGATGGGTGACGCCGATCTGGATGTAGAGAAAACCCAAGCACGAATCTGATAGTTTTCTTTTCGTTGACATTGAAACGGCTGAAGCAGCTATTTATTAGTTGTTTTTCTTTCTTTTTTTTTTGACAATGACTTTGATTACAAGACTCAGCTAGTTTCTAATATTCAATTGAAATTTTAATAGTAAAGTCTGTTAATTGATTATCGAATTTATAATTTTTATCTTTAAATTGCTTTAGGATTTCTTCTTTTTAGGTCAAATTGTAATTTTATATGTAGAACTTTTGTTCTTGTATTAGTAGTAAATTTATTAATCTATTGTTATTGTTATTATTATTATTTAGTTATTATTGTTATTATTATTATTATTAATATTATTATCAGCAGCCAGCATCCCAACATCAAATTTACTATGGAGAGGGAAGAAAACCAGAAGCTCCCCTTCTTAGATGTGCTTTTAGATAACCATAGTAATCAGGGCATTATCACCTCGGTTTTCCACAAGAAGACTTACACTGGTCTTCTCACTAATTATTGTAGTTTTGTACCCTTTAGTTACAAATTAGGATTAGTACGTACTCTGGTTGACCGAATATTTAAAATCAATAACACTTGGGCTGGTTTTCATCTGGACGTAAACAACCTTACCAAAACGTTAAGGAAGAATTCGTTCCCTTCTAGTGTTATCGAGAATGTTGTTAGAAAATTTCTTAACAATCACTTCACCCCCGATTCCTCTCAGAGTGGTGCTCGTAAGGACAATTGTTTGTATTTTAAATTACCGTACATCGGTCCTTTTTCCATTATAACACAACGCAGAATTAGGAAATTAGTCAACACACTGTGCAGCGACCTGGAAATTAAGTTGGTGTTCACCCCGTTTAAAATCAAGAGTTGCTTTGGGGCCAAGGACCCCATCCCTGCGGGTTTACGATCGCGAGTCATTTACAAGTTTTCATGTGCAGGTTGTAGTGCCTGTTATATTCGTGAAACCAATAGACACTTTGCCACTCGCATTCGTGAACATCTTGCCTCCGACAAAAATTCTCACATCTTTAAGCACCTGAGAGGTTCTGAAAATTGTCGCTCCCTTTGTTCAGAAGATTGTTTTAAAATCCTCGACTCTGCTCCAACAAGTTTCCAATTGAAAATCAAAGAAGCCATGCACATCCTTTGGGAGCAGCCGTCATTAAATTCCCAAGTCAAACATCTTAATTTATCCCTTTCATACTAATTAGTCTCTTTTCTTAGCTTAAATAGTTCAGTGTTTGTCTTTATTCTGTTCTCGCCTTCATCCTTAATTATTCATATTAATGTCTCACTATATGACACTATTTATTGCACAACTTCATTTTATTCTGTACAACTGACGATGGATGATGTTTCATCCGAAACATGTCTGATTAAACAACATGAACTTTAAAAACATCGTTTGGTTTATAAAGGCCATATTATTATTATTATTATTATTATTATTATTGCGAATGTTTGAGACAGCGTATTCCCAGTATGAACGACTTTAGTATTTTGTGATATATTTCATTAAGATAATTTATTGCTATTCTCTCAAATGTACTCATGTAATTATTTTATAGCCGATACAAGTCTTTTATACCCAGCATATTATGTAAGTAAGTTATTTTTTTTAAATTGTGAATAAAGTTATAATAATAAAGTAGTAGTGTTGTTGTTATTATTATTATTATTATTATTATTATTATTATTAAATTGTATTTCGTGCCATTTCAGGCAAAATTATTTATAGCTTTAGCTTTCAGGAAATGCAAAAAAGTTTTAATATGCCTAACATTATTCTGGTACAAGATTTTTTTTAATAAAAACTTTAATGTGCTAGATTTCAGAGCGACTATGGCAAAAAACACAAAGCAGAAAGAAATTCCAGTACAACTGCTCCGCTCAAGCAGCTCTAAAAGACTATTCTTGTTGCCCTTGAAATAATTCAATTAAGATCGAGTTTATAGAAGCCAAGCAGAAGCCTTGCCATATTTTATTTAAAAAGATAAAAGCCCCGTTTAACAGCGGAAATTTGCGACCCGCTATGTTTAAACATCGTGACAGCTTTTTTTTTCCATTTCAAAGCCGTTCTTATCAACTATGCTGGATTACAAAAGGCTGTAAGATTGATTGCATCGTCAATGAACATCCACCTGACTTATAGTAAACATTGCGCAGTGACAGCAGGGAAACCTTTTTCGGTTGAGTCTTAATTAAGTTTTACTTCTCGGAATGTCAAATTATTTCTTCTCTAGGAGGTCAAGGAAATAATTTGTTTGTAAAAGAAGGCAGAAAAACACAACAACCTGAGTGGTTTATTCCACAACAGTCGTCTTGTTTAGCACACGAATAAAGAACTTAGTAATTTTATTTTGACCAAACTTTACTTCTGGTTTCTTAACCAAGTGAATCCTTTCACGAACTCAATCTTTCTTTATCAGAAATGAGAGAAAGAGCGAAAACTGAGTTTCAATTGATTTTAAATTAAACTTTTAAATGTTGACTTGGAGCAGCAAGTATTAAAATTCATTTCCGATTATATTAGCTATTTCGAAGCCTTGCGGATGCATTCGCTTGACGTCGTGTTTTGGGAACTCTATAGTCGACAGCACGCTTCAGAGAAACAAAGCAGCGGATCATGGCATTGAAAAACAGCACCATCATCTCTTTTATTGAGAACGAAACTGCACTGGGGCAACAGAACTGGACATGCATTTTTATTGATTCCACTGCAAATAGAATTTCTAAACTTTGCGCATATTGTTTTATTCTACTTAGCAGTTTATTCGCGAACATCTTCATTATCATCATTGTCTACAAGCATCGAGATTTACGAAAAACAATTAACTATTTCATCGTGAACATGGCTGTCTCAGATCTGCTTTTTTCGCTGGCTTTACTTCCTGCTGACATAACTCAATTGGTCACCGACTCAGGACATTGGCGCGTCAGTGTAATAAGCTCAGAATCAATTTTTTGCAAGTTGGTGTATCTCGCAAGCCAAGCGTCTGTTCTTGTTTCGGTTCAAAGCTTGGTGTGGATAGCAATTGACAGATTTGTTGCAGTGGTTTTCCCAATGAAACTTGGACTTATTTCAAGCAAGATTAGAACGATAGCCATCGTTTCTACCTGGATTTGTGCAAGCCTTGTCAAGTTACCATCTCTAATATCTTCAAAACGTATAGTACGTGGCAATGACACAGCTTGTGGAGAGACAAATATGGAATCATTTCTCTCTAACAACAACGCTTACGGGACATATCTTTGGCTTCAGTTTTGTTTATTTATCATCGTTCCGTTGGTTGTAATAACCGTTCTGTACACTGCGATAGCAATTATCTTAAACATGCGCAAGAAAGCCCTCGCAGGCCTCGCTTCAAACGCACAGCGGCATGCTACGAAGAAACGAAGACAAGCAATTAAAATGACGGTTGCTATCTTGGTGCTGTTTTATCTTTGTATCACTCCACTCACTTTGGCATATTTCATCCCAAACTGGAGACCTTCTTGTGCCATTCAGAGAGTGCTATATCTTGTGACGAGTTTCTCGCTTTACTTATCTTCCACTGTCAATCCATTTATATGTCTGTCATTTGTCGAAAGCTATCGTCGTGGACTGAGAAACATTTTATGTCCCTGTGGCAGAAAGCTGAACGGTAATGTGACACCGAAATGCGGAGAAATAAATCTCATGAAGATGAAAAGTCCCCATGGTGAAAGTTATCGACAATCTTGCGAGAATTCAAAGAGCTGTAACAAAACTTTCGATACTGTTTTGTAGAGATGTACTGTTTTGTAGAGATACGAGGCACTCTGTTTCGTTGCACTCGCCTTTTACTCGTTCTGTAAATCCTTAATTGCACTCCAATTACCTATACTTACCGTTTTCCTCTCAACCTCATCCCAGGGTCTTTTGGCCCTTCAAGAGTATGTGATGAGGTGCGGCGCGGCACGCTATGTGTACCTCCGTGTTCTGGGTCATTTTTCTCCTCTCTGCGGCCCCTCTTCGGAGAACACAACATGAAGATATGTGTCTAAGGCAATTAAGAATCTTCACTTTGAGCTTTGAGCTCCCTAGAAATGTATTAGTGCCAGAATTATCGCCGGATATTTGGATTTCCTACGACTTGCGGTCTTCGATGGCAGAAGAGCAAAATTTGCATCGTGAACAATAAGGCCTCATTAGCTGAACCCAGCGCATTGTTTACCGGGTCATGGATCGCGAATCATTGTGAAAGAGTAATCAGTATCGATCTACACAAAGGCACACTTGAGAGGCTCTGTTGTCAAGAGACAGAGACGCCCGTGCATTTACTATTTTAACACCACTGCTACATTCTGTCCACTGTTGCTAGGCGATTTAGTGTTTAAGCTAAACCCAGGACATGCTTACACTTCATCACGCCTCAATGGTCTGAAACAAAATATCACCGGATCGTGTTCGTTTGTATCCCAGTGATCAACAGTGGACCTTGTGTACTCTAAATGGAGGTCGTTGAATAATAAATCAGCTGCTTTTTTGGACTTAGTGTACGAAGTAAGAGCGGATTTGTTCGCCATATGTGAGATCTGGCTTAAAGATCATCATTCTGTGGTTTTGAGCGAGGCTAGCTTACTCCGCCCAGATATAGAACACTTATACATTGTCCGCGACCAGGCCGCAGGGGCGGCGGTACGGCATTGTTAGTCAAACAGGGTATTCAATGTCAGCAATGTTTATTCTGATGACAAAACGTTGTTTTAGTGGCTAGTCAGTTTTGGTTCTACGTGTGTGTGTGTAGATGAGGGTTGTCCAGTACACACAAACGGATTCCAATGGAATGGCACTTAATCCATTAGTATTCCATTGGTAAACGGATTCCAATGGAATGGTACTCACTCGTTTGGTATTCCATTGGTGAAATGTTATTCATTGTAAGACTAAGACTTCGAATAATTCCAATGTTCTGGTACCAATGCTACGATTGGTACAAATGGAATTGCACTTATTCGATTGGTGTTCCACTGGTGAAATGCATCTCATTATAAAGACTTAGAATATCTTCGATGGCTTCAAGTTAAGTAGGGGTGCAGTCTACTCGTCCATTCGTGCCAATGGTGCGATTGGCACCAATGGAATTGCACTTATTCGATTGGTGATCCATTGGTGAAATGCATCTCATTATAAAGACTTAGAGTATCTCTGATGGCTTCACGCTGGCTATTATATTAATTATTCTCGAAGCAAGCTGTTTGGACGAATTGACCAAACAAAAAGAAGGGTTATAAATAAGCTAACACTATCCTTGTTAGGAAATGGCTGTTCTCCGAATTTGATGTGGAAGTGGACCCTGCTGTCGCAAAGTTGAGACAACTGGACTTCATCATTAACAATGCAAACCAAAAAAGAAGTACTTGGTTTTACCACGACATAGATTACAACAAACTGTTGTATCTCAACGGCCTCCCAAAACAATGAAGTGAAGCCGCTGCGGATACGGGTCATGTGACAGTCCTAGTTCTTTTGGACCTTAGCGCCGCCTTTGAAACCGTGGACCATGACATTCTTATTCGAGGCTTCAGTCACTGCTCGGCCTACGTGGGTCAGCTCTTCAATGGTTTCGATCCTAGTTGGAAGGCCGATCGCAACAAGTTACAATTAATGTTGCTCTTTCCAAAACGTTTGGCCTAGAATGTGGGGTGCCTCTGGGTTCATGGCTTGGTCCCCTACTTTTTACTATCTATGCTAGCAAACTTTTCAGTATAATTAAATCTCACCTGTCGTCTGCACACTCGTATATAGACTCAATTATGTTTGTCATTTCTCCCCTTGGAGGGTACGTGTGAAGCTGAGGCGCTAGATGCTATGGAGACCTTCATCGTAGCTATTCGTTCTTGGATGATTAATGATAAGTTGATGTTAAACGATGATAAGACTGAGTTTCTGGTGCATTCTTCTATCTGTATAATATCCAACACATACGAAAATACCTCACAAGTAAATGTACTGAGAAACCTATTCGTGCATTTATAACCAGAGGTTAGACTATTGCAACAGTCTCCTCTATGGAGTTCATGACCATCATATGCAAACACTCCAACGTATCATGAACGATAGTGCGCGATTGATCGTTCAAAAGCCAAAGCCAAAAGATTAGAGACAGTCCTGCCGAACATTATAACCACTGTGCGTGTGTGAATGCAAACCAATTTGTAATGCAATAAGAACAGTTGAAGATATTATGGAATTTACGGAAAGATATTGTATTAACATTAAAATGATTGGTATTGATTTTAAGAAAATCAAATCAAGCTGTGTCCTTAATAATGGCTTTTCTACTGCACCTTTCTCAGTTGAAGTTGGAGTAAGGCAGGGAGATCCACTCTCTGCTAACTTGTTTGTTATTGTGTTAGAAATTTTATGTATTAGTATACCAAGGAGCAATTGAAGATATTCAAGGAATTACAGTAGATACTTAGGAGATAAAGTTAGGGTTGTTTGCTGATGATTTGACCGGCTATTTAAAGAACGATAATTCTCTTAAAAGACTTTTAGAACTTGTAGAAGCATTTGGAGAATGTTCAGGCCTCAGGATTAATCACGATAAGTCTGAAGAGATGTTACACGGAAACGCTTCTCCCTAAGAAATAACACCGAAATAAAGAAGCTTAAAATAAAAACACTCAGTAAACATTTTGGGAGTTCCCTTTACATACGACTCACGTTCTAAACAGATACCTAGTGACAAATGCCTTTTTGTATAAAATTGGCCTTGTGCCTTCTCCAGCATGTTCTTTCTGTGGAAAGGAAAACGAATCCCTCGAAAATATCTTAAAAGAAAAGAATTCCGGGCAGAAGCTAATAAATGGCTTTGCACATTAAAGGTAGATATAAATAACAAAGTAATTATGTATTCTTGCCGTTGCAAAATAACGTTTCCCTAAAGTCAAAGTTTTCATGTCTAGATTAAGGAAGATTCAAAATCTTGGATTAGTTATTGCAAAGTCAAAAAATAAGTTATCGTTTCATACAGCGAAATGGGGCAAATTTGACTCATAACCTATGCACCGAGAGTGCTGTTGAATTTTATATTATGTCTGCTGTTTACATCTGAAAAACATAAGGGTCAGTCCGTCAGTCACATGTTGTATTGTTGTGTATATGTAGGTGCGCGTGTGTGTGTATAATAAAATGAAACTATTTTTTGTATTGTGAATGATGTAGCGTAACGTGTATTGTAAGTAGTTTAATAATAATGTTTAAAATTTGTTAAGTCTTGTAAATTACTAGCAGTATGCTGCAAAAAATTAATAAAATACAAAAAAAAACTACTTCCTTGATGTTTGTAAACATGCCTTCAGTATTATTAAGACAAATGAATAACACTATTTCGACTCAAGTTTAAGAAGGAACCTACCCGAAATTCGAGTAACTATTCGGGACAAAAACATCTTCGCAAAAGAAATCAATTATAACAACATAAAATATCAAATACAAATTTTGAAGTCCATGAAAAACACTTGAAAGTACTGGTGAAATGTCACTGGTGATGAAAATTTACCTGGATTTGCACAATTACTTCTCTGAACTTTGAAATTTATTTTCTCGAGTTCCTATGGAAAATCCTTTTTGGCGTTATTTCAGGCATTTTTTACAGCTTTAGCTTTTGATAACATACATAAAAGATTTTAATATGCTTTACATTATTCTGGTACAAGGGCTTTGTCCACCAAAGATTGAATATGCTCGATTTCACAGCGAGTATGGAAATGGGAACAGAAAAAGCAGAAAGAAATTCCACGAGAAATGCAGCGCTCTATCTGCTCCAAAAGCCTATTTTTGTTGCCGTTGAATTGAATCGATTTAATTCGGATCGAGGTTATAGGAATCAAGGAGAACCCTTGGCACATTTTATTTGAAAAGATAGACGGCTCTCCGAAGAGAAGAAATTTGCGATCCGCTATATATTAAACTATCATGACAGCTTTCTCGTTCCAAAGCCATTCTTATCAACTGTACGGGATTACAAAAGGCTGTAAGATTGATTGCATCATCAATGAACATCCATCTGACTAACCGTAAATATTGCTCAATGACAGCAGGGAAACCTTTTTCTGTTGAGTTTTAATTAAGTTTTACTTCTCGGATTGTCAAATTGCTTCCTCCCTAAGAGCCTGTACAAGGAAATTACTTGTTTGTCAAAGTAGGCAGAAAAAAAAAAAACAACCTAAGTGGTAGTACAGACGTCTGTTTTTTTCCACAGCAGTCGTCTTGGTTAGTACACGAATGAAGCACACTCTTCAGTTTTTCATAAGAAAATTGTTTTCTCCGCCGAGGCTGAACATTTTTATTTTTCTGTCGATTTTAGGCTGAAAATATTCTTGTGAATCTTCTTAGATTATGGCGTGTGACATTTCTGTTTTCGAATGTATTTGGTGTCTCGATGGTATAAAAGTAATTTTGGAGCCAGCCTGCATACATTAAAGCTTGGTAATTATTATATGGCTCTGTCTCACAACTACAGAATTTGATTGGCTGCAATCGATATTCAAAACGGTCTAGATCTTTCCATCTAGACCGGCGTCTAGACCGGTAATGCTCTGCAGTGAAAAAGTTGCAAACTAACATACAAAATCCTCATAATCATCATTGTCTACAAGCTTCAAGATTTACGAGAAAACAATGAACAATTTCATCGTGAACATGACTGTGTCCCATTTTACTTCTCTCGCTGGTTTTACTTGATGTTCAGATAACTCAATTATTTCAGTTTCCAGCGTCCTTAATGTTTTTCTCATCTTCTATTGTTAATCCAGTAATTTCTCTCAGTGTCATTTGTTGAAACTTATCGTCGTGGGTTTAGAAACATTTTCATAGTGTCCCTGCGGCAGAATGCGGAAAAATAACTTGGTGGCGAAACGAGAGCAAGTGACTTTAAAAGGGCTTGAAAAACCTCCGTGAAGAAGTTTCTAAATCAAACACTCGAGACTGTGTTTTACCACGTTTCCAAACACCAAGAAGAGAGTCGAATAGACGGCGAGCAGCGAAGTAATTCTGACGAAGTTCGAGAAGGTTCGACATGTGGTGAAACACTGTCTTGAGTGTTTGATATAGCAAGACAAAAGAAATAAAATCCTAAAAATCTTTTAATTGAGAGCAGACCCCCTCTTCAACTCATTAGCAATTCATCAGTCGGAACCGTAACAACCTGACATACACCGCCTGCGTTTCTCAACAAGGCTGTTCGAAATCGTGTTGTTTTGAAATGATTCAGTGCCTGATCGAGGTTAGGGACCAGATGAGACAAAAAATATACTGTTTAGCAAAATGCGAAAGTTTCCGACCTGCTTTTAACCATTCATACCAGCTTTCTCATCTCCGGTTGATCCTCTTATCCACGTTATTTGATGAACATTCATCTTTGTTGTCCTAACTCAACGCCACTGATCAGGGAAAGCCTTTTTCTATTAATTCTTAATTAAGCTTTATTGCTCGGAATGTCAAATTACTTCCTCTCTAAGAGATAAAAGAGATTATTTGTTTGCAAAAGTAGGCAGAAAAAATTAGTTTCTCCCACAGTAATTGTATTGTTTAGTACAAGAATACTCCACACAGTCATGTTATTTCTGGGAACCTTTACTTTTAGGCTGTACATCAAATAAATCGTTTGGCCGATTCAGTTTTTCTTCATTAGAAATTAGTGAGATAAAACTACATTACAATGGCTTTTAAATTAAACCTTTGACTGATGACATTGAACCGGTAGAATTAAAATCCATTTCCGATTAAATTGCGACGAAGGATGTATTCTAACCTCTGCTAAAACGCTCGCGCCAACAGTACGCAGCTGAAAAGCAAAAGAGGAAATCATGGAAAACAACAACACAATCTCAGTAACTGGCAATGAAACTACACTTGGGCAACAGAACTGGACATGTTTCAACGTTGAATCGAATGCACAGAGAATTTCTAAAGTTTGCGCATTTTGTTTTATTCTACTGGGCAGTTTTTTCGGGAACATCTTTGTCATCGTCATCGTTTACAAGCGTCGAGATTTACGAAAGACAATGAACTATTTCATCGTGAACATGGCTGTCTCAGATCTGCTTTTCCCACTGGTTATAATTCCTGACCAAATAACTAAAATAGTCACTGACTCGTGGCATTGGCACGTCAGTGGAATCTTAGGATTGACATTGTGCAAGTTGCTTTATTTCGCAAGCTCGGTATCTCTTTTTGTTTCTGTTCAAAGCTTGGTGTGGATAGCAGTTGATAGATTTGTCGCTGTGGTTTTTCCATTGAAATTTGGGCTGATTTCAAGCAAGATACGCACAACAGCTATAGTTTCTACGTGGATTTTAGCAGGCGTTTTCTATTTTCCATCGTTGATAACTTGGGAGCTTGTTGAACATGGAAATAGCACGTATTGTAGTCCAGTGAAATTAAAATCAATTTTTCCTAGCAAGGAAGCTGGTGAGGTATATTACTGGCTTCATGTAACCATCCGCTTTTTGGCTCCGTTGTTTGTGGTAACCATTTTATACATTGCAATAGTGATTTCCTTAAAAAGGAGGAGTAAAGCCCTCATGAATGTCGCACAATGTGAACGACAACATTCGGTAAAGAAGCGAAGACAAGCTACTCAAATGGCGGTTGCTATCTTAGTGCTGTTCTACATTTGTGTTATTCCTTACACTTTGTTACGTTTCGTTACTTTTTGGGAGTCTTCCTGTGCTTTTTTGAAATCTTTTTCCTTTATATCAATTTTGATGTTTTTCTCATCTTCTGTTGTCAATCCAACAATTTGCCTCTCATTCGTAGAAAGTTACCGTCGTGGATTGAGAAACATTGTGTGTTATTTCTGTGGAATGCGGGATAATAAGAGGATGAAACGAGAACGAATTGCTCTAAAAGGAGTCAGGAATCTTCCTGGTGAAAACTGTCAACGAACTTCCAAAGACACAGAAAACTTCCAAGAAACATTTACTTGACATGGGACGAGACCGGCATGGCGGACGGACGCACTTTTTAGAGCTCCGTCCTTAGCCCGTATTTCCCTTCTAGCGAAACAGTTTCTGTTCGTAGAGCTACTTGTTTCTCGATTAGAGCAGACAGTTAACATGGTACATGGGAAATAAGAAGAGAAAAAAGAGATCCAGCAGCCCTAAAGCTTCACAAACCGGCAACGCGAAGCTTCCACGTGTAAATAGCAAGAACATGGATTCATCAGACAACACTCTTTCGCCGGTAACTCTCAATGCTATCATGGATACTCTTAGTTCCCTTGGCGAAAAAATGGACAACAACTTCAAGACGCTTAGAGAGGAAATGGAAATTTTCAAGCAGGATTTAAAGGCCGAAGTCCAAGTGTTAAGAAACACTGTGTCCGAATTAGAAATGGCCGCACAAATGTCTTCGTCCAAAATTGAATCTCTTGAGGCGAGCAACAAGTCGCTGTCGATGTCACTGGCCTCTCAGGTAAAAGAAATTGCTACGCTACGAGCAGAATTAAAGAAGCAAAAAGAAAAGGTTTTACATATGGAAGAGTACTCGCGGAGAGAAAACTTAATATTCAGAAACATCCCTGAACGCCCAAGCGAGAACTGTAGAGAGCTGATCTTCGACATCATGACCAAAGAAATGGACATAGAAACAAGTCAAATGCGTTGTCATGCGGTACACAGGATGGGAAAATCCATTCAAGGCAGACCTCGACCGATTATTGTCAGATTTTTGTGCAGGGAAGACAAGGAGGTTGTCTTTCGAAAGAGGAATCTACTAAAAGAATCTATTCACTTCCCAGATGCGTACATAACCCTAGATTACCCGAGTGAAATCCAAGATGAGAGAGCTGTTCTAATCAAAGCGATGCTGAAAGCCCAAGCAAGCGGCACACAAGCGAAAGTCATCGGAAGAACTCTAAAAATTGGAAGTGCGAGCTACACAAGCAAGAATGTACCCAAAGAACTATTAGAGTAAGTTTATCTTAACGATACTTGAGCTTAGTACCTTTGAAGCGGGCAAGGCAATTAGGGATGCTCTAGAGAACGCAACGCGAAAAATAATTTTGTGAGGGGAGGGAAAAGGGTAAGAAGGTCATTGTGTCAGTAAACTGCTCTCTGTTCTTTTTTTTCTTTGACAGAGAATTAGCATGATCAGGTCAAAATGGACCTTAATTTTAGTTAGTTGGAATATTTTTCTGTTAGTATTTGTTATTCATCGTTTCAATTTAATTCCTGTTGTTTACCTTTTTAATTTCTTTCCTACAATGCTACAACGCTACATACTTGACATGAAGTTAGCATATTATAGGAGACAAAATTTATTATGCTCAACATTCACATGCAAAGATCAAGTGTTCTCGCACCTCTTGAAACAATGATACAAAAGAATTATATAGAATACCAGAGGGAATTTGAAACCAATTTTTAATATGAACGACTTAAAAACATTTCAAATCAAAATTGTCACCCTTAATGTTAGAGGTTTAAACGGGTCCACTAAAAGGCGGTCAATTTTCAGATGGCTACACAATCAAAAAGCACATTTCTATTTTCTGCAAGAAGCTTACAGCGATGAAAAAACAAAAGCTTCGTGGGAAGCAGAGTGGGGTGGAAAGATTTTCTGTAGTCATGGAACAAAACACAGCAAAGGTGTCATGATTTTACTGAACCCAAAGTATGACATCGATGTGATAAAATTCGAGAAAGACAACCAGGGAAGATTAATTGTTCTTGATACAAAAATGAATGGCGCAAACTTAGTGCTAATGAACCTTTACGCTCCAAACGACAGTTCTCAACAGGTACAGTTTTTCGAAAAGGTTATGAATAGGCTCTCAAATTACGCGGATGAAAACATTATAATTGGCGGTGATTTGAACTGTCCTCTCACTGAGTTGGACAAAATAGGAGGGAAACCTGTAGAAAATAAAAAGCGTGTTAGGGATAAAATTTCCCAATTGTCAAATCTATACTCTTTGCAAGACGTTTGGCGTGAAATGAATCCCAAAGAGAAACAATTTACCTGGAGAGACAAAGCATATAAAGTCCAGTGCAGGTTGGATTATTTTCTAGCATCTCCAAACCTTGTTAACCTTGCTAAAGAGTGTAGTATTGTCCACGCACCAGGGTCTGACCACTGCGCTGTTAAACTATTTATTCAGTCAGACTCTCTCAACAAAAAAGCTGGGCCGGGATTTTGGAAATTTAACTCATCGCTACTAGAGGATGAAGAGTATATTAATGAATTTAAAGCAAACATTGAAAACTACAGAAATAAATACTTATATTTAGACGACAAAGGACTTAGATGGGACCTAATGAAAATGGAAGTGCGAGGCTTCACTATCGCTTACGCCAAAAGAAAAGCTAAAAAGAAGAGGAATGAGGAAAAAAAGTTGCAGGAGCAGCTGAATGAGCTATTGGCCCAGTCTGCACAATGTAAAAATAATCCACTTTTAAGAACAAAGATACAGAGTACACAAATGCGCCTCAAACGAATAACAGACCAAAAGGTAATGGGAGCTATCTTAAGAAGCAAAGCAAGATGGGTGGAATACGGTGAGAAAAACACCAGATATTTTCTAAACTTAGAAAAAAAAAAGGGTGAGAAGAAAACCATCACCAAAATTGAAATTAAACGATGAAATGGAAACTGAAGATCAGGAGATCATTCTAAGGGAAGAGGAGAACTTTTACAGAGTTTTATATGAATCGAGTAACATCAATATGGCAACACCAGAAAGCAAGACTTTCTTTGAAAACGAGCTCATTAAACCATTAAGCGACGAGAACGCGAATATTTGCGAAGGAAAAATAACTAACGAAGAGTGCAAAAAAGCCTTAAATGAAATGGGAATAGGTAAATCTCCGGGCTCAGACGGCCTTACTTCTGAATTTTATAAGCGATTCTGGGATGAAGTTGGTGATGATGTCGTACAAAGTATCAACAACGCCTTTGATAAAGGAGAATTGTCGATTTGTCAGAAAAGAGGCATCATCACTCTTCTACCAAAGAAAGACAAACCCACCGATGTCCTAAACAACTTACGTCCAGTTACTTTGCTAAATGTGGACTATAAAATTGCTACCAAAGTAATAGCAAACAGATTAGCAAAAGTACTCCCAGACATAATAAGTCCAAATCAAACTGGTTATGTGAAGAATAGATACATTGGCGAAAATGTCAGACTTATTTTTGACGTTATTGACTATACCAAAGCCAAGCAAACACCAGGCATCGCTCTTTTTCTTGACTTTAAGAAAGCTTTTGATTCAATCGAATGGGAGTACTTGCACAAAGTCTTGGATGTTTTTAACTTCAAGCAAGATTTCAAAAGATGGGTTAAAGTGTTTTACACCGATATTTCTAGCTGTGTTACAAACAATGGTTTTGCATCCACTTTTTTTAACCTTAAACGCGGAGTACGACAAGGCTGCCCGTTATCAGGACTCCTGTTCGTTCTAGGTATAGAACTGCTTAATCTTGCATTTCAAACGAATAGCAACATCAAAGAAATAAAGGTCGGAGACAACGAAATAAAAAATACCCTATATGCAGATGACACTACTCTTATTCTCAGAGATCTAGATTCAGTGCTGACGTCACTTGAGATATTAGAAAATTTCAAAGGATGCTCAGGCTTACAACTGAATAAATCAAAAACGGAGGCCATGTGGCTGGGCTGCTGGGCAACAAGGATCGACACACCTTTCGAGTTTCGCTGGCCAGAAAATTCTGTTTATGCTTTAGGTATCCATTTCTCCAACGATAGAAGCAAATGTGAAAGTCTCAATTTTGATAAGAAACTGGAAGATTTGAAAAAAATTCTTAATTCCTGGAAAAGGAGGAAACTGACTCTGCTCGGGAAGATCAACATTGTCAAGTCACTTGGGTTGTCTAAACTAATATACAACGCTTCAGTTTTACCATTACCTGAAAATTTCAGCAAAAGGGTTGATAAAACCATATTGGATTTTATATGGGATAACAAACCACATAAAATTAAAACAAACACATTAATTGGAGACAGGAATCTGGGCGGATTAAAAATGACTGAGTTTGAGTCGATGAATAAAGCCTTGAAAGCTTCATGGGTGAGAAGATTCAATACAGAGGGGAACGCACCGTGGAAAATCATCCCAAATTACATGACACGACACCTAGGCGGTTTTACGTTCTTAATATCATGCAGTTATAAAACCAAAGAACTCAGTTTGAAAAACATCCCTTGCTTCTACTCAGAAATTCTAAATTATTGGGAAATGATAAAAAAAATCAAAGCTGAAATAGATCAAGAAAAAGCAGATCCATATGACGCCATAATATGGAACAACCATGAAATAAAAATCGCAACTAAGCCAATATTTTATGAGTCTTGGCACAAGGCGGGTGTTACAAAGGTTAAACACCTCTTAAACCCTAATAGTGGAAAATTCCTAACGTATCAAGAATTTGTCAATCTGTTCAAAGTTAAATCCAGTTTCACAGTGTACTACGGCCTTCTCAGTGCAATTAAAAATAAATGGAAAATTTCTACTACCGGTAGACAGAGGCAAACAGGGAAACAGAACTGGTACGACAATGAAGAAAATCTTTCCAACGCTGCTCTGCACAAAATAATTGTTGAGAAAAAATATCAATCACCTACCAATGAAAACCGAATTATTGGTTACGGAGTGGAGCCTTCTGAAATCCAAAAACTATATAAATGGCCTTTTTCTGTTACGAAAAATACAAAGTTAATAATGTTTCAATTCAAAATAAACCATAATATCATCTACACTAAAGACAAACTGAAAAGAGCAAACATAACACCTGATGATATATGCTACCTATGTAAAAGTGAACAGCATACAATCCAACACATGTTTTTAAAGTGTTCCCATGTAGCTTTATTTTGGAATGAATTTTTTGACTGGTGGTCGCAAGTCACTAGTGAAAACATTCAGTTACCAGACTCAACAATTTTATACGGACCTACAAACCCACTCAAACACCATCAACCCCTAAGCTTGGCTTTGCTGGTGGCAAAATACTTCATTTATAAATGTAACCTTAATGAACAATCGTTACTCTTCTCACTGTTTAAAATACAATTTCGAGAAAATATAATGACTGAAAGATACATTGCAATAAAAAAAAAAACTGCCAAGCTCTTTAATGAGAGATGGAAATGCCTTATATTAAAAGACTTTGTTCCAGAAATTTTGCCACCTCCAATGTCTCAATAGGAAAAATTAATTTACTTACTTTGTGTCAACGCTGTCATCAGGGTTTTCAAATTTCTAATCAGTAGCGACTAGCATTAATTTATTTCTATATCTGTTGTAGTCCTTAAAGTGTTGTCAGTTTTCTTTTTACATGGAATTTACTTTGCTCTATGTTTCATTGTATTGTAAGAGTTTTTCTTTTAACGAATAAATAAACAAATAACTAAAAAAAAAAAAAAAAAAAAAAAAAAAGAAACATTTACTGATACTGTTCAGTAGGTTATTATCATAGGCCGCATTCTGTTAGATCTAAACTGAAAATTTAACATATGATTCCTAGAGGAAGAGCAGATGTATACTGAAATTGTGTTCAGCAGATTATCGAAAATTCAGGTTTATCCGTGTTAGGATGAATGTCTATTTTTATGCTTAAGTTTTTTCAGTTCCTTACTCAGTCCATTCACGGGAAAGCCAGTGAAAGACTCTTTCAGTGAAGAAAGATTATTGAATTAAAACGTTCAGATGAAACATTATGTTCGGAGGAGTCAACTATTATATCCTCTATTCAGTATTCTATTTGCCAGTGGTTGTATTTATACACAAGCGCATAGCTACTGTAATTCTACACCTTACTTGAATTTGTTATATTCTAGTGCTGCTCAAGTAATGCGATTTTGGTTTTACTTCCTGTTCAGATAACTCAATTGGTCACCGAGTCATTGCATTGGCACGTCATTGGAATCATTGGGTCCATTCTTTGCAAGTTCTTTCACTGCATTTCGCAAGCTCGGTGTCTCTTTTTGTTTCTGTTCAAAGCTTGGTATGGATAGCAATTGACAGATTTGTCGCCGTTGTTTTTTTCAATAAAACTTGGCCTTATTTCAAGCAAGATTCGGATAATAGCTATAGTTTCTACCTGGATTTTAACAGGCGTTGTCTATTTTTCATCGCTGGTAATTTCGGGACTGGTTCAACGTGGGAATAACGCGTTTGTAGCCTAGACAGCAAACATCAATCTTTCCCATCAAGGAAGCTAGAGAAGGATATTACTGGTATCACCGTGTGACCAGCCGCTTTATCGCTCTGTTATTTCTGATAACCGTTTTGTATTTTTGTAGTGTTACTCAAGTAATTTCATTTTACTTTTTCTTGTTAATCTAAGGCTGCACTTAAAATAAGGTCAATCATACTTCAAATTAATAGTATGCAAAAGAACTTTTACATGTAAATCTAGCAGGGTAGAAATTTGCAGATGTCTCGTTAGCACACTAGGCAGCGAGTCAGTCTCATGATCTAACTTAGATATCTGAAGGACGTTAGTTCGATCTTCACACAGAGTTTAATTTGTTTGATTTCACGATGTCGCTTTTTTAGCCCATTGAAAACATAAAACGGGTTAATGTACCTAACGGCTACCTAACTCACAGAAGTAATATAATTTATGGTGAAATTGTAAATTCCTTTTTCGTTCAATACAAAAGGTACCTTTTTAATATCCGAGGTAATTACATAAGAGTGAACTGACGCTTTTATATTATTCCTGCACCTGTCCACTAAACGTAGTTTTAACTTCCGCCTGTCAATAAAATCCTTTAGTGTCGTGACAGGTCGAGAGCGTCACCAACATCTTTGTTAACTTTGAGCTGATAACGAAACCTTTTTTACTAAGATTTTAACTAATTATATTGCCTTTAAAATGAAATGTCTCCCAGTGCAAGAATAAAACTAAAACCTTAGTAATCACTTCAGCCAATCACAAATGACATAGACAATGCAGTGAACTAAAGAAGATTCGAAGTAGATACTTATAGGTGACGCAGCACGCGGAAAAACTTGCGAGACTGAATAATAAGTTTTGATTAGATGAAAAAGTGACGCCAATTATTTTGGCCAATCTTGTAGCGTACCCAACCCATGCAAAACCAATTACCTTTCGGAACTCAACTGAAAACCGCCATCTGACATCTGTGCCACGATTGTCGTCGTCTTCCTAAAAAGTCGGAAATGTGAAACTAGTAACTTTTGGCCACCTTTCCACGCGCAAAGCTCCGAGCAACTGAGCCTCTTTTCACAGAAAGCGCCTTTACCGATTTTTATGCATTTCTTGGACCGAACTTATCTCGCATCTTATTGGAGACATGTAAAACTCTGGTCAAGGTGTTTATGGGCCACTTCATGGCTTTTGCTTTCATTTGCTCTGTTACTTGCAATCTGATTCGGTTCCTTCCTTAGATGTCAAGGACATTTTTTCTGTCGAATAAGCGTAGAAACCTGAACTTAAAATATAGAAAGTCGTTGCAAAACGATTCTTTAAACAATGACAATGAAATATTTTGAACTGATATTTCTTATTCCGTTTGTAGTAAAGCTACTGCGAACTTAACAAATAACTTGGGATGAGAGCAAGCTTGTTTAACCTGCGCCTAAAGATTTTTTGTTTCATCTGTGCCGACGCTGGGTTGCCCGAAATTAGATATTTGGCATTTTATTTACTTTCAATTATGAAGTCTTCAGTAACTATTATCTTTTGTAAACCAGCTGGTCTGGGCAAAGAAAGAATCTTTTACCCATACCTAAATGTTATTTGTTTTAAATGTTCCGACGTGTTCCATTGGTGGACCGAAATGAGATAGTACATTTAAGGACTATCTTTTGTAAATCATCTGCCTAAAGCAAAGAAGGAATCTTAATTTAGCAAATAATAGCAGCCAAAGCCCTGTATCATGTTTTGAGAGCAAGGTTTTTAGCCAATCAGGGGCACAGAGAATCCAATCTAAGTTTCAATGTCACTACGAAAGAAGAAAGCTTTTAAAACCAGTAGGACTGCATTTTATTTCCAAATAAACTGTCTTTACAGATGTCTTAATGTATTAAAGGCTGTGTGGGTTAGCATCGACAGTGCAGTTCGATTTAAAAAGCAAAGCCTTAGGCCATGTTACTAACATCGAATTCGACGATTTCTGTTTTTCGCAATCAAACTGCGCTTCCCCAAAAAAACTCGACATGTGCCTTTGTTGATTCGACTGCAGAGAGAATTTCCAAACTTTGCGCATATTGCTTTATTCTACTGGGCAGTTTATTTGGAAACATCTTCATAATCATTATTGTCTACAAGCGTCGAGATTTACGAAAGACAATGAACTATTTCATCGTGAACATGGCTGTTTCAGATCTGCTTTTCGCACTGGTTGTAATTCCTGATCAAATAACTAAAATAGTCACTGGCTCGTGGCCTTGGCACGTAGATTGAATCTTAGGATCGACATTGTGCAAGTTGTTTTCTTTCGCAAGATTGGTGTCTCTTTTTGTTTCTGTTCAAAGCTTGGTGTGGATAGCAGTTGATAGATTTGTCGCTGTGGTTTTTCCATTGAAATTTGGGCTTATTTCAAGCAAGATACGCATAACAGCCATAGCTTCTACGTGGATTTTAGCAGGCGTTTTCTATTTTCCATCGTTGATAACTTGGGAGCTTGTTGAATTTGGAAATAGCACGTATTGTAGTCCAGTGAAATTAGAATCAATATTTCCTAGCAAGGAAGCTAGTAAAGTATATTACTGGCTTCATGTAACCATCCGCTTTTTGGCTCCGTTGTTTGTGGTAACCGTTTTATACGCTGCAATAGTGATTTCCTTAAAAAGGAGGAGTAAAGCCCTCATGAATGTCGCACATTGTGAACGACAACACTCTGTAAAGAAGCGAAGACAAGCTACTCAAATGGCGGTTGCTATCTTAGTGCTGTTCTACATTTGTGTTATTCCTTACACTTTGCTAGGTTTCGTTAATAGTCGGGAACGTTCTTGTGCTTTTCAGAAATCTTTTAACTCTACATCAAGTTTGATGTTTTTCTCATCTTCTGTTGTCAATCCAACAATTTGCCTCTCATTCGTGGAAAGTTACCGTCGTGGATTGAGAAACATTGTTTGTTATTTCTGTGGAATGCGGGATAATAAAAGGGGGAAACGAGAACGAATAACACTAAAAGGAGTCAGGAATCTTCCTCCGTGTTGAAAACTGTCAACGAACTTGCAAGGACACAGAAACCTTCCAAGAAACATTTTCTGATACTGTTCAGTAGGTTATCATCATAAGCCGCTTTCTTTTAGATCTAATAGGAAGAGCAGATGTACTAAAATTGTCTTCAGCAGATTATCGAAAATTAATGTATATCAGTTTTAAGATGAATGTGTATTTTTATGGTTAAGTTTTTCAGTTCCTCATTCAGCCCATTCACTGGAAAGCCAATGAACCAAAAGAAAGACATGCTGCTCTTTCATATTTAATCAGATAGCTTCGATTTGCGCTTCGGTGTCTCACAAGGAAGCTGTCGAGGTCCGTTTCCTTTTGTGGTTTACGCCTCGAAGCTCTTCGAGATAAAACAAGTGCACCTACCTGATGCTCATTGCTTTGCTGACGGCACTCAAATCTATTTGTCTTTTAAAACCAACAGTCCGACGGTTCAGACAGAGGCGGTGTGCGCCATGGAAAAATGCATTAGTGACTGAAGAAAATGGATGTACCAGGACAAACTAAAAATTAATGATGATAAGACTGAATTTCTTGTTATCGGATCTAAACAGCAGCTGTTGAAAATTAATCATTTTACGGTCCCTGTTGGCACAACAGACACATGATTAAGCCCGTGTCTGAAGTGCGCAATCGTGGCTCATGCTTTGACTCTAACTTTTCCATGTCGACCCATATTTCCAAGTCTTGTAGCGCGAACTTTTTTTGCCTTCACAATATTAAGCGAATAAGTAAATTTTTAGCTAAAGATAAATTAGAAATGGTTCTGTACGCTTTCGTTACAAGCAGAATTGACTATTGCAATGGAATTCTTTAGGGACTTCCAGTTTGTGTAATAACTAAACTTCAGAGAGTACAGAACGCAGCAGCTAGGTTACTAACTTCAAGCTGCAAATATGACGATATTACGGCCGCTTTGCATGAATTTTACTGGCTGTCAGTTAGGTATAGAATACATTTTAAAATTTTACTTTCAACTTTTAAAACACTGAATGGTATGGCACCAGCTTATAGCGATTTAATTAATGTAAGAAAGCACGCACACTATTCACTGCGCTCTAATTCAGGCACTATTCTATTACATCCAGCAGGGAAAATGAAAAACATATTTTGGCGACCGATCTTTTGTTATAGCTGCACCTACACTGTGGAACGCACTCCCTGCAAGCCTGCGCAATATTGATTCTATTTTATCTTTTAAATCTTGTCTTAAGACATTTCTTTTTAAGTTAGCTTTTAGCTTTTTTAGCTCTTAAATTACTTGGTAAATTTATTTTATGTACATCTTTAGTATATTTTAGTATCTTAATGTGCTTTCGATCATTGTATTTTAAAAAGCGCAATATAAATCGATAAATTATCAATTATTATTACGGACGATAATAACGTTTAGATCAATCTTTGTGTCCGGATAAGTCAACTATTATATCCTCTGAAATGCACTATTCAGTATTTTATTTGCCAATGATTGTATTTTCGCAAGCTCATAGCTACTATAATTCTACACCTTTCGTTAATTTGTAATATTGTAGTTTTGCTCAAGTAATTCTGTTTAAGTTTATCTTGTTGTAATTAATCTAAGGCTGTACGTTACAATAAGGTCAATTATTATTCAAATAAATAGCTTGCAACAGAACTTTTACATGTAAATCTGACAATCTAGAAGTTTATAGATGCCACGTTATTGCAGTAGACAGCGCGTCAGTCTCATAATATAAGTTAGATTTCTGCTCCTGCAATTTCCACATCTATCGATTTTCGCGATCTGATAAAGGGGAGGTTGATGTGTATCGTTTTATGTCCAAACATAGTTCAGATCACTATGTGCTTGTTTGTCCCGATCCCTTTTCACACCTCCCCATTGACGCGTCATCACGCATGAAGTTGATGCATACAAGGACAGATTTTAAGTTACACAGCACAATTTGACACTACTTTGAGAAATAAAGGTTACTGTAAGTATTGGAACGCGCAAATAGATAAATCACTGCGTAAAATATGTCACTATGAACAGAATATGCCGCAGCATTACTATCCTTTAGATACCCTAGTGAAATCTCAGAGTGGGAGGTTTCACACTGCACGATTCATCTTGGGTGTTCATTTTATTTACTTTCAATTATGAAGTCTTCAGTAATATTATAGCCAATTTATAAGTAATATAAATTTAAGTTAATGTGAACAACCATGAAAGGGAGGTCAGAGAAGTTATATGATCCATGTAGTCTTGATGTGCATTTCTGTCACGCAAAATTCCTGTGTGACAGACATTTTCCCATTGTGTTGAAAGTTCAAATTCCCCCTTCACGTCATTATGGCGTGTTATTCACAGGCCAATCACATCTATGCTTTCCCAGTATGTCAATCAAGACCATGCGGCACTATCTTTCATCTGTAGTTCACTTCAAGTTCTCTGACCTCTCAGAGTGTTGTAAAAAATTCCCGCCCACCCAAACAAATTTGGCTCTCTTTAAGCGTAGTGTTAACAATTAAGTATAGTTCTATCACCTGTGTTGCCATGCATAATCTTACTTCTAGGCAGCAGTTGTAGTTGTAGTTCCAGCTTAGTGCTGTTGGACTTGAGCAGCATACTTGCTCATTGAGACATTGTTACAATTGTTCCTGTTAATGTCATGCCGAGTGCTGTTATAAACCATGCACGCTTATTGAACTTTATTTACTAATGTTATAACATTAACTTGTAGCAGGCACCAGCTGCCTTCTGTAATTTGCTCTGTGCTTCGGGTCATCACATTATGACCATCGATTTTTAGCTTAACAGGCTTAAAGCTGTTTGATTGTTTGGAGTTTTAGAATAAATAAACTATGGGAAGGGATGAAGTGCTCCATATAGTTCGCCCCTTTGCCCCATAGACTCACATGGCCAGCTATCGTGGCAGAAAGGGCCCCCTCAGATAGCCTTGTTACTAAGGAACCAAACCTCTGTTGTTTGTTCTGATTATTTCCAGGGGGCCTGGGAATTAGGACCCCAGAGAGAGGATGAGGACCTCTCTGTAGTCTGGGGACTAAAGGGACCCCTGGAAAAGAGGGAGAGGATTATGACCTCTCAGGGCCTGGGGATTAGGACCCCAGAGAGAGGATTAGGACCTCTCTGCAGCCTGGTTGTTGTTGGTTAATAATGTTCATAGTGTTTACGTCCTCTCATTGCCAACCACCTGACACGTGTCATCCTGTAAGAATCCTATTGGCAACTCGAGCACTTCATCCCCTACCCCTTTTCTCCCATCAAACGTTGTTGTTGTCTTCTTTGATTTCATGGGTTGGGAGCATTAAAAGCACTGTAATGTAAAGCGCATTAGATCATATACCTATGTATTTTGCGCTATATAAATAATAAAGTTATGTTATGTTATTATCTTCAGTTGTAAACCAGTTGGTCTTGGCAAAGAAAGAATCTTTTACCCATACCTATATGTTAGTTGTTTTAAATGTTCCGACGTGTTTCATTGAAAACCGAAATGAGATAGTACACTTAAGTACTATCTTTTGTAAATCACCTGCCTTAAGCAAAGAAGGAATCTTAATTTAGCAAATAAAAGTAGCCAAAGCCCTGTATCATGTTTTGAGAGCAAGCTTTTTAGCCAATCAGGGGCACAGAGAATCCAATCTAAGTTTCAATATCAGAAAGAAAGAAGGAAAGCTTTTAAAACCAGCAGGAATGCATTTCATTTCTAAATAAACTGTCTGTACGGATGTCGTAATGGATTAAGGGCTGTGCTCATCGATAGTGCAGTTCAATTGAAAAAGCAAAGCCTCAGGCCATGTTACTAACATCGAATTCCACTTACCGTAAATATTGCTCAATGACAGCATGGAAACCTTTTTCTGTTGAGTTTTAATTAAGTTTTACTTCTCGGATTGTCAAATTGCTTCCTCTCTAAGAACCTGTACAAGGAAATTATTTGTTTGTCAAAGTAGGCAGAAAAAAAAAACAGCCTACGTGGTAGTGTAGAAGCCTGTTTCTTTCACAGCAGTCCTCTTGGTTAATACCAAAATGTAACACACCCTTTTTTCATAACAAAATTGTTTTCTCCGCCGAGGCTGAACATTTTTATTTTTCTGTCGATTTTAGGCTGAAAGTATTCTTGAGAATCTTCTTAGATTATGGCGTGTAACAGTAGTGTAGTAATGGAGCAGATCGCCGCATTTCCGGATTTTACTCATTTTTAGCGTAGTTAGCGTAGTTAGCGTAAGATGCGTTGTTAGCGTTGGTAGCGTAAGATGCGTAGTTAGCGTAGTTAGCGTAGTTAGCGTAGTATGCGTTAGATGCGTAAGATGCGTAGTTAGCGTTGGTAGCGTTGGTAGCGTAGTTAGCGTAGTATGCGTTAGATGCGTAAGATGCGTAGTTAGCGTTGGTAGCGTTGGTAGCGTTGGTAGCGTAAGATGCGTAAGATGCGTAGTTAGCGTTGGTAGCGTTGGTAGCGTTGGTAGCGTTGGTAGCGTAGTTAGCGTAGTATGCGTTAGATGCGTAAGATGTGTAAAATGCGTTGGTAGCGTAAGATGCGTTGTTAGTGTAAAATGCGTAGTTAGTGTAAAGTGCGTTGTGTGCGTAGGATATAGTAAAAATTAGATATCCTACTCTGAAATGACATTTTAGCGTAGTTAGCGTAAGATGTGTGGGCAGTGTACGCATTTTAGTCGTACTAGCGTGACTGACTATCATACATCTTTAAATATTTATCAATAATTGGGCTATTATCAATGACAAAATTGTCAACGCTTGTCATTTGATTAATTAAACTTTCTCGGTTAAGATCACCAGAGCGCATCGCTTCTCGAATCATTATTAACAAATGCTGGTAACTTTGGTAGGCATAGATGCAATTTTGAATTTTTAAGTCTAAACCTTTGCGTTCCATGTATCCTTTAACTAACAATGCCACTGTACTAATCGCTATTAGACTAATACCTCCTGTTGCAATAGCGCTAGCAATTCCACCTGAAGCGGTTATGACAGAGAGTGAATTACCAACGAATTTGAGCAATTTGTATCTTTTGTAAGCCCTTTTATAAGCCCAACATTTCCTATGATAGCCTAGATAATACGATTTTAGTTCGTCTACATCATCAGCTGATAATTTGTCTGAAATATGATTCCAATCGAAAATATTCCTCATTATATTATTTAATTATATTTTTAAATTGCATAATTAAAAACTATCATAGCCCATTTGGACAAGATAAATTTTCTAAAATGCGTGACAAAAAATGACAAAACCCTGGTCGGGGGTGCTCGGTGGCTGTTACTTGCCTAGTCTCGGCTAGGACTTTCGCGCCGCTGACAAGGCGGCTGTCTCTCTCTCGCGTTTGAGATCCCGAGGGACCTCTGAGCACCCCCAGTTATCTACTGGGCCGGGACGGGTTCACCCGAGGGTTATCACCGTAGACGGTCTCACCCTACTATCCCTAACAAGCGCCTGCACGTGCCGTATCAGGATTCAGGGGCGGCCATTCCCCACCTCCAACAGCACCACCATTTGCTCGCTGTTTCTCTATTAATTCAAATGGAGTATTTATATTGCACCAACCCGGTTTTCTCGAGCATGTGGTGCACTTTTTTTCATCCACCCACGCTTCATATATCAGACAAGCTTCATCCACCCATGCGCATCAGGCAAGCAATTAATTTAGCGTGGGTGGATGAAGCGTTTCAAATATCTGACGTGTCAGAAACTCATTTGCATCAGACACGCTTCATATATTTTCATACTAGACATCAATTTCGACCAATAAGTTTACCATCGCGTGTGTTACGGATGACTTCGATGTTTTGCTTCGAAAATTGATTCTGTCACCAGCTTTTATCGTAATCGGATCGCTGAAAATAGTGTGATTTGACCATTCATCCGCAGGTTTGGTAATTTTTACACCTTTATCAGCACCATTGAGAACTAACCCGACTATCACTTCAGATGCTTGCCTATTACCAGCGCAAGCACAATTTTACCGTCTACAGGACTAGGCCAACCATATTGCTTATTTTTTTCACTTCCATTACCGAAACTCCATTGGAGACTACTTTTAATCAGTGGTCCATTTTCTTCTGCGTAGACGGTGATGAACGGGTACGTATTAGCTGCTAAATTATTATCTTGCGGCTTAGTCTCTAAATCATTGTAATCGACTTTGCCTTTTAATGCATCATTGAATTCGATTGCTAAGGTTCCTAAATCAGTAATTAAAGCGTAATCCTTTAAAGCAGATGAGTTGGCTTTTTTAGTTAGTTCATTATTAACGTATGTAGTAGCCGCTTTTGTCTTTAATAAATCAGAGACGAACTTTTTAGTCACTGCATCATGGTAATCCATTGGAGCGGAAATGTTAGTTATTCTCTTGTTTTGTAAATCGAAATGGTTGTCTGGAGTTGTTTTGAAGCCTATTCCTTTTTTAACCTTTTCTCTTCTTGATGGTTTGTCATGTTGTCCATTACTATGACCCATATATATTTATTTATATTTTTATATAATAGTTCCTTCGCTCTTTTCAAATTCTTTCACATTTTCAAATGCAATACTATTATTATCCCAAACATTCTTTGTTAATAATCCTCTCTTTTTAGTGAAAGGATTATCTTCCACATTTACTCTTAATAGTCCCAGAGGACTACTAAAATTATTAATAATAATTGGTTCACTTATTCCACTAAAAATTAGGTTCATATGACGGTCTTTTACCCAAAGCCAAAACCAAACTTGCTTTCCTAAAGAATTATTTGGAATATTAAATGATCTATAAGATGGTTCATCTATTGTAGGATTACCTGAAATTACGACTTTGCTTTTATCAACAAAAATATTTTCATTTAATGTTGCTAATATAAACCTAATTGAAAATCTCATAGCCATTACATTATTTGTAGTTGCACTATGCTGGAAGGTATAATAAAAAGTGAATTCACCTTTGTTATCACCAGTAGTTACAAACGCATATGTATTTGGTGTTCTACCTTCAACATTATCAGAAAAATACAAATCTTTTATTAAAGAAATCTTTGAATCATTACTTAATATATATTTTACTATTAATTCTATTAAATTTTCATTCTCATTAATAGCACTATTTTCTTTTGCTATTTCAGTATTTACTTTTGCAATTTCACTATTTACTTTTACAATTTCTCCATCAACATATTTTACCATATTATCTTCTGTTTCATTCAGTTGTTTCACATTAACAGCATCACTGTTTTCATTTCCATCAAGTAATCCTTTTATTTGTCGATTACCCATATTAATAGATGCTTCAAAATAGACGATTTTGTTTCTGATGTAATAGAATCTATCCCAAATTCGCGAGTCAACGTCATTCTGATGACCACTTACACCATAAACAACTAAAAAGATGTCTGTTTCTGCATCATAAGTTTGACCACTCTTATACTTTAAAGTTAAATCAATATCTAAATCAATAATCCCAATGTTTTCATATTTATGAAAATTGATAATTGTTCTACTGTGATCGGAAAAAGTATTTGTATTATTACGTGAAACATTTAATGTTTCGGATACTGCGTTAACAACCACTTCGTTTCGATCTACTTTATTACCATAATACATTTCAAAAGCTAATGTATACTCACCTAAGTTTAACGATTTTAAATCAATAGTTAATCGGGTGCTATAATAACCGATAGCAGAGTCATACTTAATTTTAAATTGATAAGTAGCATGATTGATATCATAGTAATCTTTGTCGACTTTTCTTACTTTGACAATATCATCATCATCTTCCTTAAGTAAATCATCATCCATAACAAAAGAGAATTCATTCTCTTGTCGGTTTGCTTTTATATTAAGTGCTTCTGACTCACTGATTTTATCTGTAATCAAAGTATTAATTACAGCGTTATTATCACTAATTGTTCTATTAACATAGTTAACATTGGAAGCGTGAAAGCTATCTGATGACTTTGGATCTTTCAAGCGGATAATGCTATGATTAGCCATATCAATATCGTCTTCCATAGGATCAGGATTTTTCCTGTTAAGCGCTGCTGCACCAGCATCATTTATTAGTCTTATTAAATCACCTCTCTGCTGATGAAAATAGCCAAAGTTGATAACATCATTTAATTGAGCATTTTGAGCAGCTTGACTTGAGTCATCTTCAACAAAAGGTTTAATATTTATAATTGCATTACCCCCCATATTAAGATCTCCTTCCATACCTCTATCTCCTAAAAGTGGTAGATAAGTAGATTTTGCGCCACCAACTGTTAGGGCTGCATTATCTGCTGAACTACTCCTAATTCCAGTGATAGCATTATCACCCATTTGGAGACTTCCAGTCATAGCGCGTGAACCATCCAATTTTAATACATCTGTAGGTAGCTTACTTATTTCTGCTAGGACAAATGCCTTGGAGACTAAATCATTAGTATCAAAAGTATTTACACCATATGGCTCAGTATTTTTTATCCGTTTAGCTTTTAAGTCATAATCATCACCTTTTAATTTTAAAAAGTTTTCATTAACATAAAGTTTATTAACAGCCATTTTAGAATCTTTTACATAATTAGGGTAATCTGTGATTGAGACATCATCTTGTGTAACTAAATCTGTTATTTTATTGTCATTCATGTTGAGATTTCCTGTCATAGCGCGTGAACCATCTACTTTGAGATAAAGACTTAAATCAGGCTGTGGTATGGAAGCAATTTGACTTTCAAAATAACTCTTTGTCACAGGTTGCTGCGCCCCAGTTGGAATAGGTAAGCTAAAAATCCTATTTCCATTCATAGATAGATTACCAGTCATGTTTTGGCTTCCGTTTCGGAGTAATACTTCTGACCTATCTGCTTTTCTAGAAGATAAATCATTAATAGCAATATCCTGTTTAGCGTCTTGATCGTCAACATATTCTTTATTGACAGCGTCTTTAGGGTCAGTAGGATTACCAATATTGATTATCTTTTCATTATTCATATTGACATTAATATTAACATTAAATAATCTATGATCAAAACTAGTCCTTTGTATTCCTTTGACGCATCTACTAAAAAATAGAAATTTAAAATTAGAGTTACTAGAACCAGAATATCGAAATTGAATACTAATGTTCACATCTCTTTTAGAACTATTAAATATTATGTAAGCTTTTGCGTAATTGCTAAACCAATCATGACTAAAATCAATTATGTTTGCATTACCAGTGACATTTGTAAATAATAGTCTATCTGAATCACCATCTGTAACTATATTTGTTCCATCATATCCAAATATTTCAAAAAGAATAGAATAATTAGGATCTATTTCTAAATTGTTTTCTAGTTTAACAGTAGAATAAGCATAACCAGATTGCGCCCCTTCTCGAGGCGCTTCTAATAGTTCAAAATGATCAGTATGCCCAGGAATAGAAACGTTTGATTTAGTTAATTCTGCTTTATCACCAAAATCTTTATAAAAAGTAAAACTAGGTCGCAAATGATAATTTGTGGGTGTAATCATCTTTTTTAATTGTTTTAGAGAAACAGCATCATTATATCATTATATCATTATATCATCATAATATCACGAGCTGTGTTATGAACAATGGTTACGCGTCAGACTTTTTTCAGCTCTATAGAGGCGTTCGACAGGGTTGCCCCTTATCGGGGCTTCTTTTTGTGTTGGCAATAGAGGTACTTGCCCAAGCGATCAGACAAAATGAAAACATCCATGGTCTGAGAATTAATGAGACTGAATTAAAACTAAGTATGTATGCAGACGACCTTACAGCTTTTATAAAAGATGAGTGCTCTGCTAACCACTTATTCAAACTGTTAGATGATTTTGGAGCCTGTTCCGGACTGAAAATAAATATATCAAAAACGGAAGGGATGTGGCTTGGAAGCCTAAAACGTCACTTAGGCAAACTCGCTCCATTTCACATTGCGTGGCCGGAAGAATATGTATTTGCGCTAGGTGTTGCCTTCGCCTATGACTCCAACACTAGCTACAGAATTAATTTTGAAGAAAAGCTTGTAACGCTGAAGAAAGTCTTAAATCAATGGACGACCAGGAACTTAACTCTCATAGGAAGGATTTGTATCGTTAAGACGCTCGCCATTTCTAAGCTAGTTTACAATGCATCTGTTCTTACAGTGCCCCCGAACTTCGCTGAAAAAGTGAACGATATCTGCTTCAAATTTATCTGGAACTTTAAGCCAGACAAGGTAAAACGTCACACCATCATAGGTCCAGTGGATAAGGGTGGTCTCAATATGGTTGACTTCACCATGGTGGTTAAATCCCTTAAAGCAGCGTGGGTTAAACGCTTATGTGAAGCAGACGGTAGCAAATGGTGCTCTCTCTTCTCTTCGGCCACTTCTCAGTATGGAGGCCGAGCGATCTTTGATTGCAATTTTGATATTCGTGATTTAAATTTGGCCCCGCATGTGCCAAAGTTCTACAGAGATATACTGACTGTTTGGCAAGAGCTACATTCTAAGAACCCTTCCACAGGAGATGACTATCAGCATGAAATTATTTGGAACAACCGTTTCATAAGAATAGATGGGAAACCAGTGTTTTACTCGTCCTGGTATAAAAAAGGGATTTTTAAAATTCAACACCTTTTAAACGAAAACAGGAACTTTTTATCGAGATTTGAGTTTCAACAAAGATATGGTTTGTCAGTGAACTTTTTAACTTATAGCGGTCTCCTTTCTGCTATCCCTGATGCATGGAAAAGGTCAATTCTTAATTCAGAAGAAACTCACAACAACAGTGACGAACACAACCTCACTTCTCTGAACGTCACTGCCAAAATTGCTCGTAAAATGCTTGTGCTGGAAACGCACAAGCCCTCGAACATAGAAAGGAAACTAGACGAACAAAATCTTCCGGTAAAAGCTATCTATGAATTACCTTTCAAGGTCACAATGGAAAATAAACTTAGATGTTTTCAATATAAGGTGATACATAACATTCTACCCACTAACTATAAACTTTACAAAATGAAGTTGAAAACATCTCCGAGCTGTGACCGTTGTGGCAACCCCTACGAAAATTTACTTCACCTCCTTTATGAATGTCCCAGAACTCAAACATTCTGGCAACTGGTAATCGCCTGGTGGAACAAAAAGCGATCAGAGACTGTCGTCTTAAATGCAACAGACATTTTGTATGGTTATAAACCAGAATCAAATTTTTTTCAAGCCCTTAACCATTTTGTTATTATTGCAAAATACCACATCTTCCTTTCGTGGTTAAATAAAGCCTCTCCCAGCTTTGAAATTTTCAGCCTGTTACTCAATGAAAAAATTCGTTGTG
Organism: Micromussa lordhowensis; assembly: GCA_964020085.1. Classification (NCBI taxonomy): domain Eukaryota; kingdom Metazoa; phylum Cnidaria; class Anthozoa; order Scleractinia; family Lobophylliidae; genus Micromussa; species Micromussa lordhowensis. The sequence continues at coordinate 8,891,176 of OZ026608.1, read as the reverse complement.
AACGTACAATTGCTTTTAAAAATAATACACTAACGAATTTCAGAGCAAAATGGACCACACTAGCCTGAGCTGCCCAAGACACTCTCTGTCTCGCAAGATGTGCCACTTATGTTTACTTTACTTCGTTTTTTTATTTTTATTCACGTTCTGTTAGGTTTCAATGTTATCTTTTGTTTTCTTAAATAATTGTTCGTATGAAACAAAAAAGTTAGTGACTACAACATTGCAAAAAGTGTAAATCGAAAGAAATGTAGAGTATTTTAAAAGTATTGTAAGTAATGTAATGTAGCTGTGTCGTAACTCTAAGTTCTGTACGTAGATGTATTGTCATTTTAGTTGAGTAACGTAAACCATATAACTGGATGTATTGTGAGCAAATAAAAGTTATTTCAACAAAAAAAAAAAAAAAAAAAAAAAAAAAAAAATCATTATCATTAGTAGCATCTTCTAAATCACTAATCTTATGATTATTCATATTTAAATGACCAGTCATTGATGTTGTTCCATCTCTTTTCAGATAAGCAGCTGATAGGTTATTATCTACATACTCTTTTGTTGCTGCATCATTTTTATCGATAGGATCTGCTACTTCAGTTAATCTCTTACTATCAATGTCAAAATTACCATCATCAGTTAGATTAAATCCAATTCCCGGTAAACCAGGATCACCTTTTTCACCTTTACCTGTTGCTAATGATGTTTCAAGTTGTCCATTGCTATAACCCATATATAATATAATGTAAATATAATGTAAATATAATTTACTAAACTTAAATTATAATTCTTCTTCTTTATCTCTTAAGTAATCATAATATATCATTTTGAGAGTTTTAATTAATAATAATAATTTTTTATTAATAGAATTGTTGTATAATGTTTCATATTGTTTTAAATATATCATTTTTCTACTAATATTTTCTATTGCAAAAGTTATGTTCTCAATCTCATTATTTATTTCTTTTTTTAATCTTTTAGTAATATATATTCTATTTGTTATGTTATAATTCATAGCTAGCTCTTCTCTTATTCTTTTATTAATATTTTTCTCTTTCTCTAGCTCTTCTCTTATTCTTTTATCCATCTATATATTTTCATTGAAATTTTTTCTCATTGTCTTTTTTGTCTTATCAATGTACGCAAAACTATAAGGTTCGCTAGTCGCACTCTCGAATCGCTTCTTAGGTACATTGACTTCACGGCACATTCTTGCTGTCTCTGCATTACTTGGACTATCAAAAATACAAAAATGAGAGCAATTCAACCTGATGTCTTTAGGAGTGAGATAATAAGATTGACTTAAATAGATTACACTGCAATTTTTATGACGACCACCAATAAAATATTCAATTAGAGGTTTTTGGTTTCGTTCACAAACATAGTCATCAAAGATGACTATTTTTTGGTTATCATCATCTAAGCTTTAAAGAGGAACGACATCACCATTACTCTCTTCTATGACATCATAACCAACCTCTTCTGAAATGGGTCGAAATTTTTCTAATAGTTGTCTGTACTTCGGCTGCTCGAGATTTTTAGAAAACAAGTAAATCTTATCATAGTAGAGTAGATTATAAAGCATATGCATGAGAACGTTAGTTTTACCACAACCGCTTGGTCCACAAATTAACATTCGAAAAGTGTCTGAAGGCATATAAGGTAGCAGTCTTTTGAAATTGCTGTCACTTTTAGAAGCTGAATCATAATTAGGAATTTTCATCTATATAATTAATTTTTTTTAGTTTTTTTAATTCAAAAATCAATATAATATGTCACATACTATGTGACATAATATAAAAAATCTAAAAAAACTATTAATATATGATTAGCTCAGAAGTGGACTGAGACTGGAAGGATGAAGAATCAGCTTTATGATGAGATCACTGAAGCGAAGATAAAGAGTAAGACCTCTGACGCAAGGATAACAAAATCTTTAAGACTTGATGAAATCATAGAGGGTTTAAGGGCACAAAAGCCTAAGAATAGGCCACAAATAAGAATACGTCCTGCGGCGCCAGGGGAAGAGCAAATTGATTACGCACCTGAAGTTGATCCATATGAAGATATGGATGTAGAAGGATTATTAGATCTCCAAGATTATGTAGCGCCACAGGCAGAAAAACAAATACCTGAAGGTCCTCCACCAAAATATGAAATGGATCCTAGTTTTTGGAATCTAGAAGAAGGAGATGAATCTTTACCACCAGAATATTCTTTTGTGGAAAAAGAACCTTTAGCAATTGAACCACCACCTGATGATGATGATGAAGATTTAGATAGAGGAGATATTAATAGAATTTTAGATAGTGCAAATCTTCCTAACTACGATGATGTTGAAATGAGATTATCTCAACTAGAAATGACACCAGTTAAACGTAGTAATTATCTTGAGAGTAACATAAAAAAAGCAAATTCTGAAATAAGCAGTATTACAAGTAAATTTAAGACAAATTCAACTAACAGACTAAAACAAGCCATAAAAAAGGATTGCCAAAAGATGTAATAGAAAAGCTAGAGCGAGAAAAGGATATGGCACATAAATTTGCAGATACAAGACTAATACCTATTCAAGAATATAGAGACTATCTAAAAGTACAGAAAAAGAAAAGTACAAAGGGTTCAGGTCTTAGAACCGGAAGAGGAGTCTATTTCTATAATGATGCTAAAGAATTACTAAAGAAATTAACACTAATTATTGGTGAAATGGAAGCAGGTAATACAAGCGTTAAGATGAGAAATATGGGCCAAACTATCTTAGACACATTATTAAGAACAAAATCAATCAATAAGTCGCAATATCAAAAGTTAGTCAAAAAATATTTCGGGGTTTAGTAAATTATATTTACATTAGTCAATTATATTTACATTGATATATGGAGAGAGAAATCTCATTAAGCAGTTTTGCAGTTAAAGATGAACCTGGTAATCGACCTGGTGATTTTACTACAAGGTTTTCTAGAACTTTAAACTATGAACACAGTGATGGGATTTGGTATATTGGATTTAATAAAATTATTTCAATGGCTTTTACATGGACAAATATAAATTCTGGTTATAGCAATCAAAAGATAGCTTACAGTAAAGACGGTGGGAAAACATTTACAGATATTGATTTTCCAAAAGGAGTTTGGGATTACACTGATATTGATAATCACATTAAGGAAAAGACTAAAATAGTTAATGGTGATGGTGATGAAGAATTTCCAATTACTATAACTTTTGATGAACCAACTTTCAGAGTCATAGTGACTTTAGATACAAAATATCAGCTTGACCTAAGTAAATCAAATTTTGGTAAACTAATAGGATTCGATAAGGTGATCTTAAGCGATGAGAGAAACGTTAGCCCCAAAGTACCTAACCTATCAGAAGATACAGATGTCCTAAATATTCATTGTGATTTAGTCTCTGATTCATTAGTAGATGGGAGAGAATCAGATATTGTTTTTAGTTTTGGTACAGGAACTTTAAAACCTTCTTACAATTTTACCCTTGAACCGCGTCGTGTTATATTTAATCCTATCAATAAAACAAGAGTTTCAAGTATTCGAATCTATGTAACTGACGGTTTAAGAAGACCAGTCTATTTAAATCATGCTGACACAGCATTTTCATTAATCTTAAAAAAAGTTCCATTTTAGAGACCGAACGCAGTGAGGGACCGAGCGTAGCGACCGACCGTAGGGAGGGTTTTAAAATTTAAATTAGTTCCTAATTTATATATATGAAGTCAAGAGAGTTCAAAAAGATTTATCACCCAAGAACGGGACGATATGTCTACAAACACCGTGGCAATGGAATTATAGTAGATAATCTTATGAAACCACTAAAAAAAGTAGCTAGTGCTTTAACTGGACAGGTTTTAAAACCATTTGCTAAAAAAGCAATACAAGCTGGTGTATCTCATGCGGGAGAAAAAGTTGGTAAAAAGGCTGCTGATAAAGTTATAGAGAAATCAGGTGAGCTTATTAGAAAAAGGCTTAAAAGTAAAAAGGCAGCGCAGAGCAAAGCAGCGCAGAGCAAAGCAACAAAGACCGCTAGTAAAAAAGCAAGGACTCCGCTAAGGCAAGATGAAGTTAATACACTGATTAATAATTTAATAGCACGCTTTAAATAAAATAATCTAATAGCACGCTCTTAAATAAAAAAAATCTTGTAAAAATATATAATGGCATTTAGATCACCAGAGTACGTTCAGAGAAACGAACTAGTGCAATTTCGTCTTCAAGACGCTATAAGAGCTCCTGCCAATACTCAAGAGCAAGAAAAGAAAGATTACAAATTTCATGTTACTGACCGTGGTATTATGCTTGATTGGTTTAACGCCTTTTTTGAAGTGCGATTTCGATTAGACCTTAAAGCAAATGGTGGAGACAATGCAGACGCCAGAACAACAATTATTAATGGATCGCATTCATTAATTAAGCATATGGTTATTAAGAGTGCTGGAAAAATCGTCTAGGACACTGATAATCTTCATCTTGTAACTTTTGCAAAAAATCTTTTAGAATATTCAGAAGATTTTGGGCGTAGTACAGCTAAAAATAGCTTATGGTATTTAGATACAGATGCCACTTCAGATGATACAAACACTGGTTCGGAAAGTAGGCGTTTATTAACAGCTAACAGAGCTCATGTTAATACAAGTATTCCATTAAATAGGTATTCTTTTTTCGAAGAATTAGAAGGACGAATGTTGCCTCCAATGGATCTCCAATTTGAAATAGAACTTACACCAGACGCTGAAGTCTTATATGGGGCAGTTGATACATTGAGATTAGTAATTGATCGTTTTTATCTATGGGTACCCCGACTAGAACCAAAAGATGCTCTTATGACTAAATTCATCAGTGAATACCAAAAACCTAGTAAATGGAAATACCTCAAAGAAATGTACCAAACTTCAGATACTACCAGAAACAGTGGTGATTTCAGAATCTCAGTTAGTATTGATAAAGTACAGCATGATTTTGTCTACTTCCAGAGACTTAAGACAAATGATATGACAGCAAATCCTTATATTTTTGATACTTTTAAACTCAATGCTGCTAATGCTAATAGTCATCTTGCTACTTGTCGTCTTGAATATGGTAATGGTGTCTTCTATCCAGAACTTGAATATGATACAGAAAGTAAAACAAGAATCTATTATGATTTAATGAATTATTCATGGCAAAAGAATGATTATAATACAGGTACTCAGCTCAATATCGCTAATTTTTCGAGTCTTTATCCAATGTTATATTTTGATTTAACTTATCAAACAGAACAGGTTAGCCGAGATCCAAACATAAGATTTCGCCTCTCACAAGCAGCTGCTGCTGATTTTCGAATGCACGCAATTGTTCTTTATGAAGAAGATGTTGTTCTGGATAAAGTGGGAGATCAATTAGTTATCGTATAATATTATTAATATAATAATAATAAGTCACAGAATAAATATTATTTATGAATTTTTAAAAAAGTACATAAATAATATATAATGACTGAATTACATCAAATTTCTGTCACACTTTCTGAAGGACAAAAACGAAAACTATCTATGGCTTACAGAAACAGAGAAGAAATAAGTTTACGCTTAAGTAAAAATGCGTTAAGTGGTTCTAATGTCCTTATGGTACCAATGAATACTGTTAAGAGACTCGCTAAGGCCAAAACAGCTAATAAAGGAATGGTAATTACTATATCAAAGAATAATATCAGGCGACAAACTGGTAGTGGGATATTTAGCTCAATATTGCCAGTATTAAGGAATGTAGCACCAACTATCGGTAAAACACTAGGATTGTCTGCTTTAGCAGGGTTAGCTTCTGAAGGTGCTAGCCAAATAGTTAAGAAAATTAGTGGTGGTCAAATGTTTCAAGTACCAAATAAAAATCTATATATGTTAGCTCAAATGGGTGATCTACTGACTAAAGGACAAATAGGAGATTTAGCTAGAGCTCATAAATTAGGAGAAGATCTACTTTTCAAAATTACACAAAAACAAGTAGGTAGTGGTATTGGCACGTTACTAGCTAGTATTGGTATTCCAATGATTATTGATGCATTAAAAGGAGGAAGTATAAAAGGAAGAGGAGGAGTTCGAATAGGACAATCAGACGGAGGAGGTAGAATTGGAAGAGGAGGTCCTCGTATAGGAATACCTATGGCACCACCACCTTTTATTGGCACATGGGGCAGGGAAAAAAAAAAAGAACTAAAAAAGCCTAAATTCCATAAAGATATCCCAATGAGTAATTTTGATCTTTTAGATTGGTGTAAATACTTGAAGATACCTATAGAGAATGTTTTAAGTAGAGATCAGACTGTACCACATCAGCATAAGTTAGCGCTTTTTATTTATAATTTAGAACCTCATTATATGAGCGGTAGTCATTGGGTTACAACCTATGTTCGTAATGGTACAATAAATTACTTTGACTCTTCTGGAATGCCGCCTTTTCAAGAGTTGGTAAATCATGCAAAAGAGAAAAACTTAACTTTATTACACCAAAACAAACAAATACAGAATCTCTATACTACAACCTGTGGCTATTTTTGCTTGTATTTCTTGAATGAAATGCATAAAGGAGTAGATTATTTCGATTTATTGCAAGTTTTTAGCTTTGACACAAAAGAGAATGAAGAATTTATAGAAAACTATTTTGGTAATTTGCATTAAATTAAACTATTGCTTAGGTAGTTTGAAGACTTCTCGTTGTTTGAAGACTTCTCATTTTTTTAAATCTTTTTTCAAGCTATTTCTCAGATTTCTCACTCTTTTAGTTTCTCCAGAACAACATAAAAAGGCAATTTTTCTATAAAGAAGTTTGTAATGTTTATACATCGCTTCTATTCTACGTATTTCTTTTTCAACGTCAATTTGTTCCATTATAATATATTAAAATAATAAAAAAAATAATTATTATATAGATGAAAAGCTATTGTGTAAAACAACGAAAACAGACAGAGTGCGTTCCTGGTTCAGAAAGGGTTGTACAGACAAGAAATGGTCGTGCCATGATGAAATGTAAATGTGCAGAATGTGGAATAACAAAAACTAAATTTGTTAAGTCAGGGACGGTAGGAAGAGGTAGAAAAGGAAAAGGGCTATTACTGGGTAAAAACAGTCCATTTAAGGGAATTCCCCTCATAGGAGCTATATTATAGATTAATTAAAATCCATAGAATTAATATATGTTATCTTATTGTGTTAAACAAAGAAAAAGGACAGAATGTGTACCAAATTCTGAAACTTTTGTAATTACAAAAAACGGTAGAAATGCAATGCGATGTATTTGTGCTGAATGTGGAATTACAAAATTTCGTTTTATATCTAAAGGAGAAATGCAGGGAAGCGGTTTTGATGAACTAATTGTCCATGGCATGGCTGCTGGTGCAAAAGGATTGTATAACCTTGGAAAAATTGGTGCTAGCAAAGCAATAAAATCAGACTATGTAAAAGATAGGGTTAAAGGCATTGGTAAAAGGTATTTGAATAGAGCAGTTGACTCTCTGGCTGACAATCTCTCTAAAAAAATTTCTGGAAAAGGAGTCGATATTCATAAAGCAATAGGTAAGTTACCTAAACCGAAAGCTGGTTGGACTTTACCAGGACACAAATATACTGGTCCTTACAATGATTTAGAAAACCAAGTAAAATGGGATCGAAACACAGGTCAAATCTATGAAATCTATGATAAGCCAACAGGTAAGACAGATGCTATAGCCATGCAACACGATGTTGATTACTCAGTATGTGCTGATAAGGGAGTAAATGTAAAATCATGTAAAAATGTGGCTGACAAGAAAATGGTCCGAGCTCTAGATGCAATTCCCTGGAATGAGAGACAGTGGGGTCATTGGCTGGCTAGAAACACTATTAATACAAAGCAAAAACTTGGTTTAGGAGTAAAAAAAAAAAAAAAAAAATTAGACACATGGGAAGGGCTAGCTAATGAGTTACACAAACCTATAAAACGAAATTTTACCAAGCGAAGAGTCATTGCACATAATGTAGATGATATATGGTGTTCAGACTTAGTTGATATGCAAAAGCTTAGCAAATGGAACCGAGGTTATAAATATCTTTTAATGGTCTTAGACCTTTTCAGTAAATATGGTTGGATAGTACCTCTAAAGACAAAAACTGGCTTAGAAGTTTCTAAAGCGTTTGAAAGCTTATTAGAGAAAAATAAGCCTAAAATGTTATGGATAGACAAAGGAAAAGAATATTATAACAAAAATGTGTTAGATCTCTTAGCTAAGTATAAGATAACTATCTATTCCACTGAAAATGAAGAGAAATCATCAGTTTGTGAGAGATGGAATAGAACTATCAAAGATAAAATGTATAAGAGATTCACTATGCAAAACAATACAGTCTACGTTGACATCCTTCCGAAAATACTCGCCTCTTACAACAACAGCCGACATAGATCAATAGGAATGACACCTTTCCAAGCTAGAAAACCTGAAAACTATGGAAAAGTTTATTTTAATTTATATGGTGATTTAGCGAGAGACGACAAAAAACCCGAATTTAGAGTAGGTGATAGAGTCCGAATAAGCAAATACAAAAGGGTGACCTTTGATAAAGGATATACTCCTAATTGGACTGAAGAAGTTTTCATCATAGACGAAATTCAATTCACTAATCCTATTACTTATAAGATAAAAGACTTAAATGGTGAAGCGATTAAGGGTACTTTCTATAGAGAAGAGTTACAAAAGACAGATCAAGAGGTCTATAGAATAGAGAAAATTATCAGAAAGTCTAAAGGAAAAGCATTAGTCAAATGGAAAGGTTACCCAGACGAATTTAACAGTTGGGTGCCATTAAAAGATTTAAAAAATTTATAAATAATAATTTAAAAATAAATAATAATTTAAAAATAAATAGACAATATAGATATACAATGGTATGGAATGAAGAAGAAATGAAACAGCTTAAACGAGAGGATTACCCGAAATATAGAAGAATTTATCGCAATGAAAAGATGAAAAGTTATGAGTGGTACTGTGATGTCTGTAAGAATGGAAAAAATTATACATTAAGAGGTAAATTTTCTCATTTGAGCACTAGAAAACATAGTAAAAATTTACTTTTAAATAATAATAATAATTAGATTTTTTAATATTAAAACAAAATCTATAGACAATATATAGAAATGAAAAGAAAAACAAAAATCATCAGGGCAAAGAAAAAAAAATAAAAAAGCAATTAAAAGAGAAAGAAATAGAGCATTCAATAAATCATTAAAAAAGACACTATTAGATAGCCCAGCGCAAAGTAGCAGCGCTTTACAAGTGCCGTTAGTACCAACAAAATATACACCACCGCCACCACCATTAGAGAAGCCACCTAAAATAGTACCTAGGCTAAAACGGATACCAAAAATAATTAGTCTAAAGGTCAAAAAAATGCTTGATGAAATTACACCTTATTATAATCCTGAAACTATAAGAGAATTCAAAAGAAAGCATGAATATGTCCCTGTGGAATTCACTATTACAGAGCGATCTAGGGCTCTCCGAGGTAATGTCAAATCTTATGAAGTACCAATTTTTCATAGTTATGACGCATCATTACAGTTAAATAATACAAAAAAACAAATAATTAAACTTTTAATGAGATTATTAACAGTTAGAAGGGGATTTAAATTTAATATTACTCTAAAAGTACGATTATTAAAACATAGTGAGAATGGGGTCATTTACCGAGAACCCTATTTTAACGCTGGTCCTTATACAGTGACAAATAGTGATGATATTGAAGAAGCTGTTGATAATGCTATTGAAAGAATTTTAGAGTTAATAGCTGTTTGGTTATCAGAAGGTTCTGGTTGGCTATTTGAATTAGTACTTTTACATAACATTAATATTGTCTCTTACTTTCCATTAAGAGGAACATCATATATTAAGCTCCCAGTGGAACTACGTCACCCTATGAAGAGTTTAGTCAATCCCAAAAATGAAGATAATCGTTGTTTCCTATGGTGCCATAACAGGTATCTAAATCCACTTAAAAAAGACCCTCAAAGAATAACTAAAGCAGATAGAGAATCGGTAAAACAGTTAGATTACACTGGTGTCACTTTTCCTGTCACTATCAAAGATATGAAGAAAATTGAAAAGCAAAATCAGATTAATATTAATGTATTTGGTTATCATCAGAAAACTCGGGAAACTTATCCTATCAGAATATCAGAAGCTAATTTTCCGGACCATATAGAATTACTATGGATTGATGAAGGGGAAAAGAGCCACTATGTGCTTATTAAGAATTTCAATCAATTTATGTCATCATACACTAAACATCATGGTAGGAAATATTTTTGTTTGCGTTGTCTTCATTGTTGCTCTTCTGAGAGAACATTAGAAAACCACAAGCAGGATTGCCTGCTTATTAATGGAACCCAAGCGATCAAGATGCCAGAGAAAGGGTCAAAAATTTATTTCCAAAATCACAAGAAAATGTTACCTGTACCTTTTGCTATTTACGCTGATTTTGAAGCTATCACAGAAAAGATAGATAGTTGTCAGCCATCTGATGGTAAATCTTACACTAGTACTTATCAGAGCCATAAGGCCTGTGGTTACGGATATAAATTAGTCTGTAGATATGATAATACATTTTCCAAACCAGTAGAAATTTATCGTGGTGAGGATTGTATCGAAAAGTTTATCTTGAAGATGTTAAGTGAAGTAGAAGATTGTCAGAGAATAGTTCGAGATCGATTCCAGAAACCATTATTTATGACATCTCAAAATGAAAGAGATTTCCAAAATAGTACAGTATGCCATATTTGTGAGCGTAGTTTTAAAGCTAAATATCTTTTAATACATGGTGATGGTGATATAATGAATAAAGTCCGAGATCATTGTCATATAACAGGTAAATATCGTGGAGCTTCACACAGAGATTGCAATCTAAAATGGGCTATCAGTGCAGAAAAGTTAAAAATTCCTGTCATCTTTCATAATCTTAAAGGTTATGACAGCCATTTTATTATGCAAAATATTGGTCATTTAATTAGACAAGATCTTAATATTGAAGTTGATGTTATTGCAAGCAATTTTGAGAAATATATTGGTTTTAATATAGGTAAGCATTTGACTTTCATTGACAGTTTTTCATTTATGAGCCAGAGTTTAGATCGACTAAGCAGTAATTTAAGTGATGATGCATTCTTCCATACAAGAGAAGCTTTTCCAAATGATGATCAATTTAGATTAATAAAGCAAAAAGGTGTTTACCCTTATGATTACATGGACTCTTTCCAAAGATTCAGTGAGAAGTATTTACCAGAGATAGAAGATTTTTATAGTATTTTAAATGATACAAATATTTCAGCGAGTGACTATGAGCACGCAAAACGAGTATGGAGTCTCTTCCAAATCAGAGACTTAGGACAGTATCATGACCTTTATTTGAAAACAGATGTACTACTCTTGGCTGATGTATTTGAAAATTTCAGAAGTACTTGTCTCTCGCATTATAGGTTGGATCCTTGTCATTATTTTTCTGCACCTGGATTATCATGGGATGCATTACTGAGAATGACAAAAATAAATCTAGACTTAATTTCAGATACAGATCAGCAACTATTCATTGAAAAAGGTATGCGTGGAGGGATTAGTACTATTACTCATAGGCACGCTGAAGCAAATAACAAATATATGAAAAATTACAATCCAGAGGTGGAATCTTCTTATATAATGTATTTAGATGCAAATAATCTTTATGGTTGGGCAATGTCACAGTCACTACCAGTCGGAGATTTCAAATGGTTAGACCCAGCTGAATATGAGGACCCTGAAGATTTTATCTTAGAAAATTACACAGATGAGACAAAAAAAGGTGTTATTTTAGAGGTAGATTTAGAATATCCTGAAGAGTTACATGATTTGCATAATGATTATCCATTAGCTCCAGAAAAGATTTTAGTCACTGATGATATGTTATCTCCATATTGTAAAGGTTTAAAAGATTCAGAAAATATTAGCAGTGGTAGAGTACATAAGTTAGTACCTAACCTTATGACTAAAGAAAAGTATGTTTTACATTTTAGAAATTTACAGCAGTATTTATCACTTGGTTTAAAGTTAAAAAAGGTTCACAGGGTATTAGAATTCACACAGAAACCTTGGATGAAAAAATACATTGATTTTAACACAGAAAAAAGAACAATGGCTAAAAATAGTTTTGAAAAAGACTTTTTTAAATTGATGAATAACTCTGTGTTTGGTAAAACCATGGAAAACCTAAGAAAAAGATCCAATATCCGTTTAGAAACTGATCCTGAACATTTAATTAAGCTTACAAAGAAACCAATCTACGTTTCTTCTAAAATATTTGATGAAAATTTAGTAGGAATACAAATGAAAAATATTAGTCTGTTATTAAATAAACCATCTTATGTTGGTTTTAGTATTTTAGAGTTAAGTAAAACACTAATGTACGATTTCCGTTATAATTATATCAGAAAAAAATACCCAGATGCAAAGTTACTTTTTACTGATACCGACTCTTTAGTTTACCATATAAAAACAGAAGATGTTTACGAAGATTTATTTGCTGATAGACATCTATTTGACAATAGTGACTATCCTAAATCTTCTAAGTTCTATTTTGATAATAATAAAAAAGTAATTGGTAAATTCAAAGATGAAGCGTCAGGTGATCCAATCACTGAATTTGTTGGTCTAAAAAGTAAAATGTATTCTTACAAGACAGAAAACAAGGAAAACAAGACTGCTAAGGGTGTTAAAAAGAATGTAATCAAGCGTGAATTATGTTACTCTGATTACCGTGATACGTTATACAATTGTACTACTATGAGGCATAAGATGAGAACTATAAGGTCAGAGTATCATCAAATATCAAGTTACCAAATTAATAAAGTATCATTATCACCTTTTGATGATAAAAGGTATATTTTAGATGATGGTATCTCTAGTTATGCTTATGGTCATCATTTAATAAAAAAAATATTAGAAATGTTATATGCCTATTCCAAATTATAAAAAAATTCTTGTCGGAGGACCCTCTTGCTGAAAGTGATACTAGCGATACTGATTATGACCCTAATTATGATGAGGAATCGACGAGCAGCGAGGAAGAAGAAATAAAGAAAAATAATTTAAAAGAAAAAAATTGAAGAAGATTAAAAGATTAGATGTCATTAAAAATAATAGAAGAATGTCAAAAGGCTTGTGTTGCCCAAAAAATAGATAATAAAAAAATGAGAAGAGCATTAGAACGAGGAAATATATTATTGGTTAATGAAGTAATGAATGATTATAATTCAAAAAATATACCTAAAAATAGAAGAAATGAAAGGTTTAAGATTCGAGATAGGTTAATTAGAAAGCTTTTTGAAAGGAAAACAAATCAAAAATTTCGGGCTGAAATAGATATCTCTCCACTGTACTTTAAAGAATAAGCTAACTATATATTATAATTATGAATAAAGAAACTATTGGCAATCTACATCGTAAAAAACTTTCAGAAATTGTTCTGAAAGAAAAAAAAATACCAGATATAAAAAATAAAATTGTAAATTTATCCAACAAAAAAGATTATTCTAGAATTGATCAAATTGAACAAATAAGGTTAGAAAATGAAATAAATGATATTATAAATCTTCGTACTAGTTATTTATTAAAGAATGCTAATTTACTTTTTTTACATACAGAAAATCAAACAAAAAACAAAAATTTTGTTGATATCTTAAAGAAGAAGAATTCTTCTTATTATAAAAAGTATAAATATAATATCTTTCCTGAAGAACTTTGTTACAGTGAAAATAATATAAATGAAGAGAACTACTGTTATACATGTAAAACATTTAAAGTATTTAACATTGATGAAGCAATAAGTACTTGTCTAAGTTGCGGAATCAGTGTCTCAATAAATACAGAAGATCCATCTATTAAACCTGCAGAATATGATTACAAAAGATATACTCATTTTTGTGACTGGTTGGCCAATATCCAAGGCAAAGAAAGTGTTTAAGTGTCAGAAGAGGTTATTAATACTATTATCAGAGAAATCGTTCATGAAAAAATGGAAAATTCTTTGGAAAAGTTAACAGAAGCAGATATTAAAAGATATCTTAAAAAACATCGTAAATTACGTTATTATGATCATGCCACACAAATTTTGTACCGAATAACAAATATACCTCCATTACAAATGACTCCTAAAATGGAAGAAAAACTAAAAATAATGCTTTTACAAATTCAAGAGCCATTTGAAATTTTTAAAGGTAAAAATAGAAGCAATTTTTTTTCGTATTCATATATCATCTATAAATTTTGTCAACTACTTGAATATAATGAATTTTTACCAAAGTTAAAATTGTATAAAGATCGTTTAAAACTCTATGAACATGATAAAATTTGGGAAAAAATCTGTGCACATCTAGGTGGTGAGAGCGTTGGTTGGAAATTTATAAAGTCTTAAAAATTTATATTAAAAAAAAGATGCGCTAACTACACATCTTACGCATCTAACGCATACTACGCTAACTACGCTACCAACGCTACCAACGCTAACTACGCATCTTACGCATCTTACGCATCTTACGCATCTTACGCTCCCAACGCTACCAACGCTACCAACGCTAACTACGCATCTTACGCATCTAACGCATACTACGCTAACTACGCTACCAACGCTACCAACGCTACCAACGCTAACTACGCATCTTACGCATCTAACGCATACTACGCTAACTACGCTAACTACGCATCTTACGCTACCAACGCTAACAACGCATCTTACGCTAACTACGCTAACTACGCTAACTACGCTAACTACGCTAAAAATGAGTAAAATCCGGAAATGCGGCGATCTGCTCCATTACTACACTACTTGTAACATTTCTGTTTTCAAATGTATTTGGTGTCTCGATGGTATAAAAGTAATTCTCGAGCTAGCCTGCAGTCATTAAAGCTTGGTAATTATTATATGGCTCTGTCTCACAAGGACTGGGAACTACCAAATTCACGAATTTGATTGGCTGAAATCGATATTCAAAGCGGTCTAGATTTTCCCATCTAGACCGGCATCTAGAACGGTAATGTTCTGCAGTGAAAAAGTTGCAAACTAACATACAAAATCCTCATAATCACCATTGTCTACAAGCTTGAAGATTTACGAGAAAACAATTAACAATTTCATCGTGAACATGACCGTGTCTGATTTTACTTCTCTCGCTGGTTTAACTTCCTGTTCAGATAACTCAATTGGCCACCGAGTTATTGCATTTGCACGTTATTGGAATCGTAGGATCCATTCTTTACAAGTTCTTTCATTTCGCAAGCTCAGTGTCTCTTTTTGTTTCTGTTCAAAGCTTGGTATGGATAGCAATTGACAGATTTGTCGCCGTGGTTTTTTCAATAAAACTTGGCCTTATTTCAAGCAAGATTCGGACAATAGCTTTAGTTTCTACCTGGAATTTAACAGGCGTTGTCTATTTTCCATCGTTGGTAATTTCGGGACTGGTTCAACGTGGGAATAACGCGTTTTGTATAGTTTAGACAACAAACATCAATACTTCTTAACAAGGTCTCATATGACCAGCCGCTTTATTGCTCCGTTATTTCTGATGACCGTTATGAAAACAAGACAAAATGAAGCTCTTATGGACACCTTACCAACTGTACCTGAACAACGTTATCTAAAGAAGCGAAGACAAGCTACTGAAATTGCGGTTATCTTAGTGCTATTTTCTTTTGTGTTATTCCATACACTGTACTTCATTTCCTATTACCTTGAAGACGTTCATGTTTTTCTCATATCCTATTGTTAATCCAGTAATTTGTCTGTCATTTGTTGAAAGTTATCGTCGTGGGTTTAGAAACATTTTATGTCCCTGCGGCAGAATGCGGAAAAATAAACAAACCTCCGTGAAGAATTACAACATGAGCTTCTAAGGACAGCAACATTTTCCAACAAACACTGGATGCTGTTGCAAACATTTAGTACCGAAAATTGTTACAACTTTCAGCAAGACATTTTATTGGAACATAACATGTTTTTTAACCTCTGACTTCATTTTCTTTCTTCAATACCATTATGTGCAATTTCGATAACATTGATTAGGAATACTAGACAATGAAAGCTTTGTGAATCAAAACAAGAATGGACTGCGCGTACTTTTCGCCATATTCTCTCCTTCCTGTTTTTTGAAGAGAAGCGAAAATGTGTCCCTCCCTTCTTTAATGGAAAATCCCACCATTTTTGTAAGAAATAAGTTTTAAAGTAATATATCAAACACTCGAGACTGTGTTCATTACCACGTTTCCAAACACCAAGAGGAGAGTCGATGTGGTGTAATTCTGGCGACGTTCGAGAAGGTTGGAAATGTGGTGAAACACAGTCTTGAGTGTTTAATATATCTTCTCAATCAAGACTAAAAGAAAAGGAGAAAACGGAGAAATAAAGTCCTAAAAAATCTTTTAATTGAGAGCAGACCCCTTCTTAAACTCATTAGCAATTCACCAAGTTTAAGTAAATAAAATCAGTCGAAACCATAACGATCTGACATACACCGCCTGCGTTTCTCAACAAGGCTGTTCGAAATCGTGTTGCTTTGAAATTATTCAGTGCCTGATCAAGATTAGGGACCAGAGGAGACAAAAATGTATCGTTTAGCAAAAGGCGAAAGTTTCCGACCTGCTTTAAACCATCATACCAGCTTTCTCATCTCCGGTTGATCCTCTTATCCATTTTAATTTGATGAACATTCATCCTTGTTGTCGTAACTCAGCGCCACTGATAAGTGAAACCCTTTTTCTATTAATTCTTAATTAAGCTTTATTGCTCGAAATGTCAAATTACTTCCTCTCTAAGAGGAAAAAGAAATTCTTTGTTTGCAAAAGTAGGCAGAAAAAAAGTAGTTCCTCCCACAGTAATTGTGTTGTTTAGTACACGAATACATCACACAGTTATGATATTTCTATTGAACCTTTACTTTTAGGTTGTACACCAAATAAATAGTTTGGCTGATTCCGTTTTTCTTTATTAGAAATTAGTGAGATAAAACTACATTACAATGGCTTTTAAATTAAACCTTTGACTGATGACATTGAACCGGTGGAATTAAAATTCATTTCCGATTGAATTGGCAGGAAGGATGCATTCTACCCTCTGCTTCTGATCTAAAACGCTGGCGCCGACAGTACGCGACTGAAAAGCAAAAGAGGAAATCATGTCATTGGAAAACAACAAAACAATCTCAGTAACTGGCAATGAAACTACACTTGGGCAACAGAACCGGACATGTTTCGATGTTGAATCGAATGCACAGAGAATTTCTAAGGTTTGCGCATTTTCTTTTATTCTACTGGGTAGTTTTTTCGGTAACATCTTTGTCATCATCATCGTTTACAAGCGTCGAGATTTACGAAAGACAATGAACTATTTTGTCGTGAACATGGCTGTCTCAGATCTGCTTTTCCCACTGGTTGTAATTCCTGATCAAATAACTAAAATAGTCACTGACTCGTGGTATTGGCACGTAGGTGGAATCTTAGGATTGACATTGTGCAAGTTGTTTTATTTTGCAAGCTTGGTGTCTCTTATTGTTTCTGTTCAAAGCTTGGTGTGGATAGCAGTTGATAGATTTGTCGCCGTGGTTTTTCCATTGAAATTTGCGCTTATCTCAAGCAAGATAAGCACATATGGGTCTTCAATATTTGTGTATCACTTTTATTTTGTTTTTTCCGTCTGCCATTAAAGTGCTATGGTTAGGGTCATAACTTTCGTAGATATTTTCCGGAAGTTTGTTGAATAAGCTGTAAGCCGTGGTACAGAATACGTCATCACGCCATTTGCTCCGACGAAGGGCCAACGCTCGAAACGTCAGCTTCCGAATCTCTTTACGGTGGCCAATTCACATTATCAACCTAGTTGATAAAACCAAATTATCTTGTAATACTCCCACCGACGCAGCACCACAGTTTCTTTAGAAACTTGCCCCCTTTATAAAATAAATTAACCTGTTCGTAGCTGCTTGTTTCACTTCAGCTCGCGCTCGCGAATGGAATCTTACGCGAGCGAGCGCAAATGTATTTTTTGACCAACCAGGAGCGACCTTAGCACGTCATAAACGCCACCTTGCGCGCTAGGACAGTTAACGGTTTTTGCATTTGCGAAGTGAGAAGTATTTCTTCGTGAATATTTACACCTAAAAAACGGATCTCAAAATGCAAAGTCGAGAAACAAATCTAATTGAATATTAATAATACGGCGAATAGATTTCTTGAAATGCGACCGAAGGAACTTATCTTATTGGCCGTCTTTGTTTTTTTTCATTCACAGAAAGGTTTGAATAAGCTCATTTTGAATTTCTTTGATGCATTGTTTTTTAACTGTTTATTGCGTAGTGAATGTTTACAAACCAGTGCATTGATACCGCCTTCTAGGTAATGGCCAAGAGTATTATGATGTCTACTCCGACAATGTATTTCACCGAGACATCCAAAGAGAAGCTCTGACTGGTAAGTATATTGTATTGATAATCGTACTGAATATGCTTTCCAATACGTTTGTCTAGATTTCTTTTCTAGAAGACCACTCAGTTTTTTCCAAACAAAGGGCACAGGGAAGCCACACAATTCAATCCGTGATTCAACAAACGTCCTCCGCAATGGCACAAATCGATTGAAACTGGCACTTCAAAATCTCATAAAAAAATTGCGTATCTAAACTTACCCTCGGACACCCAGGGACAGCTAGTCGGGACGATGCGATATTTTCGGGCGAAAGTTTACATCAAGAGTGGGAGAAAAATGTTTTTCTCGCCAATCAGCGGGAAGGAATTCGAACGCTTCTTGATGTAAAACTAATATCACATTGTCCCGACTAGCTGCCCCTGGGTCTCCGAAGATGATCTAAACTTATTTCAGGTAATATTCAAGCATGCTTGCCTCAACTATAGAGAATGGAAACCTGTATTGCAAGTAGGCTTACATTAGTGAAATAACCCCACCTGGCGCTAATGTTGTTCGTTAAATAGTGCTTATACAAGTTAACAGAAGGCACGGTAAAACTGTATTGTTTTTGTTTTGTCTCTGAATTATAGATCCTTCTTCCTCCGGCTATCTCGGTGTGAAGACAGTCAACTATGACAGTCGTATTGGTCATCGAGCATCTCCGACACCAGTGAGAGTCCCTATTGTATATGTAATAACGCTTGTGTCAGCATTTCTCGTAGTACTCATCGTTTTGTGGCTTATATAACACACCTCGTCCGTAAAAGGTAATATCATCTATAAGGGAATTTACATAAAACGTTACAGGATTCAAGTAGCAGATAATGTCGTCTTCAAGACACCACTTTCCCTTCTGCTTTTGCTTCTTAAGTTGCTGAGCAACGTAACATCAACATATCGGGTCATGCTGGCGTTGTTCGCTACTGCTCGTTTTCCTTTTTGATTGGACGACAACACTAGGTAGCTCTTCGGCACTAGGCTCGACTACCAACCACTGTCTCGTCGCACCCGAGAGCGTCTATGCGGCATTCCATGCTCAGCGAGTTTTAAAAGAGCTGGTGGAAGTGAGTCTTGTTCTCCAGTCATTTTTTAAAAAAAGCAAAATTGATGTTTGTCCCTGGCAGTAATAAGTTTAATGGTTGAGTTGGTAAGAAACCGACATTTCTTGTTTCTATTTTTTCCATACAGACACCGCTCATTGTTACAAACGGAGTTTACGATGACATCGGAGGATGCACAACTTTCAAGTACGGCTTTAGAAAATGATCTCTACAAAAGGTATTCGTTGAGAATGCAAAACAAAAATTGTTCGTATTTTCATAGCAACCTATCGATCTGAGCAGAACTAAGATTTTTACTGTTTTAATTAAATTTTGATAGCGCAAGAACACATTTCATAACGCCATTCCCGCGTGAGTTCAAGAATCGTGATTTAAAATAAAAGATAAAAGATAGGCTTACGAAGAGAATCATCTCCTTTACGTCTGAGTACATAAGTTGCAAGAGAGCTGGTAATGAGAACCCAACCTCGTTCCCAGTGTGCTCTTTCTCGAGAAAGAGATTTATCGAGGTAGAGAAAGAACTAGAGGTGGAGATAGTTATTTCTCGACGTAGAGAGGAGTTTAATGAGAACCAGGCCCTTCTCGTGCAAATAACCCAAGGATTAACCTACGTGTAGCTGTTTTAAAATACCTTCACCTGAAACAGTTGTCCATCAGAAAAAGTTCAGCTACGCTTTTGCAAACGCTATTTAGAAACAAACCATATGGCTTCTAACTTGGCATGTAGGGTTGAACTTGGTCGATTTCCTCTCTTTATTAATACTAATAACAACATTCTCAACTATATTCTATATCTCAAAAACAAAGACGACGAATCTCTGTTGAAACAAATATTCCTAATGTCTGTAGATCTCTACTCGGTTGGAAAAAGAAGTTTTTACTCTAATCTCATGAATATGAGATAATTTGGTTTTATCAACTGAGTTGATAATGTGAATTGGCCACCGTAAAGAGATTCGAAAGCTGACGTTTCGAGAGCGTTAGCCCTTCGTCGTTTGCAAAATTGTAGCTGAACTTTTTCTGATGGACAACTATTCCAGGAAAAGGTATTTTAACATAGCTACAGGTAGGTTAATCCTAGGGTTATTTGCACGAGGAGGGCCTGGTTCTCATCAAACTCCTCTCTACGTCTCGATAAATCTCTTTCTCGATAGAGAGCACACTGGGAACGAAGCTGGGTTCTCATTACCAGCTCTCTCGCAATTTATGTACTCAGACGTGCATGTAGAGGAGATGCATTATTCTCTTCATAAGCCTATCTTTTATTTTAAATCACGATTCTTGAACTCACGCGGAAATAGCGTTATGAAATGTGTTCTTGCGCTATCAAACTTTAATTAAAACAGTAACTTGGTTGGAAAAAGAAGTTTTTACTCTAATCCACGAATATAAGATAATTTGGTCTTATCAACTGAGTTGATAATGTGAATTTGCCACCGTACAGAGATTCGAAAGCTGACGTTTCGAGAGCGTTAGCCCTTCGTCGAAGTTCGACGAAGGGCTAATGCTCTCGACACGTCAGCTTTCGAATCTCTTTAAGGTGGCCAATTCACATTACCAACTAGGTTGGTAAAACCAAATTATCTTGTAATACTCCCCACCGACGCAGCAACACAGTTTCTTTAGAAACTTACCCCCTTTATTCTCATGAATATAGTTGTGTTCAATAATTTTAATCTTGACACTTCAGATGAAAATAAGATCAATCATTAAAACAATCTTATGAAACAAAAGTATATTTCCTACTGAGAGAACATTGTACAACACTCTAAGAAGCTAGAATTTTACAACATTTTTAAGAATCAATATAGAACTTCCCACTATCTTAATCATACAAGCAAAAAAAAAACTGAAGGGAAGCTCTAGTAAAATTAGAACTGATGATCGAGATGGGCCGAGATGAACAAATCCCTCGTGAACAAAGAATATGCGGCCGGTATGCCTGTCAATTAACCTTGAAGATAAAATTCACTTTCTCTTTTACTGCCCGACTTGACCTCATTGAGAGAAACCTTCTTTAATCAAAATTTACTTACAGCTGTCTAATGTTTGACAAACCACCACTACAGAAACTATCAAAATATTGATGAATTCTTTTGATTATTTAGCTAATTTACTGTTGGTTAAATTTTCTTCGCGTTTTGTATTACGTGATAGTTTTAATTTTATCACATCAAAATTGTTCAGCTGAATTGTATTCGTTATTAATTTTCTTCATTGTTTTTTAAAAAAATTAACAAATGGACGTCCGTTTTTCATGCGTCTGTCCTGTTATTGATCATGAATTTCGCCATAACATTGTCTAAGTAGCTGTGGATCCGCAGTCTACTTTGACAATGTGATGACGAAATTCATTGTCAATAACAGGACAAACGCATAAAAAACTAACGTCAATTTGTTTTTTACGATAACAAATTGTCCAATTGTCCGCCCTCGATCGCTGACGCGTCGCATAAATTATAAATTGACGTGTCTGTCCGCTTATTGACAATAAAAATTAACCAATGAGCGCGCGAGAATTTCTGCAGTTATTGTAAAAAAGCAATTGTAAAAAAGCAATATTGTAATCGCTATGGATATGCAAATAAAGGTATTGTTGCTGTTGTTGACCATAGTTTTTTTTCTGTGTCCAGGAACGATTCCTACGAGTACGTCAGTGTCCCAATGCATGATGCACCTCGCCTCACACCTCAAATATCTTTGACGTCAACAGCAGGCGTGACCACTCCCTATATCCCTAGAGGTAAGTCAAGACGATTGTTTGCAGGAATCCTGAGACCGTAGACCTCTCGGTCAGCGGCGAGTTGCTTTGCTAACAGAGAAAATGGTACCCAGAGCCTACGGGTTTACTTGATCAGAAACCTGGTACGAGTGTGCTGCGAACAGGCTTGATAGAACCAGTCTTCTGACCAAGGTTATTAGGGATCTCAAACAAACCACGACGGCAACGGCAACGAGAACGCCACAAAACAAAAAGGTTAATGACCAGAACAGTGGCTGTGCACGTGCGTTGTAGATCATTGTACATTTCTTAGCCGTCTTCTGCAAAATAACAACGTGGATTAAGCGTATTTTGGAGAACGTGAACGACGGAAGCTATTTTTTCGTTTTTTTTTTCGGAATTGAACGCTGGCTTGAGCAAGTTTTGTGTCTGATAGACGTACTGAACAGATCTAGGCGTCTGCGAAATTCGACGGTAAAATATAAATTCATTTTTTTCTAGGCGTCGTCCTTGGCATCGCCGTTATCATTGCTTAAGGTCCCTATCATCTCGCTTCAATCGCTGATCGCGAGCTCTTCAGTTCCACTATACTATACCCACTATGTTGCAATGTTTTGTTCTACTGGTTAAATAAGTGGTGGTCTCATGGTTAGTGCGTTTGCTTCTGGATCGAGAGGTCGGGGTTCGAGCCCTGGCCTGGGTCATAACTCTCACGGTGAATCTCCCCAACCAGGTGTATATTTAATGCTGGGGGTAACCAAGCGATGGACTAGCATCTCATCCAACAGGGAGTAGAAATAGTCCTACTCGCTTCATGCTACAGAAACCGGGATGAGCTAAGGCCTGATGAGCCAGTTAGCTCGTATGCAGACTTTTCTTACCTACTTAAGCCGTCTGATATTTATCAAACAAAGTTTGCTGGAAATGGCAATAGACTGCAAGGCTGATACTACGTGAAAAACGTTTCGAGACGCCATCATGACAAGAAACCTTTTTCAGGTAGTATCAGCTTTGCAGTCTATTGTCTTTAAACTTTTTTTGGGGGCTGATCAGGTCTCTTGCAAATCCTACGTTGGCAGCGCTTATCGTATGCGGTCCCTTGCAGTTAGTCACTCATTTGCTGGAAATGCCTTCTTCAACACTGCTTTTCTGTCTTCTTTCAGTGACGATGTGAAATTATTTCCCTTTATTTTTGGAACTTCCTTGTTGTCTAACTTTGAAGCGTCACTACCATTTTGGAGGGTTCAAACAAATTGATGTAAATAGGTTTTGAGAATAAAGAATATCTGAGTTGAAAGACTCGACAACTTTCACTACTTCCCTGTCTTAACGGGTGATAATTTGTTTACGACATATTTAGTCTCTGGTCAAGCTACTAACATAACAACGCTGAATATTGAAAGCGCATGGCACGATTGAAACTATTCCGCTGGACTAGGCAACGCGGGCTCTGGGAACGAGGCTGAACTATGTCAAGAAATTAAATTGGAGCCCTTAGTATTTAACAAAGACTAATATATAGATTTAGCTAAGCTTAAAAGAGGAGCTCCTCAGATATTTTTTGAAATGTTCTCAATCTTACTAATGAAATTAATCTAACATGTGAGGCAAATTTTGGACAATATTGTAGTTTCAACCCGAAATAAGATTGCATCAACAGAGCTGTATAATGGTTTGATGATGAAAATAGAGGCATTATTTCATGGGCAGATTTCAGGGGAGCCACCGAAAATCTTGATCATGTAAAAGAACTGTCTTTTGTGTTTTTTGGTGGCATTCAGGGATAATTATTCTTTTCTACCTTATTCAGAAATTCAAGACATTGTTCTAAATCATTATGTCCTTTCTTAGTTGGGGACTCCCACACGGAAGAAATTTAAAAAAAAAACGGCACTCTTAATCCTCACGGTATAAACGAACTCTTTTCGTTCTACTAATTTATTCTGTTGTTTTTCACGTTGCCAGGCACCAACCAATAGCGTAGCTCCATATTTCTGTATATAAACCACGCACAACCCACAATTCCTCGATTCGCTTCGACGAAGGGCTAACGCTCGAAACGTCAGCTTTCGAATCTCTTTACAGTGGCCAATTCACATTATCAACTCAGTTGATTTAACCCAATTATCTTGCACAATTTTGTTGTCGGGTATGATTGCAATACAGTGGTTACAATACACTCAAAATCCTAAATCTCTACCAAATGTAATCCCGATGAAAATACCAAAATAGTATTCACATGTGAAAAGTTGGAAATTCTGTTTTCTAACTTGATCCCCAAAGATACAGTCAGCAATCTTCACTTTTATAATTATGGTTCTCTTCGTGCTGGAAGGGTTTGTATCATCTCTCAAAGTGCAAGTATAAACAAAATCACTCTGGCATAAACCTAATGTTTTGTAATATATTTCATATTAGTATAAATCTATTAGCGTTCTGTCACGAATGCCGTTCTCAGATTGGCTAAGCTACTCACTATCTATTCTGTGATAAACAGTGAGTAGGTAGCAGTGTATGGCGCGTTTTTAGTGTCAAAATTCAAACTGCCGATTCAAACATTCGATCCTTGATTTCAAACATGGAATTGTTCGACTTGAACACTCGATCCTTTAATCCAAACATGCATTTCTTTCATTGAAACATGCATATCATGAATCCCTAGAGTCTATACTTCAGTTCAAACATGCAATTCGTATATTTAAACGTTCCATAGTTTAGTTCGAACATTACATCCTTTAATTCAAACATGCAATTCTTCATTTCTTACAATCAATCCTGGAAGTCGAACATTCAAACCCTCAATTGGAAGACGCGTTTCCTCAACTCAAGCATGCAGACTTCTGACTCAAACACTCAATCCGTCAATTGAAATGTTCAATTCACCGATTCAAACATTCGATTCCCCGATTCAAACATTCAATTCTTCGATTCAAACATTCAATTCTTCGATTCAAACATTCAGTTCTCCAATTCAAACGCTACATTTCGAGAGCAAACGCTTTATTTGTCGTTTAAAATGTTCCGCCCTTTAGTTTCAAGGTTTAAAACTGGGATTGCTCGATCCATAAATTCATTTGCTCAATGCAATTATCCAACACCTCGATTCAAACATTCAGTTCGGCGGTTCCGCGATTCAAACATTCAGCTACTCGCCAGTAGACTGGGACAGAGTATCGGTCAGTATAAAACATGGACTGCGGACTACGGACTACGGACTACGGACTGGGTATAAAACACGGACTCAGGTATAAAACGCGGACTAAGCATTACGGACTAGTTATAAAATACGGACCGAGCATAACGGACTCGGCATAAAACAAGAAGAAAGGTTCTACATTGAATAAATTCTCGCACTAACGTTTTCATAAATAGAAGCTGCTTGTAATTATAGAAGTCTCATTTCCCGAAAGTGTCCGCTCATACAGGTTCCGCCATACTCGATTGCCGAGAAAAAAATAGAAGACACTGAAAGTCACAAAATTGACGAGCTGTATGAATTTTCGAATGATCCAAGCGATGATTAAATGTTTTGAAAAATCAACAGTCGAGAGATTTGAGGAGAATTCGAACGACATCTCCCGCTGTTTATTCATACGATAATGTAATTCGTTATTAAATAAATACACATAAATACGGCCATAATGAGGAACAAAAAGTTGATAAATAGAAGAAACGACATTACACAAGGATGGCAGTTCTGCACTCCTTGATATCGCCTTGGAAAAGGAAGGGGAAAAAGAAAAAAAAAACAGTTCTTCCAATACGGGCTATTCAGATTTGGTCACCCACCCAAGCACTATCCCCGTTGAACAGGGCTTAACTTTGCTGTTCGGACCAAACACGTTGCTGTACTTGTGGTGTAGTGACTCCACGGTGAACGCATTGTTTTAAATTTCTAAGATGAGAAAAGGTATGAAAAAAAGATATGTGATACTGCATGGCTGGGAAAGCAGAGAACAAAAAAATTAGAGGAAAATGAAAATGAGAACTATTACTTGCTTTTGTGATCGGAAAATTTAAAACAATGCGTTCACCGTGGAGTCACTACACCACAAGTACAGCAACGTGTAAAAAAAAAACACGTGACCTCGATGAGCCCTGAACTTGAGCCCGCGATATGGTCACGTGATACTGGTCAGCGGATTCCTTGTTTTGACAGGTGTCAATTGACTGCAACATGGATGTCCAAAGGACGCTTTAAACCAAGGGTTTACGTGTCGTTTTGGTTTACGTGTCAATTGTGGCCGCCATGTTGCGCGACTCCACCACCGTCGTCGTCGTCGTCGTGCGTACGCGCCCACGAGCAATACCGCTAGCCATGATACACATGAGAAAATCAGTTCATGGGTTCCCTTCAGTTTCCTAATATGGGTATGGGGCTCCGCTTGGCGGCCTTCGGCCGCCGGAGCTCCGCTATAATTACAAGCAGCTTCTATTTATGAAAACGTTAGTGCGAGAATTAATTCAATGTAGAACCTTTCTTCTTGTTTTATGCCGAGTCCGTTATGCTCGGTCCGTATTTTATAACTAGTCCGTAATGCTTAGTCCGCGTTTTATACCTGAGTCCGTGTTTTATACCCAGTCCGTAGTCCGTAGTCCGTAGTCCGCAGTCCATGTTTTATACTGACCGATACTCTGTCCCAGTCTACTGGCGAGTAGCTGAATGTTTGAATCGCGGAACTGAATGTTTGAATCGAGGTGTTGGATAATTGCATTGAGCAAATGAATTTATGGATCGAGCAATCCCAGTTTTAAACCTTGAAACTAAAGGGCGGAACATTTTAAACGACAAATAAAGCGTTTGCTCTCGAAATGTAGCGTTTGAATTGGAGAACTGAATGTTTGAATCGAAGAATTGAATGTTTGAATCGAAGAATTGAATGTTTGAATCGGGGAATCGAATGTTTGAATCGGTGAATTGAACATTTCAATTGACGGATTGAGTGTTTGAGTCAGAAGACTGCATGCTTGAGTTGAGGAAACGCGTCTTCCAATTGAGGGTTTGAATGTTCGACTTCCAGGATTGATTGTCAGAAATGAAGAATTGCATGTTTGAATTAAAGGATGTAATGTTCGAACTAAACTATGGAACGTTTAAATATACGAATTGCATGTTTGAACTGAAGTATAGACTCTAGGGATTCATGATATGCATGTTTCAATGAAAGAAATGCATGTTTGGATTAAAGGATCGAGTGTTCAAGTCGAACAATTCCATGTTTGAAATCA
>OZ026608.1:8838678-8858678 GCA_964020085.1 Micromussa lordhowensis | reverse complement strand
TGCCAAATATCTCATTTCGGGCAACCCAGCGTCGGCACAGATGAAACAAAAAATCTTTAGGCGCAGGTTAAACAAGTTTGCTCTCATCCCAAGTTATTTGTTAAGTTCGCAGCTGCTTTACTGCAAACGGAATAAGAAATATCAGTTCAAAATAGTTCATTGTCATTGTTTAAAGAATCGTTTTGCAACGACTTTCTATATTTTGAGTTCAGGTTTCTACCCTTAGTCGACAGAAAAAATGTCCTTGACATCTAAGGAAGGAACCAAATTAGATTGCATGCAATACAGCAAATGAAAACAAAGCCATGAAGCGGCTCATAAACACCTTGACCAGAGTTTTACATGTGTCCAATAAGATGCGAGATAAGTTCGGCCCAAGAAATGCATAAAATCGGTAAAGGCGCTTGCTGTCGGAAAAGAGACTCAGTTGCTCGGAGCTTTACGCGAGGAAAGGTGGCCAAAAGTTACTTGATAATT
Organism: Micromussa lordhowensis; assembly: GCA_964020085.1. Classification (NCBI taxonomy): domain Eukaryota; kingdom Metazoa; phylum Cnidaria; class Anthozoa; order Scleractinia; family Lobophylliidae; genus Micromussa; species Micromussa lordhowensis. The sequence goes on along the minus strand of OZ026608.1, from coordinate 8,858,201 downwards.
TCTTGGAAACTTTTCACATTTCCTACTTTTTAGGAAGACAACGACAATCGTGTCACAGATGTCAGAGAGCGGTTTTCAGTTAAGTTTCGAAAAGTAATTGGTTTTGCATGGCTACCCAACAAGATTGGCCAAAATAATTGGCGTCACTTTTCCATCTAATCAAAAGTAAAACTTGTTATTCAATCTCGCAGGTTTTCCCCCGCGTTGCGTCAGCATTATGTATCTACTTCGAATCTTGTTTGGTTCACCATATTGTCTGTGTCAGTTGTGATTGGCTGGAGTGATTACTAAGGTTTTGCCGGGTTTTATTCTTGGAGCGGGAGTCATTTCATTTTGAAGGCAATATAATTTAGTTAAAAAGTCTTGGCGGAAAAAGGTTTCGTTATCAGCTCAAGGTTAATAAGAATGTTTGTGATGCTCTCGACCTGTGACGACACTAAAGGATTTTATTGACAGGCGGAAGTTGAAACTACGTTTAGTGGACAGGTGCAGGAATAAAGTAAAAGCGTTAATTGCTCTTTATTTAATACACCAGTAACCGCGGATATTAAAAAGGTACATTTTGTATTGAACGAAAAAGGAATTTACAATTTCACCATAAATTATTACTTCTGTGAGTTACGTACATTAACCCGTTTTATGTTTTCAATGGGATAAAAAACCGACATCGTGAAATCAAAATACTTATGCTCTGTGTGAAGATCGAACTAACGACCTTGAGATATCTAAGTTAGATCATGGGACTGACGCGCTGCCTAGTGTGCTAACGAGACATCTGCAAATTTCTACCCTGCTAGATTTACATGTAAAAGTTCTGTTGCATACTATTAATTTGAAGTATAATTGACCTTATTTTAAGTGCAGCCTTAGATTAACAAGAACAAGTAAAATGAAATTACTTGAGCAACACTACAAAAATACAAAACGGTTACCAGAAATAACGGAGCGATAAAGCTGCTGGTCACGTGATACCAGTAATATTCTTCTCTAGCTTTCTTGTTGGGAAAGATTGATGTTTCTTTTCTAAACTACAAACGCGTTATTCCCACGTTGAACCAGTCCCGAAATTAGCAAATAGACAACGCCTGTTAAAATCCAGCTAGAAACTATAGCTATTGTCCAAATCTTGCTTGAAATAAGGCCAAGTTTTATTGAAAAAACCACAGCGACAAATCTGTCAATTGCTATCCATATCAAGGTTTGAAGAGAAACAAGAGGAGACACTGAGCTTGCGAAATGAAAGAACTTGCAAAGAATGGATCCTACGATTCCACGGACGTGCCAATGCAATGGCTCGGTGACCAATTGAGTTATCTGAACAGGAAGTAAAACCAAAATCGAATTACTTGAGCAACACTAGAATATAACAAATTAAATGAAGGTGTAGAATTACAGTAGCTATGAGCTTGTGTATAAATACAACCACTGGGAAATAAAATACTGAATAGAGGATATAATAGTTGACTCATCCGAACACAATGTTTCATCTGAACGTTTCAATTCAATAAACTTTCTTCACTGAAAGAGTCTTTCATTGCCTTTCCAGTGAATGGACTGAGTAAGGAACTGAAAAAACTTAAGCATAAAAATAGACATTCATCCTAAAACGGATATACCTCAATTTTCGATAATCTGTTGAAGACAATTTCAGTACATCTGCTCTTCCTCTAGGAATCATATGTTAAATTTTCAGAAAGCGGTCTATGATAATAACCTACTGAATAGTATCAGCAAATGTTTCTTGGAAGTTTTCTGTGTCCTTGGAAGTTCGTTGACAGTTTTCACCAGGAAGATTCCTGACTCCTTTTAGAGCAATTCGTTCTCGTTTCGTCCTCTTATTATCCCGCATTCCGCAGAAATGACACACAATGTTTCTCAATCCACGACGGTAACTTTCTGCGAATGAGAGGCAAATTGTTGGATTGACAACAGAAGATGAGAAAAACATCAAAATCGATATAAAGGAAAAAGATTTCAAAAAAGCACAAGAAGGTTCCCAAAAAGTAACAAAACGTAACAAAGTGTAAGGAATAACACAAATGTAGAACAGCACTAAGATAGCAACCGCCATTTGAGTAGCTTGTCTTCGCTTCTTTACAGAGTGTTGTCGTTCACATTGTGCGACATTCATGAGGGCTTTACTCCTCCTTTTTAAGGAAATCACTATTGCAGTGTATAAAACGGTTATCACAAACAACGGAGCTAAAAAGCGGATGGTTACATGAAGCCAGTAATATACTTCACCAGCTTCCTTGCTAGGAAAAATTGATTTTAATTTCACTGGACTACAATACGTGCTATTTCCAAGTTCAACAAGCTCCCAAGTTATCAACGATGGAAAATAGAAAACGCCTGCTAAAATCCACGTAGAAGCTATAGCTGTTGTGCGTATCTTGCTTGAAATAAGCCCAAATTTCAATGGAAAAACCACAGCGATAAATCTATCAACTGCTATCCACACCAAGCTTTGAACAGAAACAAAAAGAGACACAGAGCTTGCGAAATAAAGCAACTTGCACAATGTCAATCCTAAGATTCCACCTACGTGCCAATGCCACGAGTCAGTGACTATTTTAATTATTTGGTCAGGAATTACAACCAGTGGGAAAAGCAGATCTGAGACAGCCATGTTCACGATGAAATAGTTCATTGTCTTTCGTAAATCTCGACGCTTGTAAACGATGATGATGATAAAGATGTCCCGAAAAAAACTGCCCAGTAGAATAAATGAAAATGCGCAAACTTTAGAAATTCTCTGTGCATTCGATTCAACGTCGAAACATGTCCAGTTCTGTTGCCCAAGTGTAGTTTCCTTACCAGTTACAGAGCTTGTGTTGTTGTTTTCCAATGACATGATTTCCTCTTTTGCTTTTCAGCTGCGTACTGTCGGCGCGAGCGTTTTAGCAGAGGTTAGAATACATCCTTCGTCGCAATTTAATCGGAAATGAATTTTAATTCTACCGGTTCAATGTCATCAGTCAAGGGTTTAATTTAAAACCCATTGTAGTGTAGTTTTATTTCACTAATTTCTAATAAAGAAAAACTGAATCGGCCAAACGATTTATTTGGTGTACAGCCTAAAAGTAAAGGTTCCCAGAAATAACATGACTGTGTGGTGTATTCGTGTACTAAACAATACAATTACTGTTGGAGAAACTTTTTTTTTGTGCCTACTTTTGCAAACAAATAATTTCTTTTATCTCTTAGAGAGGAAGTAATTTGACATTTCAAGCAATAAAGCTTAATTAAGAATTAATAGAAAAAGGCTTTCCCTGATCAGTGGCGTTGAGTTAGGAAAACAAAGATGAATGTTCATCAAATAACGTGGATAAGAGGATCAACCGGACATGAGAAAGCTGGTATGAATGGTTAAAAGCAGGTCGGAAACTTTTGCATTTTGCTAAACGGTATATTTTTTGTCTCATCTGGTCCCTAACCTTGATCAGGCACTGAATCATTTCAAAACAACACGATTTCGAACAGCCTTGTTGAGAAACGCAGGCGGTGTATGTGAGATTGTAATGGTTTCGACTGAGTTTCTTTACTTAAACTTGGTGAATTGCTAATGAGTTTAAGAAGGGGTCTGCTCTCAATTAAAATATTTTTTTAGGACTTCATTTCTCCGTTTTCTCCTTTTCTTTTAGTCTTGATTGAGAAGATATATTAAACACTCAAGACTGTGTTTCACCACATTTCCAACCTTCCCGAACTTCGCCAGAATTACACCACATCTACTCTCCTCTTGGTGTTTGGAAATGTGGTAAAACACAGTCTCGAGTGTTTGATATATTACTTTAAAACTTATTTCTTACAAAAAGGGTGGGATTTTCCATTGAAGAAGGGAGGGACACATTTTCGCTCCTCTTCAAAAAAAGAGAGGAGAGGATATGGCGCGGGTGTTTCTTGGCCTAGGTATATTGCACCTGAGTAAGCCGTACCGGTTCATAAAGCAACTATAAAATCAACGAGAGCCAAGTGTTAGGACTTAAGGCAAGAATTTATGTTGTTTTCTTTAAATAAATGACATACTAGCGAATAAATACCTGTGTAGGCGCATTCCATTCAGAAATTGCCAGAATTCGCATGCTTGAAGTGGTTTAAAATATAAATGAATTTCCCTTTAGCATAAAACAGTACTTAATGCTCCCAACCCATGAAATCAAAGAAGACAACAACAACGTTTGATGGGAGAAAAGGGGTAGAGGATGAAGTGCTCGAGTTGCCAATAGGATTCTTACAGGATGACACGGGTCAGGTGGTTGGCAATGAGAGGACGTAAACACTATGAACATTATTAACCAACAACAACCAGGCTGCAGAGAGGTCCTAATCCTCTCTCTGGGGTCCTAATCCCCAGGCCCTGAGAGGTCATAATCCTCTCCCTCCTTTCCAGGGGTCCCTTTAGTCCCCAGACTACAGAGAGGTCCTCATCCTCTCTCTGGGGTCCTAATTCTCAGGCCCCCTGGTAATAATCAGAACAAACAACAGAGGTTTGGTTCCTTAGTAACAAGGCTATCTGGGGGGGGGGGGGGCCCTTTCTGCCACGATAGCTGGCCATGTGAGTCTATGGGGCAAAGGGGCGAACTATATGGAGCACTTCATCCCCACAAATACACGAAGTGTATTCCCCATAGACGAACAATATATGAATATATAAACTTGTGAATAGAACAAATACAAGACTGCAGATAAAAATCAGTCATCTGAAAATGACAAGAAGAGTAATTTATCATTGTGTATCTTGTTTATTCATCTATCTATTTATTTACTTATTATTTTAAAGAAAGAAAAAGGTCTGCAAAGATGAAACGTTCAAGGCAAATAAAGGAAAAATCCTGCAGTGTTGTATAAGCTCTATAGGGTAGAGTACTAAAAATGGTAACCCGCTCAGTAGTAGGAATCCTTTACTAATTTCTGAGAAACTGCAACAATAAGGGGTTGTGGGCATCTAACATAACGCTCAAAGCAATCAGAGGACCAACGACCCAAGGTCTTAATGAGCCATGGGGGAAGTCCCACGGATGCAGCGGTTGTGGCTGCCCCTATCCTAAAACTATGACCTGCGTATTGAGACGGGTTAAAACCAGATTGGGAAAGAAGCTGCCTTGTTTCTAGCGTCAAAGCCTCTTTGGTCAAAGGTTTTCCAGTTTCGTGTATAAAAAGTGGGCCAGGGGTGGGGGTCCGGATAGATAGATAGATAAGCCATCATTGCTTGGACTGGACAAACCGGCGGGTGAGTTTTACCTATGACAATGGTCTGACCAGCTCTAAATGGGTCAGTCTTTGAAATTGTGATATGGACTGACATGTGATCTAGATTCTCCCAGGAAGGCAGGAAACGGATATCGTCTGGGGACAAATGTTGCTCCGGAGAGAATTTGGTATTGCAAGTCAATTCCCCAAGGCGGAGAAAACCAAAGAATGCGAGAGTCATTGCTGCCCATAACATCACTGAATCATAATTTGGGGTATAGGAGATTGCTAAAAGTGAGTGGAAAAGCCTGAGGTGTTTGATGGTAATTGGTAAGCGAACTCTAGTTAGTTTAGTACCCTGTGACCGTTTGATTCCTCTGCAAACAAGCTGTAAGCGCAGACATTTATTAAGATCGAGCACGAAGCCATGGCGAATGTGGAAATGGCGTACTGCGGCGAGGTAGCCCTTTATAGATGAGTATTTGATTGACCTGGCTAGAAAGACAGCATACTTGATAAGGGTATCTTCATCAACTGGCAAACATCTCCCAGAGGTTGGGCGGTAAAGAGAACAGAAATCCAAGAACCTTTTTTCAGCGGAGGAATAGGTTTGCTCAGTGGAGGCAGCAATAGAGAGATGTAAGTAGTGGTTGACGTCCGCATCTAAATCTCCCAGAGTTCCTGTGGTATGGGACAGGGGTGTAAGTCTGCGTGTGGGGCCAGTGCGTGAAACCTCGCCATCTGAAAGCGAGAAAGTGAATCAGCTATTTCATTTCTTTTACCCTCGATGTGGCTGACCTTCAAGTAAAAATTGTACTTGAGTGTCAGAAGGGTGAGGTGGCGGACCAAGTCCATTACCCTAGGGATGCGAGACCGCTTGGAATTCACGATTTCTACAACAGACTGGTTGTCACAGAAAAACAGGATGCGCTTATTGGAGAAAGTTGAGCCCCATAAATGGCAAGCAACCACCAAGGCAAAAAGCTCTTGCCATGCAATACTAATACCAGACTGCCCGAGTTGCTGGTGAGCTCTCCATTTACCATTAAACCACTGAGAGGATAAGATACCGCCAAAACCTATGGAGCCTGAGGCATCAGTATACAGGTGCAATGAATCTGAGTTGGTCCAAGAAGTTGACAAGAAAAAACTGGCACCATTCTAACCTGAGATAAACTCTTGCCACATATTTAGGTCCTTAAAGAAGCTGGAAGTTAACTTGATGTGGTGATGAGGTTGAAAAACTTTACGGGTTAACTCGATCATGCGCTGCAGAAATGGCCGTCCTGGGGGAACAACCCTACAGGCGAAGTTGAGCGAGCCAATGAGAGCCTGCAACTCTCTAAGGGTACAGGACTTTCTAGATTTAAAACTAGACAAGGAGGTCTGAATGCGTTGGACTTTGTCATCAGGAAGGCGGGCTTCCATCCTAACAGAGTCCAGAATAATTCCCATAAATTCTAGGCAAGTACAAGGACCTTGAGTTTTGCCTGCAGCAGTTGGGATGCACAAGTTCCGAAGGGTAAGTAACATGCTTGATAAGCTCCGTTTGCAGGCCTGGCTGAGTGAAGGTGAGTCAGAGGGGGGCTCAATAATCAAGAAGTCATCAAGAATATGGCAAACGAAAGAGATAGAGCATTTATGAAGCAGGATCCATTCAATAGCCTCTGAAAGCTGGTTAAATAAGAAGGGGGCGCATCGTAATCCAAATGGGAGAACCCTGTCATAATAATAAGAGCCTTGCCAGTACATACCAAACAGCTCATAAGCGAAAAGCAGCCTCAATGTCTGTCTTTGCGAGATATGAACCTTGTCCTAAGCATAGGATTCCCTCAATGGCATTATCAATGGTAATGTACTGCAAGCCGAAATCCTCCTTCGAAATGGAATGGTTAATGCTTGTTACCCCAGACTTAGGAAAAGAAAGATGAAAAATAGTCCGAAATTTGTTGGAGTGCTTCTTAGGAACTAGCCCGATTGGCGAAACCTGAAAATTAGGGAAAGGGGGAGTGGGGAAAGGACCAGCCACACGACCCAAGGCAACTTCTTTCATTAAATTAGCTGTGACTACATCAGGCTGAGCCAGTGCGGTTGGTAAATTCCGGGAAAACCTGGGAACCCGGGCCCCTTTATACCCAATATCAGCACTATACTTAAGACTGTTACATAAACGGGAAACAAATAAACGGTCAGGGTGATCAACAAGTACCATCTCTAGGCTATTAACATTGATAGGGGTGGGTAAGGACCCAGTGAATGCCTTACTTTCGTCGGGAGGGGTTGGGCTTAAGAGAATCCTTGTCTCCATCTCGTGTCTTGTCTCGGTCCCTATCTCTGGCCTCTCGTGGTTTCCCTGGGAGTGTGGGGCAGTCACATCCTGGGTGTGCCCCTGCACATCGGTTACAGACATGTTTAAAGCTACAGGGGTCCCTGTGACACCACCCACTACGATTGAAGGTATGGCAAGTGCCTCGACGTTCGGCCCCAGATGAGACACTGTTGATTTGGGGTCCTTTAGAAAAAAGAGGATATTCCTCTTTCAACACCGAAGGTGCCACCGTAAATATCGTCAGCCAAAGTTGCTGATCAATTTCCGACCAAACGCGGGTCTTGTTTTGGGCAGCTTTTTGACGGAATTTATAATCATAGATCGCCCACCCTAGACCCTTATGGACACGTGCACCATATCTAATTAAGCTTAGGTATTGTAGCAGCTCCTGAGAACGCTGAGGGAATTTCTGGGTGAAAACGCTCATAAAGGTTGTGAAAGCAGTGGTCCACTGTTCGATGTCAATGATAGATAGAGGTCGACGTTTTGGCTTTCTTTGAAACTCGAACCACTGAGTTGTCTAAGGTGAGCACAAGATTATCATCCTCATTTAAAGCTGACAGATTTCTAGGAAGGAGCTTGGACAATTCAAAGAACTCACCGGATTGAATATCCTTCACATACTGTGCAGGAATATCCTGGAACGGTGCCGCGTGTTGGACATCTGATAGGCTCGATGTTAGCTGTGACGTGACAAGATCAACAGATGGCGCGGTATGACTGGAAGTTGGAGCTGATGGCGAGGAAGTTGGTTGCAAAACTTGAACTGCGGCCAGAGCTGCTTCGTTAGCAATTTCCCTCGAAGCCGCGGAAACGGACTCCTGAACCAATCGTCGTATGACATTTAACTGTCCTTCAGTGAAGCTGCTATCTTTCCCGTTAGCGTTGACCACATTGTCTTGGTGACCTTCCCGTGTGTTTTCTCGTACAGGTAGATTATTAGCTCTTACACTTTCGTTTAAGGACGCGACTTGAGGAGCAGAACCGCTAAGCCGGCTCAAAAGAGTGGTCCTGTTGCCCGAGGAAGCAATATTCCTTTGTCGGCATAAGTTTCTCAGCTGCTGAACCGAAGAGTTGTGGAGTATTGCGGCATCGGCGTTATGAGCGGAAGACCTGCGGCCGCGACGAATTGGCGGCATTATCCTTGAACAAGAATCAGTGTTCGTAAATCTTGCGTGTAACTTCGTGAGAAAAAAACAGAATAAACTGAAACTTCGATAAACTGAAACTCCGAAGACGGTAGCGTTGAAAATATGAAGAATTCACACTACAAGTAAATTTTTTTACAACACTCTGAGAGGTCAGAGAACTTGAAGTGAACTACAGATGGAAGATAGTGCCGCATGGTCTTGATTGACATACTGGGAAAGCATAAATGTGATTGGCCTGTGAATAACACGAACATTACTGGTCTAGATCCCGGTCTAGATGGGAAAATCTAGACCGCTTTGAATATCGATTTCAGCCAATTAAATTCGTGAATTTGGTAGTTCTCAGTCCTTGTAGACAGAGCCATAATAATTACCAAGCTTTAATGCCTGCAGACTAGCTCCAAAATTACTTCTATACCATCGAGACACCAAATACATTCGAAAACAGAAATGTCACACGCCATAATCTAAGAAGATTCACAAGAATATTTTCAGCCTAAAATCGACTGAAAAATAAAAATGTTCAGCCTCGGCGGAGAAAACAATTTTCTTATGAAAAAAGAGTGTGTTACATTTGTGTACCAAGAGGACTGCTGTGAAAGAAACAGGCTTCTACACTACCACTTAGGCTGTTTTTTTTTCTGCCTACTTTGGCAAACAAATAATTTCCTTGTACAGGTTCTTAGAGAGTAAGCAATCTGACATTCCGAGAAGTAAAACTTAATTAAAACTCAACAGAAAAAGGCTTCCCTGCTGTCATTGAGCAATATTTACGGTAAGTCAGATGGATGTTCAAGGACAAGGCAATCAATCTTAGCTTACATCCTTTTGTAATCCAGTACAGTTGATAAGGACGGCTTTGAAACGAGAAAGCTGTCATAATAGTTTAATATATAGCGGGTCGCAAATTTCCGCTGTTCGGCGAGCCGTCTATCTTTTCAAATAAAATGTGCGAAGGGTTCTCCTTGATTCCTATAACCTCGTACCGAATTAAATCGATTCAATTCAAGGGCAACAAAAATAGTCTTTTGGAGCAGATAGAGCGCTGCATTTCTCGTGAAATTTCATTCTGCTTTGTCTGTTCCCATACCGGCTGTGAAATCGACATATTTTTTCAATCTTTAGTGGACAAAACTCTTGTACCAGAATAATGTAAAGCATATTAAAATCATTTATGTATTTTCTCAAAAGCTAAAGCTATAAATAATTGCCTGAAATAACGCCAAAAACAATTCCCATAGGAACTCGAGAAAATAAATTTCAAAGTTCAGAGAAATAATTGTGCAAATCCAGGTAAATTTCATCACCAGTGACATTTCACCAGTACTTTCAAGTGTTTCTCATGGACTTCAAAATTTGTATTCGATACTTGATGTTGTAAGAAGTGATTTCTTTTGCGAAGATATTTAAAACAGTCGCACAGAAGTTTGCAATATGATGCAAATAATCTTGGTACAAAGTTTTTGTCCTCTAGTTACTCGAACTTCGGGTGGATTCCTTCTTAAACTTGAGTCGAAAAAGTGTTATTCATTTGTCTTTATAATACTGAAGGCATGTTTACAAACATCAAGGAAGTAGCTTTTTTGTATTTTATCAAATTTTTGCAGCGTACTGCTAGTAATTTACAAGACTTTACACATTTTAAACATTATTATTAAACTACTTACAATACACGTTGCGCTACATCATTCATAATACAAAAAAGTTTGATTTCATTATACACACACACCTACATATGCACACAACGATACAACATGTGACTAACCCTTATGTTTTTCAGATCTAAACAGCAGACATAGTATAAAATTCAGCAGAACTCTCGGTGCATAGGTTATAAGTCAAATTTGCCCCATTTCGCTGTATGAAACGATAACTTATTTTTTGACTTTGCAATAACTAATCCAAGATTTTGAATCTTCCTTAATCTAGACATGAAAACTTTGACTTTAGGAAACGTTATTTTGCAACGGCAAGAATACATAATTACTTTGTTATTTATATCTACCTTTAAAGTGCAAAGCCATTTATTAGCTTCTGCCCGGAATTCTTTGGCATAATTGCAATAGATTAAGATATTTTCGAGGGATTCGTTTTCCTTTCCACAGAAAGAACATGATGGAGAAGGCACAAGGCCAATTTTATACAAAAAGGCACTTGTCACTAGGTATCTGTTTAGCACGCGAGTCGTATCTGAAGTGAACTCCCAAAATGTTTACTGAGTGTTTAATTTTAAGGTTTTTAATTTCGGTGTTATTTCTTAGGGTGAAGCGTTCACGTTTTCCGTGCAACATCTCTTCAGACTTATCGTGATTAATCCTGAGGCCCGAACATTCTCCAAATGCTTCTACCAATTCTAAAATTCTCTTAAGAGAATTATCGTTTTTTAAAAAGCCGGTCAAATCATCAGCAAACAGCCGTTACTTTATTTATCTCCTCAGTTTCCACTGTAATATATTCCTTGAATATCTTTGCTCCTTCGTATACTAATACATAAAATTTCTAACACAATAATAAACAAGTTAGCAGAGAGTGGATCTCCCTGCCTTACTCCAAGTTCAACTTAGAAAGGTGCAGTAGAAAAGCCATTCTTAAGGACATAGCTTGATATGTTTTTATAGAATGTGTGAATCCACTGAATAAATGACTGTCCAAAGCCGACTTGAGCATCAACCTGAGATAGTTGTTGTGGTGCATCAAGAATTTGCAGAAAGGAATTTGCATATTCTCGGATGGCGCGGGATTATCACTTTTACAGAGATCGGAGTAAAATCTTTCAATTTCTTGTTGCATTTTTTGAGGTTCCTTGATCAACACACCTTCGCCATTGAAAATTTTCCGGACTGAACTTTTACTTTTGTCATGACTTTCTAGATTTAAGAAGTATTTATTACTTCTCTTTCCTTTTTCACACGAAGTAGCCTTGGAACGAATTATCGCACCTTTAGAAAGGGTTCGTCATTATATCATCGTATTCAATTTGAAGGTTTTCAAGCTGTTCAAAGTTTTTATCTGAGTGCTGGCCGCAGGTTGGATCTTACGAACAAAATAGGTCCGCCATATCATTGGCGAGCTGGACAGCATCCGTGTGAGGCGGGGGAGCTTTATCAGCCTGAATATTCAATCAACGCTTTCTCTCCCGAAATAGCTTAGACTGATTTGAGCTGTTTTCTGTAATAACTTGGCTATAATATGTTCTTCTCGCATTGTTCATAATATATATCACATAATTTCTCTTGGATTTGAACGCTAGAAGGTCTGAGGCCAGTCCAGTTCTCCTCCACCGTTTCTCTGCTTTCCGCCTGTCACGCCTTGCCTGCATAATCTCATCATCAAACCAAGGCGGCCTGGACCTATGTCTTATTTTCCGTGATTGCATGAGGGCATGCCTGTTCAGTAGCCGTGATGACAGCGTCGTGTTCAGTGTAACAATTAACTAGTTTGTCTAAGTCGTCAGAGGGATCTATATACATAACAGAATTGCAAATGTCCTCAGCGAATAGTTCAGAATCAATAGACTTCAACTTCCTATATTCAGCGTGCTTCATTTCTACGACTGGTCTACGTGTCCGTAAACTACATACCACAGCAGCATGATCGGAGATAAATCTCTCAGAGAGCGGCTCTTCAGCAGTCATCAGACAAGTCATCAGATTGGTGTGTAATGATGAGATCTAGGGTGTGGCCGAGTATATGGGTAGGTTGCCTCACATGTTGGGCAAGACCCGTCGCGTCTAGAAGATCTCTAAAGTGTTATTATTAGGATCTGTAGGTACATCCGTATGGAAATTGAAACCACCAGTTATCAGTAACTTATCGCTTGACAGGACGAAAGATTCGAGGTATTCAGCAAACTGGTGAAAGAAAAAGCCACTCAGAAACCTCAAACGACAGAATAGACATTGCTGACATTGATCCCCTCTTTGACTAACAATGCATTGCCGCCGCCCCTATGGCCCGGTCGCGGACAATGTATAAGTGTTCTATTTTCGGGCGGAGTAGGCTAGCCTCGCTCAAAACCACAGAATGATGATCTTTAAGCCAGGTCTCACATATGGCGAACAAATCCGCTCTTACTTTGCACACTAAGTCCAAAAAAGCAGCTGATTTATTATTCAACGACCTCGCATTTAGAGTACACAAGGTCAACTGTTGATCACTGGGATACAAATGTACAAGATCCGGTGTTATTAGGTTTTCAGAGTTTCGCTTCGATATTCTGTTTCAGACCATCGAGGCGTGATGAAGTGTAAGCAGGTCCTGGGTTTAGCTTAAACACTAAATCGCCTAGCAACAGTGGACAGAATGTAGCAGTGGTGCATGTTAATATGGTAAATGCACGGGCGTCTCTGTATCTTGGCACCAGAGCGTCTCAAGTGTGCCTTTGTGTAGATCGATACTGATTACTCTTTCACAATGATTCTCGATCCCTGACCCGGTAAACAATGTGCTGGGTTCAGCTAATGAGGCCTTATTGTTCACGATGCAAATTTTGCTCTTTTGCAATCCAAGACCGCAAGTCGAAGGAAATCTAAATATCCGGCGATAATTCTGGCACTAATACATTTCTGGGGAGCTCGAATCTCAAAGTAAAGATTCTAAATTGCCTTAGACATATCTTCGTGTTGTCGTCTCCGAAAAGGGGCCGCAGAGTGGCGGAGAAGGCCGGACCCAGAACACGGAGATAGACATAGCGTGCCGCGCCGAACCTCATCACATACTCTTGAAGGGCCAAAAGACCCTGGGACGAGGTTGAGAGGCAATGGTAAGTATAGGTAATTGGAGTGCAATTAAGAATTTACAGTACGAGTAAAAGACGAGTGCAACGAAGCAGAGCTCCTCGTATTAAACTATCTCTACAAAACAGTATCGAAAGTTTCGTTATAGCTCTTTGTATTCTTGCAAGGTTGTCGATAGCTTTCTCCATGGGGAGTTTTCATCTTCATGAGATTTATTTCTCCGCATTTCGGTGTCACATTACCGTTCAGCTTTCTGCCACAGGGACATAAAATGTTTCTCAGTCCACGACGATAGCTTTCGACAAATGACAGACAAATAAATGGATTAACAGTGGAGGATAAGTAAAGCGAGAAACCCGTCAGAAGATATAACACTCTCTGAATGGCACAAGAAGGTCTCCAGTTTGGGATGAAATATGCCAAAGTGAGTGGAGTGATACAAAGGTAAAAAAGCACCATGATAGCAACCGTCATTTTAATAGCTTGTCTTCGTTTCTTCGAAGCGTGCCGCTGTGCGTTTGAAGGGTTGCCTGCGAGGGCTTTCTTGGGCTTGCTTAAGGTAATTGCTATCGTAGTGTACAGAACGGTTATTACAACAAACGGAACGATGATAAATAAACAAAACTGAAGCCAAAGATATGTCCCGTAAGCGTTGTCGTTAGAGAGAAATGATTCCATATTTGTCTCTGCACAAGCTGTGTCATTGCCACGTACTATAAGTTTTGAAGATATTAGAGATGGTAACTTGACAAGGCTTGCACAAATCCAGGTAGAAACGATGGCTATCGTTCTAATCTTGCTTGATATAAATCCAAGTTTCATTGGGAAAACTACTGCAACAAATCTGTCAATTGCTATCCACACCAAGCTTTGAACCGAAACAAGAAGAGACGCTTGGCTTGCGAGATAAATTAACTTGCAAAAAAACGATTCTGAGCTTATTCCACTGATTCGCCAATGTCCTGAGTCGGTGACCAATTTAGTTATCTCAGCAGGAAGTAAAGCTAGGGAAAAAAGCAGATCTGAGACAGCCATGTTCACGATGAAATAGTTAATTGTTTTTCGTAAATCTCGATGCTTGTAGACAATGATGACAATGAAGATGTTCCCGAATAAACTGCTAAGTAGAATACAACAATATGCGCAAAGTTTAGAAATTCTCTCTGCAGTCGAATCAATAAAAATACATGTCCAGTTCTGTTGTCCCAGTGCAGTTTCGTTCCCAATAAAAGGGATGGTGGTGTTGTTTCTCAATGACATGATCCGCTGCTTTGGTTTTTAGAAGCGTGCTGTCGACGATAGAGTTCGCAAAACACGACGTCAGGTGAATGCATCCACACGGCTTCGAAATAACTAATATAATCGCAAATGAATTTTAATATTTGCTTTTCCAAGTCAACATTTAAAAGTTTAATTTAAAAACAATTGAAACTTAATTTACGCTCTCTCCCTTATTTCTGATGAAGAAAGATTGAGTTCCTGAAAGGATTCACTCGGTTTAGAAACCAGAAGTAAAGTTTGGTCAAAATAAAATTACTAAGTTCTTCATTCGTGTACTAAACAAGACGACTGTTGTTCAATAAACAGACATTTCTACCACTTATATATTGTTGTTTTTCTGCCGTTGTTTCTTTTCTGCCTTCTATTACAAAAAAATATTTCCTTGACCTCCTAGAGAAGAAGTAATTTGACATTTCGAGAAGTAAAACGTAATTAAAACTCAACAAAAAAAGGTTTCCCTGCTGTCACTGTGCAATATTTACGATAATTCAGGTGGATGTTCATTGACGATGAAATCAATCTTACAGCCTTTTGCAATCCAGTACAGTTGATAAGAACGGCTTTGAAATGAAAAAAAAAAAAAGCTGTCATGATGGTTAAACATAGCGGGTCGCAAATTTCCGCTGTTAAGCGGGGCTTTTATCTTTTCAAATAAAATGTGGCAAGGCTTCTCCTTGGCTCCTATAAGCTCGATCTGAATTTAATTATTTCAAGGGCAACAAGAATAGTCTTTTAGAGCTGCTTGAGCGGGGCATTTGTAGTGGAATTTCTTTCTGCTTTGTGTTTTTTTGCCATAGTCGTTCTGAAATCGAGGACATTTAAGTTTTTATTGAAAAAATCTTGCACCAGAATAATGTTAAGCATATTAATTAAACCTTTTTTGCATTTCCTGAAAGCTAAAGCTATGAATAATTGCCTGAAATGACACCAAAGACAATTTAATAATAATAATAATAATAATAATAATTATAATAACAGCAATAATAATAAAACCACTACTACTACTTCTAATTATAATAATGAAAATATTTAAACAGGGTACCCACTTCACAATAAAGTGCTCTTCAGTGGGGCCCTGCATAAATAGCTATAAATGTTAAAAAAATTAAGTTAAAAGTCAAAAACCGAAAAGTTAAAATGCGCATATCCATCTAAGGATAGAACAATTACAAATATAAAGTAATAAACCTAATTGCAATTCTAGCTTAAGGTTTGCTTTGAAATAACCTAGTGAGGAGGTGTCAAGTGCCTCCTGAGATTAAAAAGTTCTAATCAGTGATACCATGATAAAATAAACGTTTCCTCTCCCAGTTTCTCCTGACACGTGGCAGATGGAAGTCATTTTATGTCGCGTGTTTCAATTATGAACTAAGCTTTTCGTTAAAGATGGCAACTAAAATCTGTAAAACTTAAATATTGTTATACAATGATGAAAATGGCTTCTCAGGAGCAGTGGCTTCCAAGCAATGGGAATTATGAGCCTCAGTTGCAGAGGATCTTGGATGGCGATCAAGAATCATCCTAGCTGCTTTGTTTTAACTGTGGAGAATTTAAAGATTTGCGATAAGGGAGGAGCTGTCCTTATCGCCCCAAATAATGTCACCATAATCAAATAAGGGAAGGACAAGGCTATTGTAAAGAGTAAGACAAGCTTGGAGTGGTAGCATATGCTTTACTCTTCGCAGAACACCAAGACGTTGATAAAATTTATTGATGATGGAATGAACGTGATCATGCCAGGTCATTCATTGGTTGAATGAAACTCCAAAGTACTCCTGGAAACTGGGAGTTGGAGCTCCCAGACTATGAAACGCGCTACCAAGCAAACCAAAATCTATCACTTTTAAAATTGACGTTTTTAAAAAAGAGGTTAAGACGTTACTCTTTAGAGAGGCCTTTATCCCTTTATGATAAATTTGAGAAATCTAGCCAAATCAAGCTCAAAAACGCCAGGAATTCCGCAAGATTTGGATTTTGTTTTTTTTTGTTAATATAAATTACATTTTTGTACTAGATTTTTTAACGTATTTTGTTTGTAACCCTAAAGTAAATAGCTACGTGTATATTATGTAGTTAATATTTTACTTTTTGAAATTGTCAAGCGCCTTTGAACTTGAGGAAATGGCTATATAAATGATTATTATTGTTATTATTACTTGAAGGAGTCGGTTCGCTCTAATTAAGAGTCATTAATGCAAAGAGAGAAATTCTGGAACGATTTTAGTTTCAGTGTACTACTAAACAAGACAAATTTGCATTTGCTTTCATTTAAGGTGAGGTGATTAACAAAGAACCACTCGCTAATTTGACTACGTAGATCGACATTTAGCTGGGCTTCCAGGGTAGCAGCATCATTCGCTGAGGTGTAGACAACGGTGTCGTCAGCAAAAAATGTTATACCAGCTCGGCTGATGTAGATAATGTACCAGATAAAATTATCTGGAACAACCAACATATAGTAATCAACGGAAAATCTATCTTTTATAGTTCTTGGTTTAAGAGAGGCATTATCAATATCCGCAGCATGATGACTGAGAACAACCAATTCCTCTCCCTACCCGAATTAGAACAAAAAATTAATTTGGAGATTCCCTTTACCTTCTACTACGGGCTTGTAGCCGCCATTCCTAAAGAATGGAAGTCGTCTTTAAAAGACGCCCTCTCTAGGGACAACGACAGCGTTGAAGAGGCCACATGTTCTCATCAAACCGCTGACTACCCGCACCACCTATTCCGCTTTCCTAAGTAAGATGGCTACCTCTCCAACTTGCGAAAATAACATGATAATATGCAACTTTTTGCAAAGTTTAAAAAAACTTTACGGATGGGGTTCAGAGCCACCTAAATTTTCGAAAATTTATGGTGGCCCTGAACCCACTCCTTAGAATTTTTTAAACTTTGCAAAAAGTTGCATCTTAAAATGTTAATTAAAATTCGATAAGAGAAATGGGGGTCACCTATCTCTTGGGGGTCACCTATCTCTTGGAAAGTACTGGAAACAGTTTCCAGCCACCTTAAGGTCCCTATTATTATCTCGCTTCAATCGCTAATCGCGAACTCTTCAGTCCCACTATGCCACAATGTTTTGTTTCACTGGTGAAACAAATGGTGGTCTCATTAGTGCGTTTGCTTCTGGATCGAGCGGTCGGGGTTCGAGCCCCGGCCTGGGACATTACTCTCATATGCTGGAGGGTAACCAACCGATGGACTAGCATCTCATCCAACCGGGAGTAGAAATAGTCCTACTCGCTTCAAGCTACAGAAACCGGGATAAGCTCCGGCCTGATGAGCCACTTAGCTCGTATGCAGACTTTTCTTACCTGCGTAAGCCGTCTGATATTTATCAAACAAAGTTTGCTGGAAATGGCAATAGACTGCAAGGCTGATACTACGTGAAAAGCTTTTCGAGACACCAACATGACAAGAAACGTTTTTCACGTAGTATCAGCCTTGCAGTCTATTTTCTTTATACTTTTTTGGGGGCTGATCAGGTCTCTTGCAGATCCTACGTTGGCAGCGCTTATCGTATGCGGTCCCTTGCAGTTAGTCACTCATTTGCTGGAAATCCCTCATTCAACACTGCTTTTCTGTCTTCTTTCAGTGACGATGTGAAATTATATCCCTTTATTTTTGGAACTTCCTTGTTGTCGAGCATTGAAGCGTCACTGCCATTTTGGAGGGTTCAATCAAATTGATGTAAATAGGTTTTGAGAATAAAGAATATCTGAGTCGAAAGACTCGACAACTTTCACTACTTCCCTGTCTTAACGGGTGATAATTTGTTTACGACATATTTAGTCTCTGGTCAAGCTACTAACATAACAACGCTGAATATTGAAAGCGCATGGCACGATTGAAACTATTCCGCTGGACTAGGCAACGCGGGCTCTGGGAACGAGGCTGAACTATGTCAAGAAATCAAATTGGAGCCCTTAGTATTTAACAAAGACTAATCTATAGATTTAGCTAAGCTTAAAAGAGGAGCTCCTCAGATATTTTTTGAAATGTTCTCAATCTTACTAATGAAATTAATCTAACATGTGAGGCAAATTTTGGACAATATTGTAGTTTCAACCCGAAATAAGATTGCATCAACAGAGCTGTATAATGGTTTGATGATGAAAATAGAGGCATTATTTCATGGGCAGATTTCAGGGGAGCCACCGAAAATCTTGATCATGTAAAAGAACTGTCTTTTGTGTTTTTTGGTGGCATTCAGGGATAATTATTCTTTTCTACCTTATTCAGAAATTCAAGACATTGTTATAAATCATTATGCCCTTTCTTAGTTAACATGGGGACTCCCACACGGAAGAAATTTTTTAAAAAAAAATCGGCACTCTTAATCCTCACGGTATAAACGAACTCTTTTCGTTCAACTAATTTATTCTGTTGTTTTTCACGTTGCCAGGCACCAACCAATAGCGTAGCTCCATATTTCTGTATATAAACCACGCACAACCCACAATTCCTCGATTCGCTTCGACGAAGGGCTAACGCTCGAAACGTCAGCTTTCGAATCTCTTTACAGTGGCCAATTCACATTATCAACTCAGTTGATTTAACCCAATTTTCTTGCACAATTTTGTTGTCGGGTATGATTGCAATACAGTGGTTACAATACACTCAAAATCCTCAATCTCTACCAAATGTAATCCCGATGAAAATACCAAAATAGTATTCACATGTGAAAAGTTGGAAATTCTGTTTTCTAACTTGATCCCCAAAGATACAGTTAGGAATCTTCACTTTTATAATTATGGTTCTCTTCCTGCTGGAAGGGTTTGTATCATCTCTCAAAGTACAAGTATAAGCAAAATCACTCTGGCATAA
>OZ026608.1:8808678-8833678 GCA_964020085.1 Micromussa lordhowensis | reverse complement strand
AGACTTCATAATTGAAAGTAAATAAAATGCCAAATATCTCATTTCGGGCAACCCAGCGTCGGCACAGATGAAACAAAAAATCTTTAGGCGCAGGTTAAACAAGTTTGCTCTCATCCCAAGTTATTTGTTAAGTTCGCAGCTGCTTTACTGCAAACGGAATAAGAAATATCAGTTCAAAATAGTTCATTGTCATTGTTTAAAGAATCGTTTTGCAACGACTTTCTATATTTTGAGTTCAGGTTTCTACCCTTAGTCGACAGAAAAAATGTCCTTGACATCTAAGGAAGGAACCAAATTAGATTGCATGCAATACAGCAAATGAAAACAAAGCCATGAAGCGGCTCATAAACACCTTGACCAGAGTTTTACATGTGTCCAATAAGATGCGAGATAAGTTCGGCCCAAGAAATGCATAAAATCGGTAAAGGCGCTTGCTGTCGGAAAAGAGACTCAGTTGCTCGGAGCTTTACGCGAGGAAAGGTGGCCAAAAGTTACTTGATAATTTCTTGGAAACTTTTCACATTTCCTACTTTTTAGGAAGACAACGACAATCGTGTCACAGATGTCAGAGAGCGGTTTTCAGTTAAGTTTCGAAAAGTAATTGGTTTTGCATGGCTACCCAACAAGATTGGCCAAAATAATTGGCGTCACTTTTCCATCTAATCAAAAGTAAAACTTGTTATTCAATCTCGCAGGTTTTCCCCCGCGTTGCGTCAGCATTATGTATCTACTTCGAATCTTGTTTGGTTCACCATATTGTCTGTGTCAGTTGTGATTGGCTGGAGTGATTACTAAGGTTTTGCCGGGTTTTATTCTTGGAGCGGGAGTCATTTCATTTTGAAGGCAATATAATTTAGTTAAAAAGTCTTGGCGGAAAAAGGTTTCGTTATCAGCTCAAGGTTAATAAGAATGTTTGTGATGCTCTCGACCTGTGACGACACTAAAGGATTTTATTGACAGGCGGAAGTTGAAACTACGTTTAGTGGACAGGTGCAGGAATAAAGTAAAAGCGTTAATTGCTCTTTATTTAATACACCAGTAACCGCGGATATTAAAAAGGTACATTTTGTATTGAACGAAAAAGGAATTTACAATTTCACCATAAATTATTACTTCTGTGAGTTACGTACATTAACCCGTTTTATGTTTTCAATGGGATAAAAAACCGACATCGTGAAATCAAAATACTTATGCTCTGTGTGAAGATCGAACTAACGACCTTGAGATATCTAAGTTAGATCATGGGACTGACGCGCTGCCTAGTGTGCTAACGAGACATCTGCAAATTTCTACCCTGCTAGATTTACATGTAAAAGTTCTGTTGCATACTATTAATTTGAAGTATAATTGACCTTATTTTAAGTGCAGCCTTAGATTAACAAGAACAAGTAAAATGAAATTACTTGAGCAACACTACAAAAATACAAAACGGTTACCAGAAATAACGGAGCGATAAAGCTGCTGGTCACGTGATACCAGTAATATTCTTCTCTAGCTTTCTTGTTGGGAAAGATTGATGTTTCTTTTCTAAACTACAAACGCGTTATTCCCACGTTGAACCAGTCCCGAAATTAGCAAATAGACAACGCCTGTTAAAATCCAGCTAGAAACTATAGCTATTGTCCAAATCTTGCTTGAAATAAGGCCAAGTTTTATTGAAAAAACCACAGCGACAAATCTGTCAATTGCTATCCATATCAAGGTTTGAAGAGAAACAAGAGGAGACACTGAGCTTGCGAAATGAAAGAACTTGCAAAGAATGGATCCTACGATTCCACGGACGTGCCAATGCAATGGCTCGGTGACCAATTGAGTTATCTGAACAGGAAGTAAAACCAAAATCGAATTACTTGAGCAACACTAGAATATAACAAATTAAATGAAGGTGTAGAATTACAGTAGCTATGAGCTTGTGTATAAATACAACCACTGGGAAATAAAATACTGAATAGAGGATATAATAGTTGACTCATCCGAACACAATGTTTCATCTGAACGTTTCAATTCAATAAACTTTCTTCACTGAAAGAGTCTTTCATTGCCTTTCCAGTGAATGGACTGAGTAAGGAACTGAAAAAACTTAAGCATAAAAATAGACATTCATCCTAAAACGGATATACCTCAATTTTCGATAATCTGTTGAAGACAATTTCAGTACATCTGCTCTTCCTCTAGGAATCATATGTTAAATTTTCAGAAAGCGGCCTATGATAATAACCTACTGAATAGTATCAGCAAATGTTTCTTGGAAGTTTTCTGTGTCCTTGGAAGTTCGTTGACAGTTTTCACCAGGAAGATTCCTGACTCCTTTTAGAGCAATTCGTTCTCGTTTCGTCCTCTTATTATCCCGCATTCCGCAGAAATGACACACAATGTTTCTCAATCCACGACGGTAACTTTCTGCGAATGAGAGGCAAATTGTTGGATTGACAACAGAAGATGAGAAAAACATCAAAATCGATATAAAGGAAAAAGATTTCAAAAAAGCACAAGAAGGTTCCCAAAAAGTAACAAAACGTAACAAAGTGTAAGGAATAACACAAATGTAGAACAGCACTAAGATAGCAACCGCCATTTGAGTAGCTTGTCTTCGCTTCTTTACAGAGTGTTGTCGTTCACATTGTGCGACATTCATGAGGGCTTTACTCCTCCTTTTTAAGGAAATCACTATTGCAGTGTATAAAACGGTTATCACAAACAACGGAGCTAAAAAGCGGATGGTTACATGAAGCCAGTAATATACTTCACCAGCTTCCTTGCTAGGAAAAATTGATTTTAATTTCACTGGACTACAATACGTGCTATTTCCAAGTTCAACAAGCTCCCAAGTTATCAACGATGGAAAATAGAAAACGCCTGCTAAAATCCACGTAGAAGCTATAGCTGTTGTGCGTATCTTGCTTGAAATAAGCCCAAATTTCAATGGAAAAACCACAGCGATAAATCTATCAACTGCTATCCACACCAAGCTTTGAACAGAAACAAAAAGAGACACAGAGCTTGCGAAATAAAGCAACTTGCACAATGTCAATCCTAAGATTCCACCTACGTGCCAATGCCACGAGTCAGTGACTATTTTAATTATTTGGTCAGGAATTACAACCAGTGGGAAAAGCAGATCTGAGACAGCCATGTTCACGATGAAATAGTTCATTGTCTTTCGTAAATCTCGACGCTTGTAAACGATGATGATGATAAAGATGTCCCGAAAAAAACTGCCCAGTAGAATAAATGAAAATGCGCAAACTTTAGAAATTCTCTGTGCATTCGATTCAACGTCGAAACATGTCCAGTTCTGTTGCCCAAGTGTAGTTTCCTTACCAGTTACAGAGCTTGTGTTGTTGTTTTCCAATGACATGATTTCCTCTTTTGCTTTTCAGCTGCGTACTGTCGGCGCGAGCGTTTTAGCAGAGGTTAGAATACATCCTTCGTCGCAATTTAATCGGAAATGAATTTTAATTCTACCGGTTCAATGTCATCAGTCAAGGGTTTAATTTAAAACCCATTGTAGTGTAGTTTTATTTCACTAATTTCTAATAAAGAAAAACTGAATCGGCCAAACGATTTATTTGGTGTACAGCCTAAAAGTAAAGGTTCCCAGAAATAACATGACTGTGTGGTGTATTCGTGTACTAAACAATACAATTACTGTTGGAGAAACTTTTTTTTTGTGCCTACTTTTGCAAACAAATAATTTCTTTTATCTCTTAGAGAGGAAGTAATTTGACATTTCAAGCAATAAAGCTTAATTAAGAATTAATAGAAAAAGGCTTTCCCTGATCAGTGGCGTTGAGTTAGGAAAACAAAGATGAATGTTCATCAAATAACGTGGATAAGAGGATCAACCGGACATGAGAAAGCTGGTATGAATGGTTAAAAGCAGGTCGGAAACTTTTGCATTTTGCTAAACGGTATATTTTTTGTCTCATCTGGTCCCTAACCTTGATCAGGCACTGAATCATTTCAAAACAACACGATTTCGAACAGCCTTGTTGAGAAACGCAGGCGGTGTATGTGAGATTGTAATGGTTTCGACTGATTTTCTTTACTTAAACTTGGTGAATTGCTAATGAGTTTAAGAAGGGGTCTGCTCTCAATTAAAATATTTTTTTAGGACTTCATTTCTCCGTTTTCTCCTTTTCTTTTAGTCTTGATTGAGAAGATATATTAAACACTCAAGACTGTGTTTCACCACATTTCCAACCTTCCCGAACTTCGCCAGAATTACACCACATCTACTCTCCTCTTGGTGTTTGGAAATGTGGTAAAACACAGTCTCGAGTGTTTGATATATTACTTTAAAACTTATTTCTTACAAAAAGGGTGGGATTTTCCATTGAAGAAGGGAGGGACACATTTTCGCTCCTCTTCAAAAAAAGAGAGGAGAGGATATGGCGCGGGTGTTTCTTGGCCTAGGTATATTGCACCTGAGTAAGCCGTACCGGTTCATAAAGCAACTATAAAATCAACGAGAGCCAAGTGTTAGGACTTAAGGCAAGAATTTATGTTGTTTTCTTTAAATAAATGACATACTAGCGAATAAATACCTGTGTAGGCGCATTCCATTCAGAAATTGCCAGAATTCGCATGCTTGAAGTGGTTTAAAATATAAATGAATTTCCCTTTAGCATAAAACAGTACTTAATGCTCCCAACCCATGAAATCAAAGAAGACAACAACAACGTTTGATGGGAGAAAAGGGGTAGAGGATGAAGTGCTCGAGTTGCCAATAGGATTCTTACAGGATGACACGGGTCAGGTGGTTGGCAATGAGAGGACGTAAACACTATGAACATTATTAACCAACAACAACCAGGCTTCAGAGAGGTCCTAATCCTCTCTCTGGGGTCCTAATCCCCAGGCCCTGAGAGGTCATAATCCTCTCCCTCCTTTCCAGGGGTCCCTTTAGTCCCCAGACTACAGAGAGGTCCTCATCCTCTCTCTGGGGTCCTAATTCTCAGGCCCCCTGGTAATAATCAGAACAAACAACAGAGGTTTGGTTCCTTAGTAACAAGGCTATCTGGGGGGGGGGGGGGGGGGCCCTTTCTGCCACGATAGCTGGCCATGTGAGTCTATGGGGCAAAGGGGCGAACTATATGGAGCACTTCATCCCCACAAATACACGAAGTGTATTCCCCATAGACGAACAATATATGAATATATAAACTTGTGAATAGAACAAATACAAGACTGCAGATAAAAATCAGTCATCTGAAAATGACAAGAAGAGTAATTTATCATT
Source organism: Micromussa lordhowensis (assembly GCA_964020085.1). NCBI lineage: Eukaryota > Metazoa > Cnidaria > Anthozoa > Scleractinia > Lobophylliidae > Micromussa > Micromussa lordhowensis. The sequence goes on along the minus strand of OZ026608.1, from coordinate 8,828,436 downwards.
GTGTATCTTGTTTATTCATCTATCTATTTATTTACTTATTATTTTAAAGAAAGAAAAAGGTCTGCAAAGATGAAACGTTCAAGGCAAATAAAGGAAAAATCCTGCAGTGTTGTATAAGCTCTATAGGGTAGAGTACTAAAAATGGTAACCCGCTCAGTAGTAGGAATCCTTTACTAATTTCTGAGAAACTGCAACAATAAGGGGTTGTGGGCATCTAACATAACGCTCAAAGCAATCAGAGGACCAACGACCCAAGGTCTTAATGAGCCATGGGGGAAGTCCCACGGATGCAGCGGTTGTGGCTGCCCCTATCCTAAAACTATGACCTGCGTATTGAGACGGGTTAAAACCAGATTGGGAAAGAAGCTGCCTTGTTTCTAGCGTCAAAGCCTCTTTGGTCAAAGGTTTTCCAGTTTCGTGTATAAAAAGTGGGCCAGGGGTGGGGGTCCGGATAGATAGATAGATAAGCCATCATTGCTTGGACTGGACAAACCGGCGGGTGAGTTTTACCTATGACAATGGTCTGACCAGCTCTAAATGGGTCAGTCTTTGAAATTGTGATATGGACTGACATGTGATCTAGATTCTCCCAGGAAGGCAGGAAACGGATATCGTCTGGGGACAAATGTTGCTCCGGAGAGAATTTGGTATTGCAAGTCAATTCCCCAAGGCGGAGAAAACCAAAGAATGCGAGAGTCATTGCTGCCCATAACATCACTGAATCATAATTTGGGGTATAGGAGATTGCTAAAAGTGAGTGGAAAAGCCTGAGGTGTTTGATGGTAATTGGTAAGCGAACTCTAGTTAGTTTAGTACCCTGTGACCGTTTGATTCCTCTGCAAACAAGCTGTAAGCGCAGACATTTATTAAGATCGAGCACGAAGCCATGGCGAATGTGGAAATGGCGTACTGCGGCGAGGTAGCCCTTTATAGATGAGTATTTGATTGACCTGGCTAGAAAGACAGCATACTTGATAAGGGTATCTTCATCAACTGGCAAACATCTCCCAGAGGTTGGGCGGTAAAGAGAACAGAAATCCAAGAACCTTTTTTCAGCGGAGGAATAGGTTTGCTCAGTGGAGGCAGCAATAGAGAGATGTAAGTAGTGGTTGACGTCCGCATCTAAATCTCCCAGAGTTCCTGTGGTATGGGACAGGGGTGTAAGTCTGCGTGTGGGGCCAGTGCGTGAAACCTCGCCATCTGAAAGCGAGAACGTGAATCAGCTATTTCATTTCTTTTACCCTCGATGTGGCTGACCTTCAAGTAAAAATTGTACTTGAGTGTCAGAAGGGTGAGGTGGCGGACCAAGTCCATTACCCTAGGGATGCGAGACCGCTTGGAATTCACGATTTCTACAACAGACTGGTTGTCACAGAAAAACAGGATGCGCTTATTGGAGAAAGTTGAGCCCCATAAATGGCAAGCAACCACCAAGGCAAAAAGCTCTTGCCATGCAATACTAATACCAGACTGCCCGAGTTGCTGGTGAGCTCTCCATTTACCATTAAACCACTGAGAGGATAAGATACCGCCAAAACCTATGGAGCCTGAGGCATCAGTATACAGGTGCAATGAATCTGAGTTGGTCCAAGAAGTTGACAAGAAAAAACTGGCACCATTCTAACCTGAGATAAACTCTTGCCACATATTTAGGTCCTTAAAGAAGCTGGAAGTTAACTTGATGTGGTGATGAGGTTGAAAAACTTTACGGGTTAACTCGATCATGCGCTGCAGAAATGGCCGTCCTGGGGGAACAACCCTACAGGCGAAGTTGAGCGAGCCAATGAGAGCCTGCAACTCTCTAAGGGTACAGGACTTTCTAGATTTAAAACTAGACAAGGAGGTCTGAATGCGTTGGACTTTGTCATCAGGAAGGCGGGCTTCCATCCTAACAGAGTCCAGAATAATTCCCATAAATTCTAGGCAAGTACAAGGACCTTGAGTTTTGCCTGCAGCAGTTGGGATGCACAAGTTCCGAAGGGTAAGTAACATGCTTGATAAGCTCCGTTTGCAGGCCTGGCTGAGTGAAGGTGAGTCAGAGGGGGGCTCAATAATCAAGAAGTCATCAAGAATATGGCAAACGAAAGAGATAGAGCATTTATGAAGCAGGATCCATTCAATAGCCTCTGAAAGCTGGTTAAATAAGAAGGGGGCGCATCGTAATCCAAATGGGAGAACCCTGTCATAATAATAAGAGCCTTGCCAGTACATACCAAACAGCTCATAAGCGAAAAGCAGCCTCAATGTCTGTCTTTGCGAGATATGAACCTTGTCCTAAGCATAGGATTCCCTCAATGGCATTATCAATGGTAATGTACTGCAAGCCGAAATCCTCCTTCGAAATGGAATGGTTAATGCTTGTTACCCCAGACTTAGGAAAAGAAAGATGAAAAATAGTCCGAAATTTGTTGGAGTGCTTCTTAGGAACTAGCCCGATTGGCGAAACCTGAAAATTAGGGAAAGGGGGAGTGGGGAAAGGACCAGCCACACGACCCAAGGCAACTTCTTTCATTAAATTAGCTGTGACTACATCAGGCTGAGCCAGTGCGGTTGGTAAATTCCGGGAAAACCTGGGAACCCGGGCCCCTTTATACCCAATATCAGCACTATACTTAAGACTGTTACATAAACGGGAAACAAATAAACGGTCAGGGTGATCAACAAGTACCATCTCTAGGCTATTAACATTGATAGGGGTGGGTAAGGACCCAGTGAATGCCTTACTTTCGTCGGGAGGGGTTGGGCTTAAGAGAATCCTTGTCTCCATCTCGTGTCTTGTCTCGGTCCCTATCTCTGGCCTCTCGTGGTTTCCCTGGGAGTGTGGGGCAGTCACATCCTGGGTGTGCCCCTGCACATCGGTTACAGACATGTTTAAAGCTACAGGGGTCCCTGTGACACCACCCACTACGATTGAAGGTATGGCAAGTGCCTCGACGTTCGGCCCCAGATGAGACACTGTTGATTTGGGGTCCTTTAGAAAAAAGAGGATATTCCTCTTTCAACACCGAAGGTGCCACCGTAAATATCGTCAGCCAAAGTTGCTGATCAATTTCCGACCAAACGCGGGTCTTGTTTTGGGCAGCTTTTTGACGGAATTTATAATCATAGATCGCCCACCCTAGACCCTTATGGACACGTGCACCATATCTAATTAAGCTTAGGTATTGTAGCAGCTCCTGAGAACGCTGAGGGAATTTCTGGGTGAAAACGCTCATAAAGGTTGTGAAAGCAGTGGTCCACTGTTCGATGTCAATGATAGATAGAGGTCGACGTTTTGGCTTTCTTTGAAACTCGAACCACTGAGTTGTCTAAGGTGAGCACAAGATTATCATCCTCATTTAAAGCTGACAGATTTCTAGGAAGGAGCTTGGACAATTCAAAGAACTCACCGGATTGAATATCCTTCACATACTGTGCAGGAATATCCTGGAACGGTGCCGCGTGTTGGACATCTGATAGGCTCGATGTTAGCTGTGACGTGACAAGATCAACAGATGGCGCGGTATGACTGGAAGTTGGAGCTGATGGCGAGGAAGTTGGTTGCAAAACTTGAACTGCGGCCAGAGCTGCTTCGTTAGCAATTTCCCTCGAAGCCGCGGAAACGGACTCCTGAACCAATCGTCGTATGACATTTAACTGTCCTTCAGTGAAGCTGCTATCTTTCCCGTTAGCGTTGACCACATTGTCTTGGTGACCTTCCCGTGTGTTTTCTCGTACAGGTAGATTATTAGCTCTTACACTTTCGTTTAAGGACGCGACTTGAGGAGCAGAACCGCTAAGCCGGCTCAAAAGAGTGGTCCTGTTGCCCGAGGAAGCAATATTCCTTTGTCGGCATAAGTTTCTCAGCTGCTGAACCGAAGAGTTGTGGAGTATTGCGGCATCGGCGTTATGAGCGGAAGACCTGCGGCCGCGACGAATTGGCGGCATTATCCTTGAACAAGAATCAGTGTTCGTAAATCTTGCGTGTAACTTCGTGAGAAAAAAACAGAATAAACTGAAACTTCGATAAACTGAAACTCCGAAGACGGTAGCGTTGAAAATATGAAGAATTCACACTACAAGTAAATTTTTTTACAACACTCTGAGAGGTCAGAGAACTTGAAGTGAACTACAGATGGAAGATAGTGCCGCATGGTCTTGATTGACATACTGGGAAAGCATAAATGTGATTGGCCTGTGAATAACACGAACATTACTGGTCTAGATCCCGGTCTAGATGGGAAAATCTAGACCGCTTTGAATATCGATTTCAGCCAATCAAATTCGTGAATTTGGTAGTTCTCAGTCCTTGTAGACAGAGCCATAATAATTACCAAGCTTTAATGCCTGCAGACTAGCTCCAAAATTACTTCTATACCATCGAGACACCAAATACATTCGAAAACAGAAATGTCACACGCCATAATCTAAGAAGATTCACAAGAATATTTTCAGCCTAAAATCGACTGAAAAATAAAAATGTTCAGCCTCGGCGGAGAAAACAATTTTCTTATGAAAAAAGAGTGTGTTACATTTGTGTACCAAGAGGACTGCTGTGAAAGAAACAGGCTTCTACACTACCACTTAGGCTGTTTTTTTTTCTGCCTACTTTGGCAAACAAATAATTTCCTTGTACAGGTTCTTAGAGAGTAAGCAATCTGACATTCCGAGAAGTAAAACTTAATTAAAACTCAACAGAAAAAGGCTTCCCTGCTGTCATTGAGCAATATTTACGGTAAGTCAGATGGATGTTCAAGGACAAGGCAATCAATCTTAGCTTACATCCTTTTGTAATCCAGTACAGTTGATAAGGACGGCTTTGAAACGAGAAAGCTGTCATAATAGTTTAATATATAGCGGGTCGCAAATTTCCGCTGTTCGGCGAGCCGTCTATCTTTTCAAATAAAATGTGCGAAGGGTTCTCCTTGATTCCTATAACCTCGTACCGAATTAAATCGATTCAATTCAAGGGCAACAAAAATAGTCTTTTGGAGCAGATAGAGCGCTGCATTTCTCGTGAAATTTCATTCTGCTTTGTCTGTTCCCATACCGGCTGTGAAATCGACATATTTTTTCAATCTTTAGTGGACAAAACTCTTGTACCAGAATAATGTAAAGCATATTAAAATCATTTATGTATTTTCTCAAAAGCTAAAGCTATAAATAATTGCCTGAAATAACGCCAAAAACAATTCCCATAGGAACTCGAGAAAATAAATTTCAAAGTTCAGAGAAATAATTGTGCAAATCCAGGTAAATTTCATCACCAGTGACATTTCACCAGTACTTTCAAGTGTTTCTCATGGACTTCAAAATTTGTATTCGATACTTGATGTTGTAAGAAGTGATTTCTTTTGCGAAGATATTTAAAACAGTCGCACAGAAGTTTGCAATATGATGCAAATAATCTTGGTACAAAGTTTTTGTCCTCTAGTTACTCGAACTTCGGGTGGATTCCTTCTTAAACTTGAGTCGAAAAAGTGTTATTCATTTGTCTTTATAATACTGAAGGCATGTTTACAAACATCAAGGAAGTAGCTTTTTTGTATTTTATCAAATTTTTGCAGCGTACTGCTAGTAATTTACAAGACTTTACACATTTTAAACATTATTATTAAACTACTTACAATACACGTTGCGCTACATCATTCATAATACAAAAAAGTTTGATTTCATTATACACACACACCTACATATGCACACAACGATACAACATGTGACTAACCCTTATGTTTTTCAGACCTAAACAGCAGACATAGTATAAAATTCAGCAGAACTCTCGGTGCATAGGTTATAAGTCAAATTTGCCCCATTTCGCTGTATGAAACGATAACTTATTTTTTGACTTTGCAATAACTAATCCAAGATTTTGAATCTTCCTTAATCTAGACATGAAAACTTTGACTTTAGGAAACGTTATTTTGCAACGGCAAGAATACATAATTACTTTGTTATTTATATCTACCTTTAAAGTGCAAAGCCATTTATTAGCTTCTGCCCGGAATTCTTTGGCATAATTGCAATAGATTAAGATATTTTCGAGGGATTCGTTTTCCTTTCCACAGAAAGAACATGATGGAGAAGGCACAAGGCCAATTTTATACAAAAAGGCACTTGTCACTAGGTATCTGTTTAGTACGCGAGTCGTATCTGAAGTGAACTCCCAAAATGTTTACTGAGTGTTTAATTTTAAGGTTTTTAATTTCGGTGTTATTTCTTAGGGTGAAGCGTTCACGTTTTCCGTGCAACATCTCTTCAGACTTATCGTGATTAATCCTGAGGCCCGAACATTCTCCAAATGCTTCTACCAATTCTAAAATTCTCTTAAGAGAATTATCGTTTTTTAAAAAGCCGGTCAAATCATCAGCAAACAGCCGTTACTTTATTTATCTCCTCAGTTTCCACTGTAATATATTCCTTGAATATCTTTGCTCCTTCGTATACTAATACATAAAATTTCTAACACAATAATAAACAAGTTAGCAGAGAGTGGATCTCCCTGCCTTACTCCAAGTTCAACTGAGAAAGGTGCAGTAGAAAAGCCATTCTTAAGGACATAGCTTGATATGTTTTTATAGAATGTGTGAATCCACTGAATAAATGACTGTCCAAAGCCGACTTGAGCATCAACCTGAGATAGTTGTTGTGGTGCATCAAGAATTTGCAGAAAGGAATTTGCATATTCTCGGATGGCGCGGGATTATCACTTTTACAGAGATCGGAGTAAAATCTTTCAATTTCTTGTTGCATTTTTTGAGGTTCCTTGATCAACACACCTTCGCCATTGAAAATTTTCCGGACTGAACTTTTACTTTTGTCATGACTTTCTAGATTTAAGAAGTATTTATTACTTCTCTTTCCTTTTTCACACGAAGTAGCCTTGGAACGAATTATCGCACCTTTAGAAAGGGTTCGTCATTATATCATCGTATTCAATTTGAAGGTTTTCAAGCTGTTCAAAGTTTTTATCTGAGTGCTGGCCGCAGGTTGGATCTTACGAACAAAATAGGTCCGCCATATCATTGGCGAGCTGGACAGCATCCGTGTGAGGCGGGGGAGCTTTATCAGCCTGAATATTCAATCAACGCTTTCTCTCCCGAAATAGCTTAGACTGATTTGAGCTGTTTTCTGTAATAACTTGGCTATAATATGTTCTTCTCGCATTGTTCATAATATATATCACATAATTTCTCTTGGATTTGAACGCTAGAAGGTCTGAGGCCAGTCCAGTTCTCCTCCACCGTTTCTCTGCTTTCCGCCTGTCACGCCTTGCCTGCATAATCTCATCATCAAACCAAGGCGGCCTGGACCTATGTCTTATTTTCCGTGATTGCATGAGGGCATGCCTGTTCAGTAGCCGTGATGACAGCGTCGTGTTCAGTGTAACAATTAACTAGTTTGTCTAAGTCGTCAGAGGGATCTATATACATAACAGAATTGCAAATGTCCTCAGCGAATAGTTCAGAATCAATAGACTTCAACTTCCTATATTCAGCGTGCTTCATTTCTACGACTGGTCTACGTGTCCGTAAACTACATACCACAGCAGCATGATCGGAGATAAATCTCTCAGAGAGCGGCTCTTCAGCAGTCATCAGACAAGTCATCAGATTGGTGTGTAATGATGAGATCTAGGGTGTGGCCGAGTATATGGGTAGGTTGCCTCACATGTTGGGCAAGACCCGTCGCGTCTAGAAGATCTCTAAAGTGTTATTATTAGGATCTGTAGGTACATCCGTATGGAAATTGAAACCACCAGTTATCAGTAACTTATCGCTTGACAGGACGAAAGATTCGAGGTATTCAGCAAACTGGTGAAAGAAAAAGCCACTCAGAAACCTCAAACGACAGAATAGACATTGCTGACATTGATCCCCTCTTTGACTAACAATGCATTGCCGCCGCCCCTATGGCCCGGTCGCGGACAATGTATAAGTGTTCTATTTTCGGGCGGAGTAGGCTAGCCTCGCTCAAAACCACAGAATGATGATCTTTAAGCCAGGTCTCACATATGGCGAACAAATCCGCTCTTACTTTGCACACTAAGTCCAAAAAAGCAGCTGATTTATTATTCAACGACCTCGCATTTAGAGTACACAAGGTCAACTGTTGATCACTGGGATACAAATGTACAAGATCCGGTGTTATTAGGTTTTCAGAGTTTCGCTTCGATATTCTGTTTCAGACCATCGAGGCGTGATGAAGTGTAAGCAGGTCCTGGGTTTAGCTTAAACACTAAATCGCCTAGCAACAGTGGACAGAATGTAGCAGTGGTGCATGTTAATATGGTAAATGCACGGGCGTCTCTGTATCTTGGCACCAGAGCGTCTCAAGTGTGCCTTTGTGTAGATCGATACTGATTACTCTTTCACAATGATTCTCGATCCCTGACCCGGTAAACAATGTGCTGGGTTCAGCTAATGAGGCCTTATTGTTCACGATGCAAATTTTGCTCTTTTGCAATCCAAGACCGCAAGTCGAAGGAAATCTAAATATCCGGCGATAATTCTGGCACTAATACATTTCTGGGGAGCTCGAATCTCAAAGTAAAGATTCTAAATTGCCTTAGACATATCTTCGTGTTGTCGTCTCCGAAAAGGGGCCGCAGAGTGGCGGAGAAGGCCGGACCCAGAACACGGAGATAGACATAGCGTGCCGCGCCGAACCTCATCACATACTCTTGAAGGGCCAAAAGACCCTGGGACGAGGTTGAGAGGCAATGGTAAGTATAGGTAATTGGAGTGCAATTAAGAATTTACAGTACGAGTAAAAGACGAGTGCAACGAAGCAGAGCTCCTCGTATTAAACTATCTCTACAAAACAGTATCGAAAGTTTCGTTATAGCTCTTTGTATTCTTGCAAGGTTGTCGATAGCTTTCTCCATGGGGAGTTTTCATCTTCATGAGATTTATTTCTCCGCATTTCGGTGTCACATTACCGTTCAGCTTTCTGCCACAGGGACATAAAATGTTTCTCAGTCCACGACGATAGCTTTCGACAAATGACAGACAAATAAATGGATTAACAGTGGAGGATAAGTAAAGCGAGAAACCCGTCAGAAGATATAACACTCTCTGAATGGCACAAGAAGGTCTCCAGTTTGGGATGAAATATGCCAAAGTGAGTGGAGTGATACAAAGGTAAAAAAGCACCATGATAGCAACCGTCATTTTAATAGCTTGTCTTCGTTTCTTCGAAGCGTGCCGCTGTGCGTTTGAAGGGTTGCCTGCGAGGGCTTTCTTGGGCTTGCTTAAGGTAATTGCTATCGTAGTGTACAGAACGGTTATTACAACAAACGGAACGATGATAAATAAACAAAACTGAAGCCAAAGATATGTCCCGTAAGCGTTGTCGTTAGAGAGAAATGATTCCATATTTGTCTCTGCACAAGCTGTGTCATTGCCACGTACTATAAGTTTTGAAGATATTAGAGATGGTAACTTGACAAGGCTTGCACAAATCCAGGTAGAAACGATGGCTATCGTTCTAATCTTGCTTGATATAAATCCAAGTTTCATTGGGAAAACTACTGCAACAAATCTGTCAATTGCTATCCACACCAAGCTTTGAACCGAAACAAGAAGAGACGCTTGGCTTGCGAGATAAATTAACTTGCAAAAAAACGATTCTGAGCTTATTCCACTGATTCGCCAATGTCCTGAGTCGGTGACCAATTTAGTTATCTCAGCAGGAAGTAAAGCTAGGGAAAAAAGCAGATCTGAGACAGCCATGTTCACGATGAAATAGTTAATTGTTTTTCGTAAATCTCGATGCTTGTAGACAATGATGACAATGAAGATGTTCCCGAATAAACTGCTAAGTAGAATACAACAATATGCGCAAAGTTTAGAAATTCTCTCTGCAGTCGAATCAATAAAAATACATGTCCAGTTCTGTTGTCCCAGTGCAGTTTCGTTCCCAATAAAAGGGATGGTGGTGTTGTTTCTCAATGACATGATCCGCTGCTTTGGTTTTTAGAAGCGTGCTGTCGACGATAGAGTTCGCAAAACACGACGTCAGGTGAATGCATCCACACGGCTTCGAAATAACTAATATAATCGCAAATGAATTTTAATATTTGCTTTTCCAAGTCAACATTTAAAAGTTTAATTTAAAAACAATTGAAACTTAATTTACGCTCTCTCCCTTATTTCTGATGAAGAAAGATTGAGTTCCTGAAAGGATTCACTCGGTTTAGAAACCAGAAGTAAAGTTTGGTCAAAATAAAATTACTAAGTTCTTCATTCGTGTACTAAACAAGACGACTGTTGTTCAATAAACAGACATTTCTACCACTTATATATTGTTGTTTTTCTGCCGTTGTTTCTTTTCTGCCTTCTATTACAAAAAAATATTTCCTTGACCTCCTAGAGAAGAAGTAATTTGACATTTCGAGAAGTAAAACGTAATTAAAACTCAACAAAAAAAGGTTTCCCTGCTGTCACTGTGCAATATTTACGATAATTCAGGTGGATGTTCATTGACGATGAAATCAATCTTACAGCCTTTTGCAATCCAGTACAGTTGATAAGAACGGCTTTGAAATGAAAAAAAAAAAAAGCTGTCATGATGGTTAAACATAGCGGGTCGCAAATTTCCGCTGTTAAGCGGGGCTTTTATCTTTTCAAATAAAATGTGGCAAGGCTTCTCCTTGGCTCCTATAAGCTCGATCTGAATTTAATTATTTCAAGGGCAACAAGAATAGTCTTTTAGAGCTGCTTGAGCGGGGCATTTGTAGTGGAATTTCTTTCTGCTTTGTGTTTTTTTGCCATAGTCGTTCTGAAATCGAGGACATTTAAGTTTTTATTGAAAAAATCTTGCACCAGAATAATGTTAAGCATATTAATTAAACCTTTTTTGCATTTCCTGAAAGCTAAAGCTATGAATAATTGCCTGAAATGACACCAAAGACAATTTAATAATAATAATAATAATAATAATAATAATAATAATTATAATAACAGCAATAATAATAAAACCACTACTACTACTTCTAATTATAATAATGAAAATATTTAAACAGGGTACCCACTTCACAATAAAGTGCTCTTCAGTGGGGCCCTGCATAAATAGCTATAAATGTTAAAAAAATTAAGTTAAAAGTCAAAAACCGAAAAGTTAAAATGCGCATATCCATCTAAGGATAGAACAATTACAAATATAAAGTAATAAACCTAATTGCAATTCTAGCTTAAGGTTTGCTTTGAAATAACCTAGTGAGGAGGTGTCAAGTGCCTCCTGAGATTAAAAAGTTCTAATCAGTGATACCATGATAAAATAAACGTTTCCTCTCCCAGTTTCTCCTGACACGTGGCAGATGGAAGTCATTTTATGTCGCGTGTTTCAATTATGAACTAAGCTTTTCGTTAAAGATGGCAACTAAAATCTGTAAAACTTAAATATTGTTATACAATGATGAAAATGGCTTCTCAGGAGCAGTGGCTTCCAAGCAATGGGAATTATGAGCCTCAGTTGCAGAGGATCTTGGATGGCGATCAAGAATCATCCTAGCTGCTTTGTTTTAACTGTGGAGAATTTAAAGATTTGCGATAAGGGAGGAGCTGTCCTTATCGCCCCAAATAATGTCACCATAATCAAATAAGGGAAGGACAAGGCTATTGTAAAGAGTAAGACAAGCTTGGAGTGGTAGCATATGCTTTACTCTTCGCAGAACACCAAGACGTTGATAAAATTTATTGATGATGGAATGAACGTGATCATGCCAGGTCATTCATTGGTTGAATGAAACTCCAAAGTACTCCTGGAAACTGGGAGTTGGAGCTCCCAGACTATGAAACGCGCTACCAAGCAAACCAAAATCTATCACTTTTAAAATTGACGTTTTTAAAAAAGAGGTTAAGACGTTACTCTTTAGAGAGGCCTTTATCCCTTTATGATAAATTTGAGAAATCTAGCCAAATCAAGCTCAAAAACGCCAGGAATTCCGCAAGATTTGGATTTTGTTTTTTTTTGTTAATATAAATTACATTTTTGTACTAGATTTTTTAACGTATTTTGTTTGTAACCCTAAAGTAAATAGCTACGTGTATATTATGTAGTTAATATTTTACTTTTTGAAATTGTCAAGCGCCTTTGAACTTGAGGAAATGGCTATATAAATGATTATTATTGTTATTATTACTTGAAGGAGTCGGTTCGCTCTAATTAAGAGTCATTAATGCAAAGAGAGAAATTCTGGAACGATTTTAGTTTCAGTGTACTACTAAACAAGACAAATTTGCATTTGCTTTCATTTAAGGTGAGGTGATTAACAAAGAACCACTCGCTAATTTGACTACGTAGATCGACATTTAGCTGGGCTTCCAGGGTAGCAGCATCATTCGCTGAGGTGTAGACAACGGTGTCGTCAGCAAAAAATGTTATACCAGCTCGGCTGATGTAGATAATGTACCAGATAAAATTATCTGGAACAACCAACATATAGTAATCAACGGAAAATCTATCTTTTATAGTTCTTGGTTTAAGAGAGGCATTATCAATATCCGCAGCATGATGACTGAGAACAACCAATTCCTCTCCCTACCCGAATTAGAACAAAAAATTAATTTGGAGATTCCCTTTACCTTCTACTACGGGCTTGTAGCCGCCATTCCTAAAGAATGGAAGTCGTCTTTAAAAGACGCCCTCTCTAGGGACAACGACAGCGTTGAAGAGGCCACATGTTCTCATCAAACCGCTGACTACCCGCACCACCTATTCCGCTTTCCTAAGTAAGATGGCTACCTCTCCAACTTGCGAAAATAAGATTTTTAAGTACGGTTATACAAAGGAAAATATTCAAAAGGTATATTTACTTCCTTTCACAACCACTAAGGATGTAAAATTAATTACGTTTCAATATAAAGTAATTCACAATATCCTTCCTAACCGAGTCAGCCTATTCCGTGCCGGTATAGCAAATGATGGCACTTGTCCGCTGTGTAATGCTGAAAAACAAACTAACAATCACATGCTTTATAGCTGTCCCGAGACCACCACGTTTTGGGATCAGTTCACCGACTGGTGGTATCAAAAATTTAAGCAAAACTTAATTCTCAATGAAAGCATAATCTTGTATGGATAGCGCCAAAAATCACTGAACGAGCGAGTTCTCAACTACGCTCTCCTCCTTGCAAAATATCATATTTTTTTTGCAGCAGCGTACGAGATAATAAGTTGGATTTTGACAGCTTTCTTTCACGTCTTAGAACAAAACTTAATATTTTAAGAGAAGTCTCTCTTGAAAACAAAACTTTCAACGATTTTCAATCTACTTGGGCCCATCTATCAGTATTGTGAAAAATTAATACAAAGTATTATATAATTGTTACTACTATTAAGACAGTGCGAGCTATGTTAATCCTTTTTTTTTCTTTTGGAACTTTTAGTTTTCTATCTCTCTCTCTTTCTCTGTCTGTTTTCCGTCCCTTGCTAGCTATTTTGTCCTATTTTCAAGCAAGAAGTAACAACAAACAAACTGTTAAAAGAATAAAAATTAAAGCATTGTAACTAGAAAAAAAAAAATCTTAAATCACACCGTCGTGAGCATTGCGGTTGGTCATTGACGTAAATAAGAAACAGCAAAGGGCCCAGTATTCTTCCCTAAGGAACACCAACAGACACATGTTTGGAACAGGAAAGGGCGTTCCCAACATCAGTGGCTTGGCAACGGTTTGGGAGATAGGATTTCAAACACTCCACAATGTGACTTGATAAACCAGTCGAGTGGAGTTTGTGGATTAGACGCTGATGGTCGACAGTGTCAAACGCTTTAGTCAGGACCAGAAATATCGATTCAACAACAAGGCCGTTGTCCATGTTGTCCAATACTGTATCCGAAAAAAAGGAAAGTGTCATCCAAGTTGATATCTTCGGGCGAAAACAAAAATTTGTTTTCCATAGGAACTCGAGAAAATTGATTTCAAAGTTCAGAGATATTATGCAAACCCAGGTAAATTTTTCATCATCTCTGTCATTTTACCAGTACTTCCAAGTATTTTTTATGAACTTCAAAATTTGTTTTCGACATTTGGTGTTGTTAGAAATGATTTCTTTTGCGAGGATATTTGAAACAGTCGCACAGAACTTTGCAATATGATGCAAATAATCGTGGTAATAAGCTACCAGAGGATCACAGACAAACAGTCATTAATAGCTACTGCAACATCCAAAGAAGATCATTTAAAATGGTTAATACATTATGAAACCGGCCTCTCAATCTTAACTCCAACATTAATTTTAATAACTACTGAGCTATCACTTTTTCATCACTACAGAAGACCTAACGAATAATCAACTATTTGGATGCTTTATCCTACGCCATAATTGCCAATTTGACGGTGTGAGAAATTCCAATGTTTAACTGATTTCAGTGAATCAATTGTAAATTTTGAACGAAACGTGTCTTGTTTTTTCGTTAAAAAGTCCTAGCTCTAAGACTTTACTGTTGAAATAACCTAGAACTTGATTAGGCTGTAAATAATGAAAAACCAAACCTGACGTTAACATAGTTAATTGCTGTGACTGCTGTAGCGTAGCCACCAAGTGTCGAATGCCCCAAAAAATTGTCAAATGTATGTTTATAGTGGTCATGCACTTAGCTACACCAAGCTAGTTCACAGACATGCCACTCAAACTGAAGGAAACAAATATTTCCAATGAACATAAAAAAAAATGGGTCCGTTCACGAATTATATTGCTTGAAGCCAGCCAAGTAAGCAAAGTTCTTGCTCGACTCGTTCTCACGAGATAACAAATGTGGACCACGTACGAGTTCGAACTACAAAAACACTGGCAAAAAGCTGTGACTACTGACCTAAAACACACACCATGATGCTTAGACGTGTACCTCAGATACTGAAAAAAAGCACAAGAATCGTCGTAAACAGAACTTCGAGGATGAGGTAAACAACATGCGATTGGATAAAGAGGACACTCAACGAAGCGACTTGAATACTATTATATCTAAGCGAACTCTTGTGGTAATATATCCTGGTTCTTTTATTTGTTTTTATTGTGTTAAATGAGCTTACTCGTAAAGTACGATTTGATACCGCGGTAGGAAGCCCGAGTAAACACTCTCAGAGCGTCTAGTTTTGTAGACAAACGAATAAACAACTACTTGGACGCTTTCTATTCAGCCAGAAACCCCAGTTTAACACTGAGAAATCCCAATATTTAGCTGATTTCAATGAATCAATTGTAAATTTATAAATACATCACAATATTAAGAGAGAAAGTCACATCAGCCTTAGCTGGTTTTCATGCGGGTCCTCTATCCTGGTCGAATCGGAATTTGGAGATGTTGGTTTTTGTGGAGGGAGGAAAACCGGAGAACCTAGAGAAAAACCCTCGGAGCAAGGCGAGAACCAACAGCAAACTCAAAATAAGTCCAAAACTACGGCGACAAATCTGTTAATTGCTATCAACACCAAGCTTTGAGCTGAAACAAGGGAAGACACTATAGGCTTGCGAAAAAGAACAACTTACAACAAATCGATCCTAAGATTACACTGACGCGCTATGAGTCGGTCACCAATTCCGTTATTTTAACTGGGAGTAGAATTGTAGACGATGGTGATTATGAAGATGTTTACGAATAAACTGTCTAGTACAATAAAGAAAAACTCACAAAGTCTTTCATTATGCAATTTACAACAATCTCTAAAAAGCGACTCATGGGTTATTGCTTACAGATGAGCGAAATTAAAACAATGTAATTTATAAAATGTCTCACAGGTGGAGCTCCGCTGTTACGGTAGCCCGCCATTCTAACATTTAATTTGTCGGTTCGGGTTCGGTTTTCTTGCGCTGTTTTCCTTTTTTAAACATTTGGATGACCAAAAAGAAATCTGTGCCTCGTGTGTGGATCGAACTCACGACCTTCAGATGTCTTAAACAGATTATGAGACTGACGCGCTGCCTGCTGCGCTAACGAGGCACCAGTTACTAAAAGTTAGATAAAAAACGGTTAATAATGAACTAATCTTAAATTTAAAATTGAGCTGGACGAAACATTCATGTGCTTGTAAACGTTTCGTCGAAGCTATCAGCTTAAACCCAAAACTACGACTAAATTTAGCGTATAGATCTACTTAAGGTAGTGAGGCCGTTTTCCCTCCTATTTCTAAAAGAACAGCGCTGTTTTAAGTGATCATCCACCGATGAAGTATCGGGCGACGTTATTTTTTGTAATTTTATAAATAAATCACAATATTTAGAGTGGAAGCCACATCAGCCTTAACTGGTTTTCATGCAGGTCTTCTTTCCTGGTCGAATTGGATTTGGAGATGTTGGTTTTTGTGGAGGGAGGAAAACCAGAGAACACGAAGAAAACCTTTGGAACAAGGCGAGAACCAACCAACAAATTCAAAATAGGTCCAAAACTAAGGCGACAAATCGGTCAAATGCTATCAACACCAAGCTTTGAGCTGAAACACGGAAATACACTATAAGCTTGCGAAAAAGAACAAATTACAACAAATCGATCCTAAGATTTCACTGACGCGGCATGAGTCGGTCACCAATTCCGTTCACGACGAAAAAGTTAATTGTTTTTCGTAAATCTCGATTATTGTAGACGATGGTGATTATGAAGATTTTTCCGAATAAACGGTCTAGTAAAATAAAGAAAAACTCACAAAGCGTTTTTTTATGCAACTTACAACAACCTCCAAAAAGCGACTCATGGGTTACTGCTTCGATTTGAGCGAAATTAAAACGATGCAATTTATAAAATGTCTCACAGCTGGAGCTCCGCTGTTACGGATGCCCGCCATTCTAACATTTTATTTGTCAGTTCGGGTTCGGTTTGCTTGCGCTTTTCTTTTTTTTTAAACATTTGGATGACAAAAAAAATTATGTGCCCCGTGTGAGGATCGAACTCACGACCTTCAGATGTCTTAATCAGATTATGAGACTGACGCGCTGCCTACTGCGCTAACGAGGCACCACTTAATGAAAAATATATAAATAACGGTTAGTAATGAACTAATCTTAAATTGAAAATTGAGCTGGACGAAACATTCATCTGCTCGTAAACGTTTCGTCGAAAATATCAGTTTAAACCCAAACCTGCGGCTAAATTTAGCGTATAGATCTACTTAAGGTAGTGAGACCGTTTTTCCTCCTATTTCTAAAAGAACAGCGCTGTTTTAAGTGATCATGCACCGACAAAGTATCGGGCGGCGTTATTTTGTGTAAATTTATAAATAAATCACAACATTCACAGCCGGAGGAAGCCATATCAGCCTTAGCTGGTTTTCATGTGGGTCCTCTATCCTGGTCGAATCGGAATTTGGAGATGTTGGTTTTTGTGGAGGGAGGAAAACCAGAGAACACGAAGAAAACCTTTGGAACAAGGCGAGAACCAACAACAAATTCAAAATAGGTCCAAAACTAAGGCGACAAATCGGTCAATTGCTATCAACACCAAGCTTTGAGCTGAAACAAGGGAAGAGAAGATAGGCTTGCGAAAAAGAACAACTTACAACAAAT
Organism: Micromussa lordhowensis; assembly: GCA_964020085.1. Taxonomy (NCBI): domain Eukaryota; kingdom Metazoa; phylum Cnidaria; class Anthozoa; order Scleractinia; family Lobophylliidae; genus Micromussa; species Micromussa lordhowensis. The sequence goes on along the minus strand of OZ026608.1, from coordinate 8,810,961 downwards.
CGTAAATCTCGATTCTTGTAGACGATGGTGATTATGAAGATTTTTCCGAATGAACTGTCTAGTAAAATGAAGAAAAACTCACAAAGTTTTTTATTCAACTTAAAACAACCTCCAAAAAGCGACTAATGGGTTATTGCTTAGACATGAACGAAATTGAAACGATGTAATTTATAAAATGTCTCACAGCAGGAGCTCCGCTATTACGGTAGTCCGCCATTCTAACATTTAATTTGTCAGTTCGGGTTCGGTTTCTTTGAGCTGGCTGTTTTCTGTTTTTTAAACAATTGGATGACAAAAAAATTTCTGTGCCTCGTGTGAGGATCGAACTCACGACCTTCAGATGTCTTAATCAGATTATGAGACTGACGCGCTGCCTACTGCGCTAACGAGGCACCACTTAATGAAAAATATATAAATAACGGTTAGTAATGAACTAATCTTAAATTGAAAATTAAGCTGGACGAAACATTCATGTGCTTGTAAACGTTTCGTCGAAAATATCACCTTAAACCCGAAACTACGACTAAATTTAGCGTATAGATCTGCTTAAGGCAGTGAGGCCGTTTTTCCTCCTATCATCCACCGATGAAGTATCGGGCGACGTTATTTTTTGTAAATTTATAAATAATATGTACTTATTGACTGAGTGGGAGGGCCGGACGGGAAAATATTTGGCTCGAGGTCAGGGTGTACGGACCGAGTGCAGCGAGGTCTGTACGTCCTGACCGAGAGCCAAATGTTCACTTTCATGACTCATTGTGGAGAGAACAAACTTTGGCAGCAACAAATATCGTTTTTGCCATTAACACGCATCGATTTTGCTGCACTCGTTTCTAGTAGGGCCGTACGTGTTTTTCCGGCCCTGTCACTTCGACGCGTACGGCCCTCATACGGGACCTTTTCTCTTATGGTTTTGCAAGGAAATTGCGCGCGGGGCCGCACGGGTCATGAGATAAATCACAATATTTACAGAGGAAGCCACATCAGCCTTAGCTGGTTTTCATGCGGTTCCTCTATCCTCGTCGAATCGGATTTGGAGATGTTGGTTTTTGTGGAGGGAGGAAAACCGGAGAACCCGGAGAAAAACCCTCGGATCGGAGCAAGGCGGGAACCAACAACAAACTCAGAATAAGTCCAAAACTACAGCGAGAAATCTGTTAATTGCTATCAACACCAAGCTTTGAGCTGAAACAAGGGAAGACTATAGGCTTGCGAAAAAGAACAACTTACAACAAATCGATCCTACCATTTCACTGACGCGACTTGAGTCGGTCACCGATTCTGTTGTTTTAACTGGGAGTAGAATCAGCGGGCAAACTAAATCTGACAAGGCCTTTTGTTCACGATGAAATAGTTGATTGTTTTCCGTAAATCTCGATTTTTGTTGACGATGGTGATTATGAAGATGTTTCCGAATAAACTGTCTAGTAAAATAAAGAAAAACTCACAAATGCAACTTACAACAACCTCCAAAAAGCAACTCATGGGTTATTGCTTAGAGATGAGCGAAATTAAAACGATTAAATTTTTAAAATGTCTCACAGCATGAGCTCCGCTATTACGGTAGCCCGCCATTCTAACGTTTAATTTGTCAGTTCGGGTTCGGTTTTCTTGCGCTTTTCTTTTTTTTTTTAAACATTTGGATGACAAAAAAAAATTCTGTGCCCCGTGTGAGGATCGAACTCACGACCTTCAGATGTCTTGATCAGATTATGAGACTGACGCGCTGCCTACTGCGCTAACGAGGCACCAGTTAATGTCCATTAGATAAATAACGGTTAATAATGAACTAATCTTAACTTGAAAATTAAGCTGGACGAAATATTCATGTGATTGTAAACGTTTCGTCGAAAATATCACTGCGGCTAAATTTAGCGTATAGATCTACTAAAGGTAGTGAGTCCGTTTTTCCTCCTATTTCTAAAAGAACAGCGCTGTTTTTTCACGACACGATAAGTGGCATCCACCGATGAAGTCTCGATGAACTATTGGGCGACGTTATTTTTTGTAAATTTATAAATAAATCACAATGTTTAGAGAGGAAGCCCAATCAGCCTTAGCTGGTTTTCATGCAGGTCCTCTTTCCTGGTCGAATCGGAATCTGGAGAGGCTGGTTTTTGAAGAGGGAGGAAAACCGGAGAACCTGGAGAAAAACCCTCGGATCGGAGCAAGGCGAGAACCTACAACAAACTCAAAATAAGTCCAAAACTACGGCGATACAAATCTGTCAATTGCTATCCACACCAAGCTTTGAGCTGAAACAAGGAAAGACACTATAGGCTT
>OZ026608.1:8728678-8803678 GCA_964020085.1 Micromussa lordhowensis | reverse complement strand
TGTTACGATAGTCCGCCATTCTAACATTTTATTTGTCACTTCGGGCTCGGTTTCCTTGCGTTGTTTTCTTTTTTTAAACATTTGGATGACAAAAAAAAATTCTGTGCCCCGTGTGAGGATCGAACTCACGACCTTCAGATGTCTTGATCAGATTATGAGACTGACTCTGGACGAAACATTCATGTGCTCGTAAACGTTTCGTCGAAAATATCAGCTTAAACCCAAAACTATGGCTAAATTTAGCGTATAGATCTACTTAAGGTAGTGAGGCCGTTTTTCTCCTTATTTCTAAAAGAATAGAGCTGTTTTTTCACGACACGGTAAGTGATCATCCACCGATGAAGTATCGGGCGGCGTTATTTTTTGTAAATTTATAAATAAATACCTCTTACTAACCGAGTTCGAGGGCCGTACTGTAAGTTACGGACCGAGTTTTTCCCCATCGATTTATGGCCCAAACGGGAAGCGTGCGGGCCATAAATCGAAGGGGAAAAACGAGGATCCGTAACTTACAGTACAGACCGAGAAAACGAGGTTAGTAAGAGATTTATTTTATATCTCTACTGTGTGTATGACGGGTTGGGGAACGATTTCTAGCTATTTCTATTCACGCGGAACGGCTTCAAATTTCTGACGCACCTCGAAAGCCAACGAATCAATTTTAAAAATCGTTAATTGACTCTTAAGTCGTTAGCAGGTTTTAATTCACAATTTCAGGAGTAAAAGAAAGTTTTAAACTTTTACTTGCTAGAACAGTTAAGAACGCTTGGCGATAAATCAAGAAACATTTTGGCAACAAAAGCAGCTTCAAATTTTAGCGGGCCGTACAGTAGAATAGCGCTCGCTAAATTGACCAATCACAGCGCGCGTACTAACTGAGAGATATAATAGATGACAATATTAAGAGAGAAAGTCACATCAGCCTTAGCTGGTTTTCATGCGGGTCCTCTATCCTGGTCGAATCGGAATCTGGAGATGTTGGTTTTTGTGGAGGGAGAAAAACCAGAGAACCCGGGGAAAAACCCTCGGAGCAAGGCGAGAACCAACAACAAACTCAAAATAAGTCCAAAACTACGGCGACAAATCTGTTAATTGCTATCCACACCAAGCTTTGAGCTGAAGCAAGGGAAGACACTATAGGCTTGCGAAAAAAAAAACTTACAACAAATCGATCATAAGATTTCACTAAAGCGCCTTGAGTCGGTCACCAATTCCTTTATTTTAACTGGGAGTAGAATCAGCGGGCAAACTAGATCTGACAAGGCCATGTTCGGGATGAAATAGTTGATTGTTTTTCGTGAATCTCGATTCTTGTAAACGATGGTAAGTGTGAATAAACGGTCTAGTTAAATAAAGAAAAACTCACAAAGTTAAAAAAAACTTTGTGACTTACAACAACCTCCAAAAAGCGACCCATGGGTTATTGCTTAGAAATGATCGAAATTAAAACGATGTAATTGATAAAATGTCTCAGGGCTGGAGCTCCGCTTTTATGTCAGCCCGCCATTCTAACATTTTATTTGTCAGTTCGGGTTCAGTTTCCTTGCGGTTTTCTTTTTTTTTTAAACATTTGGACGACAAAAAAAATTTCTGTGCCCCGTGTGAGGATCGAACTCACGACCTTCAGATGTCTTAAGGTTACTATGCATCTTCAGGGGTGTCTCGCGTGCAAGCGATGTAGCGCGTCCAGTTTAAACTGTAGATATCTAAACCCCTATATCAAATTAAAGCTTATAGGACTGGCTATCAGACTATACCAGGCATTTTGAAAAAAAATGAATTGTCGAATTTTTCACGACTCCTAAATGCGAGCGCCCAAATCACCTTTTGAGCGCTCCCTGTCAAAGCGAATTTTGTTTTTCGCTTATTTAATGTGTTCCTCCGCTTCCGGGGCCAAAGTGCTAAAAAAATGTGTCTCCGATTTGCCATATTCAATTTATGTGAAAAGTTACAGAACATTTTTGAAATAGGATAACGAAAATGTGGATTGATCGTACAAAAATCGATCTCGAAAAAAAAGTATTTTGAAATAAAAAATTCGGAGACACGTTTGTGTTGTTTATATGTAAAACTAGCCACTGTCAAAATTTGAGAGCAATCGAACAAATTCCCGTTGACTTGTAGCTCTTTTAAAGTGTCCAATTTTGGTGAAAAAATTGTTTCGAGAAAACAGCGCTGAAAAATTTTCCTGCTACGCAAACAAACTCCGCCCACAAACACAGTCAACTGGGTTCTCAGATAACTGAGCCAATCAGCGCTTGGAAAGTTTACCTCCGTTGGCTTCCTGGTGAAATTTTCCCGCGTAATCTTCAATCAACCCTTAGTGTTTAGTGTCACGGTTGACTGCATATACGTCAACAGGTTTCCTACAGCCTGTCAATCAGACACGAAAGTTTTATTTCCGGTAAAAACGAAAAACCGTATTTTCTCCGCCATCATTTAATATTTTTGAGAATTTTTTTTTTTTGATGAAAGTTCATGCGTAGACCTATACATTAACCTAAAAATTAAAATTTCGAAAAAATGGTCGGTCTGAAGGTGCATAGTAACCTTAATCAGATTATGAAACTGACGCGCTGCCTACTGCGCTAACGAGGCACCAGTTAATGAACATTAGCAAAACGGTTAATAATGAACTAACCTTAAATTGAAAATTGAGCTGGACGAAACATTCATGTGCTTGTAAACGTTTCGTCGAAGATATCAGCTTAAACCCAAAACTACAGCTAAATTTAGCGTATAGATCTACTTAAGGTAGTGCGGCCGTTTTTCCTCTTATTTCTAAAAGAACAGCGCTGTGTTTTTTACGACACGATAAGTGATCATCCACCGATGAAGTATCGGGCGACGTTATTTTTTGTAAATTTATAAAAAAATACCTCTTACTAACCGAGTTCGAGGGCCGTACTGTAAGTTACGGATCCTCGTTTTCCCCCATCGATTTATGGCCCAAACGCGAAGCGTGCGGGCCATAAATCGAAGGGGAAAAACGAGGATCCGTAACTTACAGTACAGACCGAGAAAACGAGGTTAGTAAGATATTTATTTTATATTTCTACTGTGTGTATGACGGGTTCGGGAACGATTTCTAGCTATTTCTATTCACGCGGAACAGCTTCAAATTTCCGACGCAGCTCGAAAGCCAAACGAGTCAATTTTAAAAATCGTTAATTGACTCTTAAGTCGCTAGCAGGTTTTAATTCACAATTTCAGGAGTAAAAGAAAGTTTTAAACTTTTACTTGCTAGAACAGTTAAGAACGCTTGGCGATAAATCAAGAAACATTTTGGCAACAAAAGCAGCTTCAAATTTTAGCGGGCCGTACGGAAGAATACGGCCCCCTAGATTGACCAATAACAACGCGCGTACTAACTGAGAGATATAATATATCACAATATTTAGAGAGGAAGCCACATCGCCTTGGCTGGTTTTCATGCAGGTCCTCTTTTCTGCTCGAATCGGAATTTGGAGATGTTGGTTTTTGTGGAGGGAGGAAAACCAGAGAACCCGGAGGAAAACCCTCGGAGCAAGGCGAGAACCAACAACAGACTCAAAATAAGTCAAAAACTACGGCGACAAATCTTTTAATTGCTATCAACATCAAGCTTTTAGCTGAAACAAGGGAAGACAAGATAGGCTTGCGAAAAAGAACAACTTACAACAAATCGATCCTAAGATTTCACTGACGCGGCTTGAGGCGGTCACCGATTCCGTTGTTTTAACTGGGAGTAGAATCAGCGGGCAAACTAGATCTGACAAGGCCATGTTCACGATTAAATAGTTGATTGTTTTTCGTAAATATCGATTATTGTAGACGATGGTGATTATGAAGATGTTTCTGAATAAACTGTCTAGTAAGATAAAGAAAAACTCACAAAGTCTTTTATTATGCAATTTACAACAATCTCTTAAAAGCGACTCATGGGTTATTGCTTAGAGATGAGCGAAATTTATAAAATGTCTCACAGGTGGAGCTCCTCTGTTACGGTAGCCTGCCATTCTAACATTTAATTTGTCAGTTCGAGTTCGGTTTTCTTGCGCTGTTTTCTTTTTTTAAACATTTGGATGACAAAAAAATTTCTGTGCCCCGTGTGAGGATCGAACTCACGACCTTCAGATTTCTTAATCAGATTATGAGACTGACGCGCTGCCTACTGCGCTAACGAGGCACCAGTTAATGAACATGAGATAAATAACGGTTAATAATGAATTAATCTTAAATTGAAAATTGAGCTGGACGAAAGATTCATGTGCTCGTAAACGTTTCGTCGAAAATATCAGCTTAAACCCAAAACAATGGCTAAATTTAGCGTATAGATCTACTTAAGGTAGTGAGGCCGTTTTTCTCCTTATTTCTAAAAGAACAGCGCTGTTTTTTCACGACACGGTAAGTGATCATCCACTGATGAAGTATCGGGTGGCGTTATTTTTTAGCGAAGGCTAACAAACTTGAAACTGAAACGATATCTACATGGTTATTGACTAATTAAATCTACAAGTGTCTGCATAACATGCGGTCCACAATGGCTGATTTTGCACCATGTAACGGGGTCATAGAAAATGCTTATTCACCCCCGACACAGTAAGAATATTTTGGAGGCTGCACTGCAGTACTTCTTCCACTACAAAGTGTTGAAGTTCGCACCAGAAAATGGAGGGTCTTGCGTCGCAAGCCACTACACCTCAGACGCCATCAGTTTTCATCGTTGTATAACAATATTTAAGTTTTTAAAGGGTTTTACAGATTTTAGTTGCCATCTTTTAACGAAAAGCTTAGTTCGTAAATGAAACATGCGAGATAAAATGACTTCCATCTGCCACGTGTCAGAACAAACTGGGAGAACAAACGTTTATTTTATCATGGTATCAGTGATTGCAACGTTTAATCTTAGGAGACACGTAACACTTCCTCACTAGGTTATTTCAAGCAAACCTTAAGCTAGAATTGCAATTAGGTTTATTACTTTTTATTATATAGACACGGATGTTTTACTGAAAAATATACCACTCGTAAAATTCATGAAAAATACATCCGGGACCCGAGTGGTTTATTTTCCATAATCTCACACGTGAGTTTATCGATGATTTCATTGATATCAAGTTTGTCTCTTAAATTGTACTTACATTTGTTGGTGTATCATCGAAACATCTTTGAGTCTTCCTCGAAAGTCTTCGGCAATCTTCGGGCGTCCTCGGAAATTCTCGGAAAATGTTCGTGAGGGTTCGTCCTGCCTTCGGAACAATTTTGAAATTTCTTCGGAAATCTTCGGAAGGTGGTCGGAAATCTTTGGGAAATCATCAAAAACGCCGTCATCAGCATGTCTTTATAATATATATTCTTCTTCTATATATTCTTCTTCTTGCTTCTCGTGGCAAAAAACAATATCTTACTCACACGCTGCGCTCGTTCGTAAAATATTGTTTTGCCACTCGAAAATAAAATACATATCTTCGCGCCCCCGTGTAATATCCTCTATATATTTCCAAACGATCTTGATATTAGCAGGATAAGGATAGCTTTAGATTTACATGATGTAATTGCTGATTCAAAGAAGGCGAGCTTCGTTCGCGTGTGGTTTATAAGTTTGCATGTGCGGGCTGTAATGCCTGTTATGTCGGTGAAACGGCCCGGCATTTTTCCACACGCGTGCGTGGGCACCTAGTCAGTGATAGGGCCTCTCACGTTTTCAAACATCTACAGAATTCTGAACATTGTTGCGCCTTATGTTCAGCAGATTGTTTCCATATCCTAGATCACGCCCCTACGAGTTTCCAACTCAAGATAAAAGAAGCTATTCACATTCAGAGAGAAAAACCTTCTTTGAATCAGCAATTACATCATGTAAATCTAAAGCTATCCTTATAATTTTCACATTGTCACGTTTTCTGTTGTTACTAGCATAATTAGCATGCATTTTTTCTTTTCCTACTTATAAATTCAACTTTAACGCTTTGTAAGTTAGTTTATTGAAGATGACAGAGGTTTCTGTCGAAACATGTCTTTTAAGCACAGAAGTTTTCTCGTTTTCTTAAAAATACTTTATATTTGTAATTGTTCTATCCTTAGATGGATATGGGCATTTTAACTTTTCGGTTTTAGACTTTTAACTTAACTATTATTATTACTAGTAATAGTTCTCACTAAATCTGCCCCCGCTTCTATTTTATCCCTCAAGGGATAAAATTCTTAAAAAATTATACTACGTGTAAGGAAACTATTATTTATTGTCTGAACTGAAACTTTACATTTTTTTTTGTAAACTATATCAATCATACTGCTCAAGTAACTTAGGAATCTTATCATAAATATGATCCAAGGAATCAACCTAGTTAACTAACCAGACAACACACTCTGTTTAACTCATTCTATCACATGATATTCTTTACATACTACCAGTAAGCAAAGATTAGGAGTGCGTTCTGCGGCGTCTGTGATAATAGTTCTCTGTTGCTGAAATCATTATCTCTATGTGAACAGCTGAAGTTTTGCGAACAGATGTGACATACTGGCAAAATCCACTATTGCAGATTATTTGATTTCTTTGCTCTATGGTTAGCAAGCGACGTCCGATCTACTGAATTATTTTCAGGTGAACTCCGTGGGTAAACTACGATATGGTAACCTTTCATGACATGTTGCGTGACGGCTCTAGTTTCAGTAAAGTCACGACTGAAATGGAACATTAACCTTTCAAATTCATCTTAAACATTCACAAGAAATTGAGTTCGGAACATGTATAAATTTATATTCGTTTGAATCGTCGAAATAATGAGCATTCCCAGATATTTCTTTCGTCAGGATCGACAAAAATCTCGGATTACAAAGTCACGCCAAACCGTTACGCTACGCAAATTTCTTTAAAACCCTGACTTCGAAGCGATATATCTCTCCAACGTGAATAGCTAGCACACATCGGCTCCAGTAAAAATCTGTTCGTTATAACAATCCAGCTTTATCGAATTAAAATTTCAGCGAAATCGAACAAAACCAGAGTTAATGATATTTTTTTTCACTGACCCCACTTGACCTTATTGACACAAGAAATTACGAAGCATAACACGAGCCGAAAGAAAAAAAAATAAGGCCAGAAAGTTGCAATTTGAATGGGAACAGTTTTTTTTAACCTTTCTTAGTTGATTTAGACGAAAAAATGACCTCCACGGGCTACAGAAGAAAACAAAACCAAAAACAGAGCGAGACTGATAATTTATTCAAATTACTCAACACATGGCGAACATCACGTACAAGGTGAAAAAGCTTTCTTCTGAATAATTTCAGCCTTCGAAGCCAACTACACGTCCCAAATTACTTTCGCAGCACTTACAAATGTCCTGACTTCCATTTCCGAAAGACTTGACCACAATTTTCAATTTTTAGCAAATAAACATTTCCACAACATCGATAGGATGCTCTCGTTCCTCGAGAACTCAAATATTCTCATGAAGTGCATTCTGGAAAAAAAAGATCAAACCACTCTGCTGTTCTAGTTTGATACTGAAACAAACTATTTGTCTTGATATAGGAGGACTCTACGAGCAAATATATCTCGAAACCTGAACAGAAGTCGAGATTTTTTCCCGAGATGTAGACAGAAGTATCGCGTTAAAGTCGCGATCGATTTAGGCAAATTTGACAAAAGGCTCGACTCAACAAGAATTACCCAGAGGTGCCTTGCGAGCTTACTAAAAAATTAACCGAGACCGCCGTTCGCGCCTAGTTTCTTCAAATCGGGATCGATTCGCCCTACCGATACTACACCAATATTTCACATTCTTTATACGCGGGGGGTCCTATTAATGGGGGCAATTATTATTATTATTATTAAATTGTCTTTGGTGTCATTTCAGGCAATTATTTATAACTTGAGCTTTCAGGAAATGCAAAAAAGGTTTTAATTAATATGCTTAACATTATTCTGGTACAAGATTTAAAAAAAAAACAGTAATGTGCTCGATTTCAGGGCGACTATGGCAAAAAAAGAAAAACAGCAAGAAATTCCACTACAAATGCTCCGCTCAATCGCGCAAGCAGCTCTAAAAGACTATTCTTGTTGCCCTTGAAATAACTCAATTCAGATCGAGGTTATAGGAGCCAAGGAGAAGCCTTGCCACATTTTATTTGAAGAGATAAAAGCCCCGCTTAACAGCGGAAATGTGCGACCCGCTATGTTTAAACATCATGACAGCTTTTTTTCCATTTCAAAGCCGTTCTTATCAACTGCACTGGATTACAAAAGGCTGTAAGATTAATTGCATCGTCACCTAACATCCACCGGAATTATCGTAAATATCGCACAGTGACAGCAGGGAAACCTTTTTCTGTTGAGTTTTAATTAAGTTTTACTTCTCGAAATGTCAAATTACTTCTTCTTTAGGAGGTCAAGGAAATAATTTGTTTGTAAAAGAAGGCAGAAAAACACAACAACCCGAGTTGTAGAAATGTCTGTTTCTTCCACAACAGTCGTCTTGTTTAGTCCACGAATTAAGAACTTAGTAATTTCATTTTCACCAAACTTTACTTCTGGTTTCTAAACCGACTGAATCCTTTCACGAACTCAATCTTTCTTTGTCAGAAATGAGAGCAAGAGCGTAAATTGAGTTTCATTAATTGTTTTTAAATTAAACTTTTAATGTTGATTTGGAGCCGCAAATATTAAAATTCATTCCGATTATATTAGTTATTTCGAAGTTGCCGATGCATTCGCTTGACCTCGTATTTTGAGAACTCTATCGTCGACAGCACGCTTCAGAGAAACAAAGCAGAGGATCATGTCACTGAAAAACAACACCACCATCCCTTTTATTGGGAACGAAACTGCACTGGGGCAACAGAACTGGACATGTATTTTTATTGATTCGACTGCAGAGAGAATTTCTAAACTTTGCGCATATTGTTTTATTCTATTTAACAGTTTATTCGGGAACATCTTCATTATCATCATTGTCTACAAGCATCGAGATTTACGAAAAACAGTTAACTATTTCATCGTGAACATGTCTGTCTCAGATCTGCTTTTTTCGCTAGCTTTACTTCCTGTTGAGATAACTAAATTGGTCACCGACTCAGCACATTGGCGAATGAGTGGAATCTCAGAATCTATTTTTCTTGCAAGCCAAACGTCTGTTCTTGTTTCGGTTCAAAGCTTGATGTGGATAGCAATTGACAGATTTGTTGCAGTAGTTTTCCCAATGAAAACTGGACTTATTTCAAGCAAGGTTCGAACGATAGCCATCGTTTCTACCTGGATTTGTGCAAGCCTTGTCAAGTTACCACAACTAATATCTTCACAACTTGATGTACGTGGCAATCACACAGTTTATGCAGAGACAAATATGGAATCATTTCTCTCTAACAACAACGCTTACGGGACATATCTTTGGCTTCAGTTTTGTTTATTTATCATCGTTCCGTTAGTTGTAATAACCGTTCTGTACACTGCGATAGCAATTACCTTAACCATGCGCAAGAAAGCCCTCGCAGGCCTCGCTTCAAACGCACAGCGGCATGCTACGAAGAAACGAAGACAAGCAATTAAAATTACGGTTGCTATTTTGGTGCTGTTTTATCTTTGTATCACTCCACTCACTTTGGTATATTTCATCCCAAACTGGAGACCTTCTTGTCCCATTCAGAGAGTGCTATATCTTGTGACGAGTTTCTCGCTTTACTTATCTTCCACTGTCAATCCATTTATTTGTCTGTCGTTTGTCGAAAGCTATCGTCGTGGACTGAGAAACATTTTATTTCCCTGTGGCAGAAAGCTGAACGGTAATGTGACACCGAAATGCGGAGAAATAAATCTCATGAAGATGAAAAGTCCCCATGATGAAAGTTATCGACAATCTTGCGAGAATTCAAAGAGCTGTAACAAAACTTTCGATACTGTTTTGTAGAGATACGAGGCACTCTGTTTCGTTGCACTCCAATTACCTATACTTACCACTGATTTGCCTCTCAACCTCGTCCCAGGGTCTTTTGACCCTTCAAGAGTATGTGATGAGGTGCGGCGCGGCACGCTATGTGTACCTCTGTGTTCTGGGTCATTTTTCTCCTCTCTGCGGCCCCTCTTCGGAGAACACAACACGAAGATATGTGTCTAAGGCAATTTAGAATCTTCACTTTGAGCTTTGAGCACCCCAGAAATGTATTAGTGCCAGAATTATCGCCGGATATTTGGATTTCCTTCGACTTGCGGTCTTCGATGGCAGAAGAGCAAAATTTGCATCGTGAACAATAAGGCCTCATTAGCTGAACCCAGCGCATTGTTTACCGGGTCATGGATCGCGAATCATTGTGAAAGAGTAATCAGTATCGATCTACACAAAGGCACACTTGAGAGGCTCTGTTGTCAAGAGACGGAGACGCCCGTGCATTTACTATTTTAACACCACTGCTACATTCTGTCCACTGTTGCGATTTAGTGTTTAAGCTAAACCTAGGACCTGCTTACACTTCATCACGCCTCAATGGTTTGAAACAAAATATCACCGGATCGTGTTCGTTTGTATCCTAGTGATCAACAGTTAACCTTGTGTACTCTAAATGGAGGTCGTTGAATAATAAATCAGCTGCTTTTTTGGACTTAGTGTGCGAAGTAAGAGCGGATTTGTTCGCCATATGTGAGACCTGGCTTAAAGATCATCATTCTGTGGTTTTGAGCGAGGCTAGCTTACTCCGCCCGGATATAGAACACTTATACATTGTCCGCGACCAGGCCGCAGGGGCGGCGGTACTGCATTGTTAGTCAAAGAGGGGATCAATGCCAGCAATGTTCATTCTGATGAGAAAACGTTGTTTGAGTGGCTAGTCAGTTTTGGTTCTACTCGTGTGTGTATAGATGAGGATTGTCCAGTACACACAGACGGATTCCAATGGACTGGCCCTTACTCCATTAGTATTCCATTGGTAAACGGATTCCAATGGAATGGTACTCACTCGTTTGGTATTCCATTGGTGAAATGTTATTCATTGTAAGACTAAGACTTCGAATAATTCCAATGTTCTGGTACCAATGCTACGATTGGTACGATTGGTACAAATGGAATTGCACTTATTCGATTGGTGTTCGATTGGTGTTCGATTGGTGTCCCACTGGTGAAATGCATCTCATTATTGCTGCGGAGCGAGCGTAGCGAGCCGAGCAGCAGTTCATAATCTAAATATAAAAGAAAGGTAGGAAAATTTGAGATTTTGCCATGGTTTTTAGCCTCCCTTTCAGCGGACCACAATGCTTTGCGCTGTGGTAGAGCCTCGTTTTCAGCGGACCACGATGCTCTGCGCTGCGAAGAGCCTCGCTTTCAGCGGACCAGAATGCACTGCACATTGCCTTAATTCGAGATCAAGAGCATAAGCAACTGAGAAGTTCTAACATAACATAACATAAGATCTTCTACACTGTCATCTTGCTTTTTCGAGTTTCGACGCCAGTTCAGGTTATTGCCAGTGCGCCATTGCAATGTTAAGGTATCATCCAGGGTTCAGAATGCGAATTTTCGAAATTTTTGATTTCGAGACGTTCAGATAGAGCTTTTCAAGAGCTTTCTTCCAAAAAGAGATATTATTTCGTTGGACGTTGAAGTTTACTGCACGTTAATTGTTTGAACTACGCGTTGAAAAGTCTTGTCATTCTGGATTAACTTGTAGGTCAACGCGTCACGAAATAATTCACAAGGTATAGTGGTGTCATTTTATCACGAATTACATGCCGCAACTGAGATTGATTCAAATGCCTGCAAAAAAAAAAAAGAAGAGGTCATGTTTCTTTTCATCTGCAACGGCAAGGCGTAAGAAGCCGAAAGACTCGTTCAGCTTTGATTGGGCTGAAGAATTAGCGGAGAATGACAAAGGCTCTTACTTCGACCAGGAGCAATGGCTAAAGGAGTTGAACGAGCAGCCAAGTGCCGAATGCGATTCGTCGCTTTCCTCGTCAACATGTAGTGCAAGCCGGTCAAAAATTACGGTTGAAGAACCTCTTGCAGATCTGGAAAGCACTGAAATTAAACATGGCAAAAGTTCTATGGCCACGCTATCGTAGCCGGTCAAAGACTGCAGGAGAAGATCAACGAATCGGTGACCGGTCGCTTTTATCAAGAAAGCGCTGAACTTGTGGAGAATTTAGGAAGTAAAAGCGGACTTGGTTCCATTTGGATGTTTCAGTGCCAGAACGAAAGCTGTCCGTCGCACGAAACTAACCATTTCCGACGATGATAAAAAAGCAGGGCGCTCACGATAAATTGTGCATCGATTCTTGGCTTTCGAGCTATCGATGGCGGTCACGCGACAGTCTCAAAGGTTTTTAGTTTTCTTGGTCTGTCGTCCCGCGTAAAGATTTGGCCTGCTGCATATCACCTGTCAAATGCCTATTGTTGTTGCAAGATGATCTCTCGCTGGTAAACATCAAAATGGATGATTAGGTGTTATAATCCTATTGCGGTTAAGATGCCGCAAAAAATAAATTTTTCTTGTTTTCTCGGAACGAAAATTTTGTTTTCTTTTTCCATTTTCGAATAATCGTCATTTTTTCGAAGGAAGTGCTGGTGATTTGTCCCCTCTGACTTTATCCTATTGTCACAAAAGAAACAAAAACTGAGACACGGTTTTTTAGTAGAACGTGTCAAGAAGCAAATGCGATGTTTATCGTTCTCTTCCGACCATTCTTAGCGAGACTGGAGTTGACTTTACACAGACATATGTTTTCGCAAAAAACGTCTCAATTACGCTATCTCTTACGATTTTCATAATCTAGAAATATTAAGCTTTCAGAAAATGTTGGTTTGTTGGGGTTTATAAGAGAAATGAAAGCGCTACAGAGATCCGGGTACGGACGGTTCTGACGGGTGTGGCTGATACCTGTCAATAGATTGATATCAAGTTCGCCTTGAATAAGTTACACTGTTAGGTGGATACATGTCGATGAATAGATTGATCAGGTCGAGTTCGCCGCAAACAAGTAACACTGTGAGGTTTTCGATAGTACTGTCGTCTGCCAAAAATTAAACGTAGTTTAAGTATTTTTTCTGTTAGCTTTCTCGTATACTCGTGTAGCTGCCATGTGCTTCTTGCCGAATCACCTCGGCAAATTTGACAGGCTTTCATGTGTTCGCACTTATGCACTAATTCGCACAGCTACATTCGATATTTTGTAACAAGCCGTTGCATAATCGCACAAAATCAGTTAATTTTGTTCATGAAATCTTAAACTTATGAACTTTATTGTTGCTGTAACTGATGACATCATGAATTTAATATAACCACATCTTACTCAACAATTTCTGGGACTTGACCAAACAAAATAACTTGATGACAACCATTTCTACACAAGCTCTATACAATCCCTACTTCAATTTGCAAACAACATCCCAATTTCCGCAGCACTTCCATAGCTTTGGCTACACTAGTAAAGACTTAGAATATCTTCGATGGCTTCAAGTTAAGTAGGGGTGCATTCTACTCGTCCATTGGTATCAATGGTGCGATTGGTACCAATGGAATTGCACTTATTTGATTGATGATCCATTGGTGAAATGCATCTCATTATAAAGACTTAGAATATTTTTAATGGCTTTTGGCTGAGTAGGGTTGCAGTCTACTCGTCCATTCGTGCCAATGGTGCGATTGGCACCAATGGAATTGCACTTATTCGATTGGTATTCCGTTGGCTAAATGCATCTCATTATAAAGACTTAGAATATCTCTGATGGTTTCACGCTGGCTATTATTCTCGAAACAAGCTGTTTGGACGAATTGACCAAACAAAAGGAAGGGTTATAAATAAGCTAACACTATCCTTGTTAGGAAATGGCTGTTCTCCGAATTTGATGTGGAAGTGGACCCTGCTGTCGCAAAGTTGGGCGAGACAACTGGACTTCATCATTAACAATGCAAACCAAAAAAGAAGTACTTGGTTTTACCACGACATAGATTACAACAAACTGTTGTATCTCAACGGCCTCCCAAAAC
Source organism: Micromussa lordhowensis (assembly GCA_964020085.1). Classification (NCBI taxonomy): domain Eukaryota; kingdom Metazoa; phylum Cnidaria; class Anthozoa; order Scleractinia; family Lobophylliidae; genus Micromussa; species Micromussa lordhowensis. The sequence continues at coordinate 8,789,719 of OZ026608.1, read as the reverse complement.
AATGAAGTGAAGCCGCTGCGGATACGGGTCATATGACACTCCTAGTTCTTTTGGACCTTAGCGCCGCCTTTGAAACCGTGGACCATGACATTCTTATTCGAGACTTTAGTTACTGCTCGGCCTACGTGGGTCAGCTCTTCAATGGTTTCGATCCTATTTGGAAGGCCGATCGCAACAAGTTACAACTTTAATGTTGCTCTTTCCAAAAAGTTTGGCCTAGAATGTGGGGTGCCTCTGGGTTCATGGCTTGGTCCCCTAATTTTTACTATCTATGCTAGCAAACTTTTCAGTATAATTAAATCTCACCTGTCGTCTGCACACTCGTATATAGACTCAATTATGTTTGTCATTTCGCCCCTTGGAGGGTACGCGTGAAGCTGAGGCGCTAGATGCTATGGAGACCTGCATCGTAGATATTCGTTCTTGCATGATTAATGATAAGTTGATGTTAAACGATGATAAGACTGAGTTTCTGGTGATCGGATAGACTTGCCACAAGTCGACCTTATTTCTCGAGCGACGAAGTCGCGAGGGCGAGCGCGAGCGACGTAAGTCGCGAAAGGTCGACTTGTTTCACTTGCAGGGAAGCCAGTCAGAACCACAATTTTTGGCGCGAAAAAACATGATTGACATTTCTCAGATTTCACGCGTTCCGCGCGATCCTCTCGAAGGGAGAAAATGGCGGATGCGACGCCGACCAAAACGTTTTTGAGAGTCGTTGTGTCCCCGAACTCGAAAGAAGTTGTTTGTATCCAGAGCGGAGAATTTGTCAACCGAAGAAAACTGTTTCATTTAAAATCTCCACCTGAAAAGACACAAGCCTGTTTAAACCTCGAGAGAATTATTTCTTGCAGTCTAGATCCAGAAAGCTGCATAACTAATACTCTCTGTAGATCCCGCACCGAGAAGAATTCCACTTAAATAAAGAAGATGGAGTTAGTTAAGGAATGCGTCAACTCTGTGAAAGCTGTCTTGTGTGAAAAACGGGGACAACTTGCAACGAAACGACAACTTCAGGCAAGTGTTCACGAAAGTCCTGAAAGTCATTCACTTACTGCTTCTTGCAACCCGCAGAAGCCGGTTAAGCGGCGGGTCACCTTTGCTTCTGCATCTGAGACGGTCACATCTCTCGACACTTTTGACGGGCTCTCGGCTGTAAAGGCAAGTGCAGTCGAATTCCTATTGATATATCAGGGATTTCAATCCGTTTTATTAAGGGACGGGCAACGGGAAAATTGATCGGCTGTGAAGATCATTTTGACCAACTGCCAGTTTGACCACTTGGTGGAGAGTTTTCATTACAATAACTTCGGGTCAAATAGTTTATCCCGCCTGTGAAAACCAGTTGCCCTCCTGCAGAAAACGTCAATGAAACCCGTTCCTATTAAGCGGCCACCTATTTCAGTAGTATTATATATAATTAGGTGGCCAGGCCCTGGTTGTTTGAAAGGTGGATAGTAATCAACAAACAATATAAAGTAGGTACCAGTGCAAATGAAATTTATTGCTGGAAATAACGTTTTGGGAATAACTATACTCTTCTCTTTCTGACTGGTACTTGAAATCATGTAATAATAATACAATAATAATACATTCGTATGCGTTTTATCCACGTTTTGTCCACAATATTGTAAGTCAGAATTTCTTAGCACGAAGGATCAAGTGAAATCAAAACAATCACCAAATTAATATCTTGATTATTTCGGAGTTTTAATTGAAGACGGCTCCAAGTAGGTTCCTTATTTCTCCTCTAAATATATTTCTGTAGCCGTTTAAAAGTGCCTCCGGGCTGCCAAAAACCAAATTGTAGTGTCCGTTTTGTATAGCTTAATGGTCTTCCTGCGAACATTCCGGTCCGATGCAAATTGCTGCGATACCTTTCCTTTTTAGGGAAGTCACTTGGTCATGCATTAAAGACAATAACGGTGCCACAATTACACAAACTGTGCGAACGAGACTGCCAACGATGTTTTCCTCCTCAAGAGGTCCAAACCGTACCCAATCGATCATGTAAGGAGCTATCTCGAAACACAGACTCTTTCCCGATCCCGTCGGAGAGCAGACAAACACGTCCTGGCCAGACAAATACCCTTCCACTGTTTTTCTCTGTCCTTCTTTCAACGAATTGTACTGAAATTTCGATGCACCATACGCAATTGCTTCCTTAAACTTCATACTCGCAGAGACTCGCAAAAAAAATAGCAAATCAACATGGCCGGCCTGATTGTTTTGCTTTTGTTATGCGAGTCTATCGCGCGCGAACTTATGACGTATAACGGTACTTGTTTGTTCATTGGCTAACCGGCGTCTACGTCACCGGTGGAAAAATCCACCGGTAAAATTTGGCGCGCTGCAAGTTGGAAAAGTCCTTTCCAACGGCGAAACCAAAATTATTGGAAAGGACTTTTAGAAAGTCTAGTGATCGGAACGAGCAAGCAGCTACCAAAAGTGTCTGTCAGCAATATTAGGGTTGGCGATTTTGGTGTAATCCCTGTACACTCGGCAAAAAATCTGGGTTCCTGGTTCGACTCGCCCATGGATATGGCAACACACATAACAAAGACCTGTTGTAGTGCATTCTTCTATCTGTATAATATCCAACACGTACATACGAAAATACCTCACAAGTAAATGTACTGAGAAACTGATTCGTGCATTTATAACCAGAGTTTAGACTATTGCAACAGTCTCCTCTATGGAGTTCCTGACCATCATATGCAAAAACTCCAACGTATCATGAACGATAGTGAGCGATTGATCGTTCAAAAGCCAAAGCCAAAAGATTAGAGACAGTAATGCCAGTAGTAAGAAGCAGACAGTTCTGCAACAGGGACACAGTGACGTCACAATACTTTAAGGGGTTGACGTCATAAAAAATGATGACATCATAATCTAAAAATGGAATAGTGACATTATAGGGATGGGGTGTCATTGGAGGTATTACATCATAATCTTAAAATAGGTAGAATGATGTCATACAATTATTTTTAGTACCAGAGGTCATGTGATTTTTTCATTATAAAGAGGTGGAATTTCAAAGGCATGCTAAGCATTTTATTCTGGTCACAAACTCCAGTAAATAATATTTTTGAGCGGAACAAACATGCAAGTCGAATCCACATCTAAACCTATGTTTACCGTGAATGAAGCTAATGAGGACACAATTAGTGCGTTTGAAGAAACTGATGCTGCGGTGGATTTGAGAATCAAGAACTGCGTATGTCTCGTCATAGACTTAGAGGGATTCTTTGTGCAAAAGAAATTTCAAGTGCGTGAAATGGGGTATTACTCTTGGGATGAACACTTTGACCGCCATGCTTTCTTCCAGCCAGCAGCATTTAAAAACTTGTCTCACAAGGATAAAAAGACGGTAAACTTTGCAAAAAAAAACATACACGGACTCACTTTTCAGCATTTACCTCCCCCAACCTTCGTGACTTACTTGTCACAGCTAAACTCTCTTCTAACTCTGCCAAACCCCAACTTCTTTCTGGTTCCTTCCGTTGTGGCAGAAACTGCGCTACTTGCCCCTACATTTCTCACGGCCTCACTACATATACTTTCTTTTCCACCGGTGAAACGCGTCCCATAAAATCTAAACTTACCTGTGACACTAAGAATCTCATCTACATAATTCAATGTAACCGCTATAATTTAAAATACATAGCAGAGACTAAACGACGTTTAAAAGACCGTTTTAATGAACACCGCCGTACCATAGATAACCCTAACACCAAATCTAAACCTACTACAGCCGCATAACATTTCCTGTCCTCTACTAACCACACTGCTAACGACATGCAACTAATACCCATCGAAAAAATCTCTTCTAACCGAGACTCCATCCGTAAGGCCAGGGGGGCTTTTTTAATCCAAAAAGGCAGAACAATTGTTCCTGATGGTCTGAACCTCCGCGAAGAAACATTTTAATCGTTTCCTTTTACTTTACTTTGTTTATTTACTAATTTATTTCTTCATATGTTTATCTGTAATTTACACTGTCAATTATTTTACGTATTTCCGGTAATATGCTACATGAAAACACGCCCCGATGCAAAATTTTCCATTGTACCTGAAGAAGGCTGGTTTGACCAGCCGAAATATAGTACACGTTCTAAAAAACATTCTACGTTGTGTCGGTTTCTGCCTTTATATTCTTCACTTATCAGCCCCGTTACCAAGAGAGAGCATATGAGCATGATGAAGTAGATATTGTCTTACTGCGATTGTACAACCAATACAAGACGGAGGAGAGAACTGTGGTGCCTTTCAAAGGAGGTCATATTGAAACAGACTTGTTAAACAAACTGAACATTCCTTGTCTCGATTTAGAAACTTGGGGTTGCCTCAAATACGAACAGTTAAAACAAACGATTGTAGAACCGTTAGCGAGTTGTGGTTTTCACTTAAAATAATTGTATGACATCATTCTACCTATTTAAGATTATGATGTAATACCTCCAATGACACCCCATCCCTATATTGTCACTATTCCATTTTTAGATTATGATGTCATCATTTTTGATGACGTCAACCCCTTAAGGTATTGTGACGTCACTGTGTCCCTGTTGCAGAACTGTCTGTTTCCTACTACTCCTGCCGAACATTATAAAACCACTGTGCGTGTTTGAATGCAAAACAATTTGTAATGCAATAAGAACAGTTGAAGATATTATGGAATTTACGGAAAGATATTGTATTAACAGTAAAATGATTGGTATTGATTTTAAGAAAATCAAATCAAGCTGTATCCTTAATAATGGCTTTTCTACTGCACCTTTCCCACTTGAGGTTGGAGTAAGGCAGGGAGATCCACTCTCTGCTAACTTGTTTGTTATTGTGTTAGAAATTTTATGTATTAGTATACAAAGAAGCAATTAAAGATATTCAAGGAATTACAGTAGATACTTAGGAGATAAAGTTAGGGTTGTTTGCTGATGATTTGACCGGCTTTTTAAAGAACGATAATTCTCTTAAAAGACTTTTAGAACTTGTAGAAGCATTTGGAGAATGTTCAGGCCTCAGGATTAATCACGATAAGTCTGAAGAGATGTTACACGGAAACACTGAACGCTTCTCCCTAAGAAATGACACCGAATAAAGAACCTTAAAATAAAAACACTCAGTAAACATTTTGGGAGTTAACTTTACATACGACTCGCGTGCTAAACAGATACCTAGTGACCTATTTGTACAAAATTGGCCTTGTGCCTTCTCCAGCATGTTCTTTCTGTGGAAAGGAAAACGAATCCCTCGAAAATATCTTAATCTATTGCAATTATGCCAAAAGAATTCAGGGCAGAAGTTAATAAATGGCTTTGCACTTTAAAGGTAGATATAAATACTAAAGTAATTATGTATTCTTGCCGTTGCAAGTCAAAGTTTTCATGTCTAGATTAAGGAAGATTCAAAATCTTGGATTAGTTATTGCAAAGTCAAAAAATAAGTTATTGTTTCATACAGCGAAATGGGGCAAATTTGACTCATAACCTATGCACCGAGAGTGCTGCTGAATTTTATATTATCTCTGCTGTTTACATCTGAAAAACATAAGGGTCAGTCACATGTTGTATTGTTGTGTGTATGTAGGTGTGTGTGTGTAATAAAAGCAAACTGTATTTCGTAACGTGTATTGTAAGTACGTAGTTTAATAATAACGTTTAAAATTTGTAAAGTCTTGTAAATTACTAGCAGTATGCTGCAAAAATTTAATAAAATAAAAAACACTACTTCCTCGATGTTTGTAAACATGCCTTCAATGTTATAAAGACAAATCAATAACACTATTTCGACTCAAGTTTAAGAAGGAATCCACCCGAAGTTCGAGTAACTAGTAGACGAACACTTTGTACCAAGATTATTTGCATCATATTGCAAACTTTTGCGCGACTGTTTTAAATATCTTCGCAAAAGAAATCAATTATAACAACATAAAATATACCTGGATTTGCACAATTATTTCTCTGAACTTTGAAATTTATTTTCTCGAGTTCCTATGGGAAATTGTTTTTGGCGTTATTTCAGGCAATTATTTATAGCTTTAGCTTTTGACAAAATACATAAAATATTTATAATAATAATAATAATAATAATAATAATAATAATAATATTTAATACTTATATTGCGCTTTTTTCTATAAAAATATTCAAAAGCGCATCACAATATTATTATTATACTAAATTAGAATAGTAAAAATAGAATAGAATAATAGATTTTAATGTGCTTAACATTATTCTGGTAAAAGGATTTTGTCCACTAAAAGCTTCAATAAGCTCGATTTCACAGTGAGTACTGGCAAACAAACAAAGCATAAAAAATTCCACTACAAATGCTCGACTCAAGCAGCTCTAAAAGACTATTCTTGGCGCCATTGAAATGATTCAATTCAGAGAGAGGTTATAGGAGTCAAGGAGAACCCTTGCCACATTTTATTTGATTCATGTATCCGCCTATACTTGTTTACTTTAGCACCTTTACTCTGGGTAAAATTATTTTCATTACGCTCATTGTCTATGCCAGTTAGTTTAAACTATATTATTACCCCTTTTCCAAACAATACAAGCTATATCTGCCAAATACGCAATCTGTTTCCTAGAATACATTGATTTTAGTTTACTGTAGTTTCTTTGTTCTATTGTTTCATTTGATTCATGTATCCACCTATACTTGTTTACTTTAGCACCTTTACTCTGGGTAAAATTATTTTCATTACGCTTATTGTCTATGTCAGTTAGCTTAACGTGGCAGTGACCAACTTGGAAGCATCTGCTACTTTGGTCACTGCGCACATCTTAATTCCGTTGATTTCTTATCTTTATTTTGATTTTGTTTTTTATAACGTACTTCTACTAATGCAATGTAAATTCTATGTAAACAGTGCAAAAATAAAGATTTCAAAGATAACCGACCCGCCTAACAGCGGAAATTTGCGATGCGCTATATACTAAAAACTATCATGACAGCACTGATTCTCATTTCAAAGCCATTCTTATCAACTGTACGAGATAAAAAAAGGCTGTAAGATTAATTGGATTGTCATTGAACATCCACCTGACTTACCGTAAATATTGCTCAATGACAGCAGGGAAACCTTTTTCTGTTGAGTTTTAATTAAGTTTTACTTCTCGGATTTTCAAATTGCTTCCTCCCTAAGAACCTGTACAAGGAAATTACTTGTTTGTCAAAGTAGGCAGAAAAAAAAAACAACAACCTAAGTGGTAGTACAGATGTCTGTTTTTTTCCACAGCAGTCGTCTTGGTTAGTACACGAATGAAGCACACTCTTCAGTTTTTCATAAAAAAATTGTTTTTTCCGCCGAGGCTGAACATTTTTATTTTTCTGTCGATTTTAGGCTGAAAATATTCTTGTGAATCTTCTTAGATTATGGCGTGTGACATTTCTGTTTTCGAATGTATTTGGTGTCTCGATAGTATAAAAGTAATTTTGGAGCCAGCCTGCATACATTAAAGCTTGGTAATTATTATATGGCTCTGTCTCACAACTACAGAATTTGATTGGCTGCAATCGATATTCAAAACGGTCTAGGTCTTTCCATCTAGACCGGCATCTACACCGGTAATGCTCTGCAGTGAAAAATTTGCAAACTAACATACAAAATCCTCATAATCATCATTGTCCACAAGCTTCAAGATTTACGAGAAAACAATGAACAATTTCATCGTGAACATGACCGTGACTGATTTTACTTCTCTCGCTGGTTTTACTTTATGTTCAGATAACTCAATTATTTCAGTTTCCAGCGTCCTTAATGTTTTTCTCATCTTCTATTGTTTATACTACAGGCCAAGAAATTTCTCAAATGCGATTGGCTAAGACCAGTAGTATTTCTGCCAAATTTGAAATACTTACATGTAAAAATTTCAGTTTCCATGGAAACCTAAATGATCGAAACAATATGGCGGAAAGATTTTCAAAATTCTGTGGAAAAAACTGCAAGAGCTAAAGGAAATTACCAAGATATGGAAACAGCAAAGAATGTACAAAGATCTAGGTCACTGTTTCGTCGATTTAAGGTGGAAGGCAAAGGATACAGTCCTGATATTTTCAGTGAGCTGCAACGCGAACCAACTCAGTTGACGAAGTTCGGTGCATAGCTTTATCGTCGAGCGCTCTTTTAACTGTTATCGAAGAAGGTGAGAGAACGAAAAACGGTTCCTTTCAGTCTTTATTCAACAGTTCAGAAGCACAGGCAACCAGAAGTAAACGTCGTCCGCTGGAAACTATTTTCCGCTGCTGTGGTGACCAAAGAAACGATAAATAGCCAACAATTTTCACGGCCTGCTGCTTAAATGAAAGCCCAAAGTCCAAGTTCCACACAAGCAGAATCGGTAAAACAATCTATTGATAAACTTCGACTGACGATTAGGCTGTTCAAAATGTACCCTTCAAAAGATATTTACAGGTATTCAAGTACTGTTTCATCGCAGTTGAAGCGAAAATCATTTGAACATGTGTGACCTTTGTGCGATCACATGTTTGATCACATGTTGTAGTAAAACCAATCACTCGCGCGTGACTAAACAGCGTTACAAGATGCGAAATTTCTTTGCCTTGTAGTATAAACAAAAAATAGCACGGTTTCTTCGGGGTATTTGGTATAAATACCGGCTCGTGATATTTCAAACTCTCCAAATATCACTCGCCGCGGCGGCTCGTGATATTTTGGCGAATTTTGAAATATCACTCGCGGTATTTATCCCAAATACCCCTAGAAACCGTGCTATTTCCTATACTAATCCAGTAATTTCACTCAGTGTCATTTGTGGGTTTAGAAACATTTTCATAGTGTCCCTGCGGCAGAATGCGGAAAAATAACTTGGTGGCGAAACGAGACCAAGTGACTTTAAAAGGGCTTGAAAAACCTCCGTGAAGAAGTTTCTAAATCAAACACTCGAGACTGTGTTTTACCACGTTTCCAAACACCAAGAAGAGAGTCGAATAGACGGCGAGCAGCGAAGTAATTCTGACGAAGTTCGAGAAGGTTCGACATTTGGTGAAACACTGTCTTGAGTGTTTGATATAGCAAGACAAAAGAAATAAAATCCTAAAAATCTCAACTGAGAGCAGACCCCCTCTTAAACTCATTAGCAATTCACCAAGTTTAAGAAAAGAAAATCAGTCGGAACCGTTACGACCTGACATACACCGCCTGCGTTTCTCAACAAGGCTGTTCGAAATCGTGTTGTTTTGAAATGATTCAGTGCCTGATCGAGGTTAGGGACCATGAGACAAAAAATATACCGTTTAGCAAAATGAAAAAGTTTCCGACCTGCTTTTAACCATTCATACCAGCTTTCTCATCTCCGGTTGATCCTCTTATCCACGTTATTTGATGAACATTCATCTTTGTTGTCCTAACTCAACGCCACTGATCAGGGAAAGCCTTTTTCTATTAATTCTTAATTAAGCTTTATTGCTAGGAATGTCAAATTACTTCCTCTCTAAGAGATAAAAGAAATTATTTGTTTGCAAAAGTAGGCAGAAAAAATTAGTTTCTCCCACAGTAATTGTGTTGTTTAGTACACGAATACTCCACACAGTCATGTTATTTCTGGGAACCTTTACTTTTAGGCTGTACACCAAATAAATCGTTTAGCCGATTCAGTTTTTCTTCAGTAGAAATTAGTGAGATAAAACTACATTACAATGGCTTTTAAATTAAACCTTTGACTGATGACATTAACCGGTGGAATTGAAATTCATTTCCGATTAAATGGCGACGAAGGATGTATTCTAGCCTCTGTTAAAACGCTCGCGCCGACAGTACGCGGCTGAAAAGCAAAAGAGGAAATCATGTCATTGGAAAACAACAACACAATCTCAGTAACTGGCAATGAAACTACACTTGGGCAACAGAACTGGACATGTTTCAACGTTGAATCGAATGCACAGAGAATTTCTAAAGTTTGCGCATTTTGTTTTATTCTACTGGGCAGTTTTTTCGGGAACATCTTTGTCATCGTCATCGTTTACAAGCGTCGAGATTTACGAAAGACAATGAACTATTTCATCGTGAACATGGCTGTCTCAGATCTGCTTTTCCCACTGGTTATAATTCCTGACCAAATAACTCAAATAGTCACTGACTCGTGGCATTGGCACGTCAGTGGAATCTTAGGATTGACATTGTGCAAGTTGTTTTATTTCGCAAGCTCGGTGTCTCTTTTTGTTTCTGTTCAAAGCTTGGTGTGGATAGCAGTTGATAGATTTGTCGCTGTGGTTTTTCCATTGAAATTTGGGCTGATTTCAAGCAAGATACGCACAACAGCTATAGTTTCTACGTGGATTTTAGCAGGGGTTTTCTATTTTCCATCGTTGATAACTTGGGAGCTTGTTGAACATGGAAATAGCACGTATTGTAGTCCAGTGAAATTAAAATCAATTTTTCCTAGCAAGGAAGCTGGTGAAGTATATTACTGGCTTCATGTAACCATCCGCTTTTTGGCTCCGTTGTTTGTGGTAACCGTTTTATACATTGCAATAGTGATTTCCTTAAAAAGGAGGAGTAAAGCCCTCATGAACGTCGCACAATGTGAACGACAACATTCGGTAAAAAAGCGAAGACAAGCTAGTCAAATGGCGGTTGCTATCTTAGTGCTGTTCTACATTTGTGTTATTCCTTACACTTTGTTACGTTTCGTTACTTTTTGGGAGTCTTCTTGTGCTTTTTTGAAATCTTTTTCCTTTATATCAATTTTGATGTTTTTCTCATCTTCTGTTGTCAATCCAACAATTTGCCTCTCATTCGTAGAAAGTTACCGTCGTGGATTGAGAAACATTGTGTGTTATTTCTGTGGAAAGCGGGATAATAAGAGGACGAAACGAGAACGAATTGCTCTAAAAGGAGTCAGGAATCTTCCTGGTGAAAACTGTCAACGAACTTCCAAAGACACAGAAAACTTCCAAGAAACATTTACTGATACTGTTCAGTAGGTTATTATCATAGGCCGCATTCTGTTAGATCTAAACTGAAAATTTAACATATGATTCCTAGAGGAAGAGCAGATGTATACTGAAATTGTCTTCAGCAGATTATCGAAAATTCAGGTTTATCCGTGTTAGGATGAATGTCTATTTTTATGCTTAAGTTTTTTCAGTTCCTTACTCAGTCCATTCACGAGAAAGCCTCTTTCAGTGAAGAAAGATTATTGAATTAAAACGTTCAGATGAAACATTGTGTTCGGAGGAGTCAACTATTATATCCTCTATTCAGTATTCTATTTGCCAGTGGTTGTATTTATACACAAGCGCATAGCTACTGTAATTCTACATCTTACTTGAATTTGTTATATTCTAGTGCTGCTCAAGTAATGCGATTTTGGTTTTACTTCCTGTTGAGATAACTCAATTGGTCACCGATTCATTGCATTGGCACGTCATTGGAATCGTAGGGTCCATTCTTTGCAAGTTCTTTCATTTCGCAAGCTCGATGTCTCTTTTTGTTTCTGTTCAAAGCTTGGTATGGATAGCAATTGACAGATTTGTCGCCGTGGTTTTTTTCAATAAAACTTGGCCTTATTTCAAGCAAGATTCGGACAATAGCTATAGTTTCTACCTGGATTTTAACAGGCGTTGTCTATTTTTCATGGCTGGTAATTTCGGGACTGGTTTAACGTGGGCATAACGCGTTTGTAGCCTAGAAAACAAACATCAATCTTTCCCATCAAGGAAGCTAGAGAAGGATATTACTGGTATCACGTGACCAGCCGCTTTATCGCTCCGTTATTTCTGATAACCGTTTTGTATTTTTGTAGTGTTACTCAAGTAATTTCATTTTACTTTTTCTTGTTAATCTAAGGCTGCACTTAAAATAACGTCAATTATACTTCAAATTAATAGTATGCAAAAGAACTTTTACATGTAAATCTAGCAGGGTAGAAATTTGTAGATGTCTCGTTAGCACAGTAGGCAGCGAGTCAGTCTCATGATCTGACTTAGATATCTGAAGGACGTTAGTTCGATCTTCACACAGAGTTTAAGTATTTTGATTTCACGATGTCGCTTTTTTAGCCCATTGAAAACATAAAATGGGTTAATGTACCTAATGGCTACCTAACTCACAGAAGTAATATAATTTATGGTGAAATTGTAAATTCCTTTTTCATTCAATACAAAAGGTACCTTTTTAATATCCGCGGTAATTACATAAAGAGTAAACTGATGCTTTCATATTATTATTATATTATATTATTATTCCTGCCGTGACCTGTCCACTAAACGTAGTTTTAACTTCCGCCTGTCAATAAAATCCTTTAATGTCGTCACAGGTCGAGAGCATCGCCAACATCCTTGTTAACTTTGAGCTGATAACGAAACCTTTCTCCGCCAAGATTTTAACTAAATTATATTGCCTTCAAAATGAAATGACTCCCGCTCCAAGAATAAAACCAAAACCTTAGTAATCACTCCAGCCAATCACAAATGACACAGACAATACGGTCAACCAAACAAGATTCGAAGTAGATACATAATGCTGACGCAACGCGGGGGGGAACGTGCGAGACTGAATGACAAGTTTTTCTTCTGATTAGATGGAAAAGTGACGCCAATGTTTTTAGCCAATCTTGTTGCGTAGCCATGCAAAACCAATTACTTTTCGAAACTTAAGTGAAAACCGCTCTCTGACATCTGTGACACGATTGTCGTTGTCTTCCTAAAAAGTCGGAAATGTGAAAAGTTTCCAAAAAATGATCAAGTAGCTTTTGGCCACCTTTCCTCGCGTAAAGCTCCGAGCAACTGAGCCTCTTTTCACAGAAAGCGCCTTTACCGATTTTTATGCATTTCTTGGACCGAACTTATCTCGCATCTTATTGGAGACATGTAAAACTCTGGTCAAGGTGTTTATGGGCCACTTCATGGCTTTTGCTTTCATTTGCTATGTTACTTGCAATCTGATTCGGTTCCTTCCTTAGATGTCAAGGACATTTTTTCTGTCGAATAAGCGTAGAAACCTGAACTTAAAATATAGAAAGTTGTTGCAAAACGATTCTTTAAACAATGACAATGAAATATTTTGAACTGATATTTCTTATTACGTTTGCAGTTAAGCTACTGCGAACTTAACAAATAACTTGGGATGAGAGCAAACTTGTTTAACCTGCGCCTAAAGATTTTTTGTTTCATCTGTGCCGACGCTGGGTTGCCCGAAATTAGATATTTGGCATTTTATTTACTTTCAATTATGAAGTCTTCAGTAACTATTATCTTTTGTAAACCAGCTGGTCTGGGCAAAGAAAGAATCTTTTACCCATACCTAAATGTTATTTGTTTTAAATGTTCCGACGTGTTCCATTGGTGGACCGAAATGAGATAGTACATTTAAGGACTATCTTTTGTAAATCATCTGCCTAAAGCAAAGAAGGAATCTTAATTTAGCAAATAATAGCAGCCAAAGCCCTGTATCATGTTTTGAGAGCAAGGTTTTTAGCCAATCAGGGGCGCAGAGAATCCAATCTAAGTTTCAATGTCACTACGAAAGAAGAAAGCTTTTAAAACCAGTAGGACTGCATTTTATTTCCAAATAAACTGTCTTTACAGATGTCTTAATGTATTAAAGGCTGTGTGGGTTAGCATCGACAGTGCAGTTCGATTTAAAAAGCAAAGCCTTAGGCCATGTTACTAACATCGAATTCGACGATTTCTGTTTTTCGCAATCAAACTGCGCTTCCCCAACAAAACTCGACATGTGCCTTTGTTGATTCGACTGCAGAGAGAATTTCCAAACTTTGCGCATATTGCTTTATTCTACTGGGCAGTTTATTTGGGAACATCTTCATAATCATTATTGTCTACAAGCGTCGAGATTTACGAAAGACAATGAACTATTTCATCGTGAACATGGCTGTTTCAGATCTGCTTTTCGCACTGGTTGTAATTCCTGATCAAATAACTAAAATAGTCACTGGCTCGTGGCATTGGCACGTAGATGGAATCTTAGGATCGACATTGTGCAAGTTGTTTTCTTTCGCAAGATTGGTGTCTCTTTTTGTTTCTGTTCAAAGCTTGGTGTGGATAGCAGTTGATAGATTTGTCGCTGTGGTTTTTCCATTGAAATTTGGGCTTATTTCAAGCAAGATACGCATAACAGCCATAGCTTCTACGTGGATTTTAGCAGGTGTTTTCTATTTTCCATCGTTGATAACTTGGGAGCTTGTTAAAATTGGGAAATAGCACGTATTGTAGTCCAGTGAAATTAGAATCAATATTTCCTAGCAAGGAAGCTAGTAAAGTATATTACTGGCTTCATGTAACCATCCGCTTTTTGGCTCCGTTGTTTGTGGTAACCGTTTTATACACTGCAATAGTGATTTCCTTAAAAAGGAGGAGTAAAGCCCTCATGAATGTCGCACATTGTGAACGACAACACTCTGTAAAGAAGCGAAGACAAGCTACTCAAATGGCGGTTGCTATCTTAGTGCTGTTCTACATTTGTGTTATTCCTTACACTTTGCTAGGTTTCGTTAATAGGCGGGAACGTTCTTGTGCTTTTCAGAAATCTTTTAACTCTACATCAAGTTTGATGTTTTTCTCATCTTCTGTTGTCAATCCAACAATTTGCCTCTCATTCGCGGAAAGTTACCGTCGTGGATTGAGAAACATTGTGTGTTATTTCTGTGGAATGCGGGATAATAAAAGGGGGAAACGAGAACGAATAACACTAAAAGGAGTCAGGAATCTTCCTCCGTGGTGAAAACTGTCAACGAACTTGCAAGGACACAGAAACCTTCCAAGAAACATTTGCTAATACTGCTCAGTAGGTTATCATCATAAGCCGCTTTCTTTTAGATTTAATAGGAAGAGCAGATGTACTGAAATTGTCTTCAGCAGATTATCGAAAATTCATGTAGATCAGTTTTAAGATGAATGTGTATTTTTATGGTTAAGTTTTTCAGTTCCTCGTTCAGCCCATTCACTGGAAAGCCAATGAACCAAAAAAAAACATGCTGCTCTTTCATATTAAATCAGATAGCTTCGATTTGCGCTTCGGTGTCTCACAAGGAAGCTGTCGAGGTCCGCTTCCTTTTGTGGTTTACGCCTCGAAGCTGTTGGAGATGAAACAAGTGCACCTACCTGATGCTCATTGCTTTGCTGATGGCACTTGACTGTATTCAGTTTGTCTTTAATTAAGACGAACAGTCAGACGGTTCACACAGAGGCGGTGTACGCCATGGAAAAATGCATTAGTGACTTAAGAAAATGGATGTACCAGGACAAACTAAAAATTAATGATGATAAGACTGAATTTCTTGTTATCGGATCTAAACAGCAACTCTTGAAAATTAATCCTTTTACTGTCCCTGATGGCACAACAGACACATGATTAAGCCCGTGTCTGAAGTGCACAATCGTGGCTCATGCTTTGACTCTAAATTTTCCATGTCTACCCATATTTCCAAGTCTTGTAGCGCGACATTTTTCTGGCTTCACAATATTAAGCGAATAAGTAAATTTTCAGCTAAAGATAAATTAGAAATGGTTTTGTACGCTTTCGTTACAAGCAGAATTGACTATTGCAATGGAATTCTTTATTGACTTCCAGTTTGTGTTATAACTAAACTTCAGAGAGTACAGAACGCAGCAGCTAGGTTACTAACTTCAAGCTGCAAATATGACGATATTACGCCCGCTTTGCATGAATTATACTGGCTGTCAGTTAGGTATAGAATACATTTTAAAATGTTACTTTCCACTTTTAAAACACTGAATGGTATGGCACCAGCTTATAGCGATTTAATTAATGTAAGAAAGCACGCACACTATTCACTGCGCTCAAATTCAGACACTATTCTATTACATCAAGCAGGGAAAATGAAAAAATATTTTGGCGACCGATCTTTTATTATAGCTGCGCTTACACTGTGGAACGCACCTCCTGCAAGCCTGTACAATATTGATTCTATTTTATCTTTTAAATCTTGTCTTAAGACATTTCTTTTTAAGTTAACTTTTAGCGTTTAGCTCTTAAATTACTTGGTAAATTTATTTTATGTACATCTTTAGTATATTTTAGTATTTTAATGTGCTTTCGATTATTGTATGTTAAAAAGCGCAATATAAATTGATAAATTATCAATTATTATTAGTAAAGAAAGTGTATTGAACTGTAACGTTCAGATCAATCTTTGTGTCCGGATAAGTCAACTATTATATCCTCTGAAATGCACTATTCAGTATTTTATTTGCCAATGATTGTATTTTCACAAGCTCATAGCTACTATAATTCTACACCTTTCGTTAATTTGTAATATTGTAGTTTTGCTCAAGTAATTCTGTTTTAGTTGATCTTGTTGTAACTAATCTAAGGCTGTACGTTACAATAAGGTCAATCATTATTCAAATAAATAGTTTGCAACAGAACTTTTACATGTAAATCTAACAATCTAGAAATTTTTAGATGCCACGTTATCGCAGTAGACAGCGCGTCAGTCTCATAATATAAGTTAGATTTCTGCTCCTGCAATTTCCACAGCTTTCGATTTTCGCGATCTGACAAAGGGGAGGTTGATGTCCAAACATAGTTCAGATCACTATGTGCTTGTTTGTCCCGATCCCTTTTCACACCTCCCCATCGACGCGTCATCATGCATGAAGTTGATGCATACAAGGACAGATTTTAAGTTACACAGCACAATTTCACACTACTTTGAGAAATAAAGGTTACTGTAAGTCTTGGAACGCGCAGATAGATAAATCACTGCGTAAAATATGTCACTATCAACTATGTGCCGCAGCATTACACTCCTTTAGATACCCTAGTATAACTACGAAATCTCAGAGTGGAAGATTTCACACTGCAAGGTTCATCTTGGGTGTTTTTCAGCGTCACGCAGACAACATTTGCATGTGTCAATTCATTGAAAAAAATGCCATTGTACATACATGCATCAAAGCCCACTTATTAGCTGCTTATTTCTCCTTACCAAAACATAATCGATGACGTGGAGTTCGTCAAGACTGACGTTCCCATATTTTAAGTTTGAGCGTTTTGACATTGACGCTTGAGACGAGTCTGAATGCCGGACCGAGTTGTGGTTTGGGAAGCGAGACCCCGATTTGCTTCGTAGGAATTTGCAAATTCCAGACGAAATAGTGTGTGCTCTCTGTATGCGATGGAATGGAGGCAATGTGCATTTTACTGAAAGACTTGCCTACCCGTGTCGGTACACTGATATGGTGCCACGCTTTGGTAGAAACCCGACCGAACTCTGTCTCATCTTTAATGAGGTGCTTGACTTTATATACACAAGCCATCGTCATCGCCTACAAAACTGGGACAAAAATCCCTTCCTGCAGCCTGATCAGTTGCATAGATACGCAGATGCTATTCACCAACAGTATGGGGGGCGCCACTTAATAACTGTTTTGGTTTTGTGGATGGCACTGTTAGAGGTATTGCTCGTCCAAAGTATAATCAACGTGTCATGTATAATGGATACAAGCGTGTTCACAGTATAAAATATTCCAAATTGTGGTTACACCAAATGGCCTTATTGCAAATCTCGCTGGTCCGTTTGAGGGCAAAAGACATGACAGCACAATGCTGCATGAGTCCGGTTTGTTGACTGACTTGAGACGTGTAGCTTTTTACAATGGGGATCCTCTTTGTTTGTATGGTGACCCTGCTGTAACGATATCTGTTTTAAGTATTCACTTCCGGTCTAGTTTCATAACTGACATTGCCATGGTAACAGTTCAGACCATGCTTTCCGGTTTTGACTTGTAAGCCGTAGTCGATTAAACACACCAGTCTTGATCTCCAGTTTTGTCTCTGTTCTACTTACGAACAATGATACATGGTGTCAGAATTGGCGAATCTTTAACTCTGCTTGCATTTCTTCCTAAGACATCGAGAGTTGTAAGCCGTAAACACGAACCTCGCAGACATGCCTGATCACGAAGATGTACCGCCAGCGCCATAACCCACACAACCTCAAGTCATCCATGTTGGATCGAATTTACCGCTGCCGTCGGCACTTCAGCTTAAGGGCAATTCTTCTGTTAACTGGAAACGATTCAGGCAAGCGTGGGACAACTACGAGATTGCTGCTCGTCTCAAAACCCAGGACAAGGAATTTCGTACGGCCACGCTACTTACTTGCATCGGGCAGGACGCTCTGGATATTTATGATGGTTTGGCCTTCGATGAAGAAGCACACAAGAATGATATTGACATCGTTCTTCAAAAGCTAGAAGAGTTCTGCGTTGGAAACAAGAATGAAATCTACGAACGCTACTTGTTTAATAAACGGGATCAAGCTGCTGGAGAATCTATCGACACGCACGTAGCTTCTCTGCGTTCGCTGTCGAAGACTTGCAATTATGGCGCGCTCACAGATAATTTAATAAGGGATCGCATGGTGGTCGGTATTTTGGACAAGGGGATCCGAAAGAAGCTCCTTCAGGAGAGTAAGCTAACCCTTCAAAGCTGCATCGATATCTGTAGAGCAAACGAGTGTACCAAACAACAATTGCAAACAATGGACCAGCCAGACGAGGTCAATGCCGTGGATGAGAAAACACCGAAACGTGATCGCAACGTAAAACTCAAAGTCAAAACGTGATCCGAAAAGTGATAAGACCCCGAAACTGATCAACTGCAAGTTCTGTGCAAAGAAACACGAGGAAAAGAAGGAGAAATGTCCGGCGTGGGGCAAGACCTGCGACAAATGTGGTGCGAAAAATCATTTTGCAGTGGTTTGCAGTAAACACAGGCCGCCACCGAAGAGCAAGAAACTGAGAGATGCGCAAACGGATCGTCAGTCGAGATCTAAAGTAAACATGGTTCATGCGCAGGAAGAAAGCGATAGCGACGACTACTGCTTATTAGTATCACCCAACTAGTGGACTAATGCAAATCCTGCATTTTGATTGGCTACGCCACTAGTGGTCTAATAGTAATAGTCATCGAGTAGCGAAATTCGCCCGTTTTTCTTTCGTTTTTTCCCCAAATAACTATTTCTTCAACTTACATTTGCTAACCTTTTTATTGCCTTTTCTGTCCAACTAGTTGGGTGATACTAAAACAATTAGACCCTTCGCCCTCAAGGGCCACGGGTCAATAGCCCATGAGGCGAAGCCGAATGGGCTATTGACCCGTAGCCCTTTCGGGCTACGGGTCTAATTGTTAAATGGTCGAATCCGTAAATTCTGTCTGTCACAAAGAGTCTCCGAAGAAGATATTTGCTACCATGGTTTTAAGGGAAACCCAAGTCAAATTTCAGCTCGACAGTGGTGCAAGCGTAAACATCTTGCCAGTTGAAATCTATCAAGAAGTCCAAAGGGACCCTGAGTTGAAACACTTGAAGAAAACACAAACTACCCTAGTTATGTTTAACAACTCAGAGCTCAAGCCTCTAGGAACTGTCAAACTGCAGACTTGCAACCCCAAGAATGGTGAGTGCTATCTCATAGAGTAAACACTGGTAGCTAATGGATTTAAAGCACTTCTTGGTACGTCGTCCATACAGCAATTTAACCTTATGTCAATCAATCAATCAATAAACTTTATTTAATCTCGAATTTACAGTGTAGCACTCAAGTGCTAATATCTTCGAGCTAACTACATTAATAAATAACTATAATAAAAAGTTAATTCTGTAACAAATAAGATAATTAACTACTTAGACACTAACTTACAAATTATCGTGATGTAGAAAGGTTTGCGGTTCCTGCCCCTTTAAGTAAATTATTGTTCCCATTAGATATCAGTCGTCGAAAAGAAGTAAAATCAGAAATAGTGCGGTAATGGTCAGGAAGAGAATTCCAAGTTGTTGCTGCCAAGTAACTAAAGGAATTGATACCATAAGAAGTAGTCAATGGTTTGGGCAAACAGAGCATATTATGTCCTCTTAAGAAATAGGTGCTAGAGCGTAAACGAAACATATCTTTTAAATATCTTGGATAATCAGAAAAATGAAGACATTTAAAAATAGTAAGAATCATGTTTTGTAAACGCGTGTCCTTAAGGTTTGCAGTTCCTGCCTTTTTAAGTAAATTATTGTACTCAGAGTTATAATCCTTGAAAATAAATCGAAGAATACGTTTGTTTAAAAGGTCCAGTTTATCAGAATCTTGTTTACTAGAGAAATGCCACACCATAGAACAATAATAAAAGTGAGGAAGTATAAATGCCTTATAAAGACGGGGCATGGTTGCAGTAGACATCAGTTTGCCAAACCTTGTCATAACGCCAAACTAATTGTTTACCTTTTTACATGTAGAGGACACATGTTGCTTAAACGAAAGATCTTTATCAATTGTAATGCCGAAAAGTTCCACTGAGTCATTTACTGAGAAATTAAACTGATGGTCAGTTTTTCCTAGTATCATCCCTTGGTGTTTGCTGGGATTTGCTATCATTCCATTGATCTCGTACCAGGCATTTGCTGAGCTTACCTCACGCGAGATACGCCTTTCCAAAGATATCGGATCCGTATCGGCGGTGTAGAGTTGACCATCATCTGCATACATATTTAATTGTACAGTTTTGATCTGTAGGAATAAATCATTTATGAAAATATTAAAAAACATTGGGCCAAGAACACTGCCTTGAGGTACTCCTCACCTGACTTCTTGCCAATCAGAACTTGTATCACCTACTTTCACCCGCTGCATCCTACCGTGTAAGTAATCTTTAAGAAGCATACAACCATAGGCCTTCAACTTGGCCAGCAAGAGTCCATGCGGTATCGTGTCAAAAGCCTTAGATAAATCCATTGATATCACTGCAACAAGTTGTTTATTATCCAGGCTACGCTTCCAATCTTCTGTTAACCTCATTGGCGAGGTTTCACAGCTATAGTGTCTCCTATAAGCTGAGATGTAGTCAGACAATATTTCAGAATAGAACTCGCCAGTTGAGAAGCAAGAAGTTTCTCAAAAACATTATTTAGGGCCGGTAAAACAGTAACGGGTCGATAATTCTCTTTACTCAATTCATCATCTTTCTTGAAAAGAGGTGTAACCTGCCCCATTTTCCATCTAGAAGGATATTTGCATTGTTTGATTGATTCATTCATCAACTCCGCAAGTGGACCAGATATCGCAGAAGCGGATTCCTTAAGAAGCCGCGGAGTTATGGTGTCGTGGCCGCAGGCCTTGCGTGCGTTTATGTTTGAACCTGGGTCTTATTGGTGCATTTAAAATTAAAATTATGTATGACGTTCTTTCTTCTGTTTTCCTCCGCAATTGCTCGAATGCTGGGGTGTGCACTGAATTCGTTTCCAAAGTTATGTTCTTTAATGTCCTGTACATCATCAACGATGTGAACAAAATAGTTGTTGAGCAATTCAGCTAGTTCTTTCTTATCCGTAATAACCACATCGTTTTCAATTAGTGTAATGTCATTGGCTTGTTTACTGGAACTCGAATGCATAAAAGAACGATAAGCCTCCCAAATTAAAATGCACGTGGATTGTCGGTCTCTGACTTGTTTTTAATATGATCTTTAATCGCTTTGCGCCTGATTGACGTGCATTTGTTTCTTTGTTTCTTATATTCAAAGTAATTAATTCCAAAGTTTGTTGCGGTGACGAATGGCTTTACGCCATTGTTCGTTCATGAAAGGAATTTGATTGCCCCTTATTTGCGCTTGCTTTTGTGGTGTGTGCTTGTTTAGAATGTCAAGGTACAGTGACTCAAACACGTATTGCTTATCGTCAATATCGTCAAACACCTCCATAAC
Source organism: Micromussa lordhowensis (assembly GCA_964020085.1). NCBI lineage: Eukaryota > Metazoa > Cnidaria > Anthozoa > Scleractinia > Lobophylliidae > Micromussa > Micromussa lordhowensis. The sequence goes on along the minus strand of OZ026608.1, from coordinate 8,768,015 downwards.
GTGGAAAGGGACATTATGTAAATCATGTAAAAATAAATCCTGGTCAAAGTTCTTTAGACTTCTCAGTTGTATTTTGCGAGATCGCAATCGCGGAACTGTGGTTCTCAGAATAGTATATATAAGAGAATGATCGCTGATATGAGCATCCACTACGCCCGATGAAAATATTCTTCTTGTGTTGTTTGTCAAAATCAAGTCGAGTAAAGTTGACGATGTCTTGCCTATACGAGTGGGTAATTTAATCAAATTTTTGAGGCCATATACTTCCAGTAAATCTTTTAAGTGACCACTGTCCTTAGGATCCAACAGATTACTATTGAAGTCTCCAACGCAGATGACATCGTTTGGAAAAATCGTAACAACTTTGAATAACCTGCTCAGTTATAATTTCCATTGAGAAGGTGGAATAGATGGAGGCCTGCAAATTGCCATAACAGTGAGTCAGGATTTTGCTACCTTCACTTTCAGTATAATGTGTTCAGTCCTGAAGTTTGACGTATCGATACCATTTTGGTCTCCAAGCTCTTTTGTCACAGTGAAACACAGATCACTTCGTACGAATATCATAAGCCCACCGCCATGTATATTTCTATCCGATCGGCACATACGGAAACCCTGAATGGCAAACTGGCTGTCAGGATATGTTTTATCTAGCTTAGTTTCAGAGATGGCCAAAATGTCGAACCTTCCTCGCATAAGCCAGTTTTTGATCTCGTGGAATTTAAAGCCGGCTATGCTGTTAGCATTGATATGACCGATCTTAACGTTTCTCCGATGCGTTTTAACTAAAGTGTCAAAAGTCGTCCAAGTGTTGTTGTGGTCTTCGTTCTCACTCAGAGTCTGCTCTGTGTCACTGCAAGAACTGTGGCTGGTATCAATTTCGCTAACGTCAGCAAAAGGTAGTTGTTTTATCTCGTCCAAGCAGGGAGGACATATCCAACTACCGTTTCCAGAAGCCTGTAATCGCTTGTACTCTTTAGGTGAGATTCCACCGCACTTGATATGAATTCTTTGAGAGCAGGAGCTGCAACTCACTGCCCTGTGATTTTTCGCCACCACTTTTTTACAAACGGTGCAACTTTCCGGTCCTGTATTGGGACTAATGTCTCCACTTAGGCGAAGCAGTTCAAAGTTGAAGCTTGCGACGCTGTTGCTGTAGTAGTGAAATCTTGACTTGGTGTACTTCGTATGACACCTATTTACAAGATGGCGGCGATTTGCAGCAATGGATGACATCAGAAACATACATACTGGTCTTGTTTGTTCGGTTTCTGAATCCGACAATACATTAAGATCATTATATTCTCTTCCAAGAGGAACAGGACCAAGTTGAAAGCAGCGAAACAATTGTAAGAGTAGAAATAAGACCGCTGCAACGGAGCCATAATATGCACGTGTTTGCGCCATGTTGACGTTGAAGTTAACTGTCAGTCAATGTTGACAACATTATGTTAGTATCTGGTGACACTCCTAATTGGTCCAGTGTCCTTGCTTACTACAAAGAGGTCTTCGCAGGAGAAGGCAAGTTGGAAGAAAAACTTCATCTTACTGTCGATAAGACTGTTTCGCCCGTGATTCTGCCTGTGCGAAAGGTACCGCTTGCTGTGAAGGAACCTCTGAAGAAAGAAATTGACCGCCTCGTAACCCAAGAAATTCTCAAGCCAGTCGATACTTCGACAGACTGGGTGTCATGAATGGTGGTGGTTATGAAGAGTAATGGCAAAACACGTCTGTGTATTGATCCAAAACAACTGAACCAGGCTCTCAAGCGAAACCATTATCCACTTCCTGTAATTGATGATTTGTTACCTGAGCTGTCAAAGGCAAAGGTCTTCAGCGTGGTAGATGCCAAGAAAGGATTTTGGCATGTCCAGTTGGATACTGACAGCAGCTTCCTCGCAACCTTTGGAACCCCATGGGGTCGATACCGTTGGACCAGAATGCCATTCGGTATTTCCCCTGCACCTGAAGAGTTCCAGCGACGCCTCGACACTGCCTTGACAGGACTTCAGGAAGTTGTGCCTATCTTTGATGACATCTTGATCTATGGAGTCGGTGAAAATAAAGCAGAAGCCATTGAAAACCATGACCAGCGGCTCATCGCCCTTTTTGAACGTTGTAAGAGCAAAGGCATTAAGCTAAACAAGGACAAGTGCAAGTTCCGCCTCTCCGAAGTTTCCTTTATGGGCCATGTCATATCTGAAGAAGGCTTGAACCCGGATCTAGCTAAGATCCAAGCGGTTCAGGAGATGCCCACCCCAGAAAGCAAGCAAGATGTGAAGAGACTACTTGGTATGGTTAACTACCTTCAGAAATTCGCTCCTAATCTCTAAGAAGCCACTGCCCCAATGAGAGAGCTCCTCAAAGAAGAAAACCAGTTCCTGTGGGACGAGGAAGTTCAAGGTCGAAGTTTTAAGCGAGTCAAGCGACTGATCGTAGAGTCTCCAGTACTTAAGTACTTTGATCCCAAAGCAGACACTGAACTCCAATGTGATGCATCTGACAAAGGTCTTGGTGCGTGCTTCATGCAGGATGGCCAGCCAGTGGGCTATGCTTCAAGAGCGATGACGTCTGCAGAAATCAACTATGCACAGATCGAAAAAGAACTTCTTGCCATTGCTTTTGGACTTAAACGGTTCGAACAGTATGTTCAAGGAAGACCAGTCGAGATAGAAACAGACCACAGGCCTCTTGAGAGTATCTTCAAGAAGAGCTTAATCAGTGCCCCAAAACGTCTACAATTACAACACATGATGCTGCGACTCCAGAAGTATAACCTTAAAGTTACCTACAAGAAGGGATCTGAGATGTACTTGGCACATGGTCCAGTACCTCCCAGTGTCCGAGACGACACAGAATATCATTCGCACTGCTACTGAATCAGACCCAGTCATGAGAGAACTCAAGACTAGCATAAGGGAAGGTTGGCCAGAGCACAAAGGCCTCCTCCCAGCAAGAATTAGAGATTACTTCCCTTTTCGTGAAGAGTTGACACTACAAAATGGACTGGTGTTCAAAGGTGAAAATTTGGTTGTACCCGAAAGTGCAAGAGAAGAAATGAAGGCTAGAATCCATGCAAGTCATATAGGCATTCACGGCTGCTTACGTAGAGCCAGAGAGGTGTTGTATTGGCCAGGAATGAACAGAGATATAGAAAACTGCATCGCTCAATGCCATGTCTGTAACAGTCAACCAACAGAACAAACCAAAGAGCCAATGATCTGTCACGAGATACCAACCCGACCGTGGGAAAAGATAGCCGTGGACCTGTTCCAGCTGAATGGAAGAGATTACATGGTCACTGTTGATTATTACTCAAGCTTCTTTGAAGTGGACAGTCTGACCACGAAAACAGCTGTAGAAGTTATCAGGAAGTTGGAAGCACATCTAGCCAGGCATGGTATACCAGATCAAGTCATATCAGACAATGGACAGCCATTTGCATCTGATAGCTTTCAAGAGTTTTCCAGCACCTATGGTTTTGAACATGTGACCAGTTCCCCCCTGTATGCTCAGTCAAATGGGAAAGCGGAAAATGCCGTTAAGACAGCCGAAGCACTCCTAGAGAAGGCAACTAAATCCAAGCGGGATTCATATCTGTCACTGTTAGATTGGAGGAACACTCCAACAGAAGGCCTTAACTCTTCACCTGCTCAGCGGCTATTTGGTCGACGAACGAAAAACGCTCCTTCCCACCTCTAACCATCTACTGAAGCCCAAGATTCCGAAGGACGTCGAGGACAAGTTGACCCTAAAGAAGGCAAAGCAGGCCATGTATTATGACAGAGGCAGTAAAGAACTAGAAGAGTTACTACCTGAGGACTTAGTTCGAATACAACCACAACAGTCCAAACTACGAAAGAGAAAGGACTGGACTCTTGCTAGAGTAGAAGGAAAAGTCGACATCACATCCTACCAAGTCCGAACTGAAGATGGACGGGTATACAGAAGAAACAGGCGTCACCTCAGGCGCACACAAGAAACAACAGGTGATAGCAGATCTGAGACGGTGCTGCCTCTGAGACCTAAGCCAAGCTGTCGTGATCCACCTGTTAAGTTACCAGTGCCACCTGCCACCCCCGGTACTAGTGAGAGTCACGACTCACCACCTGCAGCACCAGTGCAGAAGCCCCCCCTTCTGCGCAAAACATGCAGGATACTTCTCCACCAGTTACTACAACACAAAGTGGACGAGTCGTTAGACCCCCTGCACGCTTTGCGGACCACTAGTTTATGAGACATTGCTAAGAATAAATGGACAACTAGTGTGAGACATTATCAAGAGAAAATGGACATGACAAAGCATTTCTTTTTTTTCTTTATTGTTTATTTCAATAGGACTGTGACTTGGAGATGATTATTTTAGTTTTTCATTGTTTTCTCTTTTTTGTAAGAAGGGAAGATGTAACGATATCTGTTTGAAGTATTCACTTCCGGTCTAGTTTCATAACTGACATTGCCATGGTAACAGTTCAGACCATGCTTTCTGGTTTTGACTTGTAAGCCGTAGTCGAGTGCGTGGATTAAACACACCAGTCTTGATCTCCAGTTTTGTCTCTGTTCTACTTACGAACAACGATACACCTGCTTATCCCTTGGGGGTACATCTTCAGGCACCATTTAGAGGGAACAACATCACACCTCAAATGACTCTTTATAACAAAACAATGAGTGAGGTCAGAATAGCAGTCGAAATGTTGTTCGGAAACATTTCGAATTATTTTAAATTTATTGATTTCAAAAGGCAAATGAAAATTAATATTTAAGTCCAGTGGGAAAGATGTATGTTGTATGCGCCTTGTTGGAAAATGCCCAAACCTGTCTCTATGGTAATCAGGTATCTGAGATGTTTGGAATTGATCCTCCTTTTTTAAATGACTATTTTGCTTGGTAATTTCTCATATCAGAAAGGTTGACAAACCCATAGCCCAGTTTTTTAAAATCCTTGTAATTACGAGCCCCAGAATACTATTTTATGCATTGCTGTGTTCATATCTAAAGTAAGTTCAATAGGTGCGGTTACACACACCATGATAAGAGGTCTTTCCCAAGGTAAATTTGCCGTGGTTTAAAATTTCTATTGTAAACTCTACAAGCATGACTTACAGTTAATGTAAATCATCTTTATTTACTACGGTTGACTTCCGGGAAACACTTGAAGGATCTTCAGAATGAGCGGGATTTTCGGTTTTAAAAACTGTTGATGTCCAGGGTTAAAAAGAGCAAAACCCAGATGGTCCAAGTTGATTTTTTAGAAATGTTTGGAGTCGAGTGAACAAGCGAGTGAATCCGAATTCAAATTTGCCCTGCCAAAAAATGGATACAAACGTTTGCTTAGATTTTCTCGTGTAAGTAAGCAAACAATTTCAAATGTTTCTCTGGAGCTTGGTGATTGGCTGTCTTACTGTGGGCAGCAAAGCACCTTTTTTCTTGGGGAATAAATTATCTGCCTAAGGGTCCCTGGGAAATTTGCTTTTGAACTTGTAGATAAAATCTTGTCATGTTACTTATCAAACAAAACCTTTTCAGCATTACCTATACTTTGAAAGTGTTATTTGTTGTTTGTCAGAATTTAAAAAAACTGTTTTTTTTAGTTCATACCGTTCTGGACATCATAATGGTAGTCAAAACAGTACAGGGGCTAGGAGACTGAGAAAAAGTATTGAGTGTGTGTTTATTAAGAACCACTGGATCAATGTTTTGATTGTACCAAGTACTGTACAAAATTTTTACAGGCATATCAAGGGCCATGTCCACATAACAAAAGGAAAATGTACAACATTGAAATTCAACAACTTCCATTTGAGGAATTTTAAAATTACACTGTAATCAAGTGGAAAAATATAATTTTTTTGTGTGCATATTAATCTCCAAAACAGAGGAGTGTTTTATTATGAGCTTTGTATATACATTAAGATTATTCCTTTTTTGGTAGAAAAGACAGCAGAGCCTGCATTTGTTGTTGTTGTTGTTGAAACATACCCATCATTTGCTGTTGCATTAAGGCAAATTGCTCTTGTTGTTGCTGCTGCTGCTGTTGCTGACAGTGCTGTTGTTGCTGCAAAACTTGAAGAATTTGCTGCTGCTGCTGTTGTTGTTCTAGCCTTGTAGCTTCTAAAGCTTCTCTTTCTTCTCTCTTCTCTTTTATCTCCTGCTTCTTTATTTCTAAATCTTAATCTGTCCTTTCTCTCAGCCATTCCAGCATGTCACCTCCTGATTTTCTTCTCTTTCTTCCAACTGTCTTCTTTTCTTCTGCCCTCTCCTCTTCATTTCTCTTTCTTGTTTCTCCTATCTTTTCTAGGGCCCTGTCTCTCATCTCCAATGCCTGCTTCTTTTCATTTACAACAGCTTCTCTCTTTGCCTCACTTTGGTCTTCCCCTTTCTTCCCTGACTCATCTCTAAGAGTAATTAGCTCTTCCACCAGTTTATCAGACTCACTTTGGAGTACCTCACCTCCGCCACTTGCTCTTTCTTCTTAAGCCAGTTTTGCCTTTACTTTTCTAGCCAAGGTATTGAATCTGTCTGGTAAGGACCTTTGGTTAACACTGAACTCTTTCTGGCAATTTAGGCTTTTCGCCACTACATCCCATGCACTCCCTCTCTCTCTTGAGCCATGTTTCCATTGGAACACCCCCTCCCCTGCCATTGCGGTTAGTAATATGACATCCTTCTCCACAACAAAATCAAAGCAGCCAAGATCATCCTTTATCGCCATCGAAGATCCTCTGCAACTGAAGCTTTAACTGAAGTTGATAAACTTTATTGACGATGGAATGAACGTGATCATGCCAGGTCATTCACTGTGTTGAATGAAACTCCTAAGTACTCCCGGAGGACTGGGAGTTGGAGCTTCCAGACTATGAAACGCGCTACCAAACAAACCAAAATCTATCACTTTTAAAATTGACGTTTTTAAAAAAAGAGCTTAAAACCTTACTCTTTAGAGAGGCCTTTAAGTCATGACTCATTTGCTTTTTATATAAATTACATTTTTGTACTAGTTTTTTTAACGTATTTTGTTTATTACCCTAAAGTAAATACCTAGGTGTATATTATGTAATTGATATTATACTTTTTAAAATTGTCAAGCGTCTTCGAACTTGAGGAAATGGCGCCATATAATGCATTATTATTATCATATTATTTTTACTTGGAGGAGTCGGTTCGCTCTAATTGAGAGTCATTAATGCAAAGAGAGAAATTCTGGAACGATTTTAGTGTCAGTGTACTACCAAACAAGACAAATTTGCATTTGCTCTCATTCAAGGTCAGGCGATTGACAAAGAACCACTCGCTAATTTGACGTAGATCGACATTTAGCTGGGCTTCCAGGGTAGCAGCATCATTCGCTGAGGTGTAGACAACGGTGTCGTCAGCAAAAAATGTTAAATCACACCGTCGTAAGCATTGCGGTTGGTCATTGACGTAAATAAGAAACAGCAAAGGGCCCAGTATACTTCCCTGAGGAACACCAACAGACACATGTTTGGAACAGGAAAGGGCGTTCCAACTGCAGTTGCTTGGCAACGGTTTGCGAGATAGGATTTGAACCATTCCACAGTGTGACTTGATAAACCAACCGAGTGGAGCTTGTGGATTAGGCGCTGATGGTCGACAGTGTCAAACGCTTTAGTGAGGACCAGAAATATCGCACCAGCAACAAGGCCGTTGTCGATGTTGTCCAATATTGTATCCTGAAACTGAGTAAAGTGCGATCTCAGTTGATATCTTCGGGCGAAAACCAAATTTGTTTTACATAGGAACTTGAGAAAATAGATTTCAACTGAAGTTCGGATAAATTATGCAAACCCAGGTAAATTTCATCATCTCTGTCATTTTACCCGTGAGTACTCAGTCCAAGTATTTTTTATGAACTTCAAAATTTGTTTTCGACATTTGGTGTTGTTAGAAATGATTTCTTTTGCGAGGATATTTAAAACAGTCGCACAGAACTTTGCAATATGATGCAAATAATCTTGGTAATAACCTAGCTGAGGATCACAGACAAATAGTCATTAATAGCTACTGCAACATCCAAACAAGATCATTTGAAATGGTTAATGGATTACGGAACCGGGCTCTCAATCTTAACTCCAACAATAATTTTAAAAACTAGCTATCACTTTTTAATCACTACAGAAGACCAACGAATAATCAACTATTTGGATGCTTTATACATGTACTACACCAAAACTGCCAAATTGACGATGTGAAAAATTCATCAGTTAACTGATTTCAGTGAATCAATTGTCAATTTTGAACAAAACATGTCTTGTTTTGTTCGTTAAAAAGTCCTAGCTTTAAGACTTTACTGTTGAAATAACCTAGAACTTGATTACGCTGTAAATAATGAAACATGCTAACTTGGTGTTAATTCCTCAATTTACCTAAATTTTACTCGACATTTCTTACCTTTGCTCTGATGCCCTCGCACTTACATTTTTCGGAACCGGGTGCCTCGTATTTAAACTTTATCTCTATAAAACAGTATCGAATTGAATGTTTCGTTATAGTTCTTTGTGTCCTTGAAAGGCTGTCGATAGCTTTCTCCGCATTTCGGTGTCACATTACCGTTCAGCTTTCTGCCACAGGGACATAAAATGTTTCTCAGTCCTCGACGATAGCTTTCGATACATGACAGACAAATCAATGGATTAACAGTGGAGGATAAGTAAAGCGAGAAACCCGTCACAAGATATAACACTCTCTGAATGGCACAAGAAGGTCTCCAGTTTGGGATGAAATATACCAAAGTGAGTGGAGTGATACAAAGGTAAAACAGAATCATGATAGCAACCGTCATTTTAATAGCTTGTCTTCGTTTCTTCGTAGCATGCCGCTGTGCGTTTGAAGGGTTGCCTGCGAGGGCTTTCTTGTGCATGCTTAAGGTAATTGCTATCGCAGTGTACAGAACGGTTATTACAACAAACGGCACGATGATAAATAAAGAAAACTGAAGCCAAAGATATGTCCCGTAAGCGTTGTTGTTAGAGAGAAATGATTCTATCTTTGTCTCTGCACAAGCTGTGTCATTGCCACGTACTATAAGTTTTGAAGATATTAGAGACGGTAACTTGACAAGGCTTGCACAAATCCAGGTAGAAACGATAGCTATCGTTCTAATCTTGCTTGAAATAAGTCCAAGTTTCATTGGGAAAACTACTGCAACAAATCTCTCAATTGCTATTTACACTAAGCTTTGAACCGAAACAAGAACAGACGCTTGGCTTGCGAGATAAATTAACTTGCAAAAAATCGATTCTGAGCTTATTCCACTGATTCGCCAATGTCCTGAGTCGGTGACCGATTTAGTTATCTCAGCAGGAAGTAAAGCTAGGGAAAAAAGCAGATCTGAGACAGCCATGTTCACGATGAAATAGTTAATTGTTTTTCGTAAATCTCGATGCTTGTAGACAATGATGATAATGAAGATGTTCCCGAATAAACTGCTAAGTAGAATACAACAATATGCGCAAAGTTTAGAAATTCGCTCTGCAGTCGAATCAATAAAAATACATGTCCAGTTCTGTTGCCCCAGTGCAGTTTCGTTCCCACTAAAAGGGATGGTGTTGTTGTTTTTTTAATGACATGATCCGCTGCTTTGTGTCTCTGAAGCGTGCTGTCGACGATAGAGTTCGCAAAACACGACGTCAGGTGAATGCATCCGCACGGCTTCGAAATAACTAATATAATGGCAAATGAATTTTAATATTTGCTTTTCCAAGTCAACATTTAAAAGTTTAATTTAAAAACAATTGAAACTTAATTTACGCTCTCTCCCTTATTTCTGATGAAGAAAGATTGAGTTCCTGAAAGGATTCACTCGGTTTAGAAACCAGAAGTAAAGTTTGGTCAAAATAAAATTACTAAGTTCTTCATTCGTGTACTAAACAAGACGACTGTTGTGGAATATAAAGACATTTCTACCACTTATATATTGTTGTTTTTCTGCCGTTGTTTCTTTTCTGCCTTCTATTACAAAAAATTATTTCCTTGACCTCCTAGAAAAGAAGTAATTTGACATTTCGAGAAGTAAAACGTAATTAAAACTCAACAAAAAAAGGTTTCCCTGCTGTCACTGTGCAATATTTACGATAATTCAGGTGGATGTTCATTGACGATGCAATCAATCTTACAGCCTTTTGCAATCCAGTACAGTTGATTAGAACGGCTTTGAAATGAAAAAAAAAAAAGCTCTCATGATGGTTAAACATAGCGGGTCGCAAATTTCCGCTGTTAAGCGGAGCTTTTATCTCTTCAAATAAAATGTGGCAAGGCTTCTCCTTGGCTCCTATAAGCTCGATCTGAATTGAATTATTTCAAGGGCAACAAGAATAGTCTTTTAGAGCTGCTTGAGCGGGGCATTTGTAGTGGAATTTCTTTCTGCTTTGTGTTTTTTTGCCATAGTCGTTCTGAAATCGAGGACATTCAAGTTTTTATTGAAAAAATCTTGCACCAGAATAATGTTAAGCATATTAATTAAACCTTTTTTACATTTCCTGAAAGCTAAAGCTATGAATAATTGCCTGAAATGACACCAAAGACAATTTAATAATAATAATAATAATAATAATAATAGCAATAATAATAAAACCACTACTACTACTTCTAATTATAATAATGAAAATATTTAAACAGGGTACCCACTTCACAATAAAGTGCTCTTCAGTGAGGCCCTGCATAAATAACTATAAATGTTAAAAAAAATAAGTTAAAAGTCTAAAACCGAAAAGTTAAAATGCGCATATCCATCTAAGGATAGAACAATTACAAATATAAAGTAATAAACCTAATTGCAATTCTAGCTTAAGGTTTGCTTTGAAATAACCTAGTGAGGAGGTGTCAAGTGCCTCCTGAGATTAAAAAGTTCTAATCAGTGATACCATGATAAAATAAACGTTTCCTCTCCCAGTTTCTCCTGACACGTGGCAGATGGAAGTCATTTTATGTCGCGTGTTTCAATTATGAACTAAGCTTTTCGTTAAAGATGGCAACTAAAATCTGTAAAACTTAAATATTGTTATACAATGATGAAAATGGCTTCTCAGGAGCAGTGGCTTCCAAGCAATGGGAATTATGAGCCTCAGTTGCAGAGGATCTTGGATGGCGATCAAGAATCATCCTAGCTGCTTTGTTTTAACTGTGGAGAATTTAAAGATTTGCGATAAGGGAGGAGCTGTCCTTATCGCCCCAAATAATGTCACCATAATCAAATAAGGGAAGGACAAGGCTATTGTAAAGAGTAAGACAAGCTTGGAGTGGTAGCATATGCTTTACTCTTCGCAGAACACCAAGACGTTGATAAAATTTATTGATGATGGAATGAACGTGATCATTGGTTGAATGAAACTCCTAAGTACTCCTGGAAACTGGGAGTTGGAGCTCCCAGACTATGAAACGCGCTACCAAACAAACCAAAATCTATCACTTTTAAAATTGACGTTTTTAAAAAAGAGGTTAAGACGGTACTCTTTAGAGAGGCCTTTATCCCTTTATGATAAATTTGAGAAATCTAGCCAAATCAAGCTCAAAAACGCCAGGAATTCCGCAAGATTTGGATTTTGTTTTTTTTGTTAATATCAATTACATTTTTGTACTAGATTTTTTAACGTATTTTGTTTGTTACCCTAAAGTAAATAGCTACGTGTATATTATGTAGTTAATATTTTACTTTCTGAAATTGTCAAGCGCCTTTGAACTTGAGGAAATGGCTATATAAATGATTATTATTGTTATTATTACTTGAAGGAGTCGGTTCGCTCTAATTAAGAGTCATTAATGCAAAGAGAGAAATTCTGGAACGATTTTAGTTTCAGTGTACTACTAAACAAGACAAATTTGCATTTGCTTTCATTTAAGGTGAGGCGATTAACAAAGAACCACTCGCTAATTTGACGTAGATCGACATTTAGCTGGGCTTCCAGGGTAGCAGCATCATTCGCTGAGGTGTAGACAACGGTGTCGTCAGCAAAAAATGTTATACCAGCTCGGCTGATGTAGATAATGTACCAGATAAAATTATCTGGAACAACCAACATATAGTAATCAACGAAAAATCTATTTTTTATAGTTCTTGGTTTAAGAAAGGCATTATCAATATCTACAGCATGATGACTGAGAACAACCAATTCCTCTCCCTACCCGAATTAGAACAAAAAATTAATTTGGAGATTCCCTTTACCCTCTACTACGGGCTTGTAGCCGCCATTCGTAAAGAATGGAAGTCGTCTTTAAAAGACGCCCTCTCTAGGGACAACGACAGCGTTGAAGAGGCCACATGTTCTCATCAAACCGCTGACTACCCGCACCACCTATTCCGCTTTCCTAAGTAAGATGGCTACCTCTCCAACTTGCGAAAATAAGATTTTTAAGTACGGTTATACAAAGGAAAATATTCAAAAGGTATATTTACTTCCTTTCACAACCACTAAGGATGCCAAAATTAATCACGTTTCAATATAAAGTAATTCACAATATCCTTCCTAACCGAGTCAGCCTATTCCGTGCCGGTATAGCAAATGATGGCACTTGTCCGCTGTGTAATGCTGAAAAACAAACTAACAATCACATGCTTTATAGCTGTCCCGAGACCACCACGTTTTGGGATCAGTTCACCGACTGGTGGTATCAAAAATTTAAGCAAAACTTAATTCTCAATGAAAGCATAATCTTGTATGGATAGCACCAAAAATCACTGAACAAGCGAGTTCTCAACTACGCTCTCCTCCTTGCAAAATATCATATTTGTAAGAACGAGGGACGAAACCTCTAAAAGATGCAACGACTTTATTTCCGACCAACCGCCTCGACAACCGTACAACAATTCTGAGAAGACACACTTGGCTACCGCGCCTAGCTTGGTAGCCACTACTCCAATACTCGGTACCAGTCTTACATATTTTTTTTGCAGCAGCGTTCGAGATAATAAGTTGGATTTTGACAGCTTTCTTTCACGTCTTAGAACAAAACTTAATATTTCAAGAGAAGTCTCTCTTGAAAACAAAACTTTCAACGATTTTCAATCTACTTGGGCCCATCTTTTGTGAAAAATTAATACAAAGTATTATATAATTGTTACTACTATTAAGACAGTGCGAGCTATGTTCATGCTTTTTTTTTTCTTTTGGAACTTTTAGTTTTCTATCTCTCTTTCTTTCTCTGTCTGTTTTCCGTCCCTTGCTAGCTATTTTGTCCTATTTTCAAGCAAGAAGTAACAACAAACAAACTGTTAAAGGAATAAAAATTAAAGCATTGTAACTAGAAAAAAAAAATCTTAAATCACACCGTCGTGAGCATTGCGGTTGGTCATTGACGTAAATAAGAAACAGCAAAGGGCCCAGTATACTTCCCTAAGGAACACCAACAGACACATGTTTGGAACAGGAAAGGGCGTTCCCAACTGCAGTGGCTTGGCAACGGTTTGGGAGATAGGATTTCAAACACTCCACAATGTGACTTGATAAACCAGTCGAGTGGAGTTTGTGGATTAGACGCTGATGGTCGACAGTGTCAAACGCTTTAGTCAGGACCAGAAATATCGATTCAACAACAAGGCCGTTGTCCATGTTGTCCAATACTGTATCCGAAAAAAAGGAAAGTGTGATCCAAGTTGATATCTTCGGGCGAAAACAAAAATTTGTTTTCCATAGGAACTCGAGAAAATTGATTTCAAAGTTCAGAGATATTATGCAAACCCAGGTAAATTTTTCATCATCTCTGTCATTTTACCAGTACTTCGAAGTATTTTTTATGAACTTCAAAATTTGTTTTCGACATTTGGTGTTGTTAGAAATGATTTCTTTTGCGAGGATATTTGAAACAGTCGCACAGAACTTTGCAATATGATGCAAATAATCGTGGTAATAAGCTAGCAGAGGATCGCAGACAAACAGTCATTAATAGCTACTGCAACATCCAAAGAAGATCATTTAGAATGGTTAATACATTACGAAACCGGCCTCTCAATCTTAACTCCAACATTAATTTTAATAACTACTGAGCTATCACTTTTTCATCACTACAGAAGACCTAACGAATAATCAACTATTTGGATGCTTTATCCTACGCCATAACTGCCAATTTGACGATGTGAGAAATTCCAATGTTTAACTGATTTCAGTGAATCAATTGTAAATTTTGAACGAAACGTGTCTTGTTTTTTTCGTTAAAAAGTCCTAGCTCTAAGACTTTACTGTTTAAATAACCTAGAACTTGATTACGCTGTAAATAATGAAAACCAAACCTGACGTTAACATTTGCTAATTGCTGTGACTGCTGTAGCGTAGCCACCAAGTGTCGAATGCCCAAAAAAATTGTCAAATGTATGTTTATAGTGGTCATGCACTTAGCTACACTAAGCTAGTTCACAGACATGCCACTCAAACTGAAGGAAACAAATATTTCCAATGAACATAAAAAAAATGGCTGCGGGAGGCAGACCAGTTGGCTGTATACAAGCATGACCGAGGAGTTGAACTAGGGTCCATCGAGAAACAACTCCAGCTAAGTGATCAGAGCGGGACTTGAACCCGTGACCTCCGCATTTCAAGTCCGGCACCCTAACCACTCGGCCACGCTGCCTCCCCCTGTACATATAGGAGAACTTATAAATCTTTTCAGTTTTTTCGTAAATTTCGTTGGTTTTAAAAGATGATGCCTACACTTATGACAATACAAGCGAATGCTATAGGCACATTCAGAGTTGCCTTTTGCCTCGGTGTCAAAACGAGGCTGCGTTCGAAACCATTCATGAAAATGTGTTTCCCCTACAGGCTCATTTTCATGAAAATCAAACTCATATTCAGATGAAAAGTTCTGCAAAAGGGCTCCTTTTGATGCCACAAGGTAAGGCGGATGTTACAACTTCGTTTAAGGACAGATCAAAAATGTTAAAAAGTCAACTGCGAACTATTATTTGATGTGTACTTGAACACTATGATATCATGACGCGCAACCTTCGATTTACAAGAAAAATTAAACCAGAGTAACATTAACATTTACACTTCAATATTACAAACTAAAGAAAGGCCTAGATTAGTAGCTAAGAACAACTGCCGAAAAGATCATTTAATTCATAAAACTCTTATAAAGCCAGCCAAGTCAAGCTTAACAACGTCAAGACAAACCCGACAATATTTTTAATAACAGAACAATAATTACTCAGGCGTCCGAAGCAAAGCCCGAGTCATACATGAAAATGCAAGCCGTTCTTGGTCGACAAAAGGTGGGTCATTGTCCCAGGCGTTCCTTGCGTAGACCGTGGAAACTGGGGACGAAAACGGGACATCTTTCTGTATCGTGTCTCGCTCTTCGTGAGCGAATGCGGTGTTTTGTGAAAAAGTTGTGACAAGAATTACGCTTTATACGTTTATCTTACATGCAAAGATAGCAATTTTTTCGGAACGGGTCGGTTCACGAATTATATTGCTTGAAGCCTGCCAAGTAAGCAAAGTTCTTGCTCGACTCGTTCTCACGAGATAACAAATGTGGACCACGTACGAGTTCGAAATACAAAAACACTGGCAAAAAGCTGTGACTACTGACCTAAAACACAAACCATGATGCTGAGACGTGTACCTCAGATACTGAAAAAAAAAAACCAAGAATCGTCGTAAACAGAACTTCGAGGATGAGGTAAACAACATGCGATTGGATAAAGAGGACACTCAACGAAGCGACTTGAATACTATTATATCTAAGCGAACTCTTGTGGTAATATATCCTGGTTCTTTTATTTGTTTTTATTGTGTTAAATGAGCTTACTCGTAAAGTACGATTTGATACCGCGGTAGGAAGCCCGAGTAAACACTCTCAGAGCGTCTAGTTTTGTAGACAAACGAATAAACAACTACTTGGACGCTTTCTATTCAGCCAGAAACCCCAGTTTAACACTGAGAAATCCCAATATTTAGCTGATTTCAATGAATAAGTTGTAAATTTATAAATACATCACAATATTAAGAGAGGAAGTCACATCAGCCTTAGCTGGTTTTCATGCGGGTCCTCTATCCTGGTCGAATTGCGACAAATCTGTTAATTGCTATCAACACCAAGCTTTGAGCTGAAACAAGGGAAGACACTATAGGCTTGCGAAAAAGAACAACTTACAACAAATCGATCCTACGATTACTCTGACGCGCCATGAGTCGGTCACCGATTCTGTTGTTTTAACTGGGAGTAGAATCAGCGGGCAAACTAAATCTGACAAGGCCTTTTGTTCACGATGAAATAGTTGATTGTTTTTCGTAAATCTCGATTATTGTAGACGATGGTGATTATGAAGATGTTTCCGAATAAACGGTCTAGTAAAATAAAGAAAAACTCACAAAGTGTTTTTTTATGCAACTTACAACAACCTCCAAAAAGCGACTCATGGGTTACTGCTTCGATTTGAGCGAAATTAAAACGATGCAAATTATAAAATGTCTCACAGCTGGAGCTCCGCTGTTACGGATGCCCGCCATTCTAACATTTTATTTGTCAGTTCGGGTTCGGTTTTCTTGCGCTTTTCTTTTTTTTTAAACATTTGGATGACAAAAAAAATTCTGTGCCCCGTGTGAGGATCGAACTCACGACCTTCAGATGTCTTAATCAGATTATGAGACTGACGCGCTGCCTACTGCGCTAACGAGGCACCAGTTAAAGAACGTTTGATAAATAACGGTTAATAATGAACAAATCTTAAATTGAAATTGAGCTGAACGAAAGATTCATGTGCTTGGAAACGTTTCGTCGAAAATATCAGCTTAAACCCAAAATTACGGCTAAATTTAGTGTATAGATCTACTTAAGGTAGTGAGACCGTTTTTCCTCCTATTTCTAAAAGAACAGCGCTGTTTTAAGTGATCATGCACCGACAAAGTATCGGGCGACGTTATTTTGTGTAAATTTATAAATAAATCACAATATTCACAGGAGAAGCCATATCAGCCTTAGCTGGTTTTCATGCGGGTCCTCTATCCTGGTCGAATCGGAATTTGGTGATGTTGGTTTTTGTGGAGGGAGGAAAACCGGAGAACCCGAAGAAAACCTTTGGAGCAAGGCGAGAACCAGCAACAAATTCAAAATAGGTCCAAAACTAAGGCGACAAATCGGTCAATTGCTATATAAACAACAAGCTTTGAGCTGAAACACGGAAAGACACTATAGGCTTGCGAAAAAGAACAAGTTACAAGAAATCGATCCTAAGATTTCACTGACGCGCCATGAGTCGGTCACCAATTCCGTTCACGATGAAATAGTTAATTGTTTTTCGTAAATCTCGATTAATGTAGACGATGGTGATTTTGAAGATGTTTCCGAATAAACGGTCTAGTAAAATAAAGAAAAACTCACAAAATGCTTTTTTATGCAACTTACAAAAACCTCCAAAGAGCGACTCATGGATTACTGCCTAGAGATGAGCGAAATTAAAACGATGTAATTTATAAAATGTCTCAGCTCACAGCTGGAGCTCTGCTGTTACGGATGCCCGCCATTCTAACATTTTATTTGTCAGTTCGGGTTCGGTTTCCTTGCGCTGTTTTCTTTTTTTTAACATTTGGATGACGAAAACATTTCTGTGCCCCGTGTGAGGATCGAACTCACGACCTTCAGATGTCTTTATCAGATTATGAGACTGACGCGCTGCCTACTGCGCTATCGAGGCACCAGTTAATGAACATTAGATAAATAACGGTTCATAATGAACTAATCTTAAATTGAAAATTAAGCTGGACGAAAGATTCATGTGCTTCTAAACGTTTCGTCGAAAATATCAGCTTAAACCCAAAACTATGGCGAAATTTGGCGTATAGATCTGCTTAAGGCAATGAGGCCGTTTTTCCACCTATTTCTAAAAGAACAGCGCTGTTTTAAGTGATCATCCACCGATGAAGTATCGTGCTACGTTATTTTTTGTAAATTTATAAATAAATCACAATATTTAGTGAGGAAGCCACATCAGCCTTAGCTGGTTTTCATGCGGTTCCTCTATCCTGGTCGAATCGGAATTTGGAGATGTTGGTTTTTGTGGAGGGAGGAAAACCGGAGAACCTGGAGAAAAACCCTCAGAGCAAGGCGAGAACCAACAACAAACTCAAAATAAGTTTAAAACTACGGCGACAAATCTGTCAATTGCTATCAACACCAAGCTTTGAGCTGAAGCAAGGGGAGACACTATAGGCTTCCGAAGAAAACAAATTACAACAAATCGATCCTAAGATTTCACTGACGCGCCATGGGTCGGTCATAATTCCGTTATTTTAACTGGGAGTAGAATCAGCGGGCAAACTAGATCTGACAAGGCCATGTTCACGATGAAATAGTTGATTGTTTTTCGTAAATTTCGGTTCTTGTAGACGATGGTGAAGATGTTTCCGAATAAACTGTCTAGTAAAATAAAGAAAAACTCACAAAGTTTTTTTTTTATGCAACCTACAACAACCTCCAAAAAGCGACTCATGGGTTATTGCTTAGAGATATGAGCGAAATTAAAACGATGTAATTTATAAAATGTCTCAGCTCACAGCTGGAGCTCCGCTGTTACGGTAGCCCGCCATTCTAACATTTAATTTGTCAGTTCGGGTTCGGTTTTCTTGTGCCTGTTTCCCTTTTTTTGAACATTTGGATGACAAAAAAAATTTCTGTGCCCCGTGTGAGAATCGAACTCACGACCTTCAGATGTCTTAATCAGATTATGAGACTGACGCGCTGCCTACTGCGCTAACGATGCACCAGTTAATGAATTTTAGATCAGTAACGCCGGGCTAATAATGAACTAATCCTAAATTGAATCATGTGCTTGTAAACGTTTCGTCGAAAATATCAGCTTAAACCCAAAACTACGGCTAAATTTAGCGTATAGATCTACTTAAGGTTGTGAGGCCGTTTTTCCTTTTATTTCTAAAAGAACAGCGCTGTTTTTTCACGACACGACAAGTGATTATCCACCGATGAAGTATGGGGCGACACTATTTTTTGTAAATTTATAAATAAATACCTCTTACTAACGGAGTTCGAGGGCCGTACTGTGGGTTACGGGCCGAGTTTTTTCCCCATCCATTTATGGCCCAAGCGCGAAGCGTGGGGGCCATAAATCGAAGGGGAAAAACGAGGATCCGTAACTTACAGTACGGACCGAGAAAACGAGGTTAGTAAGATATTAATTATATCGCTACTGTGTGTATGACGGGTTCGGGAACGATTTCTATTCACGTGGAACGGCTTTAAATTTCCGACGCACCTCGAAAGCAAAACGAGTCAATTTAAAAAATCGTTAATTGACTCTTAAGTCGTTAGCAGGTTTTAATACACAATTTCAGAAGTAAAAGAAAGTTTGAAACTTTACTTGCTAGAACAGTTAAGAACGCTTGGCGATAAATCAAGAAGCATTTTGGCAACAAAAGCAGCTTCAAATTTTAGCGGGCCGTACAGTAGAATACGGCCCGCTAGATTGACAAATCACAACGCGCGTACTAACTGAGAGATATAATAGATCACAATATTTAGAGAGGAAGCCACATCAGCCTTAGCTGGTTTTCATGCGGGTCCTCTATCCAGGTCGAATCGGAATTTGGAGATGTTGGTTTTTGTGGAGGGAGAAAAAACAGAGAACCTGGAGAAAAACCCTCGTAGCAGGTCGAGAACCAACAACAAACTCAAAATAAGTCTAAAACTACGGCGACAAATCTGTCAACCGACTCATGCCGGGCGCGTCAGTGAAATCTTAGGATCGATTTGTTGTAAGTTGTTCTTTTTCGCAAGCCTATAGTGTGTTCCCTATATGAAGATGTTTCTGAATAAACTGTCTAGTAAGATAAAGAAAAACTCACAAAGTCTTTTATTATGCAATTTACAACAATCTCTAAAAAGCGACTCATGGGTTAATGCTTAGAGATGAGCGAAATTACAACAATATAATTTATAAAATGTCTCACAGGTGGAGCTCCGCTGTTACGGTAGCCTGCCATTCTAACATTTAATTTGTCGGTTCGGGTTCGGTTTTCTTGCGCTGTTTTCTTTTTTTAAACATTTGGATGACCAAAAAAAAATCTGTGCCCCGTGTGAGGATCGAACTCACGACCTTCAGATGTCTTAATGAGATTATGAGACTGACGCGCTGCCTGCTGCGCTAACGGGGCACCAGTTAATAAACATTAGATAAATAACGGTTAATAATGAACTAATCTTAAATTGAAAATTAAGCTAGACGAAACATTCATGTGCTCGTAAACGTTTCGTCGAAAATATCAGCTTAAAGTGCCCCTGTGATCAAAATTTTCATATCCTATCTATTCACATTTTTGTGTAGAATAGGATTCTCTTACTCAGCTTACGAAATTTCAGTGCTTTACGAAGATTGGAAGTACTTTTTTCCCGACCGTTTTGTTCGTGATTTTATGGCCGCCATTACTTGGCCTTGAAAACTTCACATGGCTAATTTCCATATCGAAATTCATGGTGAAATTTGCTCTTGGTAACTAAAAGATGTCGTCAAGTCGCTGTACGGTGCAAGGCTGTAGCAATATATCAAACCATAGTGGTGGAATCTCTTTGCATCGTAGCCCTGCAAGTGGAGCTGTGCGGGATCAGTGGCTACAATTCGTTCGTACGCACCGGGGAAATTTCGCACCGCGAGTATTTTTGTCATCTGTTCCGAACATTTTACAGAAAACTGTTTTGAGAGGGGCCTTCACGTTGATGGATCTAATCGGAGAATCCGTTCTCATGCTATTCCGACTGTATGGAAAAAGGGACCAGAGAAGCTATCCTCTGCACGATCGCGTAGAAAGGTACGTATGAACACATGAAATGTTTTGTTCTATACATCCATCTTTTCAACGCATCGATCAACTTCCATACAACATCTTCACTCTTCAGGTTTTACAACCAACTTTAGCGAGCAGTTGGAGCATTTGCACCTGAGGAAAAAGTTGGAAAGTGATCTAATTAATATGACAAGGCACACAAATTTCGGTGGATAGTTCAATGCCCATATAAAGCTTACATTTTTGTAACGTGGATGTGTAAATGTGTAGGCAGCCTTTCCACTAGTTAACCGGCCCAAAAAAACGTTTCCTGTCTACAAGCGACACAAATATAATAAAGAGCACTACAAATCAGTTTTCGACTTCTTCTTCCCCAGAAAATCTATACTCCAAAGCATCTCGTCTTCCTCTTTTTCATGGGCAATTTGTTCCTGGTATTCTGCCGCTTTCTCCGTGGTAATCGGCTCAATATTTTCGTCGTAAGGCAAGATGTCTTCGTTGGCTGAAACAAAACTGTCCTCTGAGGCCTCGGATGATTGTTCTTGACTGCTTTCATTAGATTCACTGGTATAATCGGACATTTCGACCTCGGAGAAGCTATCCATAATGAAATTCTCATACAAATCTCACAAAAAACAACTCGAATGTTGAGCCTCTGCCGTCATGATTAAGAAATCTGCTTTTCAATTGCGGGCTCATTTGGAACGAAGTTCGGTAATGGCTGCCAAATTTTAAGACACTTTGGAGTCGAAAATTATTACGTTAGAGGGTTTGTTGTCAACGTTCTTTGTCAATTATACATAGTAATCAACCCAACGATTTATTCTGTAGCGGAATAAGGGCGAAAAAAAGATATTAATTTTCGTCCAAGGGGCACTTTACCGTATGCACATCTTGAAAGATTTAGCCTGACTTTTTCAAGTTCGTCGTTTGTAATCCGTGTTAAACTTCTCCATCCTTAATCATCCTTGTTCCTTTATGGTTTATTTTTACTTTACATACAGCTGGCGTGTCTGAAGTTTGAAATGAGCAATCAGGATTCAGCAAGAAGGAAAAACTGTTCTGTCCTTAGGTCAATGTATTTTAACAAGAAAGGCATTGAAGTCGGACAACTTTTCTCACTGGAGACGGCATTGAATATTCACGAAGAAGGATTAAGAATTTCAAAAACCATATCAGATTGTAAAAAGTGAAAATATGATACATTGCGTGTCTCCAGCTTTTAATTTGGCGCCAAAAATGGATCGCCCGCTTCCGGCAACTCGCTAGTAGTTCATTGAGTCAGGTAGGATAATAGTTGTGTTATTTTGATCAAAATATCTTCTTACTTGTCAAATTAAACCCAAAATTTTCGAATTAAGTATTAGAAGAGGCCAAAGCAATTTTATTGACTTTACTTTTGTTAGCTGCGAAGAAAAGGAAATTTATTACCATAATAAATGAATTTATGCTGCTTGATTCATATCAGTCCCAGCTCCCGGCAGAGGGATTTCCAGTTATCCGGGACATTAGACCTACCGATATGTACTTAACAAGACGAAGCCCTGTGAAAGGCCTCTTTTGCTGCAAGCGCACATCGGGAGAACAAGCTCTTAACCAGCTACACTGAAGTCGCGTGATTCGACCTACCTCCTCCCCTTGCCTACCACAGGACTATGTCATGTCTTTTTTTGTCCAGTTTCGCGGGTAATTCCTCAGGCGGGTAATCCCTCACCTTTGCTGGGAACTGCTTATTTGGTTACGCTCTAGTTTCTCACTTTGTTTATTCGATAAGAGAATAAACGGCCTCGCCACAAGCGCGGCCAAATTATCAAAAACTATGTGTCACTTATTTTCGCTGTTCCAAGCAAACCGAGCTTCGCCAATACTGCGCACTACCGCTGAAATATCCAGCTTTTAGAATCAGAGAGCATAAAAGACTATTATTGCGTCGTTTCTGTAGGACAGCTCGGTTTTGACTGGTGCTCATACTGCGGGCGCAGCCACCGTATGTAAGGTGTAGTACACTTTTGTTTTCAGGTTTTATTCAATATAAAGGCAATTTCGTTCATGGCCAAAATAACTCAAAATGCCATGACTGATCGCCTTTAGTCCTAAGCAAAGGCGCAAGAGCAGCGAGGACAGAAGAGTAACAAGAGAAATGAAAACCTTACACGTCGAAAAACAAAGGCAACAGAAGTGTTTCCTAGTTTAAAAGAAACGTTGTGAGAAGTACCATGTTTCTCCCAAAAAAATTCAATCAATTTTGTTTTAAAAGCTTTGCGCAAGGCTTTATAATTGCGAAGGTAAACAAAGAAGTTAACTTACCAGCAACGCATCCATAATACTCGACTCTCATAGAGATATGTCTGTACCACCCACGCGGCTGAAGTTGAACATATCTTGCTCAAATTGGTGGATCGATGGCGTTCTTCACAATACTGTTTTGCTAAAATTAAAATAAAGAGAAACTCACAAAGTTTTTTTTTTATGCAACTTATAACAGCCTCTAAAAAGCGACTCATGGGTTGTTGCTTAGAGATGATCGAAATTAAAACGATGTAATTTATAAAATGTCTCACAGCTGGAGCTCCGCTGTTATGGTAGCCCGCCATTCTAACATTTTATTTGTCAGTTCGGGTTCGGTTTCCTTGCGCTGTTTTCTTTTTTTTAAGCATTTGGATGACAAAAATATTTCTGTGCCCCGTGTGAGGATCGAACTCACGACCTTCAGATTTCTTAATCAGATTATGAGACTGACGCGTTGCCTACTGCGCTAACGAGGCACCGGTTAATAAACATTATTTTTTATTACTTTTTATTATATAGACACGGATGTTTTACTGAAAAATATACCACTCGTAAAATTCATAAAAAATACATCCGGGACCCGAGTGGTTTATTTTCCATAATCTCACACGTGAGTTTATCGATGATTTCATTGATATCAAGTTTGTCTCTTAAATTGTACTTAAATTTGTTGGTGTATCATCGAAACATCTTTGAGTCTTCCTCGAAAGTCTTCGGCAATCTTCGGGCGTCTTCGGAAATTCTCGGAAAATGTTCGTGAGGGTTCGTCCTGCTTTCGGAACAATTTTTGAAATTTCTTCGGAAATCTTCGAAAGGTGGTCGGAAATCTTTGGGAAATCATCAAAAACGCCGTCATCAGCATGTCTTTATAATATATATTCTTCTTCTATATATTCTTCTTCTTGCTTCTCGTGGCAAAAAACAATATCTTACTCACTCGCTGCACTCGTTCGTGAAATATTGTTTTGCCACACGAAAATAAAATACCGCATATTTTCGCGCCCCCCTGTAATATCCTCTATATATTTCCAAACGATCTTGATATTAGCAGGATAAGGATAGCTTTAGATTTACATGATGTAATTGCTGATTCAAAGAAGGCGAGCTTCGTTCGCGTGTGGTTTATAAGTTTGCATGTGCGGGCTGTAATGCCTGTTATGTCGGTGAAACGGCCCGGCATTTTTCCACACGCGTGCGTGGGCACCTAGTCAGTGAAAGGGCCTCTCACGTTTTCAAACATCTACAGAATTCTGAACATTGTTGCGCCTTATGTTCAGCAGATTGTTTCCATATCCTAGATCACGCCCCTACGAGTTTCCAACTCAAGATAAAAGAAGCTATTCACATTCAGAGAGAAAAACCTTCTTTGAATCAGCAATTACATCATGTAAATCTAAAGCTATCCTTATAATTTTCACATTGTCACGTTTTCTGTTGTTACTAGCATAATTAGCATGCATTTTTTCTTTTCCTACTTATAAATTCAACTTTAACGCTTTGTAAGTTAGTTTATTGAAGATGACAGAGGTTTCTGTCGAAACATGTCTTTTAAGCACAGAAGTTTTGTCGCTTTTTTAAAAATAATTTATATTTGTAACTGTTCTATCCTTAGATGGATATGGGCATTTTAACTTTTCGGTTTTAGACTTTTAACTTAACTATTATTACTATTATTATTATTATTAAATTGTCTTTGGTGTCATTTCAGGCAATTATTTATAACTTTAGCTTTCAGGAAATGCAAAAAAGGTTTTAATTAATATGCTTAACATTATTCTGGTGCTCGATTTCAGGGCGACTATGGCAAAAAAAGAAAAACAGCAAGAAATTCCACTACAAATGCTCCGCTCAAGCAGCTCTAAAAGACTATTCTTGCTGCCCTTGAAATAACTCAATTCAGATCGAGGTTATAGGAGCCAAGGAGAAGCCTTGCCACATTTTATTTGAAGAGATAAAAGCCCCGCTTAACAGCGGAAATGTGCGACCCGCTATGTTTAAACATCATGACAGTTTTTTTTTTTCCATTTCAAAGCCGTTCTTGTCAACTGTACTGGATTACAAAAGGCTGTAAGATTAATTGCATCGTCACCTAACATCCACCGGAATTATCGTAAATATTGCACAGTGACAGCAGGGAAACCTTTTTCTGTTGAGTTTTAATTAAGTTTTACTTCTCGAAATGTCAAATTACTTCTTCTTTAGGGGGTCAAGGAAATAATTTGTTTGTAAAAGAAGGCAGAAAAACACAACAACCCGAGTTGTAGAAATGTCTGTTTCTTCCACAACAGTCGTCTTGTTTAGTCCACGAATGCAGAACTTAGTAATTTCATTTTCACCAAACTTTACTTCTGGTTTCTAAACCGACTGAATCCTTTCACGAACTCAATCTTTCTTTATCAGAAATGAGAGCAAGAGCGTAAATTGAGTTTCAATTGTTTTTAAATTAAACTTTTAATGTTGATTTGGAGCAGCAAATATTAAAATTCATTCCGATTATATTAGTTATTTCGAAGTTGCGGATGCATTTGCTTGACCTCGTGTTTTGAGAACTCTATCGTCGACAGCACGCTTCAGAGAAACAAAGCAGCGGATCATGTCACTGAAAAACAACACCACCATCCCTTTTATTCGGAACGAAACTGCACTGGGGCAACAGAACTGGACATGTATTTTTATTGATTCGACTGCAGAGAGAATTTCTAAACTTTGCGCATATTGTTTCATTCTACTTAGCAGTTTATGTGGGAACATCTTCATTATCATCATTGTCTACAAGCATCGAGATTTACGAAAAACAATTAACTATTTCATCGTGAACATGGCTGTCTCAGATCTGCTTTTTTCGCTGGCTTTACTTCCTGCTGAGATAACTAAATTGGTCACCGACTCAGGACATTGGCGCGTCAGTGGAATAAGCTCAGAATCGATTTTTTGCAAGTTGGTTTATCTCGCAAGCCAAGCGTCTGTTCTTGTTTCGGTTCAAAGCTTGGTGTGGATAGCAATTGACAGATTTGTTGCAGTAGTTTTCCCAATGAAACTTGGACTTATTTCAAGCAAGATTAGAACGATAGCCATCGTTTCTACCTGGATTTGTGCAAGCCTTGTCAAGTTACCATCTCTAATATCTTCAAAGCTTATAGTACGTGGCAATGACACAGCTTGTGCAGAGACAAATATGGAACCATTTCTCTCTAACAACAACGCTTACGGGACATATCTTTGGCTTCAGTTTTGTCTATTTATCATCGTTCCGTTGGTTGTAATAACCGTTCTGTACACTGCGATAGCAATTATCTTAAACATGCGCATGAAAGCCCTCGCAGGCCTCGCTTCAAACGCACAGCGGTATGCTACGAAGAAACGAAGACAAGCAATTAAAATGACGGTTGCTATCTTGGTGCTGTTTTATCTTTGTATCACTCCACTCACTTTGGCATATTTCATCCCAAACTGGAGACCTTCTTGTGCCATTCAGGCAGAAAGCTGAAAGGTAATGTGACACCGAAATGCGGAGAAATAAATCTCATGAAGATGAAAAGTCCCCATGGTGAAAGTTATCGACAATCTTGCGATAATTCAAAGAGCTCTAACAAAACTTTCGATACTGTTTTGTAGACATGTACTGTTTTGTAGAGATACGAGGCACTCTGTTTCGTTGCACTCGCCTTTTACTCGTTCTGTAAATCCTTAATTGCACTCCAATTACCTATACTTACCGTTTTCCTCTCAACCTCGTCCCAGGGTCTTTTGGCCCTTCAAGAGTATGTGATGAGGTGCGACGCGGCACGCTATGTGTACCTCCGTGTTCTGGGTCATTTTTCTCCTCTCTGCGGCCCCTCTTCGGAGAACACGAAGATATGTGTCTAAGGCAATTAAGAATCTTCACTTTAAGCTTTGAGCTCCCCAGAAATGTATTAGTGCCAGAATTATCGCCGGATATTTGGATTTCCTACGACTTGCGGTCTTCGATGGCAGAAGAGCAAAATTTCCATCGTGAACAATAAGGCCTCATTAGCTGAACCCAGCGCATTGTTTACCGGGTCATTGATCGCGAATCATTGTGAAAGAGTAATCAGTATCGATCTACACAAAGGCACACTTGAGAGGCTCTGTTGTCAAGAGACAGAGACGCCCGTGCATTTACTATTTTAACACCACTGCTATATTCTGTCCACTGTTGCTAGGCGATTTAGTGTTTAAGCTAAACCCAGGACCTGCTTACACTTCATCACGCCTCAATGGTCTGAAACAAAATATCACCGGATTGTGTTCGTTTGTATCCCAGTGATCAGCAGTGGACCTGGTGTACTCTAAATGGAGGTCGTTGAATAATAAATCAGCTGCTTTTTTGTACTTAGTGTACGAAGTAAGAGCGGATTTCTTCGCCATATGTGAGATCTGGCTTAAAGATCATCATTCTGTGGTTTTGAGCGAGGCTAGCTTACTCCGCCCGGATATAGAACACTTATACATTGTCCGCGACCAGGCCGCAGGGGCGGCGGTACTGCATTGTTAGTCAAAGAGGGGATCAATGTCAGCAATGTTTATTCTGATGACAAAACGTTGTTTGAGTGGCTAGTCAGTTTTGGTTCTACGCGTGTGTGTGTAGATGAGGGTTGTCCAGTACACACAAACGGATTCCAATGGAATGGCACTTACTCCATTAGTATTCCATTGGTAAACGGATTCCAATGGAATGGTACTCACTCGTTTGGTATTCCATTGGTGAAATGTTATTCATTGTAAGACTAAGACTTCGAATAATTCCAATGTTCTGGTACCAATGCTACGATTGGTACGATTGGTACAAATGGAATTGAACTTATTCGATTGGTGTTCCACTGGTGAAATGCATCTCATTATAAAGACTTAGAATATCTTCGATGGCTTCAAGTTAAGTAGGGGTGCAGTCTACTCGTCCATTCGTGCCAATGGTGCGATTGGCACCAATGGAATTGCACTTATTCGATTGGTGATCCATTGGTGAAATGCATCTCATTATAAAGATTTAGAATATCTCTGATGGCTTCATGCTGGCTATTATATTAATTATTCTGGAAGCAAGCTGTTTGGACGAATTGACCAAACAAAAAGAAGGGTTATAAATAAGCTAACACTATCCTTGTTAGGAAATGGCTGTTCTCCGAATTTGATGTGGAAGTGGACCCTGCTGTCGCAAAGTTGAGACAACTGGACTTCATCATTAACAATGCAAACCAAAAAAGAAGTACTTGGTTTTACCACGACATAGATTACAACAAACTGTTGTATCGCAACGGCCTCCCAAAACAATGAAGTGAAGCCGCTGCGGATACGGGTCATGTAACACTTCTAGTTCTTTTGGGCCTTAGCGCCGCCTTTGAAACCGTGGACCATGACATTCTTATTCGAATCTTCAGTCACTGCTCGGCCTACGTGGGTCACTCTTCAATGGTTTCGATCCTATTTGGAAGGCCGATCGCAACAAGTTACAATTAATGTTGCTCTTTCCAAAACGTTTGGCCTAGAATGTGGGGTGCCTCTGGGTTCATGGCTTGGTCCCCTACTTTTTACTATCTATGCTAGCAAACTTTTCAGTGTAATTAAATCTCACCTGTCGTCTGCACACTCGTATATAGACTCAATTATGTTTGTCATTTCTCCCCTTGGAGGGTACGTGTGAAGCTGAGGCGCTAGATGCTAGAGACCTTCATCGTAGCTATTCGTTCTTGGATGATTAATGATAAGTTGATGTTAAACGATGATAAGACTGAGTTTCTGGTGCATTCTTCTATGTGTATAATATCCAACACATACGAAAATACCTCACAAGTAAATGTACTGAGAAACCTATTCGTGCATTTATAACCAGAGGTTAGATTATTGCAACAGTCTCCTCTATGGAGTTCATGACCATCATATGCAAACACTCCAACGTATCATGAACGATAGTGCGCGATTGATCGTTCAAAAGCCAAAGCCAAAAGATTAGAGACAGTCCTGCGAACATTATAACCACTGTGCGTGTGTGAATGCAAACCAATTTGTAATGCAATAATTAAGAACAGTTGAAGATATTATGGAATTTACGGAAAGATATTGTATTAACATTAAAATGATTGGTATTGATTTTAAGAAAATCAAATCAAGCTGTGTCCTTAATAATGGCTTTTCTACTGCACCTTTCTCAGTTGAAGTTGGAGTAAGGCAGGGAGATCCACTCTCTGCTAACTTGTTTGTTATTGTGTTAGAAATTTTATGTATTAGTATACCAAGGAGCAATTGAAGATATTCAAGGAATTACAGTAGATACTTAGGAGATAAAGTTAGGGTTGTTTGCTGATGATTTGACCGGCTTTTTAAAGAACGGTAATTCTCTTAAAAGACTTTTAGAACTTGTAGAAGCATTTGGAGAATGTTCAGGCCTCAGGATTAATCACGATAAGTCTGAAGAGATGTTACACGGAAACGCTTCTCCCTAAGAAATAACACCGAAATAAAGAACCTTAAAATAAAAACACTCAGTAAACATTTTGGGAGTTCCCTTTACATACGACTCACGTTCTAAACAGATACCTAGTGACAAATGCCTTTTTGTATAAAATTGGCCTTGTGCCTTCTCCAGCATGTTCTTTCTGTGGAAAGGAAAACGAATCCCTCGAAAATATCTTAAAAGAAAAGAATTCCGGGCAGAAGCTAATAAATGGCTTTGCACATTAAAGGTAGATATAAATAACAAAGTAATTATGTATTCTTGCCGTTGCAAAATAACGTTTCCCTAAAGTCAAAGTTTTCATGTCTAGATTAAGGAAGATTCAAAATCTTGGATTAGTTATTGCAAAGTCAAAAAATAAGTTATTGTTTCATACAGCGAAATGGGGCAAATTTGACTCATAACCTATGCACCGAGAGTGCTGTTGAATTTTATATTATGTCTGCTGTTTACATCTGAAAAACATAAGGGTCAGTCCGTCAGTCACATGTTGTATTGTTGTGTATATGTAGGTGCGTGTGTGTGTGTATAATAAAACGAAACTATTTCAGTTTTGTATTGTGAATGATGTAGCGTAACGTGTATTGTAAGTAGTTTAATAATAATGTTTAAAATTTGTTAAGTCTTGTAAATTACTAGCAGTATGCTGCAAAAAATTAATAAAATCCAAAAAAAAAAATACTTCCTTGATGTTTGTAAACATGCCTTCAGTATTATTAAGACAAATGAATAACACTATTTCGACTCAAGTTTAAGAAGGAACCTACCCGAAATTCGAGTAACTATTCGGGACAAAAACTTTGTACCAAGATCATTTTATTTGCATCATATTGCAAACTTCTGCGCGACTGTTTTAAACATCTTCGCAAAAGAAATCAATTATAGCAACATAAAATATCAAATACAAATTTTGAAGTCCATGAGAAACACTTGAAAGTACTGGTGAAATGTCACTGGTGATGAAAATTTACCTGGATTTGCACAATTACTTCTCTGAACTTTGAAATTTATTTTCTCGAGTTCCTATGGAAAATCCTTTTTGGCGTTATTTCAGGCATTTTTTACAGCTTTAGCTTTTGATAACATACATAAAAGATTTTAATATGCTTTACATTATTCTGGTACAAGAGCTTTGTCCACCAAAGATTGAATATGCTCGATTTCACAGCGAGTATGGAAATGGGAACAGAAAAAGCAGAAAGAAATTTCACGAGAAATGCAGCGCTCTATCTGCTCCAAAAGCCTATTTTTGTTGCCCTTGAATTGAATCGATTTAATTCGGATCGAGGTTATAGGAATCAAGGAGAACCCTTGGCACATTTTATTTGAAAAGATAGACGGCTCTCCGAAGAGAAGAAATTTGCGATCCGCTATATATTAAACTATCATGACAGCTTTCTCGTTCCAAAGCCATTCTTATCAACTGTACGGGATTACAAAAGGCTGTAAGATTGATTGCATCATCAATGAACATCCATCTGACTAACCGTAAATATTGCTCAATGACAGCAGGGAAACCTTTTTCTGTTGAGTTTTAATTAAGTTTTACTTCTCGGATTGTCAAATTGCTTCCTCCCTAAGAGCCTGTACAAGGAAATTACTTGTTTGTCAAAGTAGGCAGAAAAAAAAAACAACAACCTAAGTGGTAGTACAGACGTCTGTTTTTTTCCACAGCAGTCGTCTTGGTTAGTACACGAATGAAGCACACTCTTCAGTTTTTCATAAGAAAATTGATTTTTTTCCGCCGAGGTTGAACATTTTTATTTTTCTGTCGATTTTAGGCTGAAAATATTCTTGTAAATCTTCTTAGATTATAGCGTGTGACATTTCTGTTTTCAAATGTATTTGGTGTCTCGATGGTATAAAAGTAATTTTGGAGCCAGCCTGCATACATTAAAGCTTGGTAATTATTATATGGCTCTGTCTCACAACTACAGAATTTGATTGGCTGCAATCGATATTCAAAACGGTCTAGATCTTTCCATCTAGACCGGTAATGCTCTGCAGTGAAAAAGTTGCAAACTAACATACAAAATCCTCATAATCATCATTGTCTACAAGCTTCAAGATTTACGAGAAAACGATGAACAATTTCATCGTGAACATGACCGTGTCCCATTTTACTTCTCTCGCTGGTTTTACTTTATGTTCAGATAACTCAATCATTTCAGTTTCCAGCGTCCTTAATGTTTTTCTCATCTTCTATTGTTAATCCAGTAATTTCACTCAGTGTCATTTGTGGGTTTAGAAACATTTTCATAGTGTCCCTGCGGCAGAATGCGGAAAAATAACTTGGTGGCGAAACGAGAGCAAGTGACTTTAAAAGGGCTTGAAAAACCTCCGTGAAGAAGTTTCTAAATCAAACACTCGAGACTGTGTTTTACCACGTTTCCAAACACCAAGAAGAGAGTCGAATAGACGGCGAGCAGCGAAGTAATTCTGACGAAGTTCGAGAAGGTTCGACATTTGGTGAAACACTGTCTTAAGTGTTTGATATAGCAAGACAAAAGAAATAAAATCCTAAAAATCTCAACTGAGAGCAGACCCCCTCTTAAACTCATTAGCAATTCACCAAGTTTAAGAAAAGAAAATCAGTCGGAACCGTTACGACCTGACATACACCGCCTGCGTTTCTCAACAAGGCTGTTCGAAATCGTGTTGTTTTGAAATGATTCAGTGCCTGATCGAGGTTAGGGACCAGATGAGACAAAAAATATACCGTTTAGCAAAATGCAAAAGTTTCCGACCTGCTTTTAACCATTCATACCAGCTTTCTCATCTCCGGTTGATCCTCTTATCCACGTTATTTGATGAACATTCATCTTTGTTGTCCTAACTCAACGCCACTGATCAGGGAAAGCCTTTTTCTATTAATTCTTAATTAAGCTTTATTGCTAGGAATGTCAAATTACTTCCTCTCTAACAGATAAAAGAAATTATTTGTTTGCAAAAGTAGGCAGAAAAAATTAGTTTCTCCCACAGTAATTGTGTTGTTTAGTACACGAATACTCCACACAGTCATGTTATTTCTGGGAACCTTTACTTTTAGGCTGTACACCAAATAAATCGTTTAGCCGATTCAGTTTTTCTTCATTAGAAATTAGTGAGATAAAACTACATTACAATGGCTTTTAAATTAAACCTTTGACTGATGACATTGAACCGGTGGAATTGAAATTCATTTCCGATTAAATTGCGACGAAGGATGTATTCTAGCCTCTGTTAAAACGCTCGCACCGACAGTACGCGGCTGAAAAGCAAAAGAGGAAATCATGTCATTGGAAAACAACAACACAATCTCAGTAACTGGCAATGAAACTACACTTGGGCAACAGAACTGGACATGTTTCAACGTTGAATCGAATGCACAGAGAATTTCTAAAGTTTGCGCATTTTGTTTTATTCTACTGGGCAGTTTTTTCGGGAACATCTTTGTCATCGTCATCGTTTACAAGCGTCGAGATTTACGAAAGACAATGAACTATTTCATCGTGAACATGGCTGTCTCAGATCTGCTTTTCCCACTGGTTATAATTCCTGACCAAATAACTCAAATAGTCACTGACTCGTGGCATTGGCACGTCAGTGGAATCTTAGGATTGACATTGTGCAAGTTGTTTTATTTCGCAAGCTCGGTGTCTCTTTTTGTTTCTGTTCAAAGCTTGGTGTGGATAGCAGTTGATAGATTTGTCGCTGTGGTTTTTCCATTGAAATTTGGGCTGATTTCAAGCAAGATACGCACAACAGCTATAGCTTCTACGTGGATTTTAGCAGGGGTTTTCTATTTTCCATCGTTGATAACTTGGGAGGTTGTTGAACATGGAAATAGCACGTATTGTAGTCCAGTGAAATTAAAATCAATTTTTCCTAGCAAGGAAGCTAGTGAAGTATATTACTGGCCTCATGTAACCCTCCGCTTTTTGGCTCCGTTGTTTGTGGTAACCGTTTTATACACTGCAATAGTGATTTCCTTAAAAAGGAGGAGTAAAGCCCTCATGAATGTCGCACAATGTGAACGACAACATTTCGGGACTGATTCAACGTAGGAATAACGCGTTTGTAGCCTAGACAACAAACATCAATCTTTCCCATCAAGGAAGCTAGATAAGGATATTACTGGTATCACGTGACAAGCCGCTTTATCGCTCCGTTATTTCTGATAACCGTTTTGTATTTTTGTAGTGTTACTCAAGTAATTTCATTTTACTTTTTCTTGTTAATCTAAGGCTGCACTTAAAATAAGATCAATTATACTTCAAATTAATAGTATGCAAAAGAACTTTTACATGTAAATCTAGCAGGTTAGAAATTTGTAGATGTCTCGTTAGCATAGTAGGCAGCGAGTCAGTCTCATGATCTGACTTAGATATCTGAAGGACGTTACGTTAGTTCGATCTTCACACAGAGTTTAAGTATTTTGATTTCACGATGTCGCTTTTTTAGCCCATTGAAAACATAAAACGGGTTAATGTACCTAATGGCTACCTAACTCACAGAAGTAATATAATTTATGGTGAAATTGTAAATTCCTTTTTCGTTCAATACAAAAGGTACCTGTTTAATATCCGCGGTAATTACATAAAGAGTAAACTGACGCTTTTATATTATTCCTGCATCTGTCCACTAAACGTAGTTTTAACTTCCGCCTGTCAATAAAATCCTTTAATGTCGTCACAGGTCGAGAGCATCACCAACATCCTTGTTAACTTTGAGCTGATAACGAAACCTTTTTCCGCCAAGATTTTAACTAAATTATATTGCCTTCAAAATGAAATGACTCCCGTTCCAAGAATAAGACCAAAACCTTAGTAATCACTCCAGAAAAACACAAATGGCACAGACAATACGGTGAACCAAACAAGATTCGAAGTAGATATATAATGCTGACGCAACGCGGGGAAAAACGTGCGAGATTGAACAAGAAGTTTTACTTTTGATTAAATGAAAAAGTGACGCCAATTATTTTGGCCAATCTTGTTGCGTAGCCATGCAAAACCAATTACTTTTCGAAACTTAACTGAAAACCGCTCTCTGACATCTGTGACACGATTGTCGTTGTCTTCCTAAAAAGTCGGAAATGTGAAAAGTTTCCAAAAAATGATCAAGTAACTCTTGGCCACCTTTCCTCGCGCAAAGCTCCGAGCAACTGAGTCTCTTTTCACAGAAAGCGCCTTTACCGATTTTTATGCCTTTCTTGGGTCGAACTGATCTCGCATCTTATTGAAGACATGTAAAACTCTGGTCAAGGTGTTTATGGGTCACTTCATGACTTTGCTTTCATTCGCTGTATTGCATGCAATCTAATTTGGTTCCTTCCTTAGATGTCACGGACAATTTTTCTGTCGACTAAGCGTAGAAACCTGAACTTAAAATATAGAAAATCGTTGCAAAATGATTCTTTAAACAATGACAATGAAATATTTTGAACGGATATTTCTTATTCCGTTTGCAGTTAAGCTACTGCGAACTTAACAAATAACTTGGGATGAGAGCAAACTTGTTTAACCTGCGCCTAAAGATTTTTTGTTTCATCTGTGAAAGCTTTTAAAACCAGTTGCCCGAAATGAGATACTTGGCATTTTATTTACTTTCCTTTATGAAGTGTTCAGTACGTAACTATTATCTTTTGTAAAGCAGCTGGTCTGGGCAAAGAAATAATCTTTTACCCATCCCTAAATGTTATTTGTTTTAAATGTTCCGACGTGTTCCATTGGTGGAGCGAAATGAGATAGTACATTTAAGGACTATCTTTTGTAAATCACCTGCCTAAAGCAAAGAAGGAATCTAAATTTAGCAAATAATAGCAGCCAAAGCCCTGCATCATGTTTTGAGAGCAAGCTTTTTAGCCAATCAGGGGCACAGAGAATCCAATCTAAGTTTCAATGTCACTAGGAAAGAAGAAAAGCTTTTAAAACCAGTAGGACTGCATTTCATTTCAAATAAACTGTCTTTACAGATGTCTTAATGCATTAAAGGCTGTGCCTCCAAAGGGTTAGCTTCGACAGTGCAGTTCGATTTAAAAAGCAAAGCGTTAGGCCATGTTACTAACATCGAATTCGACGATTTCTGTTTTTCGCAATCAAACTGCGTTTTCCCAACAAAACTCGACATGTGTCTTTGTTGATTCGACTGCAGAGAGAATTTCAAAACTTTGCGCATATTGCTTTATTCTACTGGGCAGTTTATTTGGGAACATCTTCATAATCATCATTGTCTACAAGCGTCCAGATTTACGAAAGACAATGAACTATTTCATCGTGAACATGGCTGTCTCAGATCTGCTTTTCGCACTGGTTTTCATTCCTGATCAAATAACTAAAATAGTCACTGGCTCGTGGCATTGGCATGTAGGTGGAATCTTAGGATCGACATTGTGCAAGTTGTTTACTTTCGCAAGCTCGGTGTCTCTTTTTGTTTCTGTTCAAAGCTTGGTGTGGATAGCAGTTGATAGATTTGTCGCTGTGGTTTTTCCATTGAAATTTGGGCTTATTTCAAGCAAGATACGCACAACAGCTATAGCTTCTTCGTGGATTTTAGCAGGCGTTTTCTATTTTCCGTCGTTGATAACTTGGGAGGTTGTTGAACTTGGAAATAGCACGTATTGTAGTCCAGTGAAATTAAAATCAATATTTGCTAGCAAGGAAGCTAGTGAAGTATATTACTGGCTTCATGTAACCATACGCTTTTTGGCTCCGTTGTTTGTTGTAACCGTTTTATACACTGCAGTAGTGATTTCCTTAAAAAGGAGGAATAAAGCCCTTGCGAATGTCGCACAATGTGAACGACAACACTCTGTAAAGAAGCGAAGACAAGCTACTCAAATGGCGGTTGCTATCTTAGTGCTGTTCTACATTTGTGTTATTCCTTACACTTTTTTCGTTCATAGACGGGAACCTTCTTGTGCTTTTTGGAAATCTTTTTACCCTATGTCAAGTTTGATGTTTTTCTCATCTTCTGTTGTCAATCCAACAATTTGCCTCTCATTCGCGGAAAGTTACCGTCGTGGATTGAGAAACATTGTGTGTTATTTCTGTGGAATGCGGGATAATAAAAGGGCGAAACGAGAACGAATAACACTAAAAGGAGTCAGGAATCTTCCTCCGCGGTGAAAACTGTCAACGAACTTGAAAGGACACATAAAACTTTCAAGAAACATTTGATGACACTCCTCAGTAGGTTATTATCATAAGCCGCTTTCTTTTAGGTCTAAGAGGAAGAGCAGATGTACTGAAATTGTCTTCAGCAGATTATCGAAAATTCATGTATATCAGTTTTAAGATGAATGTCTATTTTCATGGTTAAGTTTTTTCAGTACCTCACTCAGCCCATTCACTGGAAAGCCAATGAACCAAAAGAAAGACATGCTGCTCTTTCATATTAAATCAGATAGCTTTCGATTTGCGCTTCGGTGTCTCACAAGGAAGCTGTCGAGGTCCGCTTCCCTGTGGTTTACGCCTCGAAGCTCTTGGAGATGAAACAAGTGCACCCACCTGATGCTCATTGCTTTGCTGATGGTACTCGACTCGACTTGTCTTTAATTAAGACGAACAGTCCGAAGTGTTCAGACAGAGGCGGTGTGCGCCATGGCAAAATGGAGTAGTGACTTAAGAAAATGGATGTACCAGGAGAAACTAGAAATTAATGATGATAAGACTGAATTTCTTGTTGTCGGATTTAAACAGCAAGTGTTGAAAATGAATCCTTTTACGGTCCCTGATGGCACAACAGACACATGATTAAGCCCGTGTCTGAAGTGCGCAATCGTGGCTCATGCTTTGACTCTAACTTCTCCATGTCTACCCATATTTCCAAGTCTTGTAGCGCGACTTTTTTCTGGCTTCACAATATTAAGCGAATAAGTAAATTTTTAGCTAAAAATAAATTAGAAATGGTTCTGTACACTTTCGTTACAAGCAGAATTGACTATTGCAATGGACTTCTTTATGGACTCAAGATTGTGTAATAACTAAATTGCAGAGAGTGCAGAACGCAGCAGCTAGGTTACTAACTTCAAGCCGCAAATATGACCATATTACGCCCGCTTTGCAAGAATTACACTGACTGTCAGTTAGATATAGAATACATTTTAAAATTCTACCTTTAACTTTTAAAGAACTAAATGGTATGGCACCAGCTTATAGCGATTTAATTTATGTAAGAAAGCATGTACGCTATTCACTGCGCTCTAATTCAGGCACTATTCTGTTGCATCCAGCAAGGAAGATTAAAAAAAAAAATATTTGGGTGACAGATCTTTAAGCGTAGCTGCGCCTACGCTGTGGAACGCGCTCCCTTCAAGCCTGCGCAATATTGATTCTAATTTAACTTTTAAATCTTGTCTTAAAACATATCTTTTTGAGTTAGCTTTTAACCGTTAGCGCTTAAATTACTTTATTATTGTTAAATTTAGTCTATGTACATCTTTAGTATATTAAAGTATTTTAATGCGCTTTCCATCATTGTATGTTAAAAGCGCAATATAAATTGAGAAATTATCAATTATTATAAGTGAAGAAAGAGTATTAAACTGTAACGCTCAGATCAATCTTTGTTTCGGGATAAGTCAACTATTATATCCTCTGAAATGCACTATTCAGTATTTTATTTTCCAGTGATTGTATTTTCACAAGCTCGTAGCTACTATAATTCTACACCATTCGTTAATTTGTAATATTGTAGTTTTGCTCAAGTAACTCTGTTTTAGTTTATCTTGTTGTAACTGATCTAAGGCTGTACGTTACAACAACAAAAGGTCAATTATAATTCAAATAAATAGTTTGCAACTGAACTTTTACAGGTAAATCTAACAATCTAGAAATTTTTAGATGCCACGTTATCGCAGTAGACAGCGCGTCAATCTCATAATATAAGTTAGATTTCTGCTCCTGCAATTTCCACAGCTATCGATTTTCGCGACCTGATAAAGGGGAGGTTGATGTGTATCGTTTTATGTCCAAACATAGTTCAGATCACTATGTGCTTGTTGGTCCCGATCCCTTTTCAGACCTCCCCATCGACGCGTCATCATGCATGAAGTTGATGCATACAAGGACAGATTTTAAGTTACACAACGCAATTTGACACTACTTTGAGAAATAAAGGTTAATGTAAGTCTTGGAACGCGCAAATGGATAAATCACTGCGTAAAATATGTCACTATGAACAGAATGTGCCGCAGCATTACCGTATCCTTTAGATACCCTAGTGAAATCTCAGAGTGGGAGGTTTCACACTGCACGATTCAACTTGGGTGTTCATTTTATTTACTTTCAATTATGAAGTCTTCATTAACTATTATCTTCAGTTGTAAACCAGTTGGTCTTGGCAAAGAAAGAATCTTTTACCCATGACCTATATGTTAGTTGTTTTAAATGTTCCGACGTGTTTCATTGATGGACCGAAATGAGATAGTACACTTAAGTACTATCTTTTGTAAATCACCTGCCTTAAGCAAAGAAGGAATCTTAATTTAGCAAATAAAAGTAGCCAAAGCCCTGTATCATGTTTTGAGAGCAAGCTTTTTAGCCAATCAGGGGCACAGAGAATCCAATTTAAGTTTCAATATCAGAAAGAAAGAAGGAAAGCTTTTAAAACCAGCAGGAATGCATTTCATTTCTAAATAAACTGTCTTTACAGATGTCTTAATGGATTAAGGGTTGTGCTCATCGACAGTGCAGTTCAATTGAAAAAGCAAAGCCTCAGGCCATGTTACTAACATCGAATTCCACTTACCGTAAATATTGCTCAATGACAGCAGGGAAGCCTTTTTCTGTTGAGTTTTAATTAAGTTTTACTTCTCGGATTGTCAAATTGCTTCCTCTCTAAGAGC
>OZ026608.1:8718678-8723678 GCA_964020085.1 Micromussa lordhowensis | reverse complement strand
CTTACGCGAGCGAGCGCAAATGTATTTTTTGACCAACCAGGAGCGACCTTAGCACGTCATAAACGCCACCTTGCGCGCTAGGACAGTTAACGGTTTTTGCATTTAAGAAGTGAGAAGTATTTCTTCGTGAATATTTACACCTAAAAAACGGATCTCAAAATGCAAAGTCGAGAAACAAATCTAATTGAATATTAATAGTACGGCGAATAGATTTCTTGAAATGCGACCGAAGGAACTTATCTTATTAACCGTCTTTGTTTTTTTTCATTCACAGAAAGGTTTGAATAAGCTCATTTTGAATTTCTTTGATGCATTGTTTTTTAACTGTTTTTTGCGTAGGGAATGTTTACAAACCAGTGCATTGATACCGCCTTCTAGGTAATGGCCAAGAGTATTATGATGTCTACTCCGACAATGTATTTCACCGAGACATCCAAAGAGAAGCTCTGACTGGTAAGTATATTGTATTGATAATCGTACTGAATATGCTTTCCAATACGTTTGTCTAGATTTCTTTTCTAGAAGACCACTCAGTTTTTTCCAAACAAAGGCCACAGGGAAGCCACACAATTCAATCCGTGATTCAACAAACGTCCTCCGCAATGGCACAAATCGATTGAAACTGGCACTTCAAAATCTCATAAAAAAATTGCGTATCTAAACTTACCCTCGGACACCCAGGGACAGCTAGCCGGGACGATGCGATATTTTCAGGCGAAAGTTTACATCAAGAGCGGGAGAAAAATATTTTTCTGGCCAACCAGCGGGAAGGAATTCGAACGCTTCTTGATGTAAAACTTTTGCCCGAAAATATCACATTGTCCCGACTAGCTGCCCCGGGGTCTCCGAAGATGATCTAAACTCATTTCAGGTAATATTCTCAAACTCATTAATAATTCATCAAGCTAAAACAAAGAAAATGACAACCGTGAAGGAGGTTTTGATACCCAGTCTTAATTAGCATAGATTTTGACGATTTTACCTCTTGATTTTCTCCTTAGTTTTTGCTTCGATTGAGAAGATATATCAAACACTCGAGACAGTGTTTCATCGGCTATCCAAACACCTCGAATTTTGTCAAAAATACTCCGCTGCGCGTCGTATTTTCAACTCTCTTCTCGGTGTTTGGATATCCCGATGAAACACTGTCGCTCGTGTTTGATATATTACTTCAAGCATGCTTGCCACCACTATAGAGAATGGAAACCTGTATTGCAAGTAGGCTTACATTAGTTAAATAAACCAACCTGGCGCCAATGTTGTTCATTAAATAGTGCTTTTTCAAGTTAACAAAAGGCACGGTAAAACTGTTTTGTGTTTGTTTTGTCTGTGAATTATAGATCCTTCTTCCTCCGGCTATCTCGCTGTGAAGACAGTCAACTATGACAGTCGTATTGGTCATCGAGCATCTCCGACACCAGTGAGAGTCCCTATGGTATATGTAATAACGCTTGTGTCAGCATTTCTCGCAGTACTCATCGTTTTGTGGCTTATAACACACCTCGTCCGTAAAAGGTAATATCATGTATAAGGGAATTTACATAAAACATTTGAGGATTCAAGTAGCAGATTTAATAGAGTGAAATGCCGTCTTCGAGACATCACATTGCCTTCTGCTTTTGCTTCTTAAGTTGCTAAGCAACGTAACATCAACATATTGGGTGATGCTGGCGTTGTTCGATACTGCTCGTTTTCCTTTTTGATTGGACGACAACACTCGTCGGCTCTTCGGCACTAGGCTCGATTACCAACCACTGTCTTGTCGCATCAGAGAGCAGCGGAAATCGAGTCTATTCGGTATTCCATGCTCAGCGAGTTTTAAACTGAGAGTTAGTGGAACGCGAGTCTTGTTCTCGAGTCATTTTTTTGAAAAAGTAAAATTTATGTTTGTCCCTGGCAGTGATCAGGCAGTGATAAGTGACAGTGATAAGCTTAATGGTTGAGCTGGTAAGAAACCATCATTTCTTGTTTCTATTTTTTCCATACAGACACCGCTCATTGTTACAAACTGATGTTACGATGACATCGGAAGATGCTCAACTTTCAAGTACGGCTTTAGAAAATGATCCCAACAAAAGGTACTCATTGAGAATGCAAAACAAAATTGTTCGCGCGTATTTTCATAGCAACCTATCGATGTGAGGAGAACTCAGATTTTACTGTTTTAATTAAATTTTAATAGCGCAAGAACACATTTGATAACGCTATTTCCGCGTGAGTTGAAGAATCGTGATTTAAAATAAAAGATAAAAGATAGGCTTATGAAGAGAAATCTCTCCTCTACATGTCTGAGTACATAAATTGCGAGAGAGCTGGTAATGAAACCCAACCTCGTTCCCAGTGTGCTCTTTCTCGAGAAAGAGATTTATCGAGGTAGAGAAAGAACTAGATGTGGAGATAGTTATTTCTCGACGTAGAGGGGAGTTTGATGATAGCCAGGCCCTTCTCCTGCAAATAACCTTAGGATTAACCTACGTTTAGCTGTTTTAATAAAAATACCTTTACCTGGAACAGTTGTCCATCAGAAGAAGTTCAGCTACAATTTTTCAAACGCTATTTAGAAACAAATCACATGGCTTCTAACTTGGCATGTAGGGTTGAACTTGGTCGATTTCCTCTCTTTATTAATATTAACAACAACATTCTCAACTATATTCTACATCTCAAAAACAAAGACTACGAATCTCTGTTGAAACAAATATTCCTGATGTCTATAGATCTCTACTCGGTTGGAAAAAAGAAGTTTTTAATATAATAAAAATAAGATAATTTGGTTTTATCAACTGAGTTGATAATGTGAATTGGCCACCGTAAAGAGATTCGAAAGCTGACGTTTCGAGAGCATTAGCCCTTGCTCTCGAAACGTCAAATTATCTTGTAATACTCCCCACCGACGCAGCACCACAGTTTTTTTAGAAACTTACTTCCTTTATTCTCATGAATATAGTTGACGTTTTGCAAATCTAAACAATGCTAATCTTGACACTTAAGATGAAAATAAGATCAATCATTACAATAATCTATAAAACAAAAGTATATTTCCGACTGAGAGAACATTGTACAACACTCTAAGAAG
Source organism: Micromussa lordhowensis (assembly GCA_964020085.1). Taxonomy (NCBI): domain Eukaryota; kingdom Metazoa; phylum Cnidaria; class Anthozoa; order Scleractinia; family Lobophylliidae; genus Micromussa; species Micromussa lordhowensis. The sequence goes on along the minus strand of OZ026608.1, from coordinate 8,720,602 downwards.
CTAGAATTTTACAACATTTTTTTTAGAATCAATCTAGAACTTCCCACTATCTTGATCATGCGAGCAAAAAAGGAAAGCTCTAGTAAAATTAGAACTGATGATCGAGATGGGCCGAGATGAACACATCCGTCGTGAACAAAGAATATGCGGCCTTATGCCTGTCAACTAACCCTGAAGATAAAATTCACTTTCTCTTTCACTGCCCGACTTGACCTCATTCAGAGAAACCTTCTTTAATCAAAATTTACTTACAGCTGTCTAATGTTTGACAAACCACCACTACAGAAACTATCAAAATATTGATGAATTATTTTGATTATTTAGCTAATTTACTGTTGGTTAAATTTTCTTCGCGTTTTGTATTACGTGATAGCTTAATATTATCAAATCAAAATTCTTCAGCTTAATTGTATTCGTTATTTTCCACTTCATTATTGTGTTTTTTTTTTTAAAATAAGGTTTTCCAATAATGTAATCAAAAGGGTCATGCAGATAAAGGTATTGTTGCTGTTGTTGACCATAGTTTTTTTTTCTGTGTCCAGGAACGATTCCTACGAGTACGTCAGTGTCACAATGCCTGATGCACCTCGCCTCTCACCTCAAATATCTTTCACGTCAACAGCAGACAGAACCGCTCCCTGTATCCCTAGAGGTAAGTCAAGGCGATTGTTAGCAGAAATCCTGAGACCGTAGACCTCTCGGTCAGCGGCGAGTTGCTTCGCTAACAGAGAAAATGGTACCCAGAACCTACGGGTTTATTTTATCGGTAGAGTTCTGGTACGAGTGTGCTGCAAACAGGCCCGACAGAACAAATCTTCTGACCACAGTTTAGGGACCTCAAAGAAACCACGACGACAACAACAACGAGAACGCCACAAAACAAAAGGTTTAATGACCAGAACAATGGCTGTGCACGTGCGTTATAAATCTTTGTACATTTCTTATCTGTCCTCTGCAAAACAACAACGTGAAATAACCAATTTCTACGCATTATGGAGAACGTGAACGACGGAAGCTAATTTTTCGGTTTTTTTTTTCGGAATTGAACGCTGGTATTACTTATTAAGCTTGAGCAAGTTCTGTGTTCGATTGACGTACTGAAAAGATCTAGGCGTCTGCGAAATTCGACGGTAAAATACAAATTCATTTTTTTTCCAGGCGTCGTCCTTGGCATCGCCGTCGTCATTGCTTAAGGTCCCTATTATCTCGCTTCAATCGCTGATCGCGGGCTCCTCAGTCCCACTATGCCACAATGTTTTGTTTGACTGGTTAAGTAACTAGAGCTCGTATTTAACATCGGGTCTGCTTTGGAGGCGCGGTGGTTAGTGCGTTTGCCTCTGGATCGAGCGGTCGGGGTTCGAGCCCTGGCCTGGGTCATAACTCTCACAGTGAATCTCTCTCCACCCAGGTGTATACTTAATCCTGAAGGGTAACCAAGCGATAGACTAGCATCTCATCCAACAGGGAGTAGAAATAGTCCTAGTCGCTTCATAAGCGCTAAATTAAGGGTGTTTTTAACAGGTCATATTGTTGCTATGGTAACCTATTGTGCCACAAAATTGGCAGTAACTTGTTCAGCAATGATTTTTTTGATACCATGGTTTTGGTATCAGCCGATATAGAGTGGTTAAAAAGACCCATCAAGCTCTAAGTCTCGGAAAGTAGTGGAAACTGTTTCGAGCCACCTTAAGCCGTCTGATATTTATCAAACAAAGTTTACTGGAAATGCCTTCTCCAACACTGCTTTTCTGTCCTCTTTCAGTGACGATGTGAAATTATTTGCCTTTCTTTTTGGAAGTCCCTTGTTGTCAAACATTGAAGCGTCACTACCATTTTGGAAGGTTTAGACAAATTGATGTAAATGGGTTTTGAGAATAAAGAATATCTGAGTCGAAAGACTCGACAAGTTTCACTACTTCTCTAT
>OZ026608.1:8676178-8713678 GCA_964020085.1 Micromussa lordhowensis | reverse complement strand
AATGGCACAAGAAGGTCTCCAGTTTGGGATGAAATATACCAAAGTGAGTGGAATGATACAAAGGTAAAACAGCGCCATGATAGCAACCGTCATTTTAATAGCTTGTCTTCGTTTCTTCGTAGCATGCCGCTGTGCGTTTGAAGGGTTGCCTACGAGGGCTTTCTTGTGCTTGTTTAAGGTAATTGCTATCGTAGTGTACAGAACGGTTATTACAACAAACGGAACGATGATAAATAAACAAAACTGAAGCCAAAGATATGTCCCGTAAGCGTTGTTGTTAGAGAGAAATGATTCCATATTTGTCTCTGCACAAGCTGTGTCATTGCCACGTACTAGAAGTTTTGAAGATATTAGAGATGGTAACTTGAAAAGGCTTGCACAAATCCAGGAAGAAACGATGGCTATCGTTCTAATCTTGCTTGAAATAAGTCCAAGTTTCATTGGGAAAACTACATGCAACAAATCTGTCAATTGCTATCCACACCAAGCTTTGAACCGAAACAAGAACAGACGCTTGGCTTGCGAGATAAACCAACTTGCAAAAAATCGATTCTGAGCTTATTCCACTGACGCGCCAATGTCCTGAGTCGTTGACCAGCTTAGTTATCTCAACAGGAAGTAAAGCCTGCGAAAAAAGCAGATCTGAGACAGCCATGTTCACGATGAAATAGTTAATTGTTTTTCGTAAATCTCGATGCTTGTAGACAATGATGATAATGAAGATGTTCCCGAATAAACTGCTAAGTAGAATAAAACAGTATGCGCATAGTTTAGAAATTCTCTCTGCAGTGGAATCAATAAAAATACATGTCCAGTTCTGTTGCCCCAGTGCAGTTTCGTTCCCAATAAAAGGGATGGTGGTGTTGTTTCTCAATGACATGATCCGCTGCTTTGTTTCTCTGAAGCGTGCTGTCGACGATAGAGTTCCCAAAACACGACGTCAATCGAATGCATCCGCACGGCTTCGAAATAACTAATATAATCGGAAATGAATTTTAATATTTGCCGCTCCAAGTCAACATTTAAAAGTTTAAATTAAAAGTAATTGAAACTCAATTTACGCTCTGGCTCTCATTTCTGATAAAGAAAGATTGAGTTCGTGAAAGGATTCACTTGGTTTAGAAACCAGAAGTAAAATTTGGTCAAAATATAATAACCAAGTTCTTCTTTCGTGTACTAAACAAGACGACTGTTGTGGAATAAACAGACATTTCTACCAGTCAGGTTGTTGTTTTTTTCTGTCGTTGCTGAGAATTATTTCCTTGACCTCCTAGAGAGGAAGTAATTTGACATTTCGAGAAGTAAAACTTAATTAAAACTCAACAGAAAAAGGTTTCCCTGCTGTCACTGTGCAATATTTACTGTAAGTCGGGTGGATGTTAGGTGACAATGCAATCAATCTTACAGCCTTTTGTAATCCTGTACAGTTGATAAGAACGGCTTTGAAATGGAAAAAAAAGTTGTCATGATTGTTAAACATAGCGGGTCGAAAATTTCCGCTCTTAAGCGGGGCTTATATCTTTTCAAATAAAATGTGGCAAGGCTTCTCCTTGGCTCCTATAACCTCGATCTGAATTGAATTATCTCAAGGGCAACAAGAAGAGCTGCTTGAGCATTTCCTGAAAGCTAAAGCTATAAATAAATGCCTGAAATGACACCAAAGACAATTTAATAATAATAATAATAATAATAATAATAATAATAATAATAACACTACTACTACTTCTAATTATAATAATGAAAATATTTAAACAGGGTGCCCACTTCACAATAAAGTGCTCTTCAGTGGGGCCCTGCATAAATAACTATAAATATTAAAAAAATTAAGCTAAAAGTCTAAAACCGAAAAGTTAAAATGCGCATATCCATCTAAGGATAGAACAATTACAAATATAAAGTAATAAACCTAATTGCAATTCTACCTCACCGTTACGTCATTCAGGGATCACGTGAGATTGCGCGACCTGCCAGCTCAGCTCAATGCGTTCTTGCTCAGCGAAGCAATCAGAGGTGCTATTTCACCTCCCTGTCTGTGTTCGAAATCGAGGAGAACACTACGACAACAAAAGCTTTACCGTAAGAGCGGAACACTTATCGGCAGGTTTTATTGAAGCGTTGTCGATATTGGTGAAATCACCAAAGAACCACGAGCGGCGGTACAGTGTTTACACATTTAGGAGACATGGCGGGAAAGAGTTTTCGGTAAACATGAGTCAATGAGTCAATGAGTTATGAGTCTGGTCAGCGGTTTTCAAAATTCAAAATGGCGGACGTGTCGGCCTCGGAGTAAGCACTGAGACTGTGAATTCGGTGGTTCGCTACGCAACCATTTTTGTTTCTTGAATTTATTTCAATAGACGAACAAGTTCAGAGGTTGAAATTATTCAAAGGACGCTAGTTACAGCAGAAGACCTTGGAACTTTCTTGCTGAAATGGGTTGGAAAAGACGGGCACTTCGCTTGATCACAACTGATCACTCCCAAGGAATGTCGTACAAGAGCTACTGACCGGAATATCACCTGATATGGTAGAAAATATCTGGTTTGCCACATTTAAATCTAGGGTTCAAGAACCTAAGCCAGAACCAATAAACAGCATGTCATGTGCAGCCGATAAGGATTTACTATTGTCCCTCGAGCACATTAATTGCCAAATATGGCACGGGTCATTAGATCAATATCCAATACGGCAGCCAATGCAATAGAACCGAAGGTCAAGACAAAAATAATTACTCCTTTTCTGCGCAAAACGAAAGTAGAAAATAGAAAATAGCACTAGGGATTTGACAACTGATTTATAAACTGATTTCGAGGCGTGACACTGGGATGATGTAACTATGCTCCAACTGGCTTCGCTAAAAACGATACGCGGAGAAGTGCCAATCAGTGTGACTGAACATCATAACAGTCTACTACTGGTAAGTTTGATCTGTGCTCTTTGACGCCGATTGCACAGAATATGAGATAGCTTAGTCTAGTTTTTAGTTCCGAGCGGGTAAATAAATAAATGCACATATCAATGTTCTCACTGCGAATGGGGGCGGGGGCAGGCAGGTGGTGGGGATTTTGACATTTTTTTAACTGACTGTTTTCAAAAGCCACTTCCCTGAGACATATTTTGTTAAAATCCACCAAAAATGCCATGCATTTACTGTGGTTAATTTAATTTAATGTTTGCGGCTTTTTGTGTCAAAAGCCACTTCCCTGGGGCTACTTTATCCCTCCATCAATGGTTTGACGCCATCAATGATGTCATCAAGAAAATAACAACATATCCGAGTTAGTGAAAGTAGTCAAATAACCAAAAGTGACAAAAAATAACATTACGCAGCTTCAACCTTGATCAAAATGTTAATTTATTCATTTTAAAGTTAGTCAATTGTGTACTAGCATTTAAGATATGCCTACTGCATAACATGCCTGACATTTGTAGACGTAAACGCAAGAATACAATACAGTAACGTTTTCCACACGTAAAGGATGTGAAACCGATTATCAACAACAGAAATCTGTTTAGCAATGCTGACTAGAAGGAATATAACAAAACTTAACACAACATACGATTCATAAATTCATTAATGCAGCACATTTCAGATGAGTGCCGAGAAGTGAACGCAGAATACACCTACCCAATCAGGAGCAAGAACCGCATAACATACCAATACGGGTTTTACGAAACTTTCAATGGAATTGGCTAACTTGCACAGCAATGTTGCTCAATTATGACCATAAGAACGGTAGACCGAGGTTGCTGATTACTTCAAACTCTTCGTGCTTCGTCCTCGGAATGTTGCCAAAAATTTGCTGTAAGACTGACACACATCTTCCTACCGAAACTAGTCTCAAGCTCCGAGCACTACATTTGATTTGCGTGACACTCATACTCAGAAATTCATGAATAATACATTAGACATCATTCAAAACAACTGCGCAAAAAACTTGAGGACACAATCTGCGATAAGCAAGCAAAATTTCAGGTATAAAAGCAATTAACGCTGTGGATGGCAGAAGGTCTAGACCTTCGGATCTACGCTTCCCCGCCATCTTGGAAAGGCTCCAAACAAAACCGCTGACCTGACTCATAACTTGACTCATGGCTCATTGACTTATGACTCATTGACTCATTAAAACAGGAATCCTCGGCGGGAAAACCTGCAGCCGTGTCCCTAGAGCCAGAATTGCCAGCAAAAAGGGGAAAATTCCCAGTCGTAAAGTGAATGAAAGACAATTAAAAGTCACCAGACCTAAGAGCAGCGAGGTGACTGAAAAGTCTAACGCCGAGTGAAAACAAAAAGGCAGGCAAGACGAGAAGGATAAGGCGAGTACATGCTCCAGCGAAAAGGCGGACTGTATAAATGGCGCCAAAATTGTATCTGAGCCGACATCAGCAAATGCCGACTCACCGAAGTCTTCTGTACAAGACACATTAGTAGCAACAATGAAAGCTGGTTTCAATCAGCTTACGAATATTTTACTTGAAGAGAAAGCTCAAACGTGTAGGAAAAGGCCAGCAATCTAAGATAGCGACGACATGTCTGACTCTGAGGAAATAAAATCAATCCAAGCAAAGCGATCCCGCGTGAGCGGTGATACTTTGAGCGACTCAGGTCCTGTGAGCGATGTTGAGGGAGATATTAACTCGCTAATTCACCAATCCACTTCCCTGCCAGAGTCCTCGCTTGGCGAGGAAAACGAAATTCTCGGAGCAATTGTTCAGGAGTACGATCTGGAGGAGAAGTGTGGACCTCCGGTAAATGAAAAGCTGGTCGCCATTGTAAACAAAATGGCACGATCAAAGCTTGCTGATGACAAGTTGAAGGAGAAGCTAACGCAGTATACTAGACCCAAGAATTGTGAGAAACTAGTGGGAACGAAAGTAAACCCAGAGATCTGGGCAAAGATTCGACAAAGATCAACCCTGCAACTCGGAGTCGAGATTGTAAACTCCAAAAAATCCAAACTTCGTTGCTGAAAGCAACGACGGTCTTGCTAGAAGTCACTGATAAGTTCTTAGAGTCAAAAGATCAATCAAAGAGTTTGCTTAATGAAGCGACAAAATCACTTTTTGATGCGATTACATTGATAAGACATGCCAACTGTGACCTTAATCACAGACGCCGTGACCTCATTAAACCAGACCTCAATAGGTCATATCAGCAAATCTGTTCAGAGCAGATAGAACTAACAGATAACCTTTTTGGGGATGACCTTCATCAAAAAATCAAAGATATCATCACAACCAACAAGGTGGGCAATAAATTGACAGACCGAAATGGGAAACACACGCGACCGAATCGTTCAAGTGGCCAAGATTTCCGACGACCGTATTTTTCAAAAAACGGTCAACGGTCTGGATGGAGATTCCAGACCCATCAACACAAATGGCAAAGCAGCCCGAGGAACAGTCCATATCCTCCGAAGAAAAAAGAGGAGGGGAGAGCCCAGAAGTACACCAAGTGTCTCAGGTGGGTTCCACTGCTTATGAGTTCAGTGTTGCACAAGCACTACCATTTAAGGCTGGTAGAATTCAGTATTACGTACCTTAACGAATGGGAAACAATTTGATCTGACCGCAATATACTGGATATTGTCAAAGGGTGTCAAATAGAATTTAAGAGTAACACCCCTCATCAAATAAAGCATCCAAAAGAGTTAAAATTTTCAAATGTTGAAACAGGGTTTATTGACACTGACATCAAAAGACTGCTGGAAAAGGTTGTTACATGGCTTCAGTGGACCTAAAGGATGCATACTACTCAGTTCATGTCGATATAAACTACCAAAAATTCCTAAAATGTTATTGGCGAGGTAAACTGTATCAGTACACATGCCTGCCAAATGGTCTTGCTTGTGCACCCAGAGTATTCATTAAGCTGTTAAAGCCAGTTTATTCTACTCTCCGCTCTCAGGGGTACTTATCTGTTGGATATATCGATGATTCATACTTACAAGGCAACACCATTAAAAATTGCCAAAATAACATTCAGCACACAGTCAACTTGTTTACTTCTCTGGGGTTTCTAGTGCACCCAGAAAAATCAGTGTTAGTTCCAACCCGAAAACTCAATTGATTGAAAACAAGTGTATGCACGAGCACTACCATTTGTATGATAGTATCGCTTGTATTATTATTGTATTTTGTATGATAGTATCGTATGATAGTATCGCTAACTCCCGAGAGAGCAGAAGCGATCAAAGAAGCACCAAAGAGACTGCTAGAAAAACCACACCCAACAATACTAGAACTTGCTGAGGTTATAGCAAAGTTTGTGGCTGCCTTTCAGGGTTGTCTCTATGGACCTTTGCATTATCGTCAACTAGAAAGTGACAAGATCAGTGCTCTGAAGAAGTCACAGGGAGATTACGATGCTCCTGTAACCCTTTCAAACTTAGCACTACAAGATCTACATTGGTGGATCCAAAACATTCAAAATGCTAAGAATCCAATCAATCATCCTAACCCTAGTATAATCCTTGAATCAGATGCCTCTAACATGGGTTGGGGTGCTGTTTATCAAACAAAATCAACCGGGGGTAAGTGGACCCACAATGAACAGCAACTACACATTAATGCCCTTGAAATGAAAGCTGCATTTTTTGCATTACTCTGTCAGGACCTGAGGGATCAACACGTGCGTGTTATGGTTGATAGCACTACTGCAGTTATAACATAAATAACATGGGTGGAAGTCATTCTGCCATATGTAACTCCCTAGCAAGGGAAATTTGGTTTTGGTGTATTGACAGAAATTTATGGATTAGTGCTGCTCGCTTGTCAGGTACTAGCAATGTAGCAGCAGACAAAGCATCACCTGTATTTTGTGACCAAACTGAATGGAAACTAGATGAAACCATTTTTGAATCAATCACAGCATATTTGTTCAGACCCAAAATAGACCTTTTCGCTTCCATATTGAATTATCAGCTGCCCAGATATGTTGCTTGGCAACCAGACCCTGGAGCAGAAGCTGTTGATGCTTTTACCCTAGACTGGGGTTCTGACACGTTTTTTGCGTTTCCTCCTTTCAGTTTATTAGGAGGAGTTGTTCAAAAAATAGAGGACGATCATGCAGAGGGAATACTTGTGGCCCCAAATTGGCCAACACAACCTCGGTATCCAAACTTAATGAGACTTCTAGTTCACGAACTACTGATGCTACCAAAGGGAAAACATCTGCTGAAATTGCCATACAACCCAGAGCAGATTCATCCACTGCATTCAAAGTTAGTACTTCTGGCCTGTCACTTGTCCGGGAATCCCTGTGTGAAAAAGGTCTTCGAGAGCAAATCCTTCAAATCATCATGGCATCCTGGCGAGACTCCACCCAAAAACAATATGCTGGATATTTACAAAAGTGGCAAAGGTTTTGCAGTGGACGGAAAGTTGATGTATTTTCACCACCTGTAGAGGAAGTGTTACATTTTTTAACTGAACTGTTCGAGGCTAACTGTGGCTATAGTGCTCTTAATACAGCTAGAAGCGCATTGTCTACCTTTATTGTCTTTCCTGGAAACATTTTCTGTGGGGAATCACCCTCACAAGGTTTATGAAAGGTGTTTTCCAGTCAAGGCCTACATTCCCAAAGTATACTGAAATCTGGGATGTAAACGATGTGTTATCTTATTTAAAAACTCTGAGTCCCGTAGCAGAATTGTCTCTAAAGGACTTGACCTATAAGGTCACAATGATGTTATTATCGGGTCAAAGGATCCAAACAATCCAATTGTTGATATTGAAAGATATGACTATGTCTAAGTCCCAGTTTACATTTAAAGTCTCAAGTAAAGTTTAACACACTAAGCCAGGGAGGCATTTACAAGGTTTGAAATTTAAGGCTTATGCTCCCGACAGACGGCTATGTATTTATACCTAATAGTTAGCTGTAACGAAACCCCAACGGGGAGATGGAACTAAGCTGCTAATAAGCTTTAACAAACCATATCAAGCGGTTTCAAGAGACACCATTAGAAGATGGATCAAACAGGTGTTAAGCAACTCTGGTATTGACACCAATGTCTTTAGCATGCACAGCCACTAGGGTGGTCACGTAATCCCCTTCTGATACCACGGCTCGGTAGAATTAATATCAAACTTCAACTTCCAGGTAAGTCTCGTTTAATTTTTGCTGCGGATCGAGCGTAGCGAGCGAGCAGCAACATAAACAGGATTTAAGAAGAATATATAAAAGGGAGTACGATTCTCGAATTCATCACTTTTTACCAGAGTGCATTGCGCCTTTTTACCAGAATGCATTGCGCCTTCTACCAGAATGCATTGCGCCTTTTTACCAGAATACATTGCGCCTTCTACCAGAATGTATTGCGCCACGAACAACACGCGAGGTTGTGACACCGTTGTGCTGTCGTCCTTTTTCGCGTGGATTGCAATTGATTAAGGTTCGTTATGGTTTGCTTTGATTTACCTGCTGTAAAGCGATGTGAGCGAGATCGTGCTTGGCTTTCACAACCCTTGCTGTTGTCGTTAATGCATAATTATCTGGACGATTAATTGTCGCTTCTTAATTTAAAACCTAGTGCGTCAATTTCGTAGCGGTCTCGGCCCCTTCGTCAAATTCTTAATGAAGAGAAATCGCCGAAACTTAGGCTTGTAGAATATTTAAAACAAACGAGAATCGTAGAACATGCTAATTTATATCTGCTGCGATCGATTTGTTTCTATCCAAACATGAATTTAATCTAAAACTTCAGCTTTTTCACACATCGCAACGGACGCGTCCTTATCCGGAGTCTGTCACATTCCATTCTAGAGACATGTGAGTACCAGTTCAGAATTTATAAGTCCGCTTTCTACTCTTGCAATTTCCACATCTTTCGTTTATTTGGATTTGGTAAAGAGGAGGTTGATGTGTATCAATTCATGTCCAGACAGTTAAGATCACCATGTGCTTTCGTCACGATCCCGTCACGATCACCAGCTATGCGTCATATGTAATAATGTGTCCTTGTTGTTTTCTGCAGACAATTTGGAAATCTGCGCCACGAACAACACGAGGATGTCATTACAGTCTTTTCGCGTGGATTTCAATGAAATTTTGCTCTGATTTACCTGTAAAACGATGTGCAGGAGATCATGATTGACTTTCACAAATCTTGCTTTTGCTTTTAATGCAGTACGAGAAAGTTTGTACAAATCTGGACGCCCGGGTTAATTTGGACGATTAATTGTGCAGAATGCAGGGCCACTTTTAAACATTCACCAACGAGCCGGCTTGTTTGGCTCGGCAGTGGAAAAATTTGTATGGTATTAACTGTTGAGTTCATATATTGAGCAGCTCGTTTGGCTCGGCAGTGGATGAAAGAACAAGGAATAATTGTATGCGCATTAAGTGTTTGGTTCATATATTTAGCGGCTCGCTTGGCTCGGCAGTGGATAAAAGAACGAGGAATAATTGTGTGCGCGTTAAGTGTAAACTTCGTATATTTTTAGCGGCTCGTTGGGCTCGAAGAGAAATCGTCGTTACTAAAACTTGCAGAATAATTAAAACAAACGGATGCTACGATCAATTCCTTTTCATCCAAACAGTTTTAGCAGTTTCACATATCCGGCGATCGACTAGCCTGCGAACGCAGACCTATTTCCGACTGCTACTGGTGCCGCCAGCGTAGACAAGCGACAGCCAAAAATAGTTCGCAGGCTAGCGATCAACGCATTTTTCGATACTGTCAACACTCTAGACTTGATGCGTACTAGTACCGAATTTGCAAGTGAGATTTCTGCTCCTAGAATTTCCACATCTTTCGAATTTTATCTCGATTTTCTGGTAAACTTGGGGGAGGTAGGTGTGTATCATGTGTGTATGTGTATATGCTTTATTGTCTTGATCGCTTGTCTTGTCACGCCTCGCCATCGATTCGTCACGATGCATTAAGTTGACAAAAAAGAACAGTTTTTAAGTTACACATCACAATTTGACACTACTTGAAGAAATAACGGTTCTAATGTAAGACTTGAAACGCGCAGATAGATTGTCAATGACTACGTAAAATATGTCCTTATCAACAGTGTGCCGCAGCATTACTATGTTTTAGATATCCTAGTTTAATTATATTACTTCTGTGAGTTAGTTAGCCGTTAGGTACATTAACCCGTTTTATGTTTTTAATGGGCTAACAAAACGACATCGTGAAATCAAAATGCTTATGCTCTGTGTGAAGATCGAACTAACGACCTTCAGATATCTAAGTTAGATCATGAGCCTGACTCGCTACCTAGTGTGCTAACGAAACATCTGCAAATTTCTACCCTGCTAGATTTATATGTAAAAGTTCTGTTGCATACTATTAATTTGAAGTACAATTTGACCTTATTTTAAGTGCAGCTTTAGATTAACAAGAAAAAGTACAATGAAATTACTTGAGCAACACTACAAAAATACAAAACGGTTATCAGAAATAACGGAGCGATAAAGCGGCTGGTCACGTGATACCAGTAATATCCTTCTCTAGCTTCCTTGATGGGAAAGATTGATGTTTGTTGTCTAGACTACAAACGCGTTATTCCCACGTTGAACCAGTCCGGAAATTACCAGCGATGAAAAATAGACAACGCCTGAACTTGCAAAGAATGGATCCTACGATTCCATTGACGTGCCAATGCAATGACTCGGTGACCAATTGAGTTGTCTGAACAGGAAGTAAAACCAAAATCGAATTACTTGAGCAGCAGTAGAATATAACAAATTCAAGTAAGGTGTAGAATTACAGTAGCCATGCGCTTGTGTATAAATACAACCACTGGCAAATAAAATACTGAATAGAGGATATCATAGTTGACTCATCCGAACACAATGTTTCATCTGAACGTTTCAATTCAACAATCTTTCTTCACTGAAAGAGTCTTTCATTGGCTTTCCCGTGAATGGACTGAGTAAGGAACTAAAAAATCTTAAGCATAAAAATTGACATTCATCTCAAAACGGATAAACCTGAATTTTCAATAATCTGTTCAAGACAATTTCAGTATACATCTGCTCTTCCTCTAGGAATCATATGTTAAATTTTCAGTTTAGATCTAACAGAAATCGGCCTATGATAATAACCTACTGAGCAGTATCAGCAAATGTTTCTTGGAAGTTTTCTGTGTCCTTGGAAGTTCGTTGACAATTTTCACCAGGAGGATTCCTGACTCCTTTTAGAGCAATTCGTTCTCGTTTCGTCCTCTTATTATCCTGCATTCCGCAGAAATAACACACAATGTTTCTCAATCCACGACGGTAACTTTCTGCGAATGAGAGGCAAATTGTTGGATTGACAACAGAAGATGAGAAAAACATCAAAATAGATATAAAGGAAAAAGATTTCCAAAAAGCACAAGAAGGTTCCCAAAAAGTAACGAAACGTAACAAAGTGTAAGGAATAACACAAATGTAGAACAGCACTAAGATAGCAACCGCCATTTGAGTAGCTTGTCTTCGCTTCTTGACAGAATGTTGTCGTTCACATTGTGCGACATTCATGAGGGCTTTACTCCTCCTTTTTAAGGAAATCACTATTGCAGTGTATAAAACGGTTACCACAAACAACGGAGCCAAAAAGCGTATGGTTACATGAAGCCAGTAATATACTTCACCAGCTTCCCTGCTAGGAAAAATTGATTTTAATTTCACTGGACTACAATACGTGCTATTTCCATGTTCAATAAGCTCCCAAGTTATCAACGATGGGAAATAGAAAACGCCTGCTAAAATCCACGTAGAAGCTATAGCTGTTGTGCGTATCTTGCTTGAAATAAGCCCAAATTTCAATGGAAAAACCACAGCGACAAATCTATCCACTGCTATCCACACCAAGCTTTGAACAGAAACAAAAAGAGACACCGAGCTTGCGAAATAAAACAATTTGCACAATGTCAATCCTAAGATTCCACTGACGTGCCAATGCCACGAGTCAGTGACTATTTTAGTTATTTGATCAGGAATTACAACCAGTGGGAAAAGCAGATCTGAGACAGCCATGTTCACGATGAAATAGTTCATTGTCTTTCGTAAATCTCGACGCTTGTAAACGATGATGATGACAAAGATGTTCCCGAAAAAACTGCCCAGTAGAATAAAAGAAAATGCCCAAACTTTAGAAATTCTCTGTGCATTCGATTCAACGTCGAAACATGTCCAGTTCTGTTGCCCAAGTGTAGTTTCAGTGCCAGTTACTGAGATTGTGTTGTTGTTTTCCAATGACATGATTTCCTCTTTTGCTCTTCAGTCGCGTTCTGTCGGCGCCAGCGTTTTAGATCAGAAGCAGAGGGTAGAATGCATCCTTCCTTACAATTCAATCGGAAATAAATTTTAATTCCACCGGTTCAATGTCATGAGTAAAAGGTTTAATTTAAAAGCCATTGTAATGTTGTTTTATCTCACTAATTTCTAATAAAGAAAAACTGCATCAGCCAAACTATTTATTTGGTGTACAACCTAAAAGTTCATAGAAATAACTTAACTGTGTGGTGTATTCGTGTACTAAACAACACAATTACTGTGGGAGAAACTAATTTTTTCTGCCTACTTTTGTAAACAAATAATTTATTTTATCTCTTAAAAAGGAAGTAATTTGACATTTCGAGCAATAAAGCTTCATTAAGAACTAATAGGAAAAAGGGTTTCACTTATAACTGGCGTTGAGTTATGCTAACAAGGATGAATGTTCATCAAATTAAGAGGGATAAGAGGATCAACCGGAGATGAGAAAGCTGGCATGATGGTTAAAAGTCGGAAACTTTCGCCTTTTGCTAAACGGTATATTTTTTTGCTCGTCAGGTCCCTAACCTCGATCAGGCACTGAATCATTTCAAAACAACACGATTTCGAACAGCCTTGTTGAGAAGCGCAGGCGGTGTATGCCAGGTCGCAATGGTTTTGACTGATTTTCTTCACTTAAACTTGGTGAATTGCTTATGAGTTTAAGAATGGATCTGCCTTAAATTAAAAGATTTTTAGGATTTCATCCCTTTTAGTCTTGATTGAGAAGATATGTCAAACACTCAAGACAGTGTTTCACCACATTTCCAACTTTTTTGAACTTCGTCAGAATTACTCCGCTGCCCGCCGTCTATTCGACTCTATTCTTGGTGTTTGGAAACGTGGTAAAACACAGTCTCGAGTGTTTGATATATTACTTTACAAAAAAGGGTGGAATTTTCTATTAAAGAAGGGAGGGACACATTTTCGCTTCTCTTTAAAAAAAGGAAGGAGAGGATATGGCGCGGGTGTTTCTTGGCCCAGGTATATTGCACCTGAGTAGGCCGTAGCGGTTCATAAAGCAACTATAAAATCAACGAGAGCCAAATGTTAGGACTTAAGGCAAGAATTGATGTTGTTTTCTTTAAATAAATGAGATACTAGCGAATAAATACCTGTGTGGGCTCATTCCATTCAGAAATTGCCAGAATTCGCATGCTTGAAGTGATTTAGAAAATAGAAATGAATTTCTCCTTCAGCAAAAAAACAGTACTGAAAAACTACGCACAGTCCATTCTTGTTTTGATTCACAAAGCTTTCATTGTCTAGTAATCCTGATCAATGTGATCGAAATTGCACATAATGGTTTTGAAGAAAGAAATGAAGTCATAGGTTAAAAAACACGCTATATATGTTCCAATAAAATGTCTTAATTACTAAGCTTTAATGTCTGCAGTCTAGCTCCAAAATTACTTTTATACCATCGAGACACCAAATACATTCGAAAACAGAAATGTCAAACGCCATAATCTAAGAAGATTCACAAGAATATTTTCAGCCTAAAATCGACAGAAAAATAAAAATGTTGAGCCTCGGCGGAGAAAACAATTTTCTTATGAAAAAAGAGTGTGTTACATTCGTGTACTAACCAAGAGGACTGCTGTGAAAAAAACAGACGTCTGTACTACCACTTAGGCTGTTTTTTTTTTCTGCCTACTTTGACAAACAAATAATTTCCTTGTACAGGCTCTTAGAGAGGAAGCAATTTGACATTTCGAGAAGTAAAACTTAATTAAAACTCAACAGAAAAAGGTTTCCCTGCTGTCATTGAGCAGTATTTACGGTAAGTCAAATGGATGTTCAAGGAGGACAATGCAATCAATCTTACATCCTTTTGTAATCTCGTACAGTTGATAAGAACGGCTTTGAAATGAGAAAGCTGTCATGATAGTTTAATATATAGCGGGTCGCAAATTTCCGCTGTTAGGCGAGCTGTCTATCTTTTCAACTAAAATATGGCAAGGGTTCTCCTTGACTCCTATAACCTCGATCCGAATTAAATCAATTCAATTCAAGCAGCAGCTCTAAAAATAGTCTTTTGCAATATGATGCAAATAATCTTGGTTAAAGTTTTTGGCCTCTAGTTACTCGAGCTTCGGGTGGATTCCTTCTTAAACTTGAGTCGAAAAAAAGTGTTATTCATTTGTCTTTACAATACTGGACGCATGTTAACAAACATCCACGAAGAAGATTTTTTTGTATGTTTACAAGACTTTACAAATTTTAAACATTATTGTTCAACTACTTACAATACGCGGTGGCCTCATGGTTAGTGCGCTCGACTCCGGAGCGAGCGCTCTGGGTTCGAGCCCTGGCCTGGGACATTGCGTTGTGTTCTTGGGTAAGACACTTTACTCTCACGGTGCCTCTATCCACCCAGGTGTATAAATGGGTACCGGCGAATTTAATGCTGGGGGTAACCCTGCGATGGACTAGCATCCCATCCAGGGGGGAGTAGAAATATTCCTAGTCGCTTCATTCTATTGAAACCGGGATAAGCTCCGGTGTGCGACATTTGCAGACTGCAGACTGCAGACTGCAGACTACATTTAGGTCTAAATAGCACTCTGGTTAGCCTGAATATCACTCAGGTTAGCCTGAATATCAGCCAGGTTAGCCTGAATAGCACTCAGGTTAGCCTGTTTACGGTTAGCTATTGGTAATGGAAATGGAATACAATATTTTAGTTACAAAGTCTGCAGTCTGCAGTCTGCAAGTGTCGCACACCGGATAAGCTCCGGCCTGATCAGCCACTTGGCTCGTATGCAGACTTTACCTTTTTACCTTGCTATACACGTTACGCTACACTATTTATAATACCAAAGATAGTTTGGTTTTATTATACACACACACCTACATATAAAATGTGAACATACGACTGACCCTTATGTTTTTCAGATCTAAATAGCAGAGATAATCAGTCCGAGATCGTTATCAGTTTTGATAACCATGTGACGTCACAACATGGCGGTCATTTCAAAAATCCGGAATTTTCGTATTCACTTCGCTTTGCTCGTTATTTTTTTTATTATACTCGAGTAATTTACCTATAACTCCATTCGATAAGTGCCAGAATGGAAGGAGCCTCGCGTGGTTTGAAGATGGCGGTTGAAGAACATCCTAAACGGTATAAATGCTACTCGTAAAGTAAAACAGCGCTTGCAATTTTGCATGCATCCAGATCAGGTATGTTTTTCATTTTGTCATTAGATTTAAGTTACTTGCAGATTTTTGCGGCAATCACAAAAAATATGTCGTTAATCTTCACGATATATTCTTGGGATTTAACTTATCTTTAGTGTTGTTCACGATCTGTGAAAAAAGTGCACGGGGCTATTTTGATTTGCGATGTGTTGTTTGTAACGGCGGCCGCCATATTTACATCTGTAATTGATGTGTTCCTAGGTATTGAGATGGCGGATGCGGGTACCCACAGAATTAAAATAGCAAATCTATGTCGATTTTGTGGCAAGACTGCGTCTTCAAAAAAGACGTTCGCAAGACCCAAAGAAAAATTAAGCTTGAATTCGAACGACATGGTGTCAATGTTGAAAACGACAACGACTTT
This sequence comes from Micromussa lordhowensis, assembly GCA_964020085.1. Taxonomy (NCBI): domain Eukaryota; kingdom Metazoa; phylum Cnidaria; class Anthozoa; order Scleractinia; family Lobophylliidae; genus Micromussa; species Micromussa lordhowensis. The sequence continues at coordinate 8,697,857 of OZ026608.1, read as the reverse complement.
ATTCATCCCCCTAATGTTTGCCTGACGTGTGACGTACGCAAGGATAATCGTGCTCAAATAAGCATTTTGACGAGTGTGTGTCATGCAGAGGTCGGTACCAGCAGTACAGTTTTCCAAGAGATGAGAAGCTTGCACCAAGGTAATGCAAATAACATGTATCACTCCTCACCACCTCCAAGCATTGTTTTTTTGAAAACAACTGGTCAAATATTTGTGGTCCAATGTGGGCATAGTGAAAAAATACCTCACAAGTAGGGGCTGAAGAGTGGGTAGAATATCCCATACTATGAAGAGAAAGCCCTCCTCCAGTCATGATAAAAGGAAAAAATTCTTTTAATGTATCACATTACTCAGCATTTTTTATATGTGCATGTGCAGACACCCATTTAGAAGACCTTGAATTTTTTAACGACATATGGGCGCTTGCATTGGATTGTCAGCAATGCATGTAGAAGTGCTGCTTATTATTGGCTGACTTAATCTTACTTAATTTTAATTACATTGACAGCAAATGGCTTAAGAGATTAGAGGAGGCAAAGATTGACAGTTCAAAGAAACAGTGTCTCATCGATGATTGCTCTGCTAAAACTGAAGATGCATTGCTCTTGCGTAATGAGGTAAATGATGGAAAACTGTAATTAAGATGTACACATTATTTTAAACTTGAACGTACAAAGCATGGTTGACAATGATGAAGAATTGTCTATAGCAATGTCAAGAAGTTTTAGAGCCTTGATAAACTGCAAATTTTAATTTTAACACTTAATTTTTTCCAAATATTTTTGTGTTGTATTAGATGTATGTTCACTGCAACCTTTCCTGCATTTTATCTGATGAAAGTCGCTGAAGTGACTGTCTTATGTTGAAAATTCTTTATCAACGTCAAGCCCGATTTGTATGTTCCTGTTTTATACAACAGGCTGTTCCCTAACACAAACCAAGGAACTACTTTAGTTGGCCGTTAAATTTCTGCATGGTCATGTAGATTTTTTAGTCTGGGCTTTTGATTATTGATGCTCTTTATGTAATGGTGCATTATGCAGAGTGTGCAGCTTACAAAGACTATACCAGGACCACAGTTAAGTGTCTGACTGATAGAGACAGTCTGTAACAGGGAGAGAAATACCAGTACTTACATGTACGTATTGGCCAGAACTTTAACTTCTGTCCATAATTACATGTATGGGGTGTAATTGTAAGCTATGTGTCTACAAGCAGCAGTTTACTGTATTATAAAGAAGTTATCGCACTGCTAACTGTGGAGCCAGGGGATTAAGGATTAAGAATTACTGTAATTGTGAAGTACTAAATTATTGTTTTTGTTCTTGTTGTTGTAAGTTGTTAATTGATATTCATGGACACACATGGTACACAAATTAGTCTGTTTCATCATTGTGATGAATTAACCTAACGTTAAATGTCACTTAGTGGATACTTTATATGTAAGTGTCGGGCCCTGTCCTATTCTTTCTTTAACTGTTTGAGACTGACAGTTAGAGAAACCTGTACAAGACTACCACTCATTACTAAATTGACTTTCATCAGTAATTTGAAGCAGTATTAAGAAATGTCATAATAATTAGAAAAGTTTTTTTTTAGTTTTGACTGATTTTGAGTGCTTTGTTATTGTCATGTGGTTTCTTCTTGGCAAGTTTCAAATTGTCTATAACTAGACTTGTCACTTTCAGTTTAGATTCAAATCTAAAAAATTCTAGCCTCAAATGGACACCTGCTTAAATAACAGCTGGATTTGTTTTGTGTATCATTTGTATGTGTAACTCTGCCATAAACCATTAGTTAACTAATCACTCCTTCATTCATTGTTCTAGTTAAGAAACTGGCTGTTATCCTTAATTGGGATGTGTGATCCCAAGGAAGATGCTGCAGTTTCATGGAAAAACTATGACTTCAAAGAGGAAGTGCTGGCATGGGCGAATCAAGCTTCGAAGAGAGGGGTAAGTCATTATCCTTACTCATTGTAGAGTTTTGGATGTGTTTTCATGCCTTACCTACTGAAAGTAGAAATTAAGTCATTCCAGTGAAACTGAGTATGTACAAACACTGTACAAGGACAGTGCGATCAGGCCTAAAGTGACCGTTCATTTGAAAGCTTTTCAGTACTATTTTTCTGAGTTTCATCTTCTCTGTGAATGTTTAACAGTACAAGGTTTTGTACAAATTAATATAAATTTGAGAGCTTGTTTCCTAATTTTAGAAACCCTAAGGATTGAAATTGCTGATCCTCTAAACTTGAATTTTAAACTTCTTGTCTTGGCTCTCCGCTTGGAACATAGTAGGAACTTGTTCATTGCCAATTTATTTATTTATTTATTACAATCAATGGATTAAAAAACCAAAGGATGAACTGTAAATGAGTCCCAGACCCCATATATATAATAAGCTCAAGATAAATTCACTGTTTCTGTTTCGTTTCTATTTTATACAGATTGTTGAACAAGCAACTTCGCCAGATAGCAAGAAAATGAAGCCTGAGTGAAGCTAGACATGATAGAAGCTATCATTTTCGTATCAATAAACAACGCTTTTGTGAACAGAATAACTGTTGTCTACCTTCGCTGTGTCATTTTATTCGGAACATACTATACGGTGTCCATCTGGAAATGAAATAATTTCGCAGTAGCTTTTGGACGAAGACAGTTTTCTTCCAACCTATTGTGAAGCAAACATAGAATTAATTCAATGAAACTGTAACTCCTTTTATCACAGCGCCTCGCGCCTCGTCGGCCGCCATATTGAATTATACACTGTTGCTACCAACTTATGTCACGTGGACGAAACCTTGTGCAGCGATTGATTAATGGTTTGTTTTGGTCGAGGTTATCAAAACTGATAACGATCCCGGACTGATAATGATAAAACTTAGCATAATCTCGGTGCATAAGTTAAGTCAAATTTGCCCCATTTCGCTGTATGAAACGAGAACTTATTCTTCGACTTTGAAATAACTAATCCAAGATTTTGAATCTTTCTTAATCTAGACATGAAAAGTTTGACTTTAGGAAACGTTATTTTGCAACGGCAAGAATACATAATTTCTTTGTTGTTGAGTTTATTTATATCTACCTTCAAAGTGCAAAGCCATTTATTAGCTTCTGCCCGGAATTCTTTGGTATAATTGCAATAGATTAAGATATGTTCGAGGGTTCGTTTTCCTTTCCACAGAAAGAACATGCTGGAGAAGGTACATCGCCAATTTTATACAAAAAGGCATTTGCCACTAGGTATTTGCTTGGCACGCGAGTCGTATGTAACCAGGGAACTCCCAACATGTTTACTGAGTGTTTAATTTTAAGGTTCTTTATTTCGGTGTTATTTCTTAGGGTGAAGCGTTCACTGTTTCCGAGCAACTGAACTTCATACTTATCGTGTTTAATCCTGAGGCCTGAACATTCTCCAAATGCTTCTACAAGTTCTAAAAGTTTTTTAAGAAAGTTATCGTTCTTTAAAAAGCCCGTAAAATCATTAGCAAACAGCCCTAACTTTATCTCCTCAGTTTCTACTGTAATATATTCCTTGAATATCTTTGCTCCTTCGTATACTAATACGTAACATTTGTAACACAATAATAAACAAGTTAGCAGAGAGTGGGTCTCCCTACCCGGCTTACTCCACGTTCAAGGAGTTTTGCAGAGGACGACAAAGAAATGTACCAAGAATTATAACGCACGTGCACAGCCATTGTTCTGCTCATTAAACCTTTTGTTTAGCGACGTTCCCGTTGCCGTTGCCGTCGTGGTTTTCTTAAACTCCCTAATATTAAAGACACAGCTTGATATGTCTTTATAGAATGTGTGAATCCACTGAATAAATGAGAGTCCAAAGCCGAAAGCTTGAAGGGTTTTAAACAAAACGTTTTGATTTTCTTAAAATCAATACCAATCATTTTACTGTTAATACAATATCTCTCCGTAAATTCCATAATATCTTCAATTGTTGTTATTGCTTTACAAATTGTTTTGCATTCACACACGCACAGTGGTTATAATGGTCGGCAGGACTGTCTCTAATCTTTTGGCTAGGGCTTTTGAACGATCAATCGCGCACTATCGTTCATGACACGTTGGAGTTTTTGCACATGGTGGTCAAGAACTCCATAGAGGAGACTGTTGCAATAGTCTAACCTCTGGTTATAAATGCACCAATCAGTTTCTCAGTACATTTACTTGTGAGGTATTTTCGTAAGTGTTGGATATTATACAGATAGAAGAATGCACTACCACAGGTCTTTGTTATGTGTGTTGCCATATTCATGTGCGAGTCGAACCAGGAACCCAGATTTTTTGCCCAGTGTACAGGGATTACATCAACATTGCCAACCCTAATACTACCGACAGACACTTTTGATAGCTGCTTGCTCGTTCCGATCACCAGAAACTCAGTCTTATCATCGTTTAACATCAACTTATCATTAATCATCCAAGAACCAATATCTGCGATGCAGGTCTGCATAGCATCTAGCGCCTCAGCTTCACACATACCCTCCAAGGGGCGAAATGACAAGTATAATTGAGTCTCGTACGCATATGAGTGTGCAGATGGCAGATGAGATTTAATGATACTGAAAAGTTTGCTAGCATAGATAGTAAAAAGTAGGGGACCAAGCCATGAACCCAGAGGCACCTCACATTCTAGGCCAAACTTTATGGAAAGAGCACCATTAATTTTAACCAGTTGTTGTTTTCCAATGGCATGATTTCCTCTTTTGCTTTTCAGTCGCGTACTGTCGGCGCCAGCGTTTTAGATCAGAAGCAGAGGGTAGAATACATCCTTCCTCACAATTCAATCGGTTCAATGTCATCTGTCACGGTGTCAAAGGCAGCGCTAAGGTCCAAAAGAACTAGGAGTGTCACATGACTCGTATCCATATTGGTAAGAATGCCATTCTTAACTTACAGTAACGCTGTCTCAGTAGAGTGATGCTCACGATACGCACTCTGCATTTCCGGGAACAAGCCATTTTCCAAGATGTGGGTCTGCAACTGGATAGCAACTGCTTTCTCTGTAAGCTTAGAAGTAAACTGTAAGTTGCTTATTGGGCGGAAGTTCTTGTTTACCAATTCTAGTCCAGGTTTCTTACGCAATGGAAGCACCAAGGCATTTTCCACTCATCAGCAAACAGACCATAAATTAATCATCTTTTTGATATATTTTTGTATATTAGAGACAGTATAGAAGATGGCAGTGCATCAAAGTCACACGATTTTTTACAGGCTAGTGCTAATTCGTCGGTTTCAGCTAGAAATCTGGGTCTTATAGTTGATGACAGTTTATCTCTAGAGGAACATGTTAATTCTATTTCAAAGTCTTGTTATTATCACATTAGACGAATTGCTAAAATCCGAAAATATCTGTCCGAAGATTCTACAGCAGCTCTTGTTCATGCTTTCATCACCTGCAGATTGGACAACGGCAACGTACTTTTGTACGGCCTTCCTAAATATCTGATTCAGCGGCTACAAGCAGTCCAAAATTCTGCTGCTTGCCTTGTTTCGTACAAGCCGAAGTATGCACGTGCTACACCAATCCTCAGGGAACTGCATTGGCTGCCAGTGGAAAGTCGTATCATTTTTAAAAATTTATTATTAGTTTATAAATCACTCCATTATTTGGCTCCTGGATATATGAACAGTCTTTTGAAGAATTATAAACCTAGTCGTAATCTAAGGTCGGTTGATCAGGGTCTTTTGACGGTTCCTAAGTCCAATCAAAGGACCTATGGGGACAGGGCATTTTCAGTTGCAGCATCAAAGCTCTGGAATTCCTTGCCCCTTGACATTAGGAGTAGCGGATCGATCACCCTTTTTAAATGTAAATTAAAGACTTTTCTTTTTAAGAAATATCATTTATAATTTTTTTTTTACAAAATTTTTTATTGTAGAATTGTGAAGCGCCATAGAGCAGCTAGTGTATATGGCGGTATATAAATGCTATAATTATTATTATTATTATTATTATAATTCCTTTACATCCTCCTCAGTGAGTAACGCGAATTCAGAGAAAGAAGGGTCCGTAGTCATTTCCAAGGCGGTAGTAGAATCAGATTCTTGGACAGCACTGGAAGGGGCACTGAGCTCTCTCCTCCGCAGAGGTTCAAGCATTCGTTATATCAATCCGCTGTGCGAAGTGTACCGCAGGCACAAAGTCGAATGGATCGATCAGGCGGAGAACGTCTGCCAGATGTACGTCGATTTCTCGTACATCCTTGTCGTTTTCTCGTACATCGATGGATTTCTCGGCTTTGGCTTCATTTGACAGCTTGAAACTCACAGAAACTCATTGCTAATTATGTCGCTACAGTTTGCATTAGTTTTTTTGTTACCTAGTTTCGTATTTTCCAAGAAAAGAAGCAAAACTGTTTTACTTCGAAGGCCTCCCTGAAACCCGTGAGGGGTAGTCTTGCATGTCCTAAAAACAATAATATGGCGAACGATTCGGATCAGCTGGAATGTCCTCTTCAAGAGCTCTCTCTTCAAGGTAAATTTCAACTTAAATAAAGTCTTGCAATCTACATATCTTATATTTATTTTTTCCTATTATTTGCAAACGTTAAATTTAGAACTTCTGTAAAAATGCCGTTAATAAAACGAAGTAAACAAAAGGATAAGCTTAATCATCGTTTGGTTCTCACCACTGAAATCGTATTGTTATCTACATCTACATCTATATATGTAATCTGCAAAGGGATTTACCCATCACCGCAGATGTAAAAGAGAAAAAAATTACTTTCCTTTGAACAAATGTATGCTAAGATTAAGCTCAATGCAACTTAAGACTTGAGCTTCGATTTCACAATGATTTCGCGAAGAAAATTGTTCAGTTCGCCGAGCAGACAAACGTTAAAAAAACTTACTTGTTCTTGTCTCTTTTAAGACTGAATTGCGATCCTGTTCAGAGTTTCACTAGCCATGAGTTTCCTGAGCACATTTTGTTCTTCTCTATATTTCTTCATCACCACTAGACTTACGCGATCTTGAGAATGTTGAATTCGATAGTGATCGCTCAACCACTCGGAGGTGAACGAAAGACGCTTAGGAAAACAGTTCTCATGAAAGCAACAGACTTTTCCCGATTTCCATGCATTCAAGTATGTTTTAGCTAAACCTTCGACATCACTTAACCTCAAAATCTTGCACGCCATTTTTGCTGATACAAGGTACACAAGCCACCCCTGCGAGTAGCCCACAGGAAATTGCCTCTCCCGGATGGCGGCCATCTTGGGCGTGGTATCTGGCAGAGGCTCCCGCGCTTTCCGCCGTCGCATGTAACTCTGTGCCTGCACTTACATTACTCAGCGGATCCTCCCCACCCGAAAAAAAACCTTTGAGCCTGTGCGGAGGAGAGAGGGCACTCAGTGCTGGCCGCAGGCTAAATCTTACGAACAAAATAGTCCCCGATATCGTTGGCGAGCTTGACAGCATCCGTGTGAGGCGGGAGAGTTTTATCAGCCTAAATATTCAATAGACACTTTCTCTCCCGAAATAGCTTAGACTGATTTGAGCTGTTTAACTTGGCTATAATATGTTCTTCTCGCATTGTTCATAATACATATCACATAATTTCTCTTGGATTTGAACGCTAGAAGGTCTGAGGCTTGTCCAGTTCTCCTCCACCGTTTCTCTGCTTTCCGCCTGTCACCGCCTTGCCTGCATAGTCTCATCATCACACCTAGGCGGCCTGGATCTATTTCTTATTTTCCGTGATTGCGTCGGGACATGCTTGTTCAGTAGTGATGACAGCGTCGTGTTCAGTGTAACAATTAACTAGTTTGTCTAAGTCGTCAGGGGGACCTATATACATAACAGAATTGCGAATGTCCTCAGCGAATAGTCCAGAATCAATAGACTTCAACTTCCTATATTCAGCGTGCTTCATTTCTACGACTGGTCTACGTGCCCGTAAATTGCATATCACAGCAACATGATCGGAGATAAATCTCTCAGAAAGCAATAAGATCATCAGATTGGCGTGTAATGATGAGATCTAGGGTGTGGCTGAGTATATGGGTAGGTTGCTTCACATGTTGGACAAGACCCATCGCGTCTAGAAGATCTCTAAAGTGTTTATTATTAGGATCTGTAGGTACATCGATATGGAAATTGAAACCACCAGTTATCGGTAACTTATCACTGGACATGACGATAGATTCGAGGCATTCAGCAAACTCGTGAAAGTAAACGCCAGATGGTCTTCTGAATATGGCGGTCTATACACAATAACAGCGCGCACACGAGTAGAACCAAAACTGACCAGCCACTCAGAAACCTCAAACGACGTTTTCTCATCAGAATAGACATTGCTGACATTGATCCCCTCTTTGACTAACAATGCAATACCGCCGCCCCTGTGGCCTGGTCGCGGACAATGTATAAGTGTTCTATATCCGGGCGGAGTAAGCTCGCCCAAAACCGCAGAATGATGATCTTTTAGCCAGGTCTCACATATGGTGAACAAATCCGCTCTTACTTCGCACATTAAGTCCAAAAGAGCAGCTGATTTATTATTCGACGACCTCGCATTTAGAGTACACAAGGTCAACTGTTGATGACTGGGGTACAAAAGAACACGATCCGCTGTTATTATTTTTGCAGTGTTTCGCTTCGGTCTAGAGCGTTGGATATTTTGTTTCAGACCATTTAGGAGTGATAAAGTGTAAGCAGGTCCTGGGTTTAGCTTAAACACTAAATCGCCCAGCAACAGTGGAGAGAATGTAGCAGTGGCGTTAAAATAGTAAATGCACGGGCGTCTCTGTCTCTTGGCACCAGAGCGTCTCAAGAATGCAAGTCGAGGCGCGCCTTTGTGTACATCGATACTGATTACTCTTTCATGATGATTCGCGATCCATGATCCGGTATACAATGCGCTGGGTTCAGCTAATGAGCTCTTATTGTTCACGATGCAAAGTTTGCTCTTCTTCCATTAAAAACCACAAGTCGAAGGAAATCCAAATATCCGGCGATAATTCTGGAACCAATACATTTCTGGGGAGCTCGAAACTCAAAGACAAGATTCTAAATTGCCTTAGACACATACCTTCGTGTTGTGTTCTCCGGAAAGACGCCGCAGAGAGGAGAAATAGGACCCAGAACACGGAGGTAGACATAGCGTGCCGCGCCGCACCTCATCACATACTCTGAGGTTGAGAGGCAAACGGTAAGTATAGGTAATTGGAGTGCAATTAAGGATTTACCGTTACGAGCAAAAGGCGAGTGACACTAACATAGTGCCTCGTATTAAACTATCTCTACAAAACAGTATCGAAAGTTTCGTTATAGCTCTTTGTATTCTTGCAAGATTGTCGAAAGCTTCCTCCATAGGGAGTTTTCATCTTCATGAGATTCATTTCTCCGCATTTCGGTGTCACATTACCGTTCAGCTTTCTGCCACAGGGACATAAAATGTTTCTCAGTCCTCGACGATAGCTTTCGATACATGACAGACAAATCAATGGATTAACAGTGGAAGATAAGTAAAACGAGAAACTCATGACAAGATATAGCACTCTCTGAATGGCACAAGAAGGTCTCCAGTTTGGGATGAAATATACCAAAGTGAGTGGAGTGATACAAAGATAAAACAGCACCAAGATAGCAACCGCCATTTTAATAGCTTGTCTTCGTTTCTTCGTAGCATGCCGCTGTCCGTTTGAAGGGTTGCATACGAGGGCTTTCTTGTGCTTGTTTAAGGTAATCGCTATCGTAGTGTACAGAACGGTTATTACAACAAACGGAACGATGATAAATAAACAAAACTGAAGCCAAAGATATGTCCCGTAAGCGTTGTTGTTAGAGAGAAATGATTCCATATTTGTCTCTGCACAAGCTGTGTCATTGCCACGTACTATAAGTTTTGAAGATATTAGAGATGGTAACTTGACAAGGCTTGCACAAATCCAGGTAGAAACGATGGCTATCGTTCTAATCTTGCTTGAAATAAGTCCAAGTTTCATAGGGAAAACTACTGCAACAAATCTGTCAATTGCTATCCACACCAAGCTTTGAACCGAAACAAGAACAGACGCTTGGCTTGCGAGATAAACCAACTTGCAAAAAATCGATTCTGAGCTTATTCCACTGACGCGCCAATGTCCTGAGTCGGTGACCAATTTAGTTATCTCAGCAGGAAGTAAAACCAGCGAAAAAAGCAGATCTAAGACAGCCATGTTCACGATGAAATAGTTAATTGTTTTTCGTAAATCTCGATGCTTGTAGACAATGATGATAATGAAGATGTTCCCGAATAAACTGCTAAGTAGAATAAAACAGTATGCGCAAAGTTTAGAAATTCTCTCTGCAGTCGAATCAATAAAAATACATGCCCAGTTCTGTTGCCCCAGTGCAGTTTCGTTCCCAATAAAAGGGATGGTGGTGTTGTTTCTCAATGACATGATCCGCTGCTTTGTTTCTCTGAAGCGTGCTGTCGACGATAGAGTTCCCAAAACACGACGTCAAGCGAATGCATCCGCAGCTTCGAAATAACTAATATAATCGGAAATGAATTTTAATATTTGCGGCTCCAAGTCAACATTTAAAAGTTTAATTTAAAAACAATTGAAACTCAATATACGCTCTTGCTCTCATTTCTGATAAAGAAAGATCGAGTTCGTGAAAGGATTCACTTGGTTTAGAAACCAGAAGTAAAGCTTGGTCAAAATAAAATTACTAAGTTCCTAATTCGTGTACTAAACAAGACGACTGTTGAGGAATAAACAGACATTTCTACCACTTATATTGCTGTTTTTCTGCCGTTGTTTCTTTTCCGCCTTCTTTTACAAACAAATTATTTCCCTGACCTCCTAGAGAAGAAGTAATTTGACATTTCGAAAAGTAAAACTTAATTAAAACTCAACAGAAAAAAGGTTCTCTGCTGTCACCGTGCAATATTTACAATAAGTCAGGTAGATGTTAAGTGACGATACAATCAATCTTACAGCCTTTTGTAATCCAGTACAGTTGATAAGAACGGCTTTGAAATGGAAAAAAAAGCTGTCATGATTTTTGAACATAGCGGGTCGCAAATTTCCGCTGTTAAGCGGGGCTTTTATCTTTTCAAATAAAATGTGGCAAGCCTTCTCCTTGGCTTCTATAACCTCGATCTGAATTGAATTATTTCAAGGGCATCAAGAATAGTCTTTTAGAGCTGCTTGAGCGGAGCATTTGTAGTGGAATTTCTTTCTGCTTTGTGTTTTTTGCCATAGTCGCTCTGAAATCGAGGACATTAGAGTTTTTATTGAAAAAATCTTGTACCAGAATAATGTTTTAACATTATTAATGTGCTTAAAAGCATATTAATTAAAACCATTTTTGCATTTCCTCAAAGCTAAAGCAATAAATAATTGCCTGAAATGACACCAACGACTATTTATTATAATAATAATAATAATAATAATAATAATAATAATAATAATAATAGTAATAATAATAATAAAAACACTACTACTACTACTTCTAATTATAATAATGAAAATATTTAAACAGGGTGCCCACTTCACTATAAAGTGCTCTTCAGTGGGGCCCTGCATAAATAACTATATATGTTAAAAAAATAATTTAAAAGTCTAAAACCGAAAAGTTAAATTGCCCATATCCATCTAAGGATAGAACACTTACAAATATAAAGTAATTAACCTAATTGTAATTCTAGCTTAAGGTTTGCTTTGAAACAACCTACTGAGGAGGATGTGTTACGCGTCTCCTGAGATTGAAAGTTCTAATCAGTGATACTATGATAAAATACATGTTTATTCTCCCAGTTTGTCCTGACACGTGGCAGATGGAAGTCATTTTATAGCACATGTTTCAATTATGAACTAAGCTTTTCGTTAAAAGATGGCAACTAAAATCTGTAAAACCATTTAAAAACTTACATATTGTTATACAACGATGAAAATGGCGTCAGAGGTGCAGTGGCTTCCAAGCAAGGGAATCAAGAGCTTCAGTTCCAGAGGATCTTGGATGGCGATCAAGATTGATTCTAGCTGCTTTGTTTTCACTGTGGAGAATTTAAAGATTTACCATAAGGGCGGAGCTGTCCTTATCGCCCCAAATAATGTCACCATAATCAAATAAGTGAAGGATAAGGCTACTGTAAAGAGTAAGACAAGCTTGGAGTGGTAGCATATGCTTTACTCTTCGCAGAACACCAAGACGTTGATAAATTTTATTGATGATGGAATGAACGTGGTCATGCCAAGTCATTCATTGGTTGAATGAAACTCCTAAGTACTCCCGGAGAACTGAAAGTTGGAGCTCCCAGACTATGAAACGCGCTACCAAACAATCCAAAATCTATCACTTTCAAAATTGACGTTTTTAAAAAAAGGGCTTACAAAAAAGGGCTTACAAACATACTTTATTTAAGGTATCATAAACAAATAAATACAAGTAATACCCTAAAAAGGAAGTCTAAGAGGTTGACCCTATGTAAATAAACTTCCAAAATAAAAATCGAAAATATGTTTCTAAGTAGACTCTAAGATGGATTAAAAAAACCTAAGAAATACACATGTATGATTTAAGAGCTATTTTAAAACGTCTCAAATTTCCTACCTCGACAACATTGGCAGGCAGGTCATTTCATTCGCGAATAATTTTAACAAAGAATGAATATTTATAACAATTACCGTTCGCCGATTTAACTTGTAGTTTGTAGTTATGATTGGACCTGGTACGTTTTGAAGCGAATTCAAAAAAGTCACGAAAACAAAGACTATTCAATCCAAATACAAATTTATAGCATATTCAATCAAATAAAAATATAATCTTCTATCAGTCAACTGCGACCAACGCAACAGTTTACAACGATCTTCATATGGCATCTCTCCCCTTCGCTGACCTAAGGCCAATCGAGAAGCTCTTCTCTGAACTTTCTCTAAGAGAACGATATTCTTAATCAAGTAAGGGCACCATGCAGGGGAAGCGTACTCGAGGATTGGTCTCACGAGAGCCTTGTACAATGTGGAAAAGATTTCTTTGTTTACAGAACCGATTGTTCGCTTGATTAGACCGAGAACTTTATTGGCCTTATTGACCACCTCAACAACGTGTAAAGTCCACGAGAGGTCCTGGGAGATTGTGATGCCGAGGTCTTTTACAGTACCCACTGAGCTTAAACGTTCTCCACGCGGTACAAGGGAGTAATTTGGAACAGATTTATCACGATTATGTGTCACACGCATAATTTCACATTTGTTCGCATTGAAGTTTAACTGCCAGGCCTCAGACCAACTCTTAAGGTGGAATAAGTCGGACTGAAGAATGACTGTGTCTCTAGCTATGTCGGAGATCTCTCTATAAGCCTTGGTATCATCCGCGTACAGTCTAACCGTTGATAAAATTCCTGATGAAATATCATTTACATATAAGATGAATAAAACAGGTCCTAGGGTTGTTCCTTGGGGTACACCTGATAAAACTGGAGACCAGGACGAGCAAGTACCACGTACAACGACGCGTTGCATCCGCCCAGTTAAAAAATTTCGAAACCACTGGAGAGCACTGCCGTCGATACCGTGACGCTCGAGCTTGAAAAGAAGACGCTCGTGCGGTACGCTGTCGAACGCCTTGGAAAGATCCAAAAAGGCAATGTCGGTTGGCTTTCTGTTGTTACGTGATTTCGCCCAATCGTCGTAACAAGAAAGAATCTCCGAAAGCGTTGATCGACCCTCCATATAAGCGAACTGGTTCGGGTTAAAAATATCTATGTTTTGCCGAAAATCTATCACTCGAAACTTAACGATTTTCTCCGCAATCTTGCACACTACTGATGTTAATGAGATCTGGCGATAATTATTCCTGTCAGTCTTGCCTTTTTTGAACAAAGGTGTGATGTTAGCGAGTTTCCAGAGATCTGGCAGTTTGCCTGTCGAAAATGTTAACAGTGTTATTTAAAGTGCGATACCTCATCCACAAGAGATCCGAGTTTACTCGCTTTGCCTTCCTGAAAAGAGATTTTTTCTTCCGACAAAGCTTAATGAGCTCCTTTGAAATCCAAGGAGGATTAAATTTATTGTTGCGTCGCCGCTTCGGAATACACTGATCCACTGCCGCAAAGAATAAATCCAACAACGCCTGCCAGTTATCATCCAGGTTGTCGTCGAAATATGCACAATGCCACGGTGTATGTGAAAACAGCGATTTTAAATATTACCAATCTGCCTTTCTGTATGCATAAACAAGTTTCTTAGATTTACAAGGGCGGGGAAGAGATCCAGACAAATAAAAGGTTAAACAGTGATGGTGTGAAAAAAGTTCCCCGATAGCTAGCTCGCATACAAACTCGGGAGATGTCGTAAGCACAAGGTCCAAAATATTGCATTCTCTAGTTGTCTCATTTACAAGTTGTGTAAGAAAGTTATTTTGGATGATGTCGATCAGAAGGGAATTGTTAGCTGAATCACGTGTAGCTCTAACATCAAACCAATCTATTCCAGGTAGATTAAAATCTCCAATAATAACCGAATCGTTACTCTTTAGAGAGGCCTTTAAATCAAGACTCATTTGCTTTTTAAGTAGTGCACAAGTTTTTCCAAAAGATGGATCCCTTTGTGATAAATTTGAGAAATCTAGCCAAATCAAGCTTAAAAACGCCAGGAATTCCGCAAGATTTGGAGTTTTTTGTTGTTAATATAAATTACATTTTTGTACTAGATTTTTTAACGTATTTTGTTTGTTACCCTAAAGTAAATAGCTACGTGTATATGATGTAATTAATATTTTACTTTTTAAAATTGTCAAGCGCCTTTGAACTCTTGAGGAAATGGCGCCATATAAATGATTATTATTGTTTTTATTACTTGAAGGAGTCGGTTCGTTCTTATTGAGAGTCATTGGTGCAAAGAGAGAAATTCTGGAACGATTTTAGTTTCAGTGTACTACCAAACAAGACAAATTTGCATTTGCTTTCATTCAAGGTCAGGCGATTGACAAAGAACCACTCGCTTATTTGACGTAGATCGACATTTAGCTGGGCTTCCAGGGTAGCAGCATCATTCGCTGAGGTGTAGACAACGGTGTCGTCAGCAAAAAATGTTAAATCACACCGTCGTAAGCATTGCAGTTGGTCATTGACGTAAATAAGAAACAACAAAGGGCCCAGTATACTTCCCTGAGGAACACCAACAGACACATGTTTGGAACAGGAAAGGGTGTTCCCAACTGCAGTGGCTTGGCAACGGTTTGCGAGATAGGATTTCAAACATTCCACAATGTGACTTGATAAACCAATCGAGTGGAGTTGGTGGATTAGGCGCTGATGGTCGACAGTGTCAAACGCTTTAGTCAGGACCAGAAATATCGCACCAGCAACAAGGCCGTTGTCCATGTTGTCCAATATTGTATCCTGAAAATGAGTAAAGTGCGATCCCAGTTGATATCTTCGGGCGAAAACCAAATTTGTTTTCCATAGGAACTTGAGAAAATAGATTTCAAAGTTCAGATAAATTATGCAAACCCAGGTAAATTTCATGATCTCTGTCATTTTACCAGTACTTGCAAGTATTTTTTATGAACTTCAAAATTTGTTTTCGACATTTGTGGTTGTTAGAAATGATTTCTTTTGCGAGGATATTTCAAACAGTCGCACAGAACTTTGCAATATGATGCAAATAATCTTGGTAATAAGCTAGCAGAGGATCACAGACAAATCGTCATTAATAGCTACTGCAACATCCAAACAAGATCATTTAAAGGTTAATGCATTACGAAACCGGCCTCTCAATCTTGACTCCAACATTAATTTTAATAACTAGCTATCACTTTTTCATCACTACAGAACATCAACGAATAATCAACTATTTGGATGCTTTATACTACACCAAAACGGCCAACTGTTGACGATGTGAAAAATTCATAAGTTTAACTGATTTCAGTGAATCAGTTGTAAATTTTGAACAAAACATGTCTTGTTTTGTTCGTTAAAAAGTCCTACCTTTAAGACTTTACTGTTGAAATAACCTAGAATTTGATTATCCTGTAAATAATGAAACGCGTTAACTTGGTGTTAATTCCTCACTTTACCTGAATTTTACTCGACATTTCTTACGGAAGTTTGCTCTGATGCCCTCCCATTTACATTTTTCGGAACCGAGATCCTCGTATTTAAACTTTATCTCTATAAAACAGTATCAAATGTTTCGTTATAGTTCTTTGTGTCCTTGAAAGGCTGTCGATAGCTTTCTCCGCATTTCGGTGTCACATTAAAGTTCAGCTTTCTGCCACAGGGACATAAAATGTTTCTCAGTCCACGACGATAGCTTTCGACAAATGACAGACAAATCAATGGATTAACAGTGGAAGATAAGTAAAACGAGAAACTCATCACATGATATAGCACTCTCTGAATGGCACAAGAAGGTCTCCAGTTTGGGATGAAATATACCAAAGTGAGTGGAGTGAAACAAAGGTAAAAAAGCACCATGATAGCAACCGCCATTTTAACAGCTTGCCTTCGTTTCTTCGTAGCATGCCGTTGTGCGTTTGAAGCGGTGCCTGCGAGGGCTTTCTTGTGCATGTTTAAGGTAATTGCTATCGCAGTGTACAGAACGGTTATTACAACTAACGGAACAATGATAAATAAAGAAAACTGAAGCCCAAGATATGTCTCGTAAGCTTTGTTGTTAGAGAGAAATGATTCCATATTTGTCTCTGCACAAACTGTGTCATTGCCACGTACATCAAGTTGTGAAGACATCAGTGGTGGTAACTTGACAAGGCTTGCACAAATCCAGGTAGAAACGATGGCTATCGTTCGAACCTTGCTTGAAATAAGTCCAAGTTTCATTGGGAAAACTACTGCAACAAATCTGTCAATTGCTATCCACACCAAGCTTTGAACCGAAACAAGAACAGACGTTTGGCTTGCGAGATAAATTAACTTGCAAAAAATAGATTTTGAGATTCCACTGATTCGCCAATGTCCGGAGCCGGTGACCAATTTAGTTATCTCAGCAGGAAGTAAAGCCTGCGAAAAAAGCAGATCTGAGGCAGCCATGTTCACGATGAAATAGTTAATTGTTTTTCGTAAATCTCGATGCTTGTAGACAATGATGATAATGAAGATGTTCCCGAATAAACTGCTAAGTAGAATAAAACAATATGCGCAAAGTTTAGAAATTCTCTCTGCAGTCGAATCAATAAAAATACATGTCCAGTTCTGTTGCCCCAGTGCAGTTTCGTTCCCAATTAAAGGGATGGTGGTGTTGGTTCTCAATGACATGATCCGCTGCTTTGTTTCTCTGAAGCGTGCTGTCGACGATAGAGTTCCCAAAACACGATGTCAAGTGAATGCATCCGCACGGCTTCGAAATAACTAATATAATCGGAAATGAATTTTAATATTTGCGGCTCCAAGTCAACATTTAAAAGTTTAATTTAAAAACAATTGAAAGTCAATTTACGCTCTTGCTCTCATTTCTGATAAAGAAAGATTGAGTTCGTGAAAGGATTCTCTTGGTTTAGAAACCAGAAGTAAAGCTTGCTCAAAATAAAATTACTAAGTTCGTCGTTCGTGTACTAAGCAAGACGACTGTTGTGGAATAAACAGACATTTCTACCACTTATATTGTTGTTTTTCTGCCGTTGTTTCTTTTCCGCCTTCTTTTAAAAACAAATTATTTCCTTGACCTCCTAGAGAAGAAGTAATTTGACATTTCGAGAAGTAAAACTTAATTAAAACTCAACAGAAAAAGGTTTCCCTGCTGTCACTGTGCAATATTTACTATAAGTCAGGTAGATGTTTAGTGACAATACAATTAATCTTACAGCCTTTTGTAATCCCGTACAGTTGATGAGAACGGCTTTGAAATGAGAAAGCTGTCATGATGGACAATGACGAAGTGGCATTAAAAGAAATCCCCAGAAACACTGCTTCGCTTAAATTGGTTCGCTTCCGCGCGTGAATTATCGGATTGGCGAGATTTACATTGGAAATATTTTCTCACACATCACCCTCAAAAAGGGTGTCTGCGATTTTCCAGATGCGGTTTGGTTTTTTTTTACAACCTCCTAAAGTTTGATATTGTCAATGCGGACGTTCCTTTCTGCAAAAGACCATAACTTGGAAACGGAAGCGAAATTTAACAAAGCCCGACACCCTTTTTCGAACGAATTATCCTAGAACGTGGCTGCCAATTTTCAGCTAATTCCGTCGGAAGACGCGCGTAAACGAACCAAAAATGTTCACCCTTATATGCAGTTTTACTTTATCGAGAAAAAGGCGAAAAACTTTTCGTGCGATTTCTCTGATGAGGTGTTAAAAATCACCGCATGTAAGAAGATTTGATGAGGCATTGACAGATGTCGGCACGGATCAGTTTGCAACACCGCAATTCGCATTACACGTGATAACCGGCGGTGAATTTTAATTGGCGATGACAGGAACTTGTCATCGCGCCGTCAGGGGTTAATGAGATTCAAAAATAGTTTCTTTCCGTATCTCAAAAGGTAAAAAAGCTTTTTTGCTCATTTTTTTTGCAAAATATTTATCTTCTCAATTCGAACGGCAAAAAAAATAAAATCTATTTTTTCGTCAAAATCCACCTACCATGATACCTTAAAAGTGTTTCATATATGAAGTTTAAAATTTGTTTCGACATTTGATGCAATATGAAGAAAATAATCTTGGTACAAAGTTTCTGTCCACTAGTGACTCGAACCTCAGGTGGATTACTTATTAAACTTAATTCGAAATAGTGTTATTCATTTGTCTTAAAAACAAAGCATACGCAATAAAACTACTACGAAGCCATGTTTACAAACATCAAAAATGTAATAAGGTCAGGTCTCTCAAGCTTAACCAAACTAGAACAATTTTAATAACTAGCTAATATTTTTTCGTCGTTACTTAAGCAATAGACCACAAGTTTCTATGGATTATAGGCTGATAAACCACGCGGGATGTTGGTAGAACACGAGAAGAATTTGTAAATCACGAGCCGCAGGCGAGTGGTTTACGAATTCTTCGAGTGTTCTACCAACATCCCAAGTACGATTTGATACTACGGTACGAAGCCCGAGTAAACACTATTAGAGCTTCTAGTTTTGTATACCGGCACAACATGTAAGACTAACGAATAAACAACTACTTGGACGCTTTCTATTCAGCCAGAACTCCCAGTTTAGCACTGAGAAATCCCAATATTTAACTGATTTTAGTGAATTCAGTTGTAAATTTACAAATAAATCACAATATTTACAGAGGAAGTGCAGGTTCTCTCTCCTTTTCGAATCGGAATTTGGAGATGCTGGTTTTTGAGGAGGGAGGAAAACCAGAGAACCCAGAGAAAAACCCTCGGAGCAGGGCGAGAACCAACAACAAACTCAAAATAAGTCCAAACCTACGGCGACAAATCTGTCAATTGCTATCAAGACCAAGCTTTGAGCTGAAGCAAGGAAAGACACTATAGGTTTGCGAAAAAAAACAACTTACAACAAATCGATCAAGATTTCACTGACGCGCCATGAGTCGGTTAAAAATTCCGTTATTTTAACTGGGAGTAGAATCAGCGGGCAAACTAGATCTGAGAAGGCCATTTATTTCATAGGTACTGAGATTTATCCACGAAAATCATAGTGAATAAAATTAGTACTGATTCTACTCGTAGCCAATCAGGAGCACGAACGACAAAATTTCACCGTGAAAAAATATCGTTCGTCCAATCAGCAACGCGAACGACAAAATTTCATTGATGATGAATGAAAGTACTGATGGAAATGTCACCCGAAGGAAGGTTTACTTCTGTTTGCTCAGTTGAAGAATTTATTTTAGAACACGAAAACAAAAATACTAGTCAAAAAACTGAAAGAGATGTAAGATTGCTTGAAAGATTTTAGCGAATTTATTATCTCCGTCCGCACTAAAGAGATGGCAACGAGTACGAGCCGACTTCGCTTCGAAGTTTAATGGCCAGCTTCGAACGACATTTGAAGAAACAGGGCTATTCTGCCCGCATAATCAAAGACTCGGTCTTTGAGAAAACCAGAAAAGTTCTTCAATCCAAGCAAAAACAGCTAAAGAAGCAAGGAAAAGGGAATAAGCCGAAAGCATCGGTAGCTTTGACAAGCGAAGAGTTAAAGATATTGTACGAGAAGGGTTTTGTGCTCGGCATGAGTAGTCCTGAGGCACTTTTAACACGCTTTGGCTAAACAACACTCTTCACTTTGGACTCCGTGGGTGCAGAGAACATCGTGATATGTGTTGGGGAGATATAAAGCTTCGCAAAACGGCAAACGGAGTGGAATACTTGCAGTTCAATGAAAGACAAACGAAAACTAGAACTGGCTCAGACTACAGCAATGTTAGAGCTGTACCGCCGAAAATGTTTGCGACCGACGAAACTGAAAGAGATCCTGTCGCGGTCTACAAATTTTTTTCCCAATCAAGATGAAGCTCCCTTTTATCTGGCCGTAAACAACGGTTTAAATTAAGGCGGACTCGCTCGCAAGAAAAAGCTGGTTCAAGTCCGGTGCTGTTGGCGTAAACAAACTCAACGGTTTAATGAAGACAATGGTTCAAAAAGCAGGAATCGAAAACGACAGGCTTCAAAATCACAGCGGCAGGAAGACAATGATCCAGACGCTAAGTGAAAATGCCATTCCCCCTACGCAAATTGCACAGCTATCTGGACATAGGAATTTGAAGAGCATAGAAAACTACAGCACTGTTTCAACGAAACGGCTTGCAAATGCTCATGTCAAAAGTGCTAAGCGGTGTGGTGGCTGGCACACCAGCTTCGTCCTGTTCTGAAACAGCTTGTCCGTCGTCCTCCGACTCCCAGAATACCGGTAAGCAGTCCATGGCACCGTTCAGCGGAGCTGTTATTCAAGGTGGTAATTTTTCCATTCATATCAACACAGTCTCCGACGCTTACCACAGATCCGTCAAGTCCCGAAGCAGCGAGATGGAAACGTCTGAGGCCTTTAGAACTGGAAAGTGACTCTGATGATTACTGAATATTGACAAGTAGTTTGTTGGCGTGGCTTCCTTATAGACATTGAACTTGATCAACACAGTAAGCGTGAGAATTTTATGCACTTTTATTAACTTGTTGTTAATTAAGAAATCTTTAAACTACTTTTTACGCTTTTCATCGCCCCATTTGTGCAAGTTTTCTACCAAATACAACACGAAAAAATCTCAGTACCCATGAAATAAACGCATTACAGCATGGAAAATGCTTTGTACGATTTTTATTCACTCGTTGATACGTATCAGAAAACTCACTCGTTCGCTGCGCTCACTCGTTCGTTTTCTGATACTACTTAACTTGTGAATAAAAATCGTACGCGCGCATTTTCCATGAAGTAATCTCTATGTTCTATGTTTACGAAAAACAATCAACTATTTGAAATAGTTGATTGTTTTTCGTAAATCTCGATTCATGTAGACGATGGTGATTATGAAGATGTTTCCGAATAAACCGACTAGTAAAGTAAAGGAAAACTCACAAAGTTTTTTTTTTTTTATGCAACCTACAACAACCTCCAAAAAGCGACTCATGAGTTATTGCTTAGAGATGAGCGAAATTAAAACGATGCAATTTATAAAATGTCTCAGCTCACAGCTGGGGCTCCGCAGTTACGGTAGCCCGCCATTCTAACATTTTATTTGTCAGTTCGGGTTCGGTTTCCTTGCCGTTTTCCTTTTTTTAAACATTTGGATGACA
>OZ026608.1:8668678-8671178 GCA_964020085.1 Micromussa lordhowensis | reverse complement strand
CGGGCTGGCATCGAACCCGGGACACATTGGTAGAACGCGAGAGCGCTCTCACCACTGCTCCATCCCTGCTTCCTAATTTGAACTATAGGCTTGCGAAAAAGAACAACTTACAACAAATCGATCCTACGATTTCACTGACGCGCCATGAGTCGGTCACCAATTTCGTTCCGGAGTAGAATCAGCGGGCAAACTAGATCTGACAAGGCCATGTTCACGATGAAAGAGTTGATTGTTTTTCGTAAATCTCGATTCTTGTTGACGATGGTGATTACGAAGTTGTTTCCGAATAAACGGTCTAGTAAAATAAAGAAAAACGCACAAAGTTTTTTTTTTATGCAACTTAAAACAACCTCCAAAAAGCGACTCATGGATTATTGCTTAGAGATGAGCGAAACTAAAACGATGTAATTTATAAAATGCCTCACAGTTTGAGCTCTGCTGTTATGATAGCCCGCCATTCTAACAGTTTGTTTTTCAGTTCGGGTTCGGTTTCCTCGCGCTGTTTTCTTTTTTAAAGATTTGGATGACAAAAAAATATCTGTGCCCCGTGTGAGGATCGAACTCACGACCTTCAGATGTCTTAATCAGATTATGAGACTGACGCGCTGCCTACTGCGCTAACGAGGCACCAGTTAGATCAATAACGGTTAATAATGAACTAATCTTAAATTGAAAATTGAGCTGGACGAAACATCCATGTGCTTGTAAACGTTTCGTCGAAAATATCAGCTTAAACCCAAAACTATGGCTAAATTTAGCGTACAGATCTGCTTAAGGTAGTGAGGCCGTTTTTCCTCCTATTTCTAAAAGAACAGCCTTGTTTTTTTCACGAAACGATAAGTGATCATCCACCGATGATTTTTCAAGACACGATTAGTGACCATCTACCGATGAAGTATCTGGCGACGTTATTTTTTGTCAATTTATAAATAAATCACAATATTTAGAGAGGAAGCCACATCAGCCTTAGCTGGTTTTCATGCGGTTCCTCTATCCTGGTCGAATCGGAATTTTGCTGATGATGGTTTTTGTGGAGGGAGGAAAACCGGAGAACCTGGAGAAAAGCCCTCGGAGCAAGGCGAGAACCAACAACAAACTCAAAATAAGCCAAAAACTACGGCGACAAATCTTTTAATTAAGGGGGCAAGTTTCTAAAGAAACTGTGGTGCTGCGTCGGTGAGAGTATTACAAGATAATTTGGTTTTATCAACTGGGTTGATAATGTGAATTGTCCACCGTAAAGAGATTCGGAAGCTGACGTTTCGAGCGTTAGCCCTTCGTCGGAGCGAATCGATTCGCTCCGACGAAGGGCTAACGCTCGAAACGTCAGCTTCCGAATCTCTTTACGGTGGACAATTCACATTATCAACCCAGTTGATAAAACCAAAAAATCTTTTAATTGCTATCAACATCAAGCTTTGAGCTGAAATAAGGGAAGACAAGATAGGCTTGCGAAAAATAACAACTTACAACAAATCGATCCTAAGATTTTACTGACGCGCCATGAGTCGGTCACCAATTCCGTTATTTCAACTGGGAGTAGGATCAGCGGGCAAACTAGATGTGATAAGGCCATGTTTACGATGAAATAGTTGATTGTTTTTCTTAAATCTCGATTCTTGTAGACGATGGTGATTATGAAGATGTTTCCGAATAAACTGTCTAGTAAAATAAAGAAAAAATCACAAAGTTTTTTTATGCAACTTACAACAACCTCCAAAAAGCGACTCATGGGTTATTGTTTAGAGATGAGCGAATTTAAAACGATGTAATTTATAAAATATCTCACAGCAGGAGCTCCGCTGTTACGGTAGCCCGCCATTCTAACATTTTGTTTGTCAGTTCGAGTTCGGTTTCCTTGCGGTGTTGTCTTTTTTTTAAACATTTGGATGACAAAAAAAATCTCTGTGCCCCGCGTGAGGATCGAACTCACGACCTTCAGATGTCTTAATCAGATTATGAGACTGACGCGCTGCCTACTGCGCTAACGAGGCACCAGTTAATAAACATGAGATAAATAACGGTTAATAATGAACTAATCTTAAATTGAAAATTAAGCTAGACGAAACATTCATGTGCTCGTAAACGTTTCGTTTCGCGCTAATTGTTTTTGCGCATCCTTACTGCGCACGTAAATTCACATGCCACGTCATGCACGAGCGCGCGCGCTGTCATAAAATAAACAAATGATAGTGCACATGACCATTGCTAGAGCTTTGCCTGGATTTAACGATCTTGGACGTTCTGTGACCCCAATTTTTCTTTGGATAGATCATTTCCTCTACTGATTTTCTACGTTTAGGGAAAAAATGAAGAAACTCTATCGACTAGAAAATTGAATTTTTGGCAAAATGCATTATTGAATCCGTTCTTAATAGCTCTTTGTGCAAATGTGCGGCGGTTTCAAATGCCTCTTAAAGGGTTAAACTTTGTGAAAACGGTCGCGACATTTGGAAGTATTTAGGCAACAGACCCACTTCTACAAAATATGACTAAGATC
>OZ026608.1:8618678-8658678 GCA_964020085.1 Micromussa lordhowensis | reverse complement strand
ATCACTTTTTTAAGAGATTGCATTGATAACACATGCCAACTGTGACCCTAATCACAGACGCCGTGACCTCATTAAACCAGACCTCAATAGGTCATATCAGCAAATCTGTTCAGAGCAGATAGAACTAACAGAAAACCTTTTTGGGGATGACCTTCCCCAAAAAATCAAAGATATCATCACAACCAACAAGGTGGGCAATAAGTTGACAGACCCAAATGGGAAACACACACGGCCGAATCGTTCAAGTGGCCAAGATTTCCGACGACCGTATTTTTCAAAAAACGGTCAACGGTCTGGATGGAGATTCCAGACCCATCAACAGAAATGGCAAAGCAGCCCGAGGAACAGTCCATATCCTCCGAAGAAACAGGAGGAGGGGAGAGCCCAGAAGTAGACCAAGTGTCTCAGGTGGGTTCCACTGCTTATGAGTTCAGTGTTGCACAAGCACTACCATTAAGGCTGGTAGAATTCAGTATTACCTTATATACTGGATATTGTCAAATTAAGGGTGTCAAATAGAATTTAAGAGTAACACCCCTCATCAAATGAAGCATCCAAAAGAGATAAAATTTTCAAATGTTGAAACAGGGTTTATTGACACTGAGATCCAAAGACTTCTGGAAAAGGGTGTGATAGTTCCAAGTTGCCATGAAACTGGGGAATTTGTATCAACAATCTTTGTGAGGCCAAAGCCAGATGGGTCTCACCGGTTGATATTCAATTTGAACAGATTCAATGAACATGTAGCTTATCACCATTTTAAAATGGAATCACTGAAATCAGCTCTACAAATGATGTTGTTATATGGCTTCAGTGGACCTAAAGGATGCATACTACTCAGTTCATGTCGATATAAAATACCCAAAATTCCTAAAATGTTATTGGCGAGGTAAACTGTATCAGTACACATGCCTGCCAAATGGTCTTGCTAGTGCACCCAGAGTATTCACTAAGCTGTTAAAGCCAGTTTATTCTACCCTCCGCTCTCAGGGGCACTTATCTGTTGGATATATCGATGATTCATACTTACAAGGCAACACCATTAAAAATTGCCGAAACAACATTCAGCAAACAGTCAACTTGTTTACTTCTCTAGGGTTTCTAGTGCACCCAGAAAAATCAGTGTTAGTTCCAACCCGAAAACTCAAGTTCTTGGGTTTCATCCTTGATTCTGAGTGTATGATAGTATCGCTAACTCCCGAGAGAGCAGAAGCGATCAAAGAGGCAGCAAAGAGACTGCTAGCAAAACCACACCCAACAATACTAGAACTTGCTGAGGTTATAGGAAAGTTTGTGGCTGCCTTTCAGGGTTGTCTCTATGGACCTTTGCATTATCGTCAACTAGAAAGTGACAAGATCAGTGCTCTGAAGAAGTCACAGGGATATTACGATGCTCTTGTGACCCTTTCAAACTTAACACAACAAGATCTACATTGGTGGATCCAAAACATTCAAAATGCTAAGAATCCAATCAATCATCCTAACCCTAGTATAATCCTTGAATCAGATGCCTCTAACATGGGTTGGGGTGCTGTTTATCAAACAAAATCAACCGGGGGTAGGTGGACCCACAATGAACAGCAACTACATATTAATGCTTTCCAGAAAGGCTTAATTACGTGCAAGCTTCTACTTCATGCTTCTCTAGCCTTGGCTCTAATAGCACTCGCCGGAGATGTTGAACTCAACCCTGGATATAGGAGTTTGAAGGATATTAGAAGGTCGCGAGGATTAAGGATTGCTCATCTAAATATTCGAAGCCTGAGGAACAAATCAGACACGCTACGCCTGGAGGGTTTGAATAATAGAACGATCGATATTCTTACACTCAGTGAAACTTGGCTAGATGACTCCTTTGAAGATTCTCATGTTACTATTCCAGGATACACCTGTATTCGCCTGGATAGGTCTGGAGCTAAAGAAGGATATGGTGGAGTAGCAATCTACGTAAAGGAAGGCTTATCGTTTCGTGTTAGGAATGATCTTCACTCAGCCATAAACGAATGCCTATGGATTGAGCTAACGCGCACAAAATGTCGCCCAGTATTGATTTGTTGTGCATATAGAGCGCCCGGATTTGACTTTACGAACTTTATTTCAAACTTGGAGATATCTATGGAGAAACTTAACCTGGATAAATGTGATTTCGTACTTCTCGGCGACCTTAATGCAAATATGCTGCCATATTCAAGAAAGAAAGAAAAACAAGAGCTTAAAAAATTTGCAATTTCACACGATCTTACGCAACTCATTACTGAAGCTACCCGAGTGACAGAAACCTCTCAAACTTTGCTTGACGTGATTTTAGTGAACAATGATCATCGCATCACTGACTACGGTGTCGTTCCCGTTCCGCTGAGTGATCACTACCTCGTCTATTGTGTTTTTAAAGCAGGTGTAACTAAGGCACCACCAAAAACAATTGAATACCGTTCTTATAAAAACTTTGATGCGAACACCTATCTAGCGGACTTGGAGAGCGTTCCATGGCACGTTATTGAAAACGAGGAAGACATTGACAGCGCTGTGTTTGTTTGGAATCAATTGTTCTCTGAAATAGCTGATCTGCATGCGCCTGTAAAAAGACGAAGAATAAGAGGTGTTCCGCTACCGTGGTTGTGTGATAAAATCACTGAGGCGATGAAGGATCGTGATTTTCACCATCGTAAAGCTGTAAAAACCAATTCTGTATTCCACTGGGCTTGCTATAGGAAGCTAAGAAACAGGGTCAATCGCGAAGTTAAGGCAGCGAAATCCAAGTATTATTGTGACTTGATTAAAGAGGCAAAAGGGGATTCAGGGAAGATCTGGGAGGCTGTGAATGAGGTGTCTTCACGTAAGTCCAAATCTTCGAGCCCGCAATGTATCGTAATCGAGGGTGTTGAACACACTACTCCAGCCTCTATTGCATCCGTGCTCAACTATTATTTCGCACACATTGGCAGAAGTCTTGCAAATAAAATATCTACTGCTGCTATGTTCCCAGTCAGATCGACCACGAAATTCCAGTCTTTCTCGCTGAACGAAGTTGATGAGGAAACAGTACTTAAGCATCTGCTTTCTCTGAAGACAAATAAAGCTATTGGCTTGGACAACATCAGTGCGAGACTGTTAAAATGTGGTGCGCGCGCTATTTGTCCCTCAATCACCAAGCTACTGAATCTCTCTATTCGCACCGGCAATTTTCCTGAAATATGGAAATGCTCGAAAGTGCCCGCACTTTTCAAATCTGGAGATAGGACAAATGCGTCAAATTATCGCCCAATTTCTATTCTGCCAACAATGAGTAAAATATTGGAAAAAGTCGTCCATTGTCAATTTTATGACTTTCTGTTTTCAAATAATCTTATTTCAAGCAAACAATTTGGCTTTCGTCCCGAGCTATCCACAACATCAGCTCTTACTAGTTTTGCAGATGAGGTCCTATTGCATATGGAGAGTGGAGAACTGTGCGGGGCAGTGTTCTTAGATCTGACCAAGGCATTCGATACTGTTGAGCATGACATCTTGCTGTCTAAGTTGTCGGCTATCGGTGTCTCGCCCAGTACCTTACAGTGGTTCAAGTCATACCTGAGTCATCGTAAACAGCGGACTTCATGTAGTGATGCTATCTCTGACCCTCTCCCAGTAACCTTTGGGGTGCCACAGGGGAGTATTTTGGGACCACTTCTCTTCCTGGTTTATATTAATGATCTTCCTCTGGCTATAACGAATTGTGAGGTGACTTTGTATGCTGATGACACGGTCCTGTACTACTTTGCTAAGGAGCCACACCTGTTAGAAGAGGCACTGAATGATGATATCTTGAGAGTCGCCCATTGGCTACATGGAAACAAACTGACTTTGAATCTTACTAAGACGAAATCCATGATCATAGGCAGTAATAGGAAACTTATTGGTATTTCCTCTCTCTCAGTGTCTATTTTTGACACTGATATAAATTCTGTATCTAATTTTAAATATTTGGGAGTAATGTTGTCCTCAACTTTTACATGGTCCGACCATGTTGAGTATATTTCATCTAAGATTAATAAGAATCTTGGTCTTTTACGTAGAATTAAGTACTATTTACCTTACAATTCCAGGCTACTTTTTTATAACAGCTTAGTGCTACCTATTTTTGATTATACGGATTTAGTCTGGGGTGACAAGGACAATGTCTCTTTAATGAAGGAACTGCAAATTCTGCAAAACAAAGCAGCTAAGTTGATATTAGACAGACCACTTCACTCCTCATCAACCAATGCTTTAACAGTCCTAAGATGGATGAATCTCGAAGAACGTAGGAAATGTCATCGATGTATATATGCATACAAATGTATTAATGGACAATTAGAACATTCTTTGGACATTGTAAGAAAGAGTGACATGCACTCCTACAATACTCGCAACAAAGATACTATAACGCTCCCCAAAATCAAACACAATTGGGGAAAACATCGTTCGCGGTATCACTGTTTTAAAGACTTTAATGAGTTAGAGCAAACTATAAGAAAATCAGCAAGTTTGCCAGTTTTTAAGAAGTGTCTTTTTTCTACCTTTTATAATTTAATTTAATTTTTATTATTTTGTTTCTAATTTTTAATTTTTTAACTTTTTAATTTTAAGTTGTTTTTTTTTTTTGCAGTGCATATACTGTGAATATTGCTGTAAATATTATATATATTCCGACTTTGCTTTATATTACTAGATTTTAATTGTATTCTAACGTAATATATATCTAATATTAGGAGCTCTATGTAAACCACTTTTAGTGATGGAGCCTCCTAATAAAAGATTGTTATTATTATGATTAATGCCCTGGAAATGAAAGCTGCATTTTTTGCATTACTATGTAAGGACCTGAGGGATCAACACGTGCGTGTTATGGTTGATAACAATACTGCAGTTATAACATAAATAACATGGGTGGAAGTCATTCTGCCATATGTAACTCCCTAGCAAGGGAAATTTGGTTTTGGTGTATTGACAGATATTTATGGATTAGTGCTGCTCGCTTGCCAGGTACTAGCAATGTAGCAGCAGACAAAGCATCACGTGTATTTTGTGACCAAACTGAATGGAAACTAGATGAAACCAGTTTTGAATCAATCACAGCATATTTGTTCAGACCCAAAATAGACCTTTTCGCTTCCTGATTGAATTATCAGCTGCCCAGATATGTTGCTTGGCAACCAGACCCTGGAGCAGAAGCTGTTGATGCTTTTACCCTAGACTGGGTTCTGAAACGTTTTTTGCGTTTCCTCCTTTCAGTTTATTAGGAAGAGTTGTTCAAAAAATAGCGGACGATCGTGCAGAGGGAATACCAAATTGGCCAACACAACCTTGGTATCCAAACTTAATGAGACTTCTAGTTCACGAACCACTGATCCTACCAAAGGGAAAACATCTGCTGAAATTGCCATACAACCCAGAGCAGATTCATCCACTGCATTCAAAGTTAGTACTTCTGGCCTGTCACTTGTCCGGGAATCCATGTGTGAAAAAGGTCTTCGAGAGCAAATCCTTCAAATCATCATGGCATCCTGGCGAGACTCCACCCAAAAACAATATGCTGGATATTTACAAAACTGGCAAAGGTTTTGCAGTGGACGGAAAGTTGATATATTTTCACCACCTGTAGAGGAAGTGTTACATTTTTTAACTGAACTGTTCGAGGCTAACTGTGGCTATAGTGCTCTTAATACAGCTAGAAGCGCATTGTCTACCTTTATTGTCTTGCCTGGAAACATTTTCTGTGGGGAATCACCCTCACAAGGTTTATGAAAGGTGTTTTCCAGTCAAGACCTACATTCCCAAAGTATACTGAAATCTGGGATGTAAACGATGTGTTATCTTATTTAAAAACTCTGAGTCCCGTAGCAGAATTGTCTCTAAAGGACTTGACCTATAAGGTCACAATGATGTTATTATCGGGTCAAAGGATCCAAACAATCCAATTGTTGATATTGAAAGATATGACTATGTCTAAGTCCCAGTTTACATTTAAAGTTTCAAGTAAAGTTAAACACACTAAGCCAGGGAGGCATTTACAAGGTTTGAAATTTAAGGCTTATGCTCCCGACAGACGGCTATGTATTTATACCTAATAGTTAGCTGTAAAGAAACCCCAACGGGGAGATGGAACTAAGCTGCTAATAAGCTTTAACAAACCATATCAAGCGGTTTCAAGAGACACCATTAGAAGATGGATCAAACAGGTGTTAAGCAACTCTGGTATTGACACCAATGTCTTTAGCATGCACAGCCACTAGGGTGGTCACGTAATCCCCTTCTGACTCCACGGCTCGGTAGAATTACAATCAAACTTCAACTTCCAGGTAAGTCTCGTTTAATTTTTGCTGCGGATCGAGCGTAGCGAGCGAGCAGCAACATAAACAGGATTTAAGAAGAATATATAAAAGGGAGTACGATTCTCGAATTCATCACTTTTTACCAGGGTGCATTGCGCCTTTTTACCAGAATGCATTGCGCCTTCTACCAGAATGCATTGCGCCTTTTTACCAGAATACATTGCGCCTTCTACCAGAATGTATTGCGCCACGAACAACACGCGAGGTTGTGACACCGTTGTGCTGTCGTCCTTTTTCGCGTGGATTGCAATTGATTAAGGTTCGTTATGGTTTGCTTTGATTTACCTGCTGTGAAGCGATGTGAGCGAGATCGTGCTTGGCTTTCACAACCCTTGCTGTTGTCGTTAACGCAGAATTATCTGGACGGTTAATTGTCGCTTCTTAATTTAAAACTTAGTGCGTCAATTTCGTAGCGGTCTCCGCCTCTTCGTCAAATTCTTAATGAAGAGAAATCGCCGAAACTTAGGCTTGTAGAATAATTAAAACAAACGAGAACCGTAGAACATGCTAATTTATATCTGCTGCGATCGATTTGTTTCTATCCAAACATGAATTTAATCTAAAACTTCAGCTTTTTCACACATCGCAACGGCGCGTCCCCATCCGGAGTCTGTCACATTCCATTCTAGAGACATGTGAGTACCAGTTCAGAATTTATAAGTCAGCTTTCTACTCTTACAATATTCCCACATCTTTCGTTTATTTGGATTTGGTAAAGAGGAGGTTGATGTGTATCAATTCATGTCCAGACAGTTAAGATCACCATGTGCTTTTGTCACGATCCCGTCACGATCACCAGCTATGCGTCATATGTAATAATGTGTCCTTGTTGTTTTCTGCAGACAATTTGGAAATCTGCGCCACGAACAACACGAGGATGTCATTACAGTCTTTTCGCGTTGATTCCAATGAAATTTTGCTCTGATTTTTACCTGTAAAACGATGTGCAGGAGATCATGATTGACTTTCACAAATCTTGCTTTTGCTTTTAATGCAGTACGAGAAAGTTTGTACAAATCTGGACGCCCGGGTTAATTTGGACGATTAATTGTGCACAATGCAGGGCCACTTTTAAACATTCACCAACGAGCCGGCTCGTTTGGCTCGGCAGTGGAAAAATTTGTATGGTATTAACTGTTGAGTTCATATATTTAGCGGCTCGTTTGGCTCGGCAGTGGATGAAAGAACGAGGAATAATTGTATGCGCATAAAGTGTTTGGTTCATATATTTAGCGGCTCGCTTGGCTCGGCAGTGGATAAAAGAACGAGGAATAATTGTGTGCGCGTTAAGTGTAAAATTCGTATATTTAGCGGCTCGTTGGGCTCGAAGAGAAATCGTCGTTACTAAAACTTGCAGAATAATTAAAACAAACGGATGCTACGATCAATTCCTTTTCATCCAAACAGTTTTAGCAGTTTCACATATCCGGCGATCGACTAGCCTGCAAACGCAGACCTACTTCCGGCTGCTACTGGTGCCGCCAGCGTAGACAAGCGACAGCCAAAAATAGTTCGCAGGCTAGCGATCAACGCATTTTCGATACTGTTAACACTCTAGACTTGATGCGTACTAGTACCGAATTTGCAAGTGAGATTTCTGCTCCTAGAATTTCCACATCTTTCGAATTTCCTCTCGATTTTCTGGTAAACTTGGGGGACGTAGGTGTGTATCATGTGTGTATGTGTATGTGCTTTATTGTCTCGATCCCTTGTCTTGTCACGCCTCGCCATCGATTTGTCACGATTCATTAAGTTGACAAAAAAGAACAGTTTTTAAGTTACACATCACAATTTGACACTACTTTAAGAAATAAAGGTTATAATGTAAGACTTGAAACGCGCAGATAGATTGTCAATGACTACGTAAAATATGTCCTTATCAACAGTGTGCCGCAGCATTACTATGTTTTAGATATCCTAGTTTAATTATATTACTTCTGTGAGTTAGTTAGCCGTTAGGTACATTAACCCGTTTTATGTTTTCAATGGGCTAAAAAAAACGACATCGTGAAGTCAAAATACTTATGCTCCGTGTGAAGATCGAACTAACGACCTTCAGATATCTAAGTTAGATCATGAGCCTGACTCGCTGCCTAGTGTGCTAAAGAAACATCTGCAAATTTTCTACCCTGCTAGCTTTACATGTAAAAGTTCTGTTGCATACTATTAATTTGAAGTATAATTGACCTTATTTTAAGTGCAGCCTTAGATTAACAAGAAAAAGTACAATGAAATTAGTTGAGCAACACTACAAAAATACAGTACGGTTATCAGAAATAACGGAGCGATAAAGCGGCTGGTCACGTGATACCAGTAATATCCTTCTCTAGCTCCCTTGATGGGAAAGATTGATGTTTATTGTCTAGAGTACAAACACGTTATTCCCACGTTGAACCAGTCCGGAAATTACCAGCGATGAAAAATAGACAACGCCTGAACTTGCAAAGAATGGATCCTACGATTCCATTGACGTGCCAATGCAATGACTCGGTGACCAATTGAGTTATCTGAACAGAAAGTAAAACCAAAATCGAATTACTTGAGCAGCACTAGAATATAACAAATTCAAGTAAGGTGTAGAATTACAGTAGCTATGCGCTTGTGTATAAATACAACCACTGGCAAATATAATAAAATACTGAATAGAGGATATCACAGTTGACTCATCCGAAGACAATGTTTCATCTGAACGTTTCAATTCAATAATCTCTCTTCGTTGAAAGAGTCTTTCATTGGCTTTCCAGTGAATGGACTGAGAAGGAACTGAAAAAACTTAAGCATAAAAATAGACATTCATCTTAAAACGGATAAACCTGAATTTTTGATAATCTGCTGAAGACAATTTCAGTGTACATGTGCTCTTCCATAGGAATGATATGTTAAATTTTAAGTTTAGATCTAACAGAAAGCAGCCTATGATAATAACCTACTGAGCTGTATCAGGAAATGTTTCTTGGAAGTTTTCTGTGTCCTTGGAAGTTCGTTGACAGCTTTCACGAGGAGGATTCCTGACTCCTTTTAGAGCAATTCGTTCTCGTTTCGTCCTCTTATTATCCTGCATTCCGCAGAAATAACACACAATGTTTCTTAATCCACGACGATAACTTTCTGCGAATGAGAGGCAAATTGTTGGATTGACAACAGAAGATGAGAAAAACATCAAAATCGATATAAAGGAAAAAGATTTCCAAAAAGCACAAGAAGGTTCCCAAAAAGTAACGAAACGTAACAAAGTGTAAGGGATAACACAAATGTAGAACAGCACTAAGATAGCAACCACCATTTGAGTAGCTTGTCTTCGCTTCTTGACAGAATGTTGTCGTTCACATTGTGCGACATTCATAAGGGCTTTACTCCTCCTTTTTAAGGAAATCACTATTGCAGTGTATAAAACTGTTACCACAAACAACGGAGCCAAAAAGCGTATGGTTACATGAAGCCAGTAATATACTTCACCAGCTTCCCTGCTAGGAAAAATTGATTTTAATTTCACTGGACTACAATACGTGCTATTTCCATGTTCAATAAGCTCCCAAGTTATCAACGATGGGAAATAGAAAACGCCTGCTAAAATCCACGTAGAAGCTATAGCTGTTGTGCGTATCTTGCTTGAAATAAGCCCAAATTTCAATGGAAAAACCACAGCGACAAATCTATCCACTGCTATCCACACCAAGCTTTGAACAGAAACAAAAAGAGACACCGAGCTTCCGAAATAAAACAACTTGCACAATGTCGATCCTAAGATTCCACTGACGTGCCAATGCCACGAGTCAGTGACTATTTTAGTTATTTGATCAGGAATTACAACCAGTGGGAAAAGCAGATCTGAGACAGCCATGTTCACGATGAAATAGTTCATTGTCTTTCGTAAATCTCGATGCTTGTAAACGATGATGATTATGAAGATGTTCCCGAAAAAACTGCCCAGTAGAATAAAAGAAAATGCACAAACTTTAGAAATTCTCTGTGCATTCGATTGAACGTCGAAACATGTCCAGTTCTGTTGCCCAAGTGTAGTTTCAGTGCCAGTTACTGAGATTGTGTTGTTGTCTTCCAATGACATGATTTCCTCTTTTGCTTTTCAGTCGGGTAATGTCGGCGCCAGCGTTTTAGATCAGAAGCAGAGGGTAGAATACATACTTCCTCACAATTCAATCGGAAATGAATTTTAATTCCCCCGGTTCAATGTCATCAGTCAAAGGTTTAATATAAAAGCCATTGTAATGTAGTTTTATCTCACTAATTTCTAATAAAGAAAAACTGAATCAGCCAAACGATTTATTTGGTGCACAACCTAAAAGTAAAGGTTCCCAGAAATAACATGACTGTGTGTTGTGTTCGTGTACTAAACAACACAATTACTGTGGGAGAAACTAATCTTTTCTGCCTACTTTTGCAAACAAATAATTTCTTTTATCTCTTAAAAAGGAAGTAATTTGACATTCCGAGCAATAAAGCTTCAATAAGGACTAATAGAAAAAGGGTTTCACTTATAAGTGGCGCTGAGTTACGACAACAAGGATGAATGTTCATCAAATTAAAATGGATAAGAGGATCAACCGGAGATGAGAAAGCTGGCATGAAGGTTAAAAGCAGGTCGGAAACTTTCGCCTTCTGCTAAACGGTATATTTTTTGTATCCTCTGGTCCCTAACCTCGATCAGGCACTGAATCATTTCAAAGCAACACGATTTCGAACAGCCTTGTTGAGAAGCGCAGGCGGTGTATGTCAAGTCGTAATGGTTTTGACTGGTTTTCTTTACTTAAACTTGGTGAATTGCTAATGAGTTTAAGAAGGGGTCTGCTCTTAATTAAAAGATTTTTTAGGACTTCATTTCTCCGTTCCTCCTTTTCCTTTAGTCTTGATTGAGAAGATATATTAAACACTCAAGACAGTGTTTCACCACATTTCCAACCTTCTCGAACTTCGCCAGAATTGCACCACATCGACTCTCTTCTTGGTGTTTGGAAGCGTGGTTAAACACAGTCTCGAGTGTTTGATATATTACTTTACAAAAAAGGGTGGGATTTTCCATTAAAGAAGGGAGGGACACATTTTCGCTCTTCAAAAAAGGGAGGAGAGGATATGGCGCGGGTGTTTCTTGGCCTAGGTTTATTGCACCTGAGTTAGCGGTTCATAAAGCAACTATAAAATCAACCAGAGCCAAGCGTTAGGAATTAAACACGGAGCCAGTCAATAAAAGGTCAGCGGTTTGTACTTTGTTGGCGAAAACACCGCATTTACGTTAAGTAAACAACTCGAAAACAATCGATATGCTTTCACAAGTGAAACAACAGAAATAGGAAGTTAAAATGCATGGATACGAAGTACGATAGCTGTCTAAATTCTTCTTCTGTAGATGCCATTCTTGTTGTTTTCGCTGACCTTTTTACAAAGAAAGCAAACAAACGAGAAGCTTTCCCTTGTGCGGTCGCCTGAAATATTACTTCGTGCGAATTTCAACAAATGACACTGAGAGAAATTACTGGATTAACAATAAAAGATGAGAAAAACATTAAGGACGCTGGAAACTGAAATAATCGAGTTATCTGAACATAAAGTAAAACCAGCGAGAGAAGTAAAATCAGACACGGTCATGTTCACGATGAAATAATTAATTGTTTTCTCGTAAATCTTGAAGCTTGTAGACAATGATGATTATGAGGATATTGTATGTTAGTTTTCAACTTTTTCACTGCAGAGCATTACCGGTCTAGATGCTGGTCTAGATGGGAAGATCAGACCGCTTTGAATATCGATTGCAGCCAATCAAATTCGTGAATTTGGTAGTTCCCAGTCCTTGTAGACAGAGCCATAATAATTACCAAGCTTTAATGCCTGCAGGCTAGCTCCAAAATTACTTTTATACCATCGAGACACCAAATACATTCGAAAACAGAAATGTCACACGCCATAATCTAAGAAGATTCACAAGAATATTTTCAGACTAAAATGGACAGAAAAATAAACATGTTCAACCTAGGCGGAAAAAAAACAATTTTCTTATGAAAAACTGAAGAGTGTGCTTCATTCGTGTTCTAACCAAGACGACTGCCGTGGAAAAAAAACAGACGTCTGTACTACCACTTAGGTTTTGTTTTTTTTTTCTGCCTACTTTGACAAACAAATAATTTCCTTGTACAGGCTCTTAGAGAGGAAGCAATTTGACATTTCGAGAAGTAAAACTTAATTAGTTTTACTGAGTTAGCGGTTCATAAAGCAACTATAAAATCAACCAGAGCCAAGCGTTAGGAATTAAACACGGAGCCAGTCAATAAAAGGTCAGCGGTTTGTACTTTGTTGGCGAAAACACCGCATTTACGTTAAGTAAACAACTCGAAAACAATCGATATGCTTTCACAAGTGAAACAACAGAAATAGGAAGTTAAAATGCATGGATACGAAGTACGATAGCTGTCTAAATTCTTCTTCTGTAGATGCCATTCTTGTTGTTTTCGCTGACCTTTTTACAAAGAAAGCAAACAAACGAGAAGCTTTCCCTTGTGCGGTCGCCTGAAATATTACTTCGTGCGAATTTCAACAAATGACACTGAGAGAAATTACTGGATTAACAATAAAAGATGAGAAAAACATTAAGGACGCTGGAAACTGAAATAATCGAGTTATCTGAACATAAAGTAAAACCAGCGAGAGAAGTAAAATCAGACACGGTCATGTTCACGATGAAATAATTAATTGTTTTCTCGTAAATCTTGAAGCTTGTAGACAATGATGATTATGAGGATATTGTATGTTAGTTTTCAACTTTTTCACTGCAGAGCATTACCGGTCTAGATGCTGGTCTAGATGGGAAGATCAGACCGCTTTGAATATCGATTGCAGCCAATCAAATTCGTGAATTTGGTAGTTCCCAGTCCTTGTAGACAGAGCCATAATAATTACCAAGCTTTAATGCCTGCAGGCTAGCTCCAAAATTACTTTTATACCATCGAGACACCAAATACATTCGAAAACAGAAATGTCACACGCCATAATCTAAGAAGATTCACAAGAATATTTTCAGACTAAAATGGACAGAAAAATAAACATGTTCAACCTAGGCGGAAAAAAAACAATTTTCTTATGAAAAACTGAAGAGTGTGCTTCATTCGTGTTCTAACCAAGACGACTGCCGTGGAAAAAAAACAGACGTCTGTACTACCACTTAGGTTTTGTTTTTTTTTTCTGCCTACTTTGACAAACAAATAATTTCCTTGTACAGGCTCTTAGAGAGGAAGCAATTTGACATTTCGAGAAGTAAAACTTAATTAAAACTCAACAGAAAAAGGTTTCCCTGCTGTCATTGAGCAATATTTACGGTAAGTCAAATGGATGTTCAAGGACAATGCAATCAATCTTACATCCTTTTGTAATCTCGTACAGTTGATAAGAACGGCTTTGAAATGAGAAAGCTGTCATGATAGTTTAATATATAGCGGGTCACAAATTTCCGCTGTTAGGCGAGCTGTCTATCTTTTCAACTAAAATATGGCAAGGGTTCTCCTTGACTCCTATAACCTCGATCCGAATTAAATCAATTCAATTCAAGCAGCAGCTCTAAAAATAGTCTTTTGCAATATGATGCAAATAATCTTGGTTAAAGTTTTTGGCCTCTAGTTACTCGAGCTTCGGGTGGATTCCTTCTTAAACTTGAGTCGAAAAAAAGTGTTATTCATTTGTCTTTACAATACTGGAGGCATGTTAACAAACATCCACGAAAAGATTTTTTTGTATGTTATTAAATTTTTGCAGCATACTGCTAGTAATTTACAAGACTTTACAAATTTTAAACATTATTGTTCAACTACTTACAATACGCGGTGGCCTCATGGTTAGTGCGCTCGACTCCGGAGCGAGCGCTCTGGGTTCGAGCCCTGGGGCCCGTTTCTCGAAGGTCCCGAAAAGTTTTCGCACCCGGAAAGCAGTAGCAAAATCTCAAACCTTATGATTACACAGCTGTTTTATTCACGTACTCTTAATATAAATAGAGGGTCTCTTCACACAAGAAGTTTCAGGCGTATACACTTCTCCGTTTTCAGATACAGATGAACTAAAAATGGCTTTACGGGCCCGAAAGGTTTCCGGGGCTTTCGAGAAACGGGCCCCTGGCCTGGGACATTGCGTTGTGTTCTTGGGTAAGACGCTTTACTCTCACGGTGCCTCTATCCACCCAGGTGTATAAATGGGTACCGGCGAATTTAATGCTGGGGGTAACCCTGCGATGGACTAGCATCCCATCCAGGGGGGAGTAGAAATATTCCTAGTCGCTTCATGCTACTGAAACCGGGATAAGCTCCGGTGTGCGACATTTGCAGACTGCAGACTGCAGACTGCAGACTACATTTAGGTCTAAATAGCACTCTGGTTAGCCTGAATATCACTCAGGTTAGCCTGAATATCAGCCAGGTTAGCCTGAATAGCACTCAGGTTAGCCTGTTTACGGTTAGCTATTGGTAATGGAAATGGAATACAATATTTTAGTTACAAAGTCTGCAGTCTGCAGTCTGCAAGTGTCGCACACCGGATAAGCTCCGGCCTGATCAGCCACTTGGCTCGTATGCAGACTTTACCTTTTTACCTTGCTATACACGTTACGCTACACTATTTATAATACAAAAGATAGTTTGGTTTTATTATACACACACACCTACATATAAAATGTGAACATACGACTGACCCTTATGTTTTTCAGATCTAAATAGCAGAGATAATGATAAAACTTAGCATAATCTCGGTGCATAAGTTAAGTCAAATTTGCCCCATTTTGCTGTATGAAACGAGAACTTATTCTTCGACTTTGGAATAACTAATCCAAGATTTTGAATCTTCCTTAATCTAGACATGAAAAGTTTGACTTTAGGAAACGTTATTTTGCAACGGCAAGAATACATAATTTCTTTGTTGTTGAGTTTATTTATATCTACCTTCAAAGTGCAAAGCCATTTATTAGCTTCTGCCCGGAATTCTTTGGTATAATTGCAATAGATTAAGATATGTTCGAGGGTTCGTTTTCCTTTACACAGAAAGAACATGCTGGAGAAGGTACATCGCCAATTTTATACAAAAAGGCATTTGCCACTAGGTATTTGCTTGGCACGCGAGTCGTATGTAACCAGGGAACTCCCAACATGTTTACTGAGTGTTTAATTTTAAGGTTCTTTATTTCGGTGTTATTTCTTAGGGTGAAGCGTTCACTGTTTCCGAGCAACTGAACTTCGTACTTATCGTGTTTAATCCTGAGGCCTGAACATTCTCCAAATGCTTCTACAAGTTCTAAAAGTTTTTTAAGAAAGTTATCGTTCTTTAAAAAGCCCGTAAAATCATTAGCAAACAGCCCTAACTTTATCCCCTCAGTTTCTACTGTAATATATTCCTTGAATATCTTTGCTCCTTCATATACTAATACGTAACATTTGTAACACAATAATAAACAAGTTAGCAGAGAGTGGGTCTCCCTACCCGGCTTACTCCACGTTCAAGGAGTTTTGCAGAGGACGACAAAGAAATGTACCAAGAATTATAACGCACGTGCACAGCCATTGTTCTGCTCATTAAACCTTTTGTTTAGCGACGTTTCCGTTGCCGTTGCCGTCATGGTTTTCTTAAACTCCCTAATATTAAAGACACAGCTTGATATGTCTTTATAGAATGTGTGAATCCACTGAATAAATGAGAGTCCAAAGCCGAAAGCTTGAAGGGTTTTAAACAAAACGTTTTGATTTTCTTAAAATCAATACCAATCATTTCACTGTTAATACAATATCTCTCCGTAAATTCCATAATATCTTCAATTGTTGTTATTGCTTTACAAATTGTTTTGCATTCACACACGCACAGTGGTTATAATGGTCGGCAGGACTGTCTCTAATCTTTTGGCTAGGGCTTTTGAACGATCAATCGCGCACTATCCTTCATGACACGTTGGAGTTTTGGCATATGGTGGTCAAGAACTCCATAGAGGAGACTGTTGCAATAGTCTAACCTCTGGTTATAAATGCACCAATCAGTTTCTCAGTACATTTACTTGTGAGGTATTTTCGTAAGTGTTGGATATTATACAGATAGAAGAATGCACTACCACAGGTCTTTGTTATGTGTGTTGCCATATTCATGTGCGAGTCGAACCAGGAACCCAGATTTTTTGCCGAGTGTACAGGGATTACATCAACATCGCCAACCCTAATACTACCGACAGACACTTTTGATAGCTGCTTGCTCGTTCCGATCACCAGAAACTCAGTCTTATCATCGTTTAACATCAACTTATCATTAATCATCCAAGAACCAATATCTGCGATGCAGGTCTGCATAGCATCTAGCGCCTCAGCTTCACACATACCCTCCAAGGGGCGAAATGACAAGTATAATTGAGTCTCGTACGCATATGAGTGTGCAGATGGCAGATGAGATTTAATGATACTGAAAAGTTTGCTAGCATAGATAGTAAAAAGTAGGGGACCAAGCCATGAACCCAGAGGCACATCACATTCTAGGCCAAACTTTTTGGAAAGAGCACCATTAATTTTAACCAGTTGTTGTTTTCCAATGGCATGATTTCCTCTTTTGCTTTTCAGTCGCGTACTGTCGGCGCCAGCGTTTTAGATCAGAAGCAGAGGGTAGAATACATCCTTCCTCACAATTCAATCGGTTCAATGTCATCTGTCACGGTGTCAAAGGCAGCGCTAAGGTCCAAAAGAACTAGGAGTGTCACATGACTCGTATCCATATTCGTAAGAATGTCATGCTTAACTTACAGTAACGCTGTCTCAGTAGAGTGATGCTCACGATACGCACTCTGCATTTCTGGGAACAAGCCATTTTCCAAGATGTGGGTCTGCAACTGGATAGCAACTGCTTTCTCTGTAAGCTTAGAAGTAAACTGTAAGTTGCTTATTGGGTGGAAGTTCTTGTTTACCACTTCTAGTCCAGGTTTCTTACGCAATGGAAGCACCAAGGCATTTTCCACTCATCAGCAAACAGACCATAAATTAATCATCTTTTTGATATATTTTTGTATATTAGAGACAGTATAGAAGACGGCAGTGCATCAAAGTCACACGATTTTTTACAGGCTAGTGCTAATTCGTCGGTTTCAGCTAGAAATCTGGGTCTTATAGTTGATGACAGTTTATCTCTAGAGGAACATGTTAATTCTATTTCAAAGTCTTGTTATTATCACATTAGACGAATTGCTAAAATCCGAACTGTCCGAAGATTCTACAGCAGCTCTTGTTCATGCTTTCATCACCTGCAGATTGGACAACGGCAACGCACTTTTGTACGGCCTTCCTAAATATCTGATTCAGCGGCTACAAGCAGTCCAAAATTCTGCTGCTTACCTTGTTTCGTGCAAGCCGAAGTATGCACGTGCTACACCAATCCTCAGGGAACTGCATTGGCTGCCAGTGGAAAGTCGTATCATTTTTAAAAATTTATTATTAGTTTATAAATCACTCCATTATTTGGCTCCTGGATATATGAACAGTCTTTTGAAGAATTATAAACCTAGTCGTAATCTAAGGTCGGTTGATCAGGGTCTTTTGACGGTTCCTAAGTCCAATCAAAGGACCTATGAGGACAGGGCATTTTCAGTTGCAGCACCAAAGCTCTGGAATTCCTTGCCCCTTGACATTAGGAGTAGCGGATCGATCACCCTTTTTAAATGTAAATTAAAGACTTTTCTTTTTAAGAAATATCATTTATAATTTTTTTTTTACAAAATTTTTTATTGTAGAATTGTGAAGCGCCATAGAGCAGCTAGTGTATATGGCGCTATATAAATGCTATAATTATTATTATTATTATTATTATAATTCCTTTACATCCTCCTCAGTGAGTAACGCGAATTCAGAGAAAGAAGGGTCCGTAGTCATTTCCAAGGCGGTAGTAGAATCAGATTCTTGGACAGCACTGGAAGGGGCACTGAGTGCTGGCCGCAGGCTGGATCTTACGAACAAAATAGTCCCCCATATCATTGGTGAGCTTGACAGCATCCGTGTGAGGCGGGAGAGTTTTATCAGCCTGAATATTCAATAGACACTTTCTCTCCCGAAATAGCTTAGACTGATTTGAGCTGTTTAACTTGGCTATAATATGTTCTTCTCGCATTGTTCATAATACATATCACATAATTTCTCTTGGATTTGAACGCTAGAAGGTCTGAGGCTTGTCCAGTTCTCCTCCACCGTTTCTCTGCTTTCCGCCTGTCACCGCCTTGCCTGCATAGTCTCATCATCACACCTAGGCGGCCTGGATCTATTTCTTATTTTCCGTGATTGCGTCGGGACATGCTTGTTCAGTAGTGATGACAGCGTCGTGTTCAGTGTAACAATTAACTAGTTTGTCTAAGTCGTCAGGGGGACCTATATACATAACAGAATTGCGAATGTCCTCAGCGAATAGTCCAGAATCAATAGACTTCATCTTCCTATATTCAGCGTGCTTCATTTCTACGACTGGTCTACGTGCCCGTAAATTGCATATCACAGCAACATGATCGGAGATAAATCTCTCAGAAAGCAATAAGATCATGAGATTGGCGTGTAATGATGAGATCTAGGGTGTGGCCGAGTATATGGGTAGGTTGCTTCACATGTTGGACAAGACCCATCGCGTCTAGAAGATCTCTAAAGTGTTTATTATTAGGATCTGTAGGTACATCGATATGGAAATTGAAACCACCAGTTATCGGTAGCTTATCGCTGGACATGACGATAGATTCGAGGCATTCAGCAAACTCGTGAAAGTAAACGCCAGATGGTCTTCTGAATATGGCGGTCTATACACAATAACAGCGCGCACACGAGTAGAACCAAAACTGACCAGCCACTCAGAAACCTCAAACGACGTTTTCTCATCAGAATAGACAGTGCTGACATTGATCCCCTCTTTGACTAACAATGCAATACCGCCGCCCCTGCGGCCTGGTCGCGGACAATGTATAAGTGTTCTATATCCGGGCGGAGTAAGCTCGCCCAAAACCGCAGAATGATGATCTTTTAGCCAGGTCTCACATATGGTGAACAAATCCGCTCTTACTTCGCACACTAAGTCCAAAAGAGCAGCTGATTTATTATTCGACGACCTCGCATTTAGAGTACACAAGGTCAACTGTTGATGACTGGGGTACAAAAGAACACGATCCGCTGTTATTATTTTTGCAGTCTTTCGCTTCGGTCTAGAGCGTTGGATATTTTGTTTCAGACCATTTAGGAGTGATAAAGTGTAAGCAGGTCCTGGGTTTAGCTTAAACACTAAATCGCCTAGCAACAGTGGAGAGAATGTAGCAGTGGCGTTAAAATAGTAAATGCACGGGCGTCTCTGTCTCTTGGCACCAGAGCGTCTCAAGAATGCAAGTCGAGGCGCGCCTTTGTGTACATCGATACTGATTACTCTTTCATGATGATTCGCGATCCATGATCCGGTATACAATGCGCTGGGTTCAG
The DNA here is from genome assembly GCA_964020085.1 of Micromussa lordhowensis. NCBI lineage: Eukaryota > Metazoa > Cnidaria > Anthozoa > Scleractinia > Lobophylliidae > Micromussa > Micromussa lordhowensis. Next base: position 8,638,877 of record OZ026608.1, on the reverse strand, counting down.
CTAATGAGCTCTTATTGTTCACGATGCAAAGTTTGCTCTTCTTCCATTAAAAACCACAAGGCGAAGGAAATCCAAATATCCGGCGATAATTCTGGAACCAATACATTTCTGGGGAGCTCGAAACTCAAAGACAAGATTCTAAATTGCCTTAGACACATACCTTCGTGTTGTGTTCTCCGGAAAGACGCCGCAGAGAGGAGAAATAGGACCCAGAACACGGAGGTAGACATAGCGTGCCGCGCCGCACCTCATCACATACTCTGAGGTTGAGAGGCAAACGGTAAGTATAGGTAATTGGAGTGCAATTAAGGATTTACCGTTACGAGCAAAAGGCGAGTGACACTAACATAGTGCCTCGTATTAAACTATCTCTACAAAACAGTATCGAAAGTTTCGTTATAGCTCTTTGTATTCTTGCAAGATTGTCGATAACTTTCACCATGGGGAGTTTTCATCTTCATGAGATTTATTTCTCCGCATTTCGGTGTCACATTACCGTTTAGCTTTCTGCCACAGGGACATAAAATGTTTCTCAGTCCACGACGATAGCTTTCGACAAATGACAGACAAATAAATGGATTGACAGTGAAAGATAAGTAAAGCGAGAAACTCGTCACAAGATATAGCACTCTCTGAATAGCACAAGAAGGTCTCCAGTTTGGGATGAAATATACCAAAGTGAGTAGAGTGACACAAAGGTAAAACTGCACCAAGATAGCAACCGCCATTTTAATAGCTTGTCTTCGTTTCTTCGTAGCATGCCGTTGTGCGTTTGAAGGGTTGCCTACGAGGGCTTTCTTGTGCATGTTTAAGGTAATTGCTATGGCAGTGTACAGAACGGTTATTACAACTAATGGAACGATGATAAATAAACAAAACTGAAGCAAAAGATATGTCCCGTAAGCGTTGTTGTTAGAGAGAAATGATTCCATATTTGTCTCTGCACAAGCTGTGTCATTGCCACGTACTATAAGGTTTGAAGATATTAGAGATGGTAACTTGACAAGGCTTGCACAAATCCAGGTAGAAACGATGGCTATCGTTCTAATCTTGCTTGATATAAGTCTAAGTTTCATTGGGAAAACTACTGCGACAAATCTGTCAATTGCTATCCACACCAAGCTTTGAACCGAAATAAGAACAGACGCTTGGCTTGCGAGATAAATTAACTTGCAAAATATCGATTCTGAGATTCCACCGATTCGCCAGTGTGCTGAGTCGGTGACCAATTTAGTTATCTCAGCAGGAAGTAAAGCCAGCGAAAAAAGCAGATCTGAGACAGCCATGTTCACGATGAAATAGTTAATTGTTTTTCGTAAATCTCGATGTTTGTAGACAATGATGATAATGAAGATGTTCCCGAATAAACTGCTAAATAGAATAAAACAATATGCGCAAAGTTTAGAAATTCTCTCTGCAGTTGAATCAATAAAAATACATGTCCAGTTCTGTTGCCCCAGTGCAGTTTCGTTCCCAATAAAAGGGATGGTGGTGTTGTTTCTCAATGACATGATCCGCTGTTTTGTTTTTCTGAAGCGTGCTGTCGACGATAGAGTTCCCAAAGTACGACGTCAAGAGAATGCATCCGCGCAGCTTCGAAATAACTAACATGATCGGAAAGGAATTTTAATATTTGCGGCTCCAAGTCAACAGTTAAAAGTTTAATCTAAAAACAATTGAAACTAAATTTACGCTCTAGCTCTCATTTCTGATAAAGAAAGATCGAGTTCGTGAGAGGATTCACTTGGTTTAGAAACCAGAAGTAAAGTTTGGTCAAAATAAACTACTAAGTTCTTCATTCGTGTACTAAACAAGACGACTGTTGTGGAGTAACAGACGTGTTTCTACCACTTAGATTGTTGTTTTCTGCCGTTGTTTCCCTTCCGCCTTCTTTTACAAACAAATTATTTCCTTGACTTCCTAGAGAAGAAGTTATTTGACATTTCGAGAAGTAAAACTTAATTAGAACTCAACAGAAAAAGGTTTCACTGCGGTCACTGTGCAAATATTTACGATAATTCCGGTGGATGTTCATTGACGATGCAATCAATCTTACAGCCTTTTGTAATCTAGTACAGTTGATAAAAACGGCTTTGAAATGAAAAAAAAGCTGTCATGATAGTTCAACATAGCGGGTCGCAAATTTCCGCTGTTAAGCGGGGCTTTTATCTTTTCAAATAAAATGTGGCAAGGCTTCTCCTTGGCTCCTGTAACCTCGATCTGAATTGAATTATTTCAAGGGCAACAAGAATAGTCTTTTAGAGCTGCTTGAGCGCAGCATTTGTAGTGGAATTTCTTTCTGCTTTGTGTTTTTTGCCATAGTCGCTCTGAAATCGAGGACACTACTACTACTACTACTACTACTACTACTGATTATAATAATGAAAATATTTAAACAGGGTACCCACTTCACTATAAAGTGCTTTTCAGTGGGGCCCTGAATAACTAACTATAAATGCTAAAAAAAAATAACTTAAAAGTCTAAAACCGAAAAGTTAAAATGCGCATATCCATCTAAGGATAGAACAATTACAAATATAAAGTAATAAATCTAATTGTAATTCTACCTTAAGGTTTGCTTTGAAATAACCTACTGAGGAGGTGTTACACGTCCCCTGAGATAAAACGTTCTAATCACTGATACCATGATAAAATAAACGTTTCTTCTCCCAGTTTGTTCTGACACGTGGCAGATGGAAGTCATTTTATGTCGCATGTTTGAATTATAAACTAAGCTTTTCGTTAAAACATGGCAACTAAAATCTGTAAAACCATTTAAAAACTTAAATATTGTTATACAACGAATACAACGATGAAAATGGCGACTGAGGTGCAGTGGCTTCCAAGCAAGGGAATAAAGAGCTTCAGTTGCAGTGGATCGTGGATGGCGATCAGGAATGATCCAAGCTGCCTTGTTTCCACTGTGGAGAGCCTAAAGATTTTCCATAAGGGCGGAGCTGTCCTTATCGTCCCAAATAATGTCACCATAATCAAAAAAGGGAAGGACAAGGCTATTGTAAAGATTAAGATAAGCTTGGAGTGGTAGCATATGCTTTACTCTTCGCAGAACACCAAGACGTTGATTAACTTTATTGATGATGGAATGAACACAAAGCAGAAAGAAATTCCACTACAAATGCTCCGCTCAAGCATCTCTAAAAGACTATTCTTGTCGCCCTTGAAATAATTCAATTCAGATCGAGGTTATAGGAGCCAAGGAGAAGCCTTGCCACATTTTATTTGAAGAGATAAAAGCCCCGCTTAACAGCGGAAATTTGCAACCCGGCGCTATGTTTAACCATCATGACAGCTTTTTTTTGTTTTCCATTTCAAAGCCGTTCTTATCAACTGTACGGGATTACAAAAGGCTGTAAAATTGATTGCATCGTCAATGAACACATCCACCTGACTTAAAGCAAATATTGCACAGTGACAGCAGGGAAACCTTTTTCTGTTGAGTTTTAATTAAGTTTTACTTCTCGAAATGTCAAATTACTTCTCTCTAGGAAGTCAAGGAAAAATTTTTTTGTAAAAATAGGCGGAAGAGAAACAACGGCAGAAAACAACATATCTAAGTGGTTGAAACACGTCTGTTTCTTCCACAACAGTCGTCTTGTTTAGTACACGAATGAAGAACTTAGTAATTTTATTATGAACAAACTTTACTTCTGGTTTCTAAACCAAGTGAATCCTTTCACGAACTCAATCTTTCTTCATCAGAAATCAGTGAGAGAGCGTTAATTGAGTTTCAATTGTTTTTAGATTAAACTTTTAACTGTTGACTTGGAGCCGCAAATATTAAAATTCATTTCCGATTATATTAGTTATTTCGAAGCCTTGCGGATGCATTCGCTTGACGTCGTGTTTTGCGAACTCTATCGTCGACAGCACGCCTCAGAGAAACAAAGCAGCGGATCATGTCATTGAAAAACAACACCACCATCTCTTTTATTGGGAACGAAACTGCACTGGGGCAACAGAACTGGACATGTATTTTTATTGATTCGACTGCAGAGAGAATTTCTAAACTTTGCGCATATTGTTTTAATCTACTTAGCAGTTTATTCGGGAACATCCTAAGTACTCGAACGAGTCGGTTCATTGTAATTGAAAGTCATTAATGCAAAGAGAGAAATTCTGGAACGATTTTATTCTCTGTGTACTACCAACCAACACAAATTTGCATTTGCTTTTATTCAAGGCGAGGCGATTAACAAAAAAAACCACTCGCTTATTTGAGGTAGATAGACAGTTTAGCTGGGCTTCCAGGGTAGCAGCATCATTCGCTGAGGTGCAGACAACGGTGTCGTCAGCAAACAATGTTAAATCACACCGTCGTAAGCCTTGCGGTAGGCCATTGACGTACATAAGAAAAAACAAAGGGCCCAGTATACTTCCCTAAGGAACACCAACAGACACATGTTTGGAACAGGAAAGGGCGTTCCCAACTGCAGTGGCTTGGCAACGGTTTGCGAGATAGGAATTGAACCATTCCACAGTGTGACTTGATAAACCAGTCGAGTGGAACTTGTGGATTAGGCGCTGATGGTCGATCGACAGGACCAGAAATATCGCACCAGCAACAAGGCCCTCAGTTGTCCATGTTGCCCAATACTGTATCCGAAAAATGAGTAAGTTCGATCCCAGTTGATATCCTCGGGCGAAAACCTAATTTGTTTTCCATAGGAACTTGAGGAAATAGATTTCAAAGTTCAGATAAATTATGCAAACCCAGGTAAATTTCATCATCTCTGTCATTTTACCAGTACTTCCAAGTATTTTTGATGAACTTCAAAATTTATTTTCGACATTTCGTGTTGTTAGAAATGATTTCTTTTGCGAGGATATTTGAAACAGTCGCACAGAACTTTGCAATATAATGTAAATAATCTTGGTAATAAGCTAGCTGAGGATCACAGACTGCTGCAACATCCAAACAAGATCATTTGAAATGGTTAATGCATTACGAAACCGGCCTCTCAATCTTAACTCCAACATTATTTTTAATAACTAGCTATCACTTTTTCATCACTACAGAAGACCAACGAATAATCAACTATTTGGATGCTTTATACTACACCAAAACTGCCAAATTCACGATGTGAAAAATTCATAAGTTTAACTTGTCTTGTTTTGTTCGTTAAAAAGTCCTAGCTTTAAGACTTTACTGTTGAAATAACCTAGAACTTGATTACGCTGTAAATAATGAAACATGTTAACTTGGTGTTGATTCCTCACTTTACCTAAATCAGTTTACTCAACATTTCTTACCTTAGTTTGCTCTGATGCCCTCGCATTTACATTTTTCGGAACCGGGTGCCTCGTATTTAAACTTTATCTCTATAAAACAGTATCGAATGTTTCGTTATAGTTCTCTGTGTCCTTGTAAGGCTGTCGATAGCTTTCTCTGCATTTCGGCGTCACATTACCGTTCAGCTTTCTGCCACAGGGACATAAAATGTTTCTCAGTCCTCGACGATAGCTTTCGATACATGACAGACAAATCAATGGATTAACAGTGGAAGATAAGTAAAACGAGAAACTCATCACATGATATAGCACTCTCTGAATGGCACAAGAAGGTCTCCAGTTTGGGATGAAATATACCAAAGTGAGTGGAGTGATACAAAGATAAAACAGCACCAAGATAGCAACCGCCATTTTAATAGCTTGTCTTCGTTTCTTCGTAGCATGCCGTTGTGCGTTTGAAGGGTTGCCTGCGAGGGCGTTCTTGTGCACGTTTAAGGTAATTGCTATCGCAGTGTACAGAACGGTTATTACAACTAACGGAACAATGATAAATAAAGAAAACTGAAGCCCAAGATATGTCTCGTAAGCTTTGTTGTTAGAGAGAAATGATTCCATATTTGTCTCTGCACAAAATGTGTGATTGCCACGTACATCAAGTTGTGAAAATACTAGTGGTGGTAACTTGACAAGGCTTGCACAAATCCAGGTAGAAACGATGACTATCGTTCGAACCTTGCTTGAAATAAGTCCAAGTTTCATTGGGAAAACTACTGCAACAAATCTGTCAATTGCTATCCACACCAAGCTTTGAACCGAAACAAGAACAGACGCTTGGCTTGCGAGATAAATTAACTTGCAAAAAATAGATTCTGAGATTCCACTGGTTCGCCAATGTCCGGAGTCGGTGACCAATTTAGTTATCTCAACAGGAAGTAAAGCCAGCGAAAAAAGCAGATCTGAGACAGCCATGTTCACGATGAAATAGTTAATTGTTTTTCGTAAATCTCGATGCTTGTAAACGATGATGATAATGAAGATGTTCCCGAATAAACTGCTAAGTAGAATAAAACAGTATGCGCAAAGTTTAGAAATGCTTTCTGCAGTGGAATGAATAAAAATACATGTCCAGTTCTGTTGCCCCAGTGCAGTTTCGTTCCCAATAAAAGAGATGGTGGTGTTGTTTTTCAATGACATGATCGGCTGCTTTGTTTTTTAGAAGCTTGCTGCAGTCGACGATAAAGTTCTCAAAACACGACGTGAGGCGAATGCTTCTGTAACGTCGTAATAACTAATATAATTGAAAATGAATTTTAATATTTTCGGCTCCCTTGTTAAAGATTTCATTTAAAATCAATTGAAACTCAGTTTTCGCTCTTTCTCTCATTTCTGATAAAGAAAGATTGAGTTCGTGAAAGGATTCACTTGGTTTAGAAACCAGAAGTAAAGTTTGGTCAAAATAAAATTACTAAGTTCTTCATTCGTGTAGTAAACAAGACAACTGTTGTGGAATAAACAGTCATTTCTACCACTCAGGTTGTTGTTTTTTTTTCTGCCTTCTTTTACAAACAAATTATTTCCTTGACCTCCTAGAGAAGAAGTAATTTGACATTTCGAGAAGTAAAACTTCATTAAAACTCAACAGAAAAAGGTTTCCCTGCTGTCACTGTGCAATATTTACTATAAGTCAGGTAGATGTTTAGTGACAATACAATTAATCTTACAGCCTTTTGTAATCCCGTACAATTGATGAGAACGGCTTTGAAATGAGAAAGCTGTCATGATGGACAATGACGAAGTGGCATTAAAAGAAATCCCCAGAAACACTGCTTCGCTTAAATTGGTTCGCTTCCGCGCGTGAATTATCGGATTGGTGAGATTTACATTGGAAATATTTTCTCACACATCACCCTCAAAAAGGGTGTCTGCGATTTTCCAGATGCGGTTTGGGTTTTTTTTACAACCTCCTAAAGTTTGATATTGTCAATGCGGACGTTCCTTTCTGCAAAAGACCATAACTTTAACAAAGCCTGACACCCTTTTTCGAACGAATTATCCTAGAACGTGGCTGCCAATTTTTAGCTAATTCCGTCGGAAGACGCGCGTAAACGAACCAAAAATGTTCACCCTTATATGCAGTTTTACTTTATCGAGAAAAAGGCGAAAAACTTTTCGTGCGATTTCTATGATAAGGTGTTAAAAATCACCGCATGTAAGAAGATTTGATGAGGCATTGACAGATGTCGGCACGGATCAGTTGTGCAACACCGCAATTCGCATTACACGTGACAACCGGCGGTGAATTTTAATTGGCGATGACAGGAACTTGTCATCGCGCCGTCAGGGGTTAATGAGATTCAAAAATAGTTTCTTTCCGTATCTCAAAAGGTAAAAAAGCTTTTTTGCTCATATTTATCTTCTCAATTCGAACGGCAAAAAAAATAAAATCTATTTTTTCGTCAAAATCCACCTACCATGATACCTTAAAAGTGTTTCATATGAAGTTTAAAATTTGTTTTCGACATTTGATGCAATATGATGAAAATAATCTTGGTACAAAGTTTCTGTCCACTAGTGACTCGAACCTCAGGTGGATTACTTATTAAACTTAAACTACTACGAAGCCATGTTTACAAACATCAAAAATGTAATAAGGTCAGGTCTCTCAAGCTTAATCAAACTAGAACAATTTTAATAACTAGCTAATATTTTTTCGTCGTTACTTAAGCAATAGACCACAAGTTTCTATGGGTTATAGGCTGATAAACCACGCGGGATGTTGGTAGAACACGAGAAGAATTTGTAAATCACGAGCCGCAGGCGAGTGGTTTACGAATTCTTCGAGTGTTCTACCAACATCCCAAGTACGATTTGACACTACGGTACGAAGCCCGAGTAAACACTATTAGAGCTTCTAGTTTTGTATACCGGCACAACATGTAAGACAAACGAATAAACAACTTGGACGCTTTCTATTCAGCCCGAACTCCCAGTTTCACACTGAGAAATCCCAATATTTAGCTTATTTTAGTGAATTCAGTTGTAAATTTACAAATAAATCACAATATTTACAGAGGAAGTGCAGGTTCTCTCTCCTTTTCGAATCGGAATTTGGAGATGCTGGTTTTTGAGGAGGGAGGAAAACCCCAGAACCAGGAGGAAAACCCTTCGAAGCAGGGCGTGAACCAACAACAAACTCAAAATAAGTCCAAACCTACGGCGACAAATCTGTCAATTGCTATCAAGACCAAGCTTTGAGCTGAAGCAAGGAAAGACACTATAGGTTTGCGAAAAAAACAACTTACAACAAATCGATCAAGATTTCACTGACGCGCCATGAGTCGGTTAAAAATTCCGTTGTTTTAACTGGGAGTAGAATCAGCGGGCAAACTAGATCTGAGAAGGCCATTTATTTCATAGGTACTGAGATTTATCCACGAAAATCATAGTGAATAAAATTAGTACTGATTCTACTCGTAGCCAATCAGGAGCACGAACGACAAAATTTCACCGTGAAAAAATATCGTTCGTCCAATCAGCAACGCGAACGACAAAATTTCATTGATGATGAATGAAAGTACTGATGGAAATGTCACCCGAAGGAAGGTTTACTTCTGTTTGCTCAGTTGAAGAATTTATTTTAGAACACGAAAACAAAAATACTAGTCAAAAAACTGAAAGAGATGTAAGATTGCTTGAAAGATTTTAGCGAATTTATTATCTCCGTCCGCACTAAAGAGATGGCAACGAGTACGAGCCGACTTCGCTTCGAAGTTTAATGGCCAGCTTCGAACGACATTTGAAGAAACAGGGCTATTCTGCCCGCATAATCAAAGACTCGGTCTTTGAGAAAACCAGAAAAGTTCTTCAATCCAAGCAAAAACAGCTAAAGAAGCAAGGAAAAGGGAATAAGCCGAAAGCATCGGTAGCTTTGACAAGCGAAGAGTTAAAGATATTGTACGAGAAGGGTTTGCTCGGCATGAGTAGTCCTGAGGCACTTTTAAACACGCTTTGGCTAAACAACACTCTTCACTTTGGACTCCGTGGGTGCAGAGAACATCGTGATATGTGTTGGGGAGATATAAAGCTTCGCAAAACGGCAAACGGAGTGGAATACTTGCAGTTCAATGAAAGACAAACGAAAACTAGAACTGGCTCAGACTACAGCAATGTTAGAGCTGTACCGCCGAAAATGTTTGCGACCGACGAAACTGAAAGAGATCCTGTCGCGGTCTACAATTTTTTTTCCCAATCAAGATGAAGCTCCCTTTTATCTGGCCGTGAACAACGGTTTAAAGGCGGACTCGCTCGCAAGAAAAAGCTGGTTCAAGTCCGGCCCTGTTGGCGTAAACAAACTCAACGGTTTAATGAAGACAATGGTTCAAAAAGCAGGAATCGAAAACGACAGGCTTCAAAATCACAGCGGCAGGAAGACAATGATCCAGACGCTAAGTGAAAATGCCATTCCCCATACGCAAATTGCACAGCTATCTGGACATAGGAATTTGAAGAGCATAGAAAACTACAGCACTGTTTCAACGAAACGGCAAATGCTCATGTCAAAAGTGCTAAGTGGTGTGGTGGCTGGTACGCCAGCTTCGTCCTGTTCTGAAACAGCTTGTCCGTCGTCCTCCACCTTCCAGAATACCGGTAAGCAGTCCGTGGCACTGTTCAGTGGAGCTGTTATTCAAGGTGGTAATTTTTCCATTCATATCAACACAGTCTCCGACAATTCTCCGACGCTTACACCAGATCCGTCAACTCCCGAAGCAGCGAGATGGAAACGTCTGAGGCCTTTAGAACTGGAAAGTGACTCTGATGATAACAGAATAATCTCGATTCTTGTAGACGATGGTGATTATGAAGATGTTTTTAAACTGACTAGTAAAGTAAAGAAAAACTCACAAAGTTTTTTTTTATGCAACCTACAACAACCTCCAAAAAGCGACTCATGGGTTATTGCTAAGAGATGAGCGAAATTAAAACGATGCAATTTATAAAATGTCTCAGCTCACAGCTGGAGCTCCGCAGTTACGGTAGCCCGCCATTCTAACATTTTATTTGTCAGTTCGGGTTCGGTTTCCTTGCCGTTTTCCTTTTTTTAAACATTTGGATGACAAAAAAATTTCTGTGCCCCGTGTGAGGATCGAACTCACGACCTTCAGATGTCTTAATCAGATTATGAGACTGACGCGCTGCCTACTGCGCTAACGAGGCACCAGTTGATAAACATTAGATAAATAACGGTTAATAATGAACTAATCTTAAATTGAAAATTAAGCTGGACGAAACATTCATGTGCTTGAAAACGTTTCGTCGAAAATATCTGCGACTCATGGGTTATTGCTTAGAGATGAGCGAAACTAAAACGATGTAATTTATAAAATGTCTCAGGAGCTCCGCTGTTACGGTAACCCGCCATTCTAACATTTAATTTGTCAGTTCGGGTTCAGATGTCTTAATCAGATTATGAGACTGACGCGCTGCCTACTGCGCTAACGAGGCACCAGTTAACAAACGATTGCTAAATAACGGTTAATAGTGAACAAATCTTAAATTAAAAATTGAGCTGGACGAAACATTCATGTGCTTGTAAACGTTTCGTCGAAAATATCAGCTTAAGCCCAAAACTATGGCTAAATTTTTAGTGTATAGATCTGCTTAAGGTAGTGAGGCCGTTTCCCCCACTTATTTCTAAAAGAACAACGATGGTGATTATGAAGATGTTTCCGAATAAACTGTCTAGTATAATAAAGAAAAACTCAGAAAGTTTTTTATGCAACTTACAACAACCTCCAAAAAGCGACTCATGGGTCATTGCTTAGAGATGAGCGAAACTAAAACGATGTAATTTATAAAATGTCTCACAGCAGGAGCTCCGTTGCTACGGTAGCCCGCCATTCTAACATTTTATTTTTCAGTTCGGGTTCGGTTTCTTTGCGCTGTTTCCTTTTTTTTAAACATTTGGATGAGAAAAAAATTTCTGTGCCCCGTGTGAGGATCGAACTCACGACCTTCAGATGTCTTAATCAGATTATGAGACTGACGCGCTGCCTACTGCGCTAACGAGGCACCAGTTAACAAGCGATTGCTAAATAACGGTTAATAATGAACTAATCTTAAATTGAAAATGGAACTGGACGAAACATTCTTGTGCTTGTAAACGTTTCGTCGAAAATATCAGCTTAAGCCCAAAACTATGGCTAAATTTTTAGTGTATAGATCTGCTTAAGGTAGTGAGGCCGTTTCCCCCACTTATTTCTAAAAGAACAGCGCTGTTTTCTCGCGACACGATAATTGATAAGTGATCATCTACTGATGAAGTATCGGGTGGCGTTATTTTTTTTAGCGAAGGCTAACAAACTTGAAATAGCGTCGCGCACAGTTTCATCTAAAAATAGATTACATCACCAGAGACCCCCCACATTACTTAGACAAGAATTACAGTCCGGTAGAAGGTTTTGTATGAGCGCGTTGTATTCTAGACCAGAAAACCAGGCAAAACAGGAGAGATTGGTGGTTTAGGTTTTTGATTAGCTTAAATGTTGTTAGAAGGTAAACAATGCCGCCGTAGGTAATGTAAAACGGTTTCAAGGTGTCCAGAAAAGAGCATAAATGTCACAAATTGCACGAGGATCTTACAAAGCCGCAGTGACAGTCTGACAGATCCCAAAACCCTCACTTCAGGAATTGGAAGTCGAGAGCATTTTGAGCGGCGGTTGTGACTAGCCGATCAGAATTCTTCACAGGGAAATGTTATTGACTAATTAAATCTACACGTTCTTTCTCTGCATAACATGCGGTACACAATGGCTGATTTTGCACCATGTAACTGGGTCATGCAGAATGCTTATTCACCCGGGCACAGAAAGAACATTTTTGGAGGCTTCACTGCAGTACTTCTTCCGTAACAAAGTGTTGAAGTTCGCACCAGAAAATAGAGGGTCTTGCGTTGACACCCCAAAAATTAACTTTTATGAATAGTGAATGTTTGAGAAATTCACGTAAAATGCTGGAAACCAATTGCTTTGTATTTTCAATTTATGTGACTTTATTTTCCTCGTTTGTTTACATCGAAGAGTGTCTTGTCCTCATGCTACAGTGTAAGAATTTAGAAGACACTGAAAGTGTAACGTTTGCTTGACCTCCAGCTTGTGTTTCTTGCAGGTCGTGACAAATTTGAGTCGTGTAAAGCGTCATTCTGAAGCCCTGCACCTGGTATTAAGTGCGCTTTCTTCAGCCCGCTTTCCTGACTCCTACCAGACAGAGCTCGTCTTCATGAGCGTTGTCGCCTTGTATCTTAACGCCTTAATGGTCTGAAACAAAATATCGAAGCAAAACTCTGAAAACCTAATAACACCGGATCGTGTTCATTTGTATCCCAGTGATCAACAGCTGACCTTGTGTACTCTAAATGCGAGGTCGTTGAATAGATCAGCAGTTGGACTTAGTGTGCGAAGTAAGAGCGGATTTGTTCACCAGATGTGAGACCTGGCTTAAAGATCATCATTCTGCGGTTTTGAGCGAGCTTATTCCGCCCGGTTATACACTGTCCGCGACCGGGCCGGAGGAGCGGCGAGCGGCGGCTCTGACGACTTAGACAAACTAGTTAAAGGAGAATGGAAGGCGAGAACCCAATTTTTAGGAAGTCCTTTTTACGAAAGCACATGATACGTCGTAATCAAGTTGCTATGTTTTAGGATGTGAACTTACCTTTTAACCTGATTGTAACAGCAAAAAGCTCCGTGACAGAACAATTTGAACGTCCGCCATTTTGGAAGCCATATTGAAGGCTTGGGCGCATAGCATGACGTCACTGCGCACATGAGAAAAACGCGCGAATTTCGAGAAGACAACATCAGCTCCAAAATGGTGGAATGTGCTGTAGTTGGCTGTTCAAACAGAACGCCTAGAGATTCCAAAAGAGGGATAAGTTTTCATCGACTGCCCTTGAAAAATAAACCACTTCTTAAGGAGTGGCTACAAAAGTTTCATTCACCTGAAATTTTATTTACGGCTTCCTCGATCTCCTTACAGCATAAACATTCTTTCTCTTGTTTGCACAACACTCGCATACACACCACAATGTATTTCCCCTTCGGTGCTCATCTTGTCTCTCGTGAACACTGTTTTCCTCTGACTCCGAACTGTCTCGCATGGGTTCAAAAGAGTACGGCTCGATCTCAGCCATAATCCAAACAATCTAAGTGGTTTCGGCACGATCCGATCTTCACAAAAAAGGCACCTGTGCGCAGTGACGTAACAACATGGCGGCGGGCATTCCTTTTATGGAAGAAACCGGATGGAAAGATGTCCAAAATGGCGGACGTTCAATTTCGAAAAATGACCACGGATTTTGAACTCGTTTCGTCACTTTCGAGAGGTAAAATTTACTTTTCTTGCTTTTTACTTCAAATCTAAGCTATTTCAATAGTTTTAAGCTTCCATATAAAATATGACTCCTAGCCTTCCGTTCTCCTTTAATAGTTAATTGTTACACTGAACACGACGCTGTCATCACTGACGGCTACTGAACAAGTGCCCTGATGTATATAGATCTCCCTGACGACTTAGACAAACTAGTTAATTGTTACACTGAACACTACGCTGTCATCACGGCTACTGAACAAGCATGCCCTGATGCAATCACGGAAAATAAGAAATAGGTCCAGGCCGCCTTGGTTTGATGATGAGATTATGCAGGCAAGGCGTGACAGGCGGAAAGCAGAGAAACGGTGGAGGAGAACTGGACTGGCCTCAGACCTTCTAGCGTTCAAATCCAAGAGAAATTATGTGATATATATTATGAACAATGCGAGAAGAACATATTATAGCCAAGTTATTACAGAAAACAGCTCAAATCAGTCTAAGCTATTTCGGGAGAGAAAGCGTCGACGATTGAATATTCAGGCTGATAAAGCTCCCCCGCCTCACACGGATGCTGTCAAGCTCGCCAATGAAATGGCGGACCTATTTTGTTCGTAAGATCCAACCTGCGGCCAGCACTCAAATAAAAACTTTGAACAGCTTGAAAACCTTCAAATTGAATACGATGATATAATGACGAACCCTTTCTAAAGGTGCGATAATTCGTTCCAAGGCTACTTCGTGTGAAAAAGGAAAGAGAAGTAATAAATACTTCTTAAATCTAGAAAGTCATAAAAAAGTAAAAGTTCAGTCCGGAAAATTTTCAATGGCGAAGGTGGGTTGATCACGAAACCTCAAAAAATGCAACAAGAAATTGAAAGATTTTACTCCGATCTCTGTAAAAGTGATAATCCCGCGCCATCCGAGAATATGCTAAATTCCTTTCTGCAAATTCTTGATGCACCACAACAACTATCTCAGGTAGATGCTCAAGTCGGCTTTGGACAGTCATTTGTTCAGTGCATGGATTCACACATTCTATAAAAACATATCAAGCTATGTCCTTAAGAATGGCTTTTCTACTGCACCTTTCTCAGTTGAACTTGGAGTAAGGCAGGGAGATCCACACTCTGCTAACTTGTTTATTATTGTGTTAGAAATTTTATGTATTAGTATACGAAGGAGCAAAGATATTCAAGGAATATATTACAGTGGAAACTGAGGAGATAAAGTTACGGCTGTTTGCTGATGATTTGACCGGCTTTTTAAAAAACGATAATTCTCTTAAGAGGCTTTTAGAATTTGTAGAAGCATTTGGAGAATGTTCAGGCCTCAGGATTAATCACGATAAGTCTGAAGAGATGTTGCACGGAAAACGTGAACGCTTCACCCTAAGAAATAACACCGAAATAAAGAACCTTAAAATAAAAACACTCAGTAAGCATTTTGGGAGTTCCCTTTACATACGACTCGCGGGCATGCTAAACAGATACCTAGTGACAAATGCCTTTTTGTATAAAATTGGCCTTGTGCCTTCTCCAGCATGTTCTTTCTGTGGAAAGGAAAAGAAATCCCTCGAAAATATCTTAATCTATTGCAATTATGCCAAAGAATTCCGGGCAGAAGCTAATAAATGGCTTTGCACTTTAAAGGTAGATATAAATAACAAAGTAATTATGTATTCTTGCCGTTGCAAAATAACGTTTCCTAAAGTCAAAGTTTTCATGTCTAGATTAAGGAAGATTCAAAATCTTGGATTAGTTATTGCAAAGTCAAAAAATAAGTTATCGTTTCATACAGCGAAATGGGGCAAATTTGACTCATAACCTATGCACCGAGAGTTCTGCTGAATTTTATACTATGTCTGCTGTTTAGATCTGAAAAACATAAGGGTCAGTCACATGTTGTATCGTTGTGTGCATATGTAGGTGTGTGTGTATAATGAAATCAAACTTTTTTGTATTATGAATGATGTAGCGCAACGTGTATTGTAAGTAGTTTAATAATAATGTTTAAAATATGTAAAGTCTTGTAAATTACTAGCAGTATGCTGCAAAAATTTGATAAAATACAAAAAAGCTACTTCCTTGATGTTTGTAAACATGCCTTCAGTATTATAAAGACAAATGAATAACACTTTTTCGACTCAAGGAATCCACCTGTAGTTTGAGTAACTAGAGGACAAAAACTTTGTACCAAGATTATTTGCATCATATTGCAAACTTCTGTGCGACTGTTTTAAATATCTTCGCAAAAGAAATCACTTCTTACAGCATCAAGTATCGAATACAAATTTTGAAGTCCATGAGAAACACTTGAAAGTACTGGTGAAATGTCACTGGTGATGAAATTTACATGGATTTGCACAATTATTTCTCTGAACTTTGAAATTTATTTTCTTGAGTTCCTATGGGAATTGTTTTTGGCGTTATTTCAGGCAATTATTTATAGCTTTAGCTTTTGAGAAAATACATAAATGATTTTAATATGCTTTACATTATTCTGGTACAAGAGTTTTGTCCACTAAAGATTGAAAAAATATGTCGATTTCACAGCCGGTATGGGAACAGACAAAGCAGAATGAAATTCCACGAGAACTAAAGCGCTCTAGCAGCTCTAAAAGACTATTTTCGTTGCCCTTGAATTGACTTGATTCAATTCAGATCGAGGTTATAGGAATCAAGAACCCTTGCCACATTTTATTTGAAAAGATAGATGACCCGCCAAACAGCGGAAATTTGCGACCCGCTATTATATTAAACTATCATGACAGCTTTCTCGTTTCAAAGCCGTCCTTATCAACTGTACTGGATTACAAAAGGATGTAAGCTAAGACTGATTGCGTTGTCCTTGAACCCGTAAATATTGCTCAATGACAGCAGGGAAGCCTTTTTCTGTTGACACACTGGGGATTTTTGGCCTGAATTTGTCCCATCACCAGATTGAGGCTGCCCTCTATGCCGCCCGGCTGGATAACATTAGAACGAGGTTGATCAAAGATGGCCGCCAAGGAATTAAATTGCGAGATAATAAGAGGTCTTTCTGAAGAGATTGGGAATTTCTTCGAAGAAACCGAGTCCAAATATTGGACGGCCTTGCCATCTGAAGCGGTTCCTGAGAAGCTTGCGATCCAGGATTTGTTTAAAGAGTTGAACCGATTGAAAGAAGATTCCTTAAAATCCTACTCGAGGATATCGGCTCGAGATAAACTGACAGTGTCTTCCTGTAATTTGCACGACATGGCCTGCCGCGAGCTTGACTACTTGAAAAGGTCGATTATTAGAAGGGAATTTTTTGTCGCCAAACACTCCAATCCATGGGTTGTAGAACTCAGTTACAGACTTCATAAGGAGATAGTCGATCATTTAGTGGAAATCCTCACTTGCACATCTATGTATGGAGTTAACATGCAAAATCATCTCAAGAGAAACGGCGAGGTAAAAGAAAAGGTCATTAAAGTATCTCACAGAAGAAAGCTCGAGCGATGGTTTTCAGATGGACAAATGACCGGAGAGGTGGGGTTTAGAAGAAGAATTAAAGGCAAGGGACACACTGATCTTCTTGTGGATGCCAATAGGCCTTTCCAGCTTAAATACATTTACTCCACAGAAATGGTTCAAATTAAGTGTCATTATGGTGTCTGGAATGAAGAACGAGTTCCTCAGTTTATTTGAAATCGATGAACTTACTGTAGCTTTTCAAAGGTCCTGTTGTGTTTAACAATGATTATATTGGCTTCCATTGGCATATTCCAGTTGTTGTTTTTTGTTTTGTTTTCAAACCAGTACTAGGGCCCCGAGATATGGATCTTTAATTTAGGGAAGATCACAAAGATGAGATACTTTCCTTCTCCAGTTTTCAACATTGAAGCCATAAATATTATAGTCAAGAAATTGTAATTTAATTGATGAGAGTAGACCACTCTCAATGTATTAAAATCCAGCTTGATAGTGAGGACTAAAGGACACAAACAAAGTAAACAAATAGACATGATTGTTTAATTTCCTTTGTTTGTGTCCTTTAAGCCTCACTGCCAAGCTGAATTTAAGATATCAAAAGCAGTCAACTGCAATGGGCAATTTGTGTATTTTGTGATCTAAGGAGTAGATGTAACTTTACTTTTAGGGGTATGTATGACACAAAATAATAGCACTCATGGTCCATGTGAAATGTAACTTTAATAAACTAACATGAACATCACTATAACATTAAAGCTTTTGTTACAAATGAACTCTCTTATCCAGCAAAGCTTCACAGAAGGTTTTCATTTTTGAGCTTCATCAAGAATTTTTTTTCATCTTTAATGTTAGTTTCCCTGCTGAACCACAAGCAATAATTTCTTTTGAAATTTCACATGAGCAGTACATGCATGCACTTGCAGTGCTTAAAGGCATACCACATGAACAATATCCTGCAGTGCTGCACCGTTTTGGAACATATGTGTCTTTACATTTCTTATAAGTATCATGAAATGGATTCTGTTGCCTTACCCAGATGTTAGGCATATCCTCATGCCTAAACACTTTAACCCATCTGTGTTTTACAAGGGAAAAACTAGCAAACGAAGCAAGTTGCTGGTGTTTCGACTCTCTTCCCTGCATTGAATTAGTGCCCAAACCAACACCAAGGTCTTCAAAAAGCTGTTTAGTATGAAAGGGTACACAGTAGCCCATTGCCCAAACACTGAGATTTGCAGAGTGGAATAATGATGTGAGATTAAAATATTGTCTGCAATTCTGTTCTAACTTTGGTAGATCACTTGAGCTAATATTAGAGACTCTACTAGCAAGGGACAAGCTGTCCCTAAGGTGAAGACCCATTCTCCCAAGAGACAACACAAAAAAGCTGTTGGCTTGGTCAATGTGACCCCCCTCAATTTGAGCTTCAACAAGGTACATAAAGCCATCACAAAAATTTTTCGTTTCCTCCCCAGTGAACCGAAATTCAAAAGGAGATGACTTTCGTTTCTCTTTAAACCATTTCAAAATCTTATTATACATCTTCTTGCACTTTAATTTAAACCGGAGAGCCTTCAAATGCTTACGCAAAGAGTTATCTTCTGGCAATTGAAAAACAGACTGTCACTATTGTTTTCATCTAGAGTGGTTGGTGTTACAACATGTTGTCCTCTTGGCAGGTGCACTATCTCATTATCTAATAACCCTCGCTATAGAGAAACAAAAGCAAGAGGTAAAAAGTAATTTTAAAAATTTAAACACTGAAATAATGATTATTATGTCATTTCAAACACTGAAATACTGATTTGCTATAGTTATGGCTCTGCATAAATTTTGTGCACAAGTGCAAGGCTCGTTTGTTTTTATTGCAAAATCAATATCTAAGAAATTAGGCAAAATTATTTTGAAAACAAAAATTTCTTTTGTTTTTATTTTGTTCGCAATCTGATTCATTTATTAAGATATTTATCAGCATCTAATATTACATTTTTAAACCGAGTAATTGAACAGTTGACTCACTAAAACTATTGTACACTTGTAATATTAATATTTTGCATTTTTCGACATCGGAAAGTCTCCTCGATAAAAACAATCTGAGCATTAGTTTGTAATAACAAAACCAAAGATCAATTAAGCACATTTTCACAACATAATTTACAGTACTTGCCTTTCTCTTCAGCTCTGTGATTTTTCCCTCCAACTCTTGAATAGACTTCAACTAAAACCTGTCGTTTCTCCTTCCTTTGCCGTGCCCACTCTCCAATGGGAAAACGTGAGGTCCCTGACATCTCGCCGGTGTAACTTTGTGAAAACAAGAGCAATGTCAGCCAAATTTTCCGTGTAAATAGTCAATACAACTGGCTAAAATCCTATCGTTTTCATTTAGCGTAAATCATCACTAAAAGCGGTAAAATTGACCTCAAACACAGCGAAAAATCTCCAAAAATTAATAGTGTTCATCTTCTACTTTTAGATAAAGAGAAAAAGTCGAAAATTTCCCGATAATAGTCGAATTTGGTATCAAATTAAAGCTTACCTTGTTGTTTTGCAAATGGCGGGCAAAACAAACCTCGCAACCTCGTTCCCAGGGTCTACTCCGCTTTCAACATGGCGGCTGAGGGTGGAGAAGACCCTGGCACACACCGATATAACACCCACGCTGATTGGTCTGAAGATATAGCCGTTCTTACATTATTCGTGATTGGTCAAAATTGTCTCCCTTGCAAAATGACTTGTACAGTTATATTTGTTGCTTCCTCTGTAATTGAAACAAAATTGTCGCCGATTAAACATTCCTCGTGTTGTTGTTTTAACTATTCACGGCAATTAAAGGAAGAGCTGAGGTTGATGTTGGACCGTAAATTAACTTGAAATTCCTCAAGGCTCACTATCAAGAGGTGGAATGAAGGTGATAGATCCGATTTTATTCGGCCATTTACACGATTTGTAGTTTTTAATGTATGTGTTATTACTAGTACCCAAAGCCCGAAATAGTTACGGAATCTCGAGTTAGTGAATGTATTAATGGTTTGCACAAGAGATGACTTTTTCACTCGTAAATTAGGCAATCTGTACCAAAATTGATACATGATTTGAGCGGTTATTAAATTAAGTCTTATATTTCTTT
>OZ026608.1:8588678-8613678 GCA_964020085.1 Micromussa lordhowensis | reverse complement strand
ATTTTCAGTACTGAAAAAACAAGTATTTACATAAGCACTTTTCCTAGTGCTCTAGCTTCTAACAGGGCTCAAAATCATGAGATAAGTATATATTTTTCAACAAAATTGATCGTAGCCTTGTGTCACGCACCTCCATAACCGGGAAATTCAAAATGCTCTAGTTTCCAAACGAAGCACGCTATTGAGCTGTCAAGATGTAAACAGATATAAATATGTCACCTCTTATACCTGATGAGGATGAAAACTTTGGTGGATCTTTAGTTTTAGATTTTAGAAAGTGATGACGTCACGTGAAAACGATCTATTGCTATCAACAACAAGCTTTGAGCTGAAACACGGAAAGACACTATAGGCTTGCGAAGAAGAACAACTTACAACAAATCGATCCTAAGATTTCACTGACGCGCCATGAGGCGGTCACCAATTCCGTTCACGATGAAATAGTTAATTGTTTTTCGTAAATCTCGATTATTGTAGACGATGGTGATTATGAAGATGTTTCCGAATAAACGGTCTAGTAAAATAAAGAAAAACTCACAAAGTGTTTTTTTGTGCAACTTACAACAACCTCCAAAAGGCGACTCATGGGTTACTACTTAGAGATGAGCGAAATTACGTTAGAGAATAAAAATGCAAGCTAAAGTGTGTTTTATTAAGTGCCACATTCGCTATTAAATTGTTAAGGAAAAACTTGTTTTTGGTGTTGGGTAATGTAATCGTGAGATATTCCAAAGCATTAAAAAAAAAGGTTACCTTACACTCTAGTCCATTACTGCTAAATTATACTCTCCCATAATGCTATATTGTTAAACTTGAGCTTATTCATATTCAGCAAACACCAACACTCCCAGCTGTGTTTAGTCCGTTGCTATGGTTAGTTTCTCTTGGTGTTAGTCGAGATAATGAAATAGATCCGATGACCAGTTTTTGGAAGCGCTCTTTCTGGAAATAATCATTTGTGAATCTAGCCGCCTATAACAATTTCCTGAGTAGTTTTTCAGCCAAACTTTCCTCATTTAGTGGTCCTTTTTGGACATTGAGGTACGGTTGTCTAATTGGAATTCGTTCTCGTTTATACCTCGCACAATAGGCCAGGAAAAGTGTGTTTATCTTAATCAGTGCTAAGGTGTTTGTCTGCATATGATTAAAACTCAAGTGCACGTAGTCAGATAATGATATGGAATAGTCGGGCTTAAATTTTAAGGAAGCCCAACCCACGAAGCTGGGATTGCACTTGTGACACGTATGTTGTAAGAAATACTAAACAACAACTTTTATCCTTAAATTTAGTGTCATTTTTGGGTTTGACTTGATGGAAACAAAGATTGTAATTTTATATTTCGCACGTTGTTTTATCTTGGTCAACCACCTGAAAATTGATAGTTAAAATATAAGGAAATAATAATAAAATAATACAATATAAGGAAATAACTAAATAACTGAACATTAAGGGTTAAGCCCCTTGAAGAAGAAGCGGACGCTTGTGTGTCTTTTCATTGCCGAATCCGCTCCTGCCAAGCAAGAACACGTACGCGTGAAGACCCTTGAAAAGGATTCCACGATCGTTAAGGGAATTCAAGCAGAAACAATACCAAGCAAGGATAATCAAACAAGACCTCCCAGCCTGAAACCAAGAATGTAAGACTGTTGTTAATAACTGCAATTTATTTCTTTAGCCTTACTTATCACTAACGTTTTTACCTTATCTTCATCATATATCTATATGTTTACCTCACTATTTTTAGTACTTATTTCCTTATATTGCGCTGTATCAGACAGTCGTGCATGCTTTTTTTTTCTGAACACGACGGGGAGTGATAGGAGTAGTGTTCGTGAAAAATTATACCCCCAACTTAACTTGTTAAAGCGACTTTTGGGGAATTAGCCAGCCACTTCAACACTCTGTTGTTTGGTTACTCCTCTCTTTTATTTCCAACGATTGCTGTTACAAGGTTGTCCTGATTTCACTCTTCACTGATGTTAACTATCACAGCAACTACTTCGACTGCATTGGACTGCAACTGCTACTGAGCTACTTCTCACGTTTCTTTTATGGGGTCAACCACATGATCCGTCAGATCACTGTCAAACTTTCCTTAATTTTATGCTCACGTCAGGGCTTGCGCAATTCGCATAAGACACTAGTGCGATTGCGCGCGAAGCTGTTTAGCGTATTTTCCTTCGAGGCTACTCGCAGTGACTAAAATATTTTCATCCTAGATTTTAACTATCAATTTTCAGGTGGTTGACCAAGATAAAACAGCGTGCGAAATATAAAAATTACAATCTTTGTTTCCATCAAGTCAAACCCAAAAATGACACTAAATTTAAGGATAAAAGTTGTTGTTTAGGTACTGTTTAAAACACGAGCTGCAGTGTTTTTAAACCCGACAAAACACGTGCTGCGAGTGTTTTGAACAGCTTCAAAAATCCGCGATAACACCAACCTGCGAATTTTTCTACTGTTTCAAAAACCCGAGAAAACACGTGCATGCGAATTCTTCTGCGGCTTCAAAAACCCGAGAAAACGCGTGCATTGAGATCGATTGATTGAGATCTTTATATAAAGATTACGTGTGATCTTTATATAAAGATTACGTGTGATCTTTATATAAAGATCATGGTAGTCGTTCTAATTTTTACCAGGTATAAAGGTTCATGCACGTGATCAATTTGACGTCTCTGATAGCCTCATGTGCTTATGAATTATTAATGAGTTTTTGATTATTTCTTACAACATACATGTCACAAGTGCAATCCCAGCTTCGTGGGTTGGGCTTCCTCAAAATTTAAGCCCGACTATTCCATATCATTATCTGACCACGTGCACTTGAGTTTTAATCATATGCAGACAAACACCTTAGCACTGATTAAGATAAACACACTTTTCCTGGCCTATTGTGCGAGGTATAAACGAGAACGAATTCCAATTAGACAACCATACCTCAATGTCCAAAAAGGACCACTAAATGAGGAAAGTTTGGCTGAAAAACTACTCAGGAAATTGTTATAGGCGGTTAGATTCACAAATGATTATTTCCAGAAAGAGCGCTTCCAAAAACTGGTCATCGGATCTATTTCATTAGCTTGACTAACACCAAGAGAAACTAACCATAGCAACGGACTAAACACAGCTGCGAGTGTTGGTGTTTGCTGAATGTGACTAAGCTCAAGTTTAACAATATAGCATTATGGGAGAGTATAATTTAGCAGTAATGGACTAGAGAGTAAGGTAACCTTTTTTTTAATGCTTTGGAATATCTCACGATTACATTACCCAACACCAAAAACAAGTTTTTCCTTAACAATTTAATAGCGAATGTGGCACTTAATAAAACACACTTTAGCTTGCATTTTTATTCTCTAACAATTAAAACGATGTAATTTATAAAATGTCTCAGCTCACAGCTGGAGCTCCGCTGTTACGGATGCCCGCCATTCTAACATTTTATTTGTCAGTTCGGGTTCGGTTTCCTTGCGCTGTTTTCTTTTCTTTAAACATTTGGATGACAAAAAAAATTCTGTGCCGACTGTTTGCTTATTTGAAAGGTTAATTATTGGACAGTTTATCCGGAAAGGTTGTTTCCTTGACCGCCTGTTTGCTTGTTGATTTCTGAGAAAGTTGTGAGCTTCTTCATTTGCGAGGAGTGTTAAATTTCTTTCTTTGCTTTCGGAGAGAGTTGGCGACTGAAGAAGTTCTGCATGGGGCAATTCGCCTGGATAGTAAAATTCGCTCTCAAAATGTTCACTTCCATGACTCATTGTGGAGAGAACAAACGTCGACAGCAACAAAATATTGGTTTTGCCATTAACACGCATCCATTTTGCCGCACTCGTTTAGTAGGGCCATGTTCACACTGAAATAGTTGATTGTTTTTTGTAAATATCGATTCTTGTAGACGATGGTGATTATGAAGATGTTTCCGAATGAACTGTCTAGTAAAATGAAGAAAAACTCACAAAGGTTTTTTAAGCAACTTACTACAACCTCCAAAAAGCGACTCATGGGTTATTGCTTAGAGATGAGCGAAATTAAAACGATGTAATTTATAAAATGTCTCACAGCTGGGGCTTCGCTGTTACGGTAGCCCACCATTCTAACATTTTGTTTTTCAGTTCGGGTTCGGTTTCCTTGCGGTTTTATTTTCTTTTAAACATTTGGATGACAAAAAATTTCTGTGCCCCGTGTGAGGATCGAACTCACGACCTTCAGATGTCTTAATCAGATTATGAGACTGACGCGCTGCCTACTGCGCTAACGAGGCACCAGTTAATGAAAATTAGATCAATAACGGTTAATAATGAACTAATCTTAAACTGAAAATTAAGCTGGACGAAACATTCATGTGCTTGTAAACGTTTTGTCGAAAATATCAGCTTAAACCCAAAACTACGGCTAAATTTGGCGTATAGATTTGCTTAAAGTAGTGAGGCCGTTTTTCCTCCTATTTCTAAAACAACAGCGCTGTTTTCAGTGATCATCCACCGATGAAGTATCGGGCGACGTTATTTTTTGTCAATTTATAAATAAATCACAATATTTACAGAGGAAGCCACATCAGCCTTAGCCGGTTTTCATGCGGTTCCTCTATCCTGGTCGAATCGGAATTTGGAGATGTTGGTTTTTGTGGAGGGAGGAAAACCAGAGAACCCTGAGAAAAACCCTCGGATCGGAGCAAGGCGAGAACCAAAAACAAACTCAAACATAATTCCAAACTACGGCGACAAATCTGTTAATTGCTATCAACACCAAGCTTTGAGCTGAAGCAAGGGGAGACGTAATAGGCTTCAGAAAAAGAACAACTTACAACAAATCGATCCTAAGATTTCACTGGCGCGGCTTGAGTTGGTCAATTATTCCGTTGTTTTAACTGGGAGTAGAATCAGCGGGCAAACTAGATCTGACAAGGTCTTTTGTTCACAATGAAATAGTTGATTGTTTTTCGTAAATCTCGATTCCTGTAGACGATGGTGATTATGAAGATGTTTCCGAATAAACTGCCCAGTAGAATAAAGAAAAACTCACAAAGTTTGTTTTATGCAACTTACAACAACCTCCAAAAAGTGACTCATGCGTTATTGCTTAGAGATGAGCGAAATTAAAACGATGTAATTTATAAAATGTCTCAGCTCATAGCTGGAGCTCCGCTGCTACGGTAGCCCGCCATTCTAACATTTAATTTGTCAGTTCGGGTTCGGCTTTCTTGCGCTGTTTTCTTTCTTTTTTTTTTAACATTTGGATGACAAGAAAAATTTCTGTGCCCCGTGTGAGGATCGAACTCACGACCTTCAGATGTCTTAATCAGATTATGAGACTGACGCGCTGCCTACTGCGCTAACGAGGCGCCAGTTAATGAACACTATATCAATAACGCCGGGTTAATAATGAACTACTGTAATCCTAAATTGAATCATGTGCTTGTAAACGTTTCGTCGAAAATATCGGCTTAAACCCAAAACTACGGCTAAATTTAGCGTATAGATCTACTTAAGGTTGTGAGGCCGTTTTCCTCTTATTTCTAAAAGAACAGCGCTGTTTTTTCACGACACGATAAGTGATCATCCACCGATGAAGTATCGGGCGACGTTATTTTTTGTAAATTTATAAATAAGTTCGAGGGCCGTACTGTGGGTTACGGACCGAGTTTTTTCCCCATCCATTTATGGCCCAAGCGCTAAGCGTGGGGGCCATAAATCGAGGGGGAAAAACGAGGATCCGTAACTTACAATACGGACCGAGAAAACGAGGTTAGTGAGATATTTTTTATATCGCTACTGTGTGTATGACGGGTTCGGGAACGATTTCTATTCACGCGGAACGGATTCAAATTTATGACGCACCTCGAAAGCAAAACGAGTCAATTTAAAAAATCGTTAATTGACTCTTAAGTCGTTAGCAGGTTTTAATACACAATTTCAGAAGTAAAAGAAAGTTTGAAACTTTTACTTGCTAGAACAGTTAAGAAGGCTTTGCGATAAATCAAAAAACATTTCGGCAACAAAAGCAGCTTCAAATTTTAGCGGGCCGTACACTAGAATACGGCATGCTAGATTGACCAATCACAACGCGCGTACTAACTGAGAGATATAATAGATCACAAGTATTTAGAGGGGAAGCCACATCGCCTTAGCTGGTTTTCATGCAGGTCCTCTTTCCTGCTCGAATCGGCATTTGGAGATGTTGGTTTTTGTTGAGGGAGGAAAACCAGAGAACCCAGAGAAAAACCCTCGTAGCATGGCGAGAACCAACAACAAACTCAAAATAAGTCCAAAACTACGGCGGCAAATCTGTCAATTGCTATCAACACCAAGCTTTGAGCTGAAGCAAGGGAAGACACTATAGGCTTGCGAAAAAGAACAACTTACAACAAACCGATCCTAAGATTTCACTGACGCGCCATGAGTCGGTCACCAATTCCGTTATTTTAACTGGGAGTAGAATCAGCGGGCAAACTAGATCTGACAAGGCCATGTTCACGATGAAATAGTTGATTGTTTTCCGTAAATCTCGATTCTTGTAGACGACGGTGATTATAAAGAGGTTTCCAAATAAACTGTCTAGTAAAATAAAGAAAAACTCACAAAGTTTTTTTTTTTATGCAACTTACAACAACCTCCAAAAAGCGACTCATGGGTTTTATATAATAACCAAATCAATGCGCGCGTTCTGATTGGTCAATCAGCTATGGGTTATTGTGCCGGTAAACCCTTGGAAAAATCGCGCGTCTTCTGAATTATCATATAAAAGCAATAGACCACAAGTTTCTATGGGTTTTAGGCTGATAACCCACTTGGGATGTTGGAAGAACATTCGAAGAATTTGTAAACCACCCGCATGCGGCTCGTGATTTACAAATTCTTCTCGTGTTCTACCAACATCCCGCGTGGTTTCTCAACCTATAACCCACTGAAACTTGTGGTCTATTGCTTAATTTGCTTAGAGATGAGCGAAATTAAAACGATGTAATTTATAAAATGTCTCACAGCATGAGCTATGCTATTACGGTAGCCCGCCATTTTTTTTTTGTCAGTTCGGGTTCGGTTTCCTTGCGCTTTTCCTTTTTTTTAAAAACTTGGATGACAAAAAAATTTCTGTGCCCCGTGTGAGGATCGAACTCACGACCTTCAGATGTCTTAATCAGATTATGAGACTGACGCGCTGCCTACTGCGCTAACGAGGCACCAGTTTGATAAACATCGGATAAATAACGGTTAATAATGAACTTATCATAAATTGAAAATTAAGCTGGACGAAACATTCATGTGCTTGTAAACGTTTCGTCGAAAATATCAACTTAAACCCGAAACTATGGCTAAATTTGGCGTCTAGATCTGCTTAAGGTTTTGAGGCCGTTTTTCCTCCTATTTCTAAAACAACAGCGCTGTTTTAAGTGACCATCCACCGATGAAGTATCGGGTGACGTTATTTTTTGTAAGTTTATAAGTAATATGTATTTATTGACTGAGTGGGAGGGCCGGACGGGAAAATATTTGGCTCGAGGTCAGGGTGTACGGACCGAGTGCAGCGAGGTCCGTACGTCCGGCTCGACCTTACTCCGTCCGGCTCGACCTTACTCAGTCAATAAGCATTTTATCATATATATATCTTATTAGACGTTTTGGTGTGTAGTATCGCTGTATATTTTTACGAGTTGTGCGGTATTTTGACGAGCCCGTAGGGCGAGTCAAAATACAAACAACGAGTAAAAATATACAGCGATACTACACACCAAAACGTCTAATAAGAGATTTATTATCCAACGATTTCTTTTCCCAAAATTCTGACTTTGCCAAGGTTTTGAACTTCACGCGGCCGGGAGGAATGAGACGAGTACAAATATCGTGTGATATTTGTACTCGTTTCGCGCGATATTTGTACTCTACGAAGCAGACTTGGATAATAAATATATCTTATTAGACGTTTTGGTGTGTAGTATCGCTGTATATTTTTACTCGTTGTTTGCATTTTGACTCGCCCTACGGGCTCGTCAAAATGCAAACAACGATAAAAATATACAGCGATACTACACACCAAAACGTCTAATAAGAGATTTATTATCCAACGATTTCTTTTCCCAAAATTCTGACTTGCTAAGGTTTTGAGCTTCACGCGGCCGGGAGGAATGAGGCGAGTACAAATATCGTGTGATATTTGTACTCGTTTCGCGCGTTATTTGTACTCTAGGATGCAGAGTTGGATAATAAAAGTTCATTACCGCATGGTTCATCCAGATAAATATAAAAACCCTCGCTTGTGTTTAACCGTGTAATTTCCACTACACCGGCAAAGTCAGCAAACCCAGGCACTGTTTGCAGGAGCCAACATGTGTCATAAACATTCAGTTGCCCGGTTGTCCCTTCCTTGTTTTAGAGAATCCAAGAGGTCGACAAATAGCTTGAAACGACGCCGACATTTTCGTGAGTCTTCAGATGAAGATTTGTAAACAATTTCAGTGAAGCGTGAAGCGCCCTTTTGTCACTCGCTAAGGTTTTGATGGTTTGTCATATTTTTGACAGCTTTATGTCAACTTTCTGTTGGCTTTTCAGCATGAACAAAAATGAGAACGTGAATTGTGTTTTTCGATGAAATGTGAGTTTCTTGTTAGACGCGAAGAAACTGATAAAAGACAAAGTTTTGTTGTAGAAACTTTCATGTAATTGTTTCGTGCGCGCAGCCGTCTGATCTTATGTAATCGCGTCCTATTTAAGCTCGAACAGGATTTTGTAAAAATTTTCAACAGTAAGTGGTCGTATTCGCATTCAGTTTTGTCTCTTCAAATAACACTGACGTAGAAACCACAGAGCAGTTTATCCTACTGCACACAAGGTATGTTTGTGATTTTTTCTGGTTCAACCAACTTCTCCCAGAAACTCTGAAACTCGAAGAAAACACTTATATCGTACTTTGTTTACTTTTTCGGTTTTCTTTCTTTTGACCCACGATGAATTCTTTGATGCCTTTGAAGGAACGAGAAGTTTCGCCGACTGTTTGCTTATTTGAAAGGTTAATTATTGGACAGTTTATCCGGAAAAGTTGTTTCCTTGACCGCCTGTATGCTTGTTGATTTCTGAAAAAGTTGTGAGCTTCTTCATTTGCGAGGAGTGTTAAATTTCTTTCTTTACTTTCGGAGTGAGTTGGCGACTGAAGTAGTTCTGCATGGGACAATTCGCGCAATTAAAACGATGTAATTTATAAAACGTCTCAACTCACAGCTGGAGCTCCGCTGTTACGGTAGCCCGCCATTCTAACATTTAATTTGTCTGTTCGGGTTCGGTTTTATTGCGCTGTTTTCTTTTTTTTAACATTTAGATGACAAAAAAATTTCTGTGCCCCGTGTGAGGATCGAACTCACGACCTTCAGATGTCTTAATCAGATTATGAGACTGACGCGCTGCCTACTGCGCTAACGAGGCACCAGTTAATGAACATTAGATAAATAACGGTTAATATTGAACTAATCTTAAACTGAAAATTAAGCTGGACGAAACATTCATGTGCTTGTAAACGTTTCGTCGAAAGTATCAGCTTAAGCCCAAAAACTACGGCTAAATTTAGCGTATAGATCTACTTAAGGTAGTGAGGCCGTTTTCCCCCCTATTTCTAAAAGAACAGCGCTGTTTTTTTTTTCACGACACGATAAGTGATCATCCCCTGATGAAGTATCGGGTGGCGTTATTTTTTTTTAGCGAAGGCTAACAAACTTGAAACTGAAACGATCTCTACATGGTTATTGACTAATTAAATCTACATGTTCTTTGTCTGCATAACATGCGGTCGGTGACTTTTTACCAATGAGGACACTTTGTGATGCTTATCATAAGGAATTTGAATCTCATTAGCGTTCACTCCTGGACATATCTGACCAACTGAACGAAAAGAGGGACACTTAGAAGTCTATCTCTATCCTAAATTAAATGTGTGCCGATGCCATTTTTTTTTTGTTAAGTCTTAGGTGTTTACTGAGGTAGTCTTTTACATAAGCGTTATGGGCTTCCCTGAGCCTCCTTGCCTTATAGATTGATATTTTGTAACTATATTTATAAATGGCAAAAATAAAGAAAAAAAACAAACCAAAGAAACAAACAAACAAACAAAACAAACAAGAAAAAAGACTTCCCATTGAGTGTTGCTTGAATTAACTTGAAAAAGGTTAAGCTAAAGTACATTTGTACATTTTATTGAAGCCCGGTATAAACCAAACATATGAAAGTCTGTTTAACCCTTTGTTAACCTCATGTAATTAAATAATAATTAAGTTTTTTTCTTTAATAATACACAAACTTTATTTGATTTCCAATAATTTTGTTACTACATGTATTTAAAAGAAGTCAAAACAGCTCCAAAAAAAAAAGATGAAAGTACAGTATGAAAAGAATATTTATAACTTAAGAATCTCGGTAAAGGTTATTGTCTAGATTTGAACTAGAGTAGACTTTAGAAACCGACTTGCTAATAAAAATGGAAATTCATTAATTTCAAATATTATTCCTTTATTAAAAAAAATTAAATAATAATAATAATAACCTTATTTAAGTGTCATGTGTATTTAGCACTGTTGTACTAATTGGGGACACTGTAAATAAATAACCAAATATTTCAAATAGAACATAAACTGTTAAGAATCCCAACTGGTGGGAGGCTGACCAGTTGCCTATTTACACAACGCGGTCGAGGGGTTGAACTCGGGACTACCGAGAACAAATCCAGATAAAGGTAGGGTGAAGGATTTGAACCAGGGACCTCCAGATTTCAAATCCAGCGCCCTAAACCACTCGGCCACGCCGCCTCCACAAAATGCCCCGTCTACACGTATCCGGATATATGAATCCGCAACTTTTTCTTTCTGGATTAAAAAACTTCCTTGTCCACACGTAGCGTATTCAAGTCGAATTTGCCTGTCCACACGCATCCGATATGGTATCTGGATCCACTCTAGAGAAACTAGGCCTACACGTTGTGTCGCCATATTGGTTTATTTTTCGGTAAGAGACTAGACACGAGTTTGCTACGTCATCAGATTCGAAAGTACCCGGATTCACCGTCCACACGTTATCGGATTCGTTGCGTATTTATTTTTTCCACTCTGGAGAGCGGATTAAAAATATCCGGATTCGTTGCCAAATTCACCGGATGCGTGTGGTGGGAAGCCGTATCCGGAAAGAAAAAGTTGCGGATTTAAAAATATCCGGGTACGTGTTGACAAGGTCTGAATGAAACGGAAATAGAGGAGTTAACGCTATCGAGACCATTAGGCTATCAATTTATCTTCTTAACCTGTTTTATCGTGGAAACTAGATTTGTACTTGAATTTGTTATCAGCTGCCTCGGCATTACAGGGCAATCTGCTGTTCGTTTCTTGTAGCTCAACAAAACACCGTAAAAGGTGATATGATAGGGTCTGTCTTGTCTTGAAAAAGGTTCAACTGATTTCAGGTCCGCGGCTCTTTTTTTAAGTTACAAATGGTGATTTTACTACAAAGAAAAGAGTAAAATAGTATTTTACTCTTTTCTTTGTAGTAAAATCACCATTTGTGGTTGTTTCTAATTTGAGGGTAGTTTTGTACGGTCCAATAAAAGGGACTTACTATATCGGGAAATATCTCCTTCCAAACAAATATAATAAAATAGGCTACAGATATTCCCAGCAGTAATCGATTAATACATACAGAAGGAATTGCGTAAAGGCGTTTGTTTTTAAAAATGTTGTTGATGTCGATAAAAGGCGCTTGAATGAGGTGGGGGCGAAATCAGCTGCCAACAACTTAGTCTTTTATGTCCTGTTGTCACAGATCTCAATCATTTAGGGAACTACGTCACGGCTTGCACATGTAGCCTAAATTTGTAAGTTTGTCGTTTGTAATGAACAATTATTCACCGAAGTGGAGGTGAATAGCGGTAAATATCCACACTTTCACCGACACGGAGGTGAATAATTGTATTAGTATATACCACACAAGTTAAATAATCAACCGATTGAAAATTTGCTTTATTTCTAACAATAGAGCAACAAATGCACATCAGAAAATAATGAAAATCTCTCTTTCGCGTGCCTAAAGTCACATGATAAGTCAGGTGATCAAAAGAAGTAAAACGAAGTGAAACGAGAACTTCTGAAGGCACTTACTTAATTGTCCGGGTGACATTTCTTCAATTGGCGTTTCAAAATCGTCTTGCTGTTGGAAACATGCTGAAAAAATAGTGAATGTTTTTTTTTTGTTTTACTTATGTAGCGTTTGACAGTTCACCTAAACAAGGCATTGTAACTTTTTGTGCCTTAAAATTTGAGTTTGAGTTTTACTATTAAATACCGTCAAACCAAACTTTGTTGCCGCCTCGTTTATCCATAAAATTTGCTCCTCGGTAACCGAGGCGAAGCAAACGGGAAGTATCTTTTTTTCTCCGTCTGCTCAGGGGTGAATAGTATTTGTTATTCACTTCAGAGCTAGCCAATTAGAATGCACGGAAAGCACAATTGACTAGTGTGGTATATACCAATCCGTGTTATTTTCTCCATCCTTGTTGGTTTATTTACAAATAAAGAAGCCTAAGCCGTGTATTACACTGTGATAAAACACGGCGGGCATGTCTCGAGTGTTTTAAAATGTCCGGAGTGTTTTATCACAGTGTAATACACGGATTAGGCTTCTTTATTTACTTTATGATATAAATTTCACGCGCGCAAAACAATTAAACACGCTTTTTCTATGTTTTATACTCTGATAAAACAAGGGTTTTTGACCAATCAGAGCGCGCGCAGGGTCCTATCTATGTTATAAAGTTTGTTATTATCTCTTTGGTATTTTTCTACTTCGTAAACTGCTATTTTTAGGTTTTCTTCAATTAAAAAGCAGATTTGTACGTGACCAAAAAAACTGAAAATACCGTGAACTCCTTAAACCATCGCTTTATCCTGGTTTCCATAATAACTAGATATAAGAAAACCCTTTTAATAATTAAAATTTTAAATTAAAAAAGGCCTCAAATTAGGCGCGTTCTTAGTAAACAGAACGCGCTTATTTCATCACAGGGTAATAAATCCAATCACGAAGGAAATTGTCAAAAGCCACTACCGAAGAAAGCAATGCTTGTAGGCGTTTCCACGATAACAGCAGGTTCAACTGAAGAGCAAACATCGTGTGCAACGCATGCGCAAGTTTGGTTTTTCTCTTATGGCTAGAAGATGGAAGCTTACTTTAATTTGTTACTTTAATTTGTAGTATAGCGCACAAAGAATGTTTTCGTTATGCAAAAATCTTAAATAAAACTGTTCTGTTACAGTACATTACCTCATCTTGTTGTATAAAACACATGATATGGCTACAATCATAGTCAAAATGTTGCTCACTTGCGATTTTGATAGTTTTTCACTTCAAAATGTCGATAAATGTGGCATGGTTTTCCACTGCCGTTAAACACGAGAAACTGCAGTATTTATATTCACCTAAAAACACATTGTCTTGGTTTGTAACCGCGAAAGAAAACTTTAGTGAAGTGATGAGCTTTTTTTCTATTTCCTCCTTTAAGGCATACATCATATATTTACCTGTCGTTTTTTTGAAACATGTATCATCTAAATCGGCCATTGTCAGCTTACGTTACTGTATATTTGACTGAAAATAATTTGAATGGTTTAGAGTATAGTTAAATCCCAGTAGTTAATTGAGAGAGAGTATAGTTAAATTCTGTGAATTGACTTTTCGAGCGTTGACAGTCACTGATCGTTTGTACCAAATCCAATACACTGAAAGAAAACTTCTAGTTAATTTGAAGGAAAGTAATTTCTAACTTTTGAAATAATTACAAGTTGTTAGACTGAACTTTGTGCTTTCTAAGCGATTATATTAGTTAAAAGACGCAGTAAATGTGGTATTATATCCATTATCTTCTCACTTCTTCCCTCAATCGCAGTGAAAAAAGTGATATTTAGATTCACAGTTTATTCATAATGTAAACAGTAGTATTAAATTAATTATGCGTAAAATTTAAAAACAATTGCCTTCCTTTGATTACATGCTGTCACTTCCGCGTTTTGCCTGATGGCTATATCCGCTGCGTACAAAACTTTTAAAAGGCTTCATCTATTCATTTATCGCTCGTTTTAATGCATCATCTTAATCGACCGTTTCCACTTCTCGTAAACGAGATATTCTAGTGAAAATAATTGTCAGTTAAGTTCACCCTTTTGCTTTGACTTTTTTCAGTACGCTAAAATCGCTTGCCCTGAACTAAAATGCCGAACTTCTAGACGATATCTAATTAAATAACCATCGATTACTGCTGAAAATAAAATACACTTATTTTTGGATCCATATACAAGTATAGACTAGTATTAAAAGAATGTCTCTATTGTTACAGTACAAAAGCTCGTTAGATTTTGTTGCATAAAACACATGATATATCTATAACTGCAGGCAGACTGTTGTTAGAATACTGGTGCTTTGAAGATGTCTTCACTTCAAAATTATGAAAGATGGCTTGGCTTTCCGCTGCTGAAAAAGACCAAAAACTAGTATTTATAGTTTTCCAATTGAAAACAAAAGGAAGAAATGATAGGTTTTAAAAGCCTCCTAATAAAACTGTCTTGGCTTACAAGCGTAAAAGATAACTTTGTGAAGCAATGACATTTGTTTCATTTACTTCTCTGGGATATAAAGGCTTCGTTTATTCACTTTTCGTTTTATTAAAACATGTATCATCTAAATCGACCGTTACCAGCTTTACTTTAGCGAAAATAATTAAATGGTTTGCTGAGAGCTCGCTGTTGCTATATATTTCCCTAAGTCGACTCAGTTCTTTTCGATTGCTTACAATCGCAGTCCCTTCAACTTTTCAAACGAAAACAAACTTTTCTGTTATTTTAAAGAAGGAGTAAGTTCTTGGAGTGAACATTTGAATTTCTTTCTCAGGTTACTCATATGTAAACAGTATTATTTAGAGACTATTTTCTATGGGTAAAATTCAATTCAATTGTCCAATTTTGATTAAATGGTGTCACTTCCACGGTTTACTTGATAGCTATATCCGTTACAAACAAAACTAAGTGGTTTCCGTAGTTGTCTGAAATGGTCAAATACAATTAAAATGATATGTCAATCGCGAAAATGAGTTTTCAGCTTGGAAAATGCTGAGCTTCCAAACAACGTATGAATTTAATAACCATCGAAAACTGTTGTTGATAAAATACACTTATTTAGTATCCATATAATAGTATAGAATAGCTGAGTTTCTGTTCTGTTACAGTCCCTCCTTTTGTTACATAAAACATATGAAATAGCTGCAACTGCAGTCTGTTGACAGCTTACTTGTTACTTAGACACGTTTTCACTTCAGAACGCTACAAAATATGGCGTTTTTTTCATCTACAGTAAAAAAAAAGAAAGTAGGACTTATGTAATTGTTTAAACCTTGGAAAGCGAAATTTCGAACAAGTCTCTTAACCGCACTCTCTTGGATTGTGCAAAATAGTTGTTACTTTTTTGCAAGCCCAATTAGGAATTTAAACTGAACAGTTTTTTTCGAATCTTAGCGGCTTTTTTGGGTCCATATTTATTGTTCATCATAATGGCAATTATAGAATCATTTCTTATTTCTTACAAGGTTGACTAAGTCAACATTTTTCAAGAGTTTGAACCAGTGGTCAATTTTTCTTTTTGATCTGGAGTCAGTATTCAATATAAAGTTTCACCTGTGACGCTTCACTAGATAATTAACAAGCTGAATTAGTTTTTCAATTATTAAAATAAAATTGTGTTTCTTCCTGATTGTAAATTTTCTTATCCTATCCTTATGTTCTATCCGGTCTGATATCTTATCTGGCCGATAAAAAGCCAGACTTGCTTGGCGCTTACTGGCTAAAATAATCCGCTAAAACATTATTGATTTTAAGGAAATTATTCAGGAAATCCAAAGGTTTATCGTGGAAATTTTGTTGTCTTCGCTATGCTTATAAAGTCCTCAAAAACTGTAGAGAATAAACGAAAGTCTCCAAACATCTGTAGTAGTTTGGTTGGATTAACAGGCTTAGCAGGTTTGTAGGTATTTTCCACTTTTTTTCTGTTACTGTTAGAGATCTCTAAATGTGAATATTCAAAATGACCTTTGTTCAAGTCACTTTCTCGTAAATTTGACTAATTAAGCTCTCGTTAACAAACAATGAGAAAACTGAGTAATTGTAGTTTTGCCCAGTTCAGGAGTTTGATCCCGTTAGCGGGCTGAATTCTAAAACAAAAACAGCGTTCGGGTTTGTTCCGAAAGGTAAAAGAGAAACAGATCTCAAATAATCTTTTTATTGTACTGAGTATTTTCCACATGCAGTGGATAATACAAAGCTGATTGTTGGCTGCTATTTCATCTACTGTACTAGCAGTTTTTTCGATGTCAAGCCCATCCGGCTTGTTCTCAATACCTTTTTGTTAATCAGTGTATGTGCTATTATAGACCTAATCATGATAGCCTATTAAGGATCAAAACTAAACCAAAACTGCTACAGAAACGCGAGGAGAATTCGTTAGCGTTGTTCTTGGACCGATCATTACGACAATTAATTTCGTTCATCACTTGCGGTTTTAAATTATTAATTACAATGACGAAAACGAAATTAAGTCCCTGTTTGGGTTAAAGAATATTGTCCTACAAAGCCTTTAGGCAGACGCCATTCAATCGTACATCAGTGACTGTCGTTGTTTAACCAATTTGAGTCGACGCAGGTATATATATTACAAACCGCAAATTTGAGAAAGCTCGTAGTTTGTTTTTTGTCTATTTTGCGTTTAATAACAATTAAAATACATCGCAGATGGACTTTTAGGAGAAGCTATGCGATTTGCAAGGGTTACTTTGTTTTAACCATAGCTTGTATCGCTGTTCTATGGTAAAGTGTCATTTTCTGCATTTGAATCGGAAACATTTTTTTTATTCTTTGACTCATAGAGGAAGCTTTTAGAGACGTTTCTGGTGGAACCATGCAATCTGAAAAGCCTACTGTTTTCTTTGGCGTTCTCGTCGCAATTCTGTGCGTCCTCGGTTTTTCAGGAAATGCATTTATTCGAGAAGGAAGGACTTTGGACTCAATAGCATTGCCAAAAGAGAACGTTTTACCTAGACGTAGCAGTAATAGTATAAACCACGACAGAATTAGATACCCTGCACATATATCAAAGGGTAAGTATGAAAGAACCTTCAACGCTTCAGACCAGGTGATTTGTT
This sequence comes from Micromussa lordhowensis, assembly GCA_964020085.1. NCBI lineage: Eukaryota > Metazoa > Cnidaria > Anthozoa > Scleractinia > Lobophylliidae > Micromussa > Micromussa lordhowensis. The sequence continues at coordinate 8,596,472 of OZ026608.1, read as the reverse complement.
CACTTTTGTTTTCACTGAACGAGCCCATGGAGGTGTTAATTGTAGTCACGACTAAAGGCCACTTACAGTGAAACCACCCCTTAACGGTCACCCTGCTAATACCGTCTCCTCGTTATCCTGACCACCTTATACACCTTATTCCAAAATGGCCACTATTTTAGTGGTCCTTTGTTTTCCTTCAAATTGGCCCTTGTTGCCTCGTTTTTAAACTCGAAATACAAAAGAATATTTTCCCTTGAACGAGGCAACAAGGGCAAATTTGCAAGCAAACAAAGAACACTAAAATGGCAACCATTTTGGAATAAGGTGTTTTCTGGGCCGAACAATAGCTCAGTTAGTCATTTCCTTATATTGAAGAACCTTTTAACTCAGCTAACCTGTTTATACGGCTAGATTTTTATGGTCAGTCAGCTGGTCGGATGAACAGGGTTCCACTGTACTTATTTAATTTTTGAGCGGAAATGAATGTTTTCATGTAAACTATCTTTCAAGTGATATTTTATGACTGAATGAATGAATGATACCTTTATTTAAACACGGTTAAAAAACATTAGTCTATACAGAAAATTATTTAAAAATTCTCAAAAACTGTTTTACATTTTTGCCTTGTGGGAGTACTGATCAGAAAACCATTTGTTATAACTTCTCTTAAAGAAAGCTAAGGAATTAGATGTACGTATTTCCTCAGGAAGATTGTACCATAAAATAGCACCACTGTAACTGAAGCTATGCTTCAGGTAATCAGGTTTTGGGAGTTATAAAGTATAAATACTATTTCAATTTTAACTAAGATTTGTCACTAGATATTAAGTTATTTTGCGTTGTACAAAGTTACCTCCGAATCGAAGGAAAGATAGCAGCGTAAATTTGGTGCGTGACTAGTGAGTAAACTAACGATCGTTTTTTACATTGAAAAGGAACATACTTTCCTATGTTTTTCGGGCAAAACAAAACCCAGAGCCCTCTATAGCTACTGTCATTCGACTGGAGCCAGAAGAGGTGAAAGTACACAATAAAAGACAAAACTCACATGAAGGGCGATTAAAAACTTTTGCTGACTCTCACGGAGTAGCTAAGAGCCGACGGTGGAGCTCCGCCGGCTCCGAGTTGGTTCGAGTCGCTCGTCAATGAAGCGACTGCCAGGCGTCTAATTAATTTTAGGGTGTGTTCAATTGGAATAAGAATAAACGGTATAAGCTCGAGTATCTGTTCCAATGAGCCGCTATTCAAATTCAGGAATTCCAGGAATTACTACATGTTCTTGGACACGGAATACCCGGAATAATCTGGAATAATGAAGTATAACTTTGTGTGGTGGCAGTCGAGTACAAATAACCGTTGTTACGCATGCCCAAAATAATCATACTCCCAGATTGAATAGAGTCCGAAAGGAGTGTTTCTTTTCTTTTCTTTACACTAGCAAATAAGAGTTGTTTCCAAGACGGCTAAACTATTCGCAAGAGTCCACTGCTTGGATTATTCCTCAAGCAAAATAGCGTTTTTTCTCTCTTCCCGAATATACTTTTATTCCGGAATAAGGTCAACTAACGGCACCCTTATTCATAATGAGCGGTTCCGAACGGAAAGTGCGAAGTTATCCAGCTTCGTTAAACGGCAGAAATAAGGCTCACATCTATAAAGCTGCGTAACAATAACAAGGTGAACAACCAAAAGATCGTGTTCATGAAAAATAGTGACTTGGATATATTCCATAAGTTATTCATGCTCGTTGTCTTCAAGGGAGTGGAAAAGAGGAAATTTCTTAGTACTTTCAATGAGCCACTTACCTCAACTACCCTGCAAGGGAGTTCATATGCTCCCTCGCCCACCCCCATACGAAGCTAATAGATTTCTGTTTCGGTCTTTTCGATCGGGAACTAGATCTTTCTCAATATTCTTCGGATTTCACACTTAAAAGTGTCTGTGGAGATTTGAAATAGCAAAAAAATTAATAAGAACGCAATCATGGTTAATAAGCAACTGTTTCCGAGAGATTAAAAATTGTGCAAAATGTGCACTAATCTTCGAGGTAAGCTGTAACAGCAAAGACACTGGAATAGTTGTCAGGACTAAGAAAATATTATAGCGAAAGGAAGACTCTGGACACTGTAGGACCACAAATGAGCGAGCGAGGGAGATACATGTTATTCAGCAGAAAAATCTATACTCTTAAATAGATCCTGGGTGACGGTATTGTAGGTAATTCTGTTAATTTCGCTAGTTATGAGCTCTAAACTTCAAATTTCCAGAACATTAGTCTTAACAGTTGTTGACGCATAAAACGATTAAACAACATGAACTTGAATACTTGTACTTGTAATTCGTTGCCTGTACGATGATACGACTTTTACAATCTTGTACGAATCTTGCACGGTTTCAAAAAAAAAAACGATTCCCTATTAAACGAATTGCCGTGAACACTACTTCGATTGAGCACATGCTTTTTTAACTCGCAACGCATCTCGGGATTACAACTATAGAGTGTGTGACATCACGCGTAACGGCAGAAACAACAGTTCTTATGGGTAAAATCACGGCTACAATACAAGCAAGGATGATTTTTAACACATTCATGCATCCAAATTGACATAAACTTATAAATATCTGCCTAGAGTTTGTGCATTTGGGTAATTTGTCTTAAGGCGGGGGTACACATGAAAGCCGTATTTTGGCTGGGTAGTATGTTTTTTATGCAAATATCTCGTTGACGTTTCAAGCAATCAAGAATCTCTTTGCTCATTTCACATATCTATGTTTTGGGTTGTTTTGTAAATTTTTTGGTGATTTTTCGGTATATTTGGAGAGAAATAGTTTTTCTTAAAGGATTAGTAAAATTGATGGAAATAGGAAATTTTGAAGATTTGGTGTTGTTTTAAAATTAGAGTTTGAAATTAAAAATTGGTTCATACACTCCAAACAGTTGCCCAACAACCTGGGGTGCCATTGTGCGGTCAGGCAACTGTCTGGTGGTGTTCCATAACCCTTTTTTTTCCCTTTCAACCTCTCTTTAAACTTACCAAAATTTCACTTAAATTCACGTGTACCCCCGCCTTAATCTTGCCCATTTTTGCCCGTCCATGCCCTTTCTTAGCTTTTCTGTGTTTCGTTTGAGTCTTTAAGCTGTTATTGTGATGTTTCAGTCAATTCTATGAGCAGTTCAACAACTCTGAAATATTGCTTAAAATTGCATTACCCACAATCTCGTTCCCAGTCCCTTTAACTTTTTCTCAACTTCTTTTTAGATCACTCCCGGCTTAGAATATATGATCTTATATCTCTAGCAAATTTATTTATTTTATTAATTAATCATTAACTCTTTAATAATGTATCTACTGCTTATTCCTTCCAGATTTTAGGAGAAAGATCCAAAGCGAAGACCATTGAGGATGTATTTTGCCATGATCGTAACCCAAAAAACTGTATTAAATTCTAAAATGAACGGTATATTGCAGGGACAAAAAATGTCCTTCGGCTCATAACATAAGACACCTTTGCGTTGTCTTTAGGTAGATATGGTTGTAATTTTTGAAAGAATAAACAATGCATCATCAGAAATTTGTTCACATTTCCTGTGAAACGTTTCTCTTTAGAACGTGAAGCTTGAAACGTAATGAAAGCGGAGGGGAAGTCAACGTTTTCAGAAAAGGGTCATGTTACGTTTTCTTTGTTTATTAATGTTAACTTTAATCAAGTATTAGACACCATACCTAACTATCAAGGGCGATCTTGTTTTTTTTTCTTTTAAGTAGATTAAAGTCGTGCACCGCACTGGAACTGAACATTTCGCGCATGACAGTTATTTCTGGATATACCAGAGAGATAAATGGGTATTTTCCAATAAACTGTTTAGCTTCTCTATCTCTAGCTTTTTCCCTAGCACTCGGTCTCTATTCTAACCCTAGGGTTTGGGTAAGAATAATCGTTGGCGGGGTGGGACCCTACCTTACCAGTCCCTACTTTACCCTACCTTACTCTAGCCTACCCTACCCTACCCTATCCTAGGCTACCCTACCCTGTCCTACTCCTTTCCTACCCATCCCTACTCTGCCCTACCCTACCCTGTTCTGTTCTACTCTGCTCTGCTCTCTACTTTATGTCATGGAAACGAAATCCTTTTTATGACATACTTAATTAGTTTGGTTTGGAATGAAATTGGTAAACGTGAATAACTGCACCGCAAATAACTCTTAAGGAACACTGAAGATTTCGTAAGAATGACAATAGTTTAAATCGATCTTTGATAAATTTGTCAATGTTAGGATAATCTACCCACGTTTTATGTGAACCCAGGTTTCCCAGTATACACATGTTATTACTATTTTTGTAACACAATGTTCGTATAAACTGTATAAACAGTGATCAGAGAGCGACAACAACACTCGCACCGAAAAATCTTCATAAAAAGAGTGACAACAACATCAGCAGTGACAGCAACAATGACACTACAACAACAACAACAACACTTTCGTTTGAATTTTTTCATGAACCATAGAAGCAGTATATAACGTATGTGCTGGCCTGGCGTGTTGCCTGCGAATGCATGCTCCGACCTCAGCTGGTACCAGACAAGCCGAGGCTCTTGCCTCAGTCATTTGTTTTCGTTTTTGTTGTTTAAAGGCATCATAAACACGCTAGATACCTAGATACCTTTGTAGGGAATTTGACCTCAGTTATATTTTTTTTCATGGAAACTGCCTCAGTCATAATTTTTTTCTCGCTAAGGCCCTGATGCTAGACTAAGAATTTCACCCGAAAATGCATTAAAAAACCTATGCCTCAAGAATTTTTTTTTTACTGATTTAACATATATCTTCTCTAACAATTATCTAGAAAGAAATTGTCGACAGTGGTCGTTTTTCGTGCAACTCAATTTTCTGGCAATTTTAAGTTGTGGCACAACTTAAAATTGACCATTTATTGCTATTGTAATTTCGCCTTTTTAATTATTTGTTTTAGCTTTTGAAGTTAAATATTCGTTTACTTTAACTCACCAAAGCTCAGAAGAATCTGATGAAGAAAAAAAGGTATTCATCAACTGAGAAAATTTCACTAATTGCTCAAACACGCCGAATATTAAAAGCGAGAACGATGAAGAATGTGGCACACATTCTGCAGTAATTGCAATTAGTTTCGGGCTTTTGCAAGTTATAGCCCTTGTGTTCCAAACGGAAACATGACTTTTTAACGCAAATTTAGAAAAAAAAACGCGACATCAGTTTCATTTGATTCATTATATATTACAAATCTTCTTCGTAAAACTCGTTCCAAACTTTAGTCATTTAAAGGCGAAAAACCTGTTAGCTATCATAAATGCTTGTCTAATGCTGGTGCAGATAATTTGTTTCCGTAAAATCAGTTATTGTTATTTTCAGCTAAGTAATTACGGTGTAAATACAAATATAAATTACTGCTATTTGAAACCTTCCTGGTTATTTAAGCGAAACGATAATTATTGCAATAAAAGGGAAGATGCCAACAATAATTTGTAAACGGCACTTGGTCGTGTTTCTTCTTTGATTTGACGCCAAAGTGAAAACAAACTGAGAAAAGAGTGTTCCAAGTTTTAAAGGTTAGAATAATAATTTTAAATTTGTGCTGAGTAATATCTTAGCTTTATAGCTAGATGCGAGTATGTGATATCAAATTTCCATTCACCTTATTACAATGTTTATGAACTTGGATCAGAAAGCGATAAGAGTTCTTCCAAGAAGTTCCTTATTGCAAACTAAGGAGGGGCAAACTTTATCCGTTAAAAACAGGTCTATCTTCAAACCACAAAAGTTTTGATTGCAGTTTGTGTTGTATCATATGGGGGCCGCATTTGTCTTCGGTGCTTTCGTATATTTCCGCTTGTTGAATTCAGGAAAGATAATGCAATGGATCATAGTACTTCCATAAAGAAGCAAAAATAAAAATACCAAATGACAAAATGAATAGAAAACATCACCGTTCTCTACCATTTCCAAGTACAGATATCTTAGTTATCTGACAAGTAACACGGGTGAATCAATTTTCACAAGCGTCAAACGTACGCGTGATATCAATCTTTATGGAAATTTTCAAAGCAACGTTACAGCCTGTATAACTTTTTTGAAAACTCGACCAATTTCTTAAAGGCGCAAACCATCACAGTTCTCAATTCGGGAAAAATAAATCAGTCACAATATTTTGCAGAGGCGAAAATAAAAAAAACTTTATTCAAGTTATTCTGATGAACAAGACTGGTGGTGAACCCAGTAGCCTTGAGGTTATTCCATTGTTTTGCGCTGTAACACGTCAATTTATTTCTTGCACCAGCTACCGGCTCCTGAGGGCTTCAAATCGCTTTGACACCAGGCACAAATAAACAACATTACCTCGAAAATCATTGTATTCCTGTGTTTCGAACCAACATTTCAAGAATTTTTAAACTTAATGTTCTTTACCTCTCTTTATAAAACTTGTCAAAGAAACTAAGGAATCAAATGGATACAAAATAAAAAAAGTATCGGTGCTATGATTTTAATCATAACTTGGCTGAATTCGAATTTGCGGAAACTATCTGAATTTTTTCTTTCTTCTCCTGTTTGCTGAGTGAACACGGTAATCCGTGCTACAATGTATGCTTGAAAGTGAGTATTCTAATAAGTAATGGTAATTGGACTGAGAAGAGTCCAATTCGGTTTGTAATCATACGAGTGATAACAAAATCGGACTACCACGCAGCGGGAGTCCGATTCGTTAATCACGGGTATGATTACAGACCGAATTGGACGACACGAAGTCTTATTACCAATTAATCATAAAAATTACAATTTCCGAGAAAAGAAGAATAGCCAAGTTATGGAAGATAGGGCCGGAAAATTTGCATTAAAATACCTACAAACGAGATGTAAACATTCTAAGGCCACCGCACCTACTACTGGAAATTAGGCGCCAAAAACACAAAAGCAAGCGTGTGCACGCACTCGTAATTACAACTTTGAATGTGATTGCTTGATTTAAACTACAACGTCGAATGTGATTGGTTTATTGGACTGTCCGATAACAAACTGTCCAATAACGAATTGTCCGATAACAACTTGGCAAGTGAATTAGTGGAAAATAGGAGTTTTTTAAACCAATCAAAATCGAGGAAATTGTAATTTTTATGACTATGATTAAAAACAACTGCAATTAATTTCACCAAAATTAATATTTGAAACCTTGACTTTTCAGACAAATGTTTAAGTGGTTTTCGAGTTGAACGAATGGCTAAGCTTTTTTTGCAGACTCTTCCATTACAATAACATTTCAAAAGATTACTGGTGCTGTGCGTGTGCTTTTTTCGTAATGCTGCAAAAATCGTCTTTGTTTTGAATAACATAATGCCGTTACAACTGAAAATCAATGGTGCATAGCTCAGAAGTATTTTAATGATTCTCTTTGTTCTGTAATATTCAATTGTTATGTGATTATACGAATAGCTTCAAACTAAATCTGGATTAGCGATGTCCCAAGGGTAAACGTGATAGCATTTGGGTCATAAATAACTTCTTTAACTAATAATGCATTCAAAACTGAAGTTTTTTAACGGTCATAACTACTAGTTCAGCGAACGACATAACTATAACACATCGCAATTGCCCCACGTCAGATCAGGACTGAAGCTCGCTGGCCATAGTCATAAAAAGGTAAATTGAAAATCTTTTTCTTACTCTTAAGTGGCTTGTTTGTAGAAGTATTGTACTTGAAGTATTGTACTCGATAGATTACAGCAGTCGCCAAAATTTGGAATTGGCTTGAACATGATAGTTTGTATTTGGCTCTTATCGG
>OZ026608.1:8441178-8583678 GCA_964020085.1 Micromussa lordhowensis | reverse complement strand
ATATCTGTTTTCGAATGTATTCGGTGTGCCAATGATTTTAAAGTAATTTTTTGGAGCCAGCGTATGAATACAATTTTTTAACACAAAAATTATATTCCTTTGAAAATCTCAGCCTCCTGTTCATTCATAAAATATTCTTAAAATTTAGCAAATTTCAGCCTCGATATTCGTATAAAACATATTCTTATAAGAAAAAGATTGTAGTCCATCACTAACTTATAGCTAATAAATTAAGAAAGTTATACGTGAGTATATTCACGCCAAACAAAATGGAAATGACGAAAGCCGAATCATTGTAATACACTATTTATCTTACTAAAGTTTCATTGGTTAAGGACTCATTATCTGTTTATTCATAAACAATCTAATAACAGGCAAATTATAAGGAGTGCTGTAGTAATAGCAACTATTAAATAATTTGAGAACAGACCCGTTGACGTGTTATCAGATCCAAACGCGCAGTAAGGCACGTGCCTAGTCTTAAGTACTCAATTTCACTCTCGCGCTGAAAGCTTTATAACGTTTTGATACTTTATAAAACACCAGAATGGGTGTAATTTCTACACATAACAGTAATTAAAGGAGACTGAGTCACGTTTGGAGGAAAGAGACGATTTTTGGGAGGGAGAACGAGTAACTGAAAAACTGAAATAAACAGTGAATAAATAGCAAAAGAAACAAGAGGTTAGCTGCCCATCTAAAGTAAACGTATCATCGATCGCACGTTTAACGGTATGCAATAACTTTGGTATCGCAGTCACTCCGCTATTATCATTTGCTAAATTAATTATTAAAAGGCGTCAGTATTTAGAAAATAGTCTATTGATTGATAACATTAGAAAAGTGTATAAATATGCTGGAAAGATTTTTGTGAAAACAGTTCTATATCTTTGTTCTGTCTCATTCACGGCAACTCAGAAACTACGTTACATAGTATATCACAGGTGCGTTGAGGTGTTTTCAAATTATTTATTTCGAGGAGCTTCAGTTTGAATTCAGTTTGAATTCTAAATAATGTTAAACGAACTCTAACAAATGATTTATCCCCGTTAATAAATTTTGTGAGCTAATACGCTTTTTTTCTCTTTTTAAAGGTCAAACATCGACATCAACAGTTGACAATGAAGAAGACTTTGCTTACAGCGTTTCTTGTTGTTTTAATAACTGGATCGCTTTTTGGAAGTTCCTTTTCTTTACTTAGAGCAGGGAGAGACAAAATTATGATGGGCCGAAACAGCGCTAAAAAACAGTTCCAGCTTAAACCTGCACAATACGAACAAGTAAAACCGGTTTATTACGGAAGGAAAAGTTACAGGCACGCAAAGCCTCTTGGAAAAGAACGGAAAGGTATATTATCTTCATTTAATGCATATCATTTTAGTATGAGAATTTTTGAGCTCCGTAGCAATGTTTACTGGTTACTGTGAAAAGATGCCTTTGGCAGCGTCTAAACTACATCGGCTGCTTTATTTCTGAGGTAAGGCCTACCGTCCACACCAATCCGTAACGAAAACGGTGCTTTTCGAAAACGCTCTTCAAAGCGGAGAAAGTTGAAAACGTCGAAAACGCTTTTCAAACCGGAGGAAGTTTAAAACGTCGGCTTTTCGTTCTCGTGTGGACGGAAAACATTTTGAAAAAGAAGCTTTTCGAAAATTAAGCCTTCACGATAATCATGTGATTTCCCTGACCGAGGTTTCTTGAAACACAAATCCAAAATGACCGGTGATTGTTGCGTTTTCAAATTCCTCCGGCCTAGTGTGGAAGGAAAATTTTTGATGCGTTCTCAGAGTGAAACTCCGTTTTCAAATTCCTCCGGCTCGGTGTGGATGGGGCCTAATCGTACATGATTGTCTTTGAACTTTATGCAAGCAAATACTTTATTTGATTCTGAACCTTTTTTTTCCTTTTTCTTTTCTTTGTTTTAATGCCACACAAAAAAACACTACTTACAATGCCATATTTATATTACCTACATTAAGATTCTTACATGGAATACTACTCTACTTACACTACGTTACAGTACTTACATTACTCTTACAATACAATAAGTACAATACTTATATTGCTGTTCTTCACCACTTACAATGCGATACTTGTATTACTTGCATTGCTACATTTACATCACTTACATTTTTTCTTTTTTTACACACCCACACTTACATACTCGTAAAATATATTCATTTACCTTTGGAGGCGTTACATTAAAGTAACTCTTTTTTATACTAGTTCAGATAATTATCCAAAGAAATTGAAAGGCGTTATTTTAAATTTGCTCTTGTTGCTCCCCCCACACCTTAAAGAGGAAGAATTTATCAGAGATTGTTTCACGTATAAAAGCCCCCTATTTCACATCAAATTTCACTTAATATCCACAGTTTTGAAGAACCTTTTCTTGACCAAAAGCAAAACTGTTGTTGTTGTTTTATTGTTGTTATTGATTTTGGCTTGCATATGCTTTATTTTAGAAGTCTCCAAGGAAGACCAGTGGCCTGAAATCTGAGAACTACAACTCCAACTGTGACTTACAAGAAAGAAGAAAAGAAGAATTTAGTGTCCTTGACTTCTCTCTGTTTGAATGCCAGCGCGATATTTGTATGATTTGTAAAACCATTTTGTGTAATTCTAACCTAACCAATTCTCAAACCTTGAGAACCGTATATTTTGTTATTAGCACTAGGTATGGTACATTTTCTGAGCGCATCACCAATTTGTGTTTAGCTAAAAGATTAAATAAATACAACGAAAAAAAAACAATTCTTATTTCTCCCTTCCAGTTGAAACGCATTCTCATTGTCGTTTAGCCACAGAAATTAATACTCGATAAAAATAATGTCTCTAGATCTGAGGTAGCGTCCACACTAGGCCGGTGAAATTTGAACGCAGCTTTCTTTCTGCGGTTAGGCCGACCATCCACACTAATCCGTCACGAAAACGGAGCTTTTCGAAAACGCTCTTCAAACCGGAGGAAGTTGAAAACGTTGACTTTTCGTTTTCGTGTGGACGGAAAACGTTTTGAAAACGGAGCTTTTCGAAAACGATGTAGTTACGATGATCGTGGACGGGGCCTGATATGTCTGCTCAAGTTGAGAAGCTAATTGTAAAAATATCTACATCGTCAGAAGACAAACAAAGATGAACTTCCTATGTTCCTTTTTTCCTTTGTTCATTCCCTCAAGGAAAATATTAAATTTTGATCACTCAGAGCATTTAGGTAAGATAAAGAAATTTGCTCAGAAGATGATAATTCCCCATCAGGTCGCTTGTGTGCGTAGTTGTTGGCGACCAGCGATCGAAGACTGTTAATGTTTTGAAAGTTGCATTGACTTTCCGATCATTTTTAGCTTAAAGTGAAGCCTTGGAGCCAAGGCTGGCTCATAGCTCCCGGTTTCTGTAGCATGAAGCTACTAGAAGTATTTCTACTTCCCCTGGACGGGATGCTAGTCCATCGCAGGTCACTTCCCCGCAATTTTGTTAGGTTTCCCCAACAAATAGCAGGTGCCGATTTATACACCTGGGTGGAGAGAGGCACTGTGAGAATAAAGTGTCTTGCCCAAGAACACAACACACTGTCCCCGGCCAGGGCTTGAACCCGGACCGCTCGCTCCGGAGTCGAGTGCAGTAACCATGAGGCCACTGCGCCTCCCACTTCAGCTTCACCAATTTATTGCTCCATGTTAGCAAACATGAAAAAAAAACCCTAAATATGACGGCTTTTAAATCTGATTTTGCTAAATGGCCAGGCTTTCCAACCAGCAACTGTGTCGAAATACGATGCCGGCTTGCTCTTCAGCACAGAATTAAGTTTCTTGAACGCATAACTGTTGTAATCCAGAGAAACAGCAATAGACCTGAGGTGCATAAAAGTTATATTAGCTTAAGGTGGCTCGATAGTCAGGTACATATATGAAAATCTGAAGATTTTGCCTGACTTGAGGAGGGGAGTGGGGTATTTAAAAGCTCTATTTTTCTGCAAATGTTTTGGTTGAGGGACTGGATCTGGCATGCATATTTAATGTATGATGGCAGCTCGTCACGTGACCTTACTCAGCTCATTATAATTCACTTTCGGTTCGGCGGAATCGTGTGTAGCCTTAATGTAATTTGGGGCAAAAATTGAACCAAATTTCATTATTTTGGGTCATTTGCTTGTGCCAGAGCTCATCATTAAGGGCTGAGATGGCTTAAACCTTGCCAATTCCAAAGAACTGTTTATTGGCACTGTGAATGTGACAAACTTCGACCAGATGCCCGATTGCAGCTACTGGCAGTTTGTTATTCATGGACAAGGGGCCAAAAAGCAAATGAGCCTTGTCTCACCAGGCTTCAACTGGCAGATATGGAAGTTTCAATCAATTGTGGAAGTGACTGGAAAACTTTTAGTGTGTTATTGAAGCCTGGTCAGAGACTTATATAAAAATATCCATTTGGTTGGAGGTAGGTCTTTCCCGCTCAAAGAACACTCTAATTTCCCAGGATGCAATGCGGTCAGATTCCTGCTCGTTGGCTGCTTGGTTGAGATTGCTGACAAAAAGGAGCTATTTAAGCTCTTGCTGGACTTTTTTGGCCGAACTTTCCAGTTGAGTTGAAAGCAGAAGAGTTGTTTTGTAATGATTTCCCTGTGATTAAATGACTGAGCTAATGAAGGATGTGTCCAGACTGTTTGCTTGTGAGGCAAGATTTGCATGAAATCCGTGTGATGTTTTGCAGCTGGTAGTAGTTTTTCTGCAATATCTATTGTCTACATTTTCGGAGAAAGAGCACAGTGCTGCCATCTATTTTCCTCCACTGTTTCAGTGCAAAACAAATACTTCTGCACTAGAATTGCTTACAGAAATGATAAGACCAAGCCTAGAGAATTTTTTTCTCAACCCTATGCAGTTTCGAATGTTCAGACGTGCATGGAAAAGGTAGCTAGGGACATCCTTAATGTTCCATGCTTTTAATATCTCCAGCTTTCTGGGCCTCAGGCTGAAGGTTGATGAACACTCTATGCAATGAACCAAAATAATGCTTATCTGGCAAATTCTTTTGCTACAGCAGGCAAAACACTGGTGCTGTGTATTGTCCAAAAAGGTCTGTTTTTGCAAATTTCAACTTTCCAGATTTTTTTTCTCTGCAAGTATTGAATGCCAGCCAGCCATTTTGGTTGATTGCATAGACCAATCTAAATGTAATCTGCAAAAAATGGTTTCTTGCCTGTGTGACTTATTGTTTTCTCTCAGTTACTGCTACAAGGAAAGCACCCTCTGAGACACCATACCAAAGCTTGTACTGTTACCATGGCAACAAGACACCCAAACATCATTGTGTTTGTCATCATTCATAGCAACTAGTGTCGTGATGTTGGTTTTGTCTAATTTAGTTGCATTTTCATGTCAAAAGTCTTTTTGACTATCGAGCCCCCTTAAAGGGGCTACCACAAGCTTATTAACTGGAAAAACTTTTTGCTTGCAGTAACTTTCAAACAACAACCGTGAAGTCAGTGTCAAACATTAGTGCCCTCGTTGGCAACCTTGATAATTTTATCATGCTCTTCACAGCACCTGTTTCGCCGTGATTCTGTGATTGGCAAGCACACTACACGCTACTCCAAAGGGCTTATTATAACAGAAGCGAACTGTTCTAATTGCCGACATGTTGCTTTGTGTTGGCCAGTTGTAAAGACAAAATGCAAATTAACCTTCAATGTTATTTTATTAACAGCATGAGCTTACATTCGCGTTAGAGCTTTTATTGTGTTTGGTATTGGTTTTTCATTTTCCATTGCAATATACATGAAGCAGCAAATTTCCTTCATCTGAGTGGAATGCCATAATTCTTTAGGTTCTTCAATTACTTCATTTCTTTCTTTCTACCGTCTCTGAAGAAAAAAAAATCAAAACACAGAAGTAAAGTAAATTGAAAACTTTTTTTTTTCTTCTAATAAAAATGCCTCCTTTGATTAAATGAGCCGATAATTTAACAATTAGCCCCCCTCAACACTACACTGGAGGAATTTGAAAACGGAGGTTTCACTCTGAAAACGCATCAAATGTCCTTCGTCCACACTACGGCGAAGAAATTTGAAAACGCAACAATCACCGTATCCGCTATTAAGTGGATAAGTGATAGCAAAAAAACTGCGCTGTACGGTGGTTGATAGCGCCATGCAGCCAGCGTTAATTTCAAACTTGTGGGTTTGTGCACCGCTCGTTTATTTGACTCCTATCATAGTGACACTAAACTCTAAAAGAATTTCTCAGGAACTCAAATAATTTTTTTTTACCTGGCATGATGCAATAAGGCACTCCATCCAATTCATCCGTCTCCCTTTGTTGCATTTGAGGATTACGCTGCATCCTCTCGATTTCATCCCTACCAGCGCGGAGCAGGGCGTTACCTTGCTCTACGAAGACACCAGCAACTAACAGTATCACTGCCACAGTAAGAAGTGTTCTACTCATGGTGATGACGGATGATTTTTCTGACGACAGGTCAAAAAATAAAACAATGGTGGATCAAGGATTGTATCTGATTAGTTTTGCCAGGCACTTAAGGGATCCTGGCCTGAACTATGAAAAACAGCACGTTATCCTATAATGCCTCTTTTTGAAAAGGATTTTTTTTGCCCATCTTGCTCCATTTTATTTGCATTTCAGAATTAATCAAATTAAATCCAAATGTTACTGCATCAAAAAGGTATTTGAGTGTCAAAAAGTAATATTGGGTTTACATCACTATTTTACGATTGGCTAAAAGAAACAGCCGCGCAACCATTTCCATCGAATCAGAAGTAGAACCAAAACCAATTGTGACGCACTTGCATTCGTTTTACCGCCCTTCGCATCAGCTACGTGATATTACACGCTTGGCAATTATTGCTTCATTTTCAGCCAAGTTTCTTTGGGGAAAAATTACTTTGCTAATATTTATTCGTTTTACTTGAAAATTAGCACAATAAAAGATTTTGTGATGGTGCGTGTTTCTATGGTTTTAGATTTTTTGTTTTTTGCATTTTTGGCGGGAAAATGACGTCACAAAATTGAGTTAAAATTTTAAATTTTCGTTTTGGTGTATTTTGGTGTATTTTGGCTTTTGTGAAAGAGGGCGTTTAACTAACATTAAAGCAAAAAAAAATATCAAAATATCTCATTTTTTTCCAGAAATACAGCTGTTTTAATGTCAAAATTTGTTACTAAAAATAGAATTAATGGCAACTTTGTTTTGTCATATCTCCGGACTGAAAAAAAATATTGAAAAATTTTTTTCATCTTTAAGTTTGTCCCATAAAGGTCTTTTAGGAACAGTCACCAAATTGCTAATACTATGAATTTAAAATTTGACCTTTAAATCTATGACGTCATTTTCCCGCCAAAAATGCAAAAAACAAACAATCTAAAACCATAGAAACACGCACCACCACAAAATCTTTTATTGTGCTGATTTTCAAGTAAAACGAATAAATATTAGCAAAGTAATTTTTCCCCAAAGAAACTTGGCCGAAAATGAAGCAATAATTGCCAAGCGTGTACTTCGAGTTTTGATTGGTTCACTGTAATGTCTGTGTCCTTTGTGATTGCCAGGAGTGCCGGATTTCTTTGGGTTAGGTTTTACGACACTTAGTTGAAATCAGTGGGGAACCGCGCTATCTATTAAAACCGAACTATCTTTCAAAATTGTCACGGAAAAATAAGACTGTAAGTTTCAATTTGTTTAGTTTTAGTTTTACAGACAGTGAACTAGAATATGTCTAAAACCTGTAAATGGAATGATTTATTTAGGCTTAGCAGTTGAAGAAACAACAACAAAAAAAAACAAGTGCTCTATTGACAAAAAAAAAATTACGTTAATAGACCGCTTAAATATAAAATATTCTTTATAAGTGAAGAGGCAATGAACGCAAACAAATATATGACAAGAAATGCCACACTATTTTACCTTGCATTCCAATAATTACTTGAAATATTCGATCCTTATGGTTTGAGAATGATTATTCTGATAAAAGTATTTTTCCCTCTTCCGTAACAGTTAAAATGCAAATAAAAGGTTGTAACACAGATTAAAAAAAGGGAATGCAAAAAATTCTTAAGACTACAAAAACAAATCAAAGCGTGAAATCACTGCAAGTTTATTAACTTTTTGAAATTGATAACTTAACAGAGGGCGTGAATCATTGACTTATCCGAATCGGACAACTTGTTGGACTAGAATCACAGGCACATGGAAGCGCTTTGCCGATTATCACGCCAAAATTGAAAAAACGAGCCAACAAATAGTACCGTGTTAATAAGCGTCTAGTGTGAAACTTCAAGGATTAGTTCCTACTTATAGAAGTGAAATCTTTTAAGACCTTTATGTAAAACTAAAAACGTTAGGAAGAAAACACATAACCTTAAAGCGTCAAACTTATCTTACCTTTAGCTAGTTTCTGGGAGTTTCTCCTTCTTAAACAAGTTCTGTGATTTGCAGTGAAAAAACAGCTCTAAAACATGCTTCATTTATAACCACAATCATCACTCATTAATGCAAAATAGAGGACGCGTGGATCTCATTTTCGAGTGGAAATTTTAGATAAGAAGAAACAGTTGCTAATGATTTTTAAAGCTTGATATGCTTTATCAGATATATGCTCTCAAGGGAAAAATCTAATTGAAAGAAAAGGCGCCCCTCTGGCAAGTTATCACACAAACAGATTCCGTGATGTGTGTCGTTTGGCTTATTTTGGATATTCATCCTCTTGTTAAGTTAGCATTTTAGCCGATAAAAGCGGAAACAAATCACGGTATTAAATAACATTGAAGATTTTATTACTTATTTTTAGCAGTCATTTGATTCGCTAATATCGAAAAAATTTCATTCTGTAAGACGTAATGACTATGGCTAGGGTGTTTAATACTGGCAGAATTAAGGCACGCTTTTCTAACGGACCGTAAGAAAAAAGAGAGAGCAAGTCTACCAAATTCTGGTCCGTGTTTATGACAGACGAATAAAATATAGAGGTTGTTCAGTAGAGCCTTTCTGCCAGACTTGGTTGGAATAGCTTACCTGAGAACATGTTTGCTTGGATTATCAACCCAATTGGCACACAACTTCATAACTTTGAGAACATTTGGCGCGAAAATTGTCTTGTAAAGATCGATCTAATAATTGAAGTTAAAAATTTGTTACCCGTCTAAGATCACGCTATCCACTAAGACCTTCTAATGTTATAGTTTAGGGGTATACTAATGTTATTTGAGAGTTGATGCGTGTTGAAAGTTTATTAGGTTTTGACATTTTAAAACAATTTCTCCTAAAATGACTACCTCCTTCATAGCTTCTGATGTCAGTTCTTAAAAACGCTAATCAGTGGCTTTCAAATGTTATATTATACACAGACACAGAATCTAATTTACTGAAAAACTGCCGTTCGCCGTAGGGGTTAAAGGGATGCTATCGATCGCTTTGTATATGTGAGAAACTCAGTTTAACAATTTGTTTCGGAGAACACCTATTCAGGTTCTCTCTCAAGTCCACATTTTAAAAAACTGCAGCGAAAAATAACACCGTTTCCTTGGTCAAAGTTTGACTGAAAGTTTAGAGATATAAAAAAGTAACTTCTTTCAATAAAGTTTCGAAGGGAAGAAAATACCTTTATGAGTTCGAAATCAAATGCTAACTGGGATTTTTGGAAAGCCAATAACGGCTGGAAAACTCACCAGAAAAACGTTTTGTTCCTAAAATTGTTTGCGATTTAAACCATGTCAGTTTGGTCAGATATACCTATTTAAAGTACTTCAGTACGTAACGCGAGCAAGTATTTCGCTTGAAATTTCTCACAGTTTGCCCTTGTCTATGCATAGCTAGAATTTATTAATTTTTGATTCCATCAAATAACGTAACAATTTCTTCAACGTCAAACCTTTCTGTAAATTACTTGCCTGCAAGTTACTCCTAAAAGATATGAATTGAAATAATCAATTTGCATTGGCTTCTTTATATCGTCTAATTGATTGGAATATCTTTTTCCTGTTTTAGTAGCGAAGATTATCTCAGTCTCTTTTTGATAAAATCTACTATGAATCATCCAGTTCATTTCCTGTTAACACGAGGTTTTAATGAGGTCATGGCGTTGGTAAATTTGAGACGAAATGCTTTATGGCCGATTATGATTAATTTGAATCTAAAAGCTGGGAAAACAAAAAATAAAATAAGGTACAAAAACATAGTTCCCGTCAGACAGGTTTAAGCGAGTTATGCTGTATTCTACGCACATTTCACTTTTATTATTATTATTATTATTATTATTATTATTATTATTATTATTAAATAGACGAAGTATGTCAGTGATTTTAAGAAAGAAACCAAGAGACCTCTCTTTTAATGCCTTTGACAGGGTCGTGGCTAGTAACCGAAAGACCTTCCTCAGCTAATTTTTTTGGTTTTGTTGTTTATAATTAAAGTCCTAGCCCCTCATAACACCCAAAATACTTAAGCAAGGAATTTACCCATTTAGTCATAATCTTTCCGTGGACATTGCCACAGTCATAGCTTTTTTCTAGCTACGGCCATTTTTAATTAACGAAACTGTCATCCTCATATTAATTTTATGTGTTTTTTCTTTTGACATAAAAAAATTTATATCACTTACTTTTTTTGAGTGAATAGCTGAAGGCCAACTCGTAATCTCACGTGGCGAGCCTTACTCAACAGACGATACGATCATTAGACAGAAAATGGGTAAGGTCAATCAACAACACTAAATGATGATGACAGCGCAATAGTTGAGTTAATGAAACTGGACCAGGGGAAATCACACCTCTTTCCTTAACAGTTCTGTGTTCCTTTAAATATCTATAGAAACATTAGGCAACTGGAGACTAACTAGAAAACCTTCGGGCTATTTCGGTCTCCATGTTTAGATTGTACAGTTTTTTTTTTTTGCTCTTCCATTATATGATTATACTTATTTTTTTAGTACTGAATGTTGTAGTAGTAGTTGTTGTTGTTGTTCACTGCCTTTCATTTCGTCTAGTTTTCGTTTTGCGATGCCAATTAGCAAATTTGAATCAAATAAGACTAATAAACAAAGTCAAGTAGAGCTCAATGGAGTCTCGCCATGCCATTACCAAATTTGAAGAGAGTTTTCAAAAAATCATAAATGTTAGCGCTTTATTTCTGTTATCTCTTGTTAAACTCCATTAGCAAACGCGTCCAGTGATAACTGATAAGAGAAGTTCTTCATAACACTTATTTAAAAAACCATTTTATTTTACCACTGAAGTACAAGTCACAGTTTTCACCCCAAGCTAAGGTGAGGTGATGTAATGTACATGCGTACCCACGCCTCAGGGCTTGCGAAAGGAAGATGGAAAGTTGAAACAGAGGCATTTCTCTAGACTTCTGTACTCAAGCGAGAATCTAATCTCTCAAAGCACCAACTAGTCAAACTCGGATAATTATAATTTTTTTTTTAAATCTTAGTAATAGTACTTCTATATATTGCCGTTGCATGCCACAGAAACCGGCTTACGTGCTGCGGCGTTGGTCACTTGAAACGCCTGTGGACGTTTTTCATACATTTAGAATATTGAATATTACGTTCTACTTTTAGTCAGAAGACCTTTTGTTTTAATTTCCTATGGGAGTAAACCAAACAATAGTCAGTTGTGACCTCCGAAAAGGAACTGAAGTTGAATGATTTATGAAAGATTTTATCGAGGAAAGACAAGTATCCTGACAAGATGATCACGCAACAGAAGATCGAGGAAATGAAACAAATTTTATCTGCAACAATGTTTCAGGTTTAAGCCTAACATTTGGTAACCTTCCCGAAATCATTACTCATTTGCCGAAAAACAACGCTAAACATACGCCTGATAAGAATAATTGGATGAATCCAAGCCACATGGAATTACAGATTTTCCGCTTCAGTTCGTCCATATTGTAATTCATTTCCATTCATTCTTTTGTTAGTCATTTTGACTTCCTAATGGTTCCTGTCATTCGTAACTTGTGCAAAAATGAAAACATTATCCCTGTGCTATGTTTATTTTTGTTTAATAACTCTCCAAATTCATGCTAATATTAGATACTAATACCGCATCAACGACATGCAGTGATATATTTCCACTGCCTTTCCCTAAAATTAAACCAATTAAATGCAAATGAGGCATCGTGGAAACGTTTCGCGTGCCAGAGGGCAGCCGTAGGCACTAAATGAATTATTTCCTGTCTAAAAATGGGTAATTAGAGAGCCTTTCCTGTCTGGATATGGAGAGCGGACATATTCACGTTTCTTTAAAGAGTCATTAACTAGAACATGTTTGTCTTATCTAAATTAATAAGCATCCGCTGTGTTTGGCTAATGGTGGACTGCTATATAGTTATAAAGTTACTCTTCTTTTGTGCTATTTCACATAATTTATAGATCAGATCACGCGACGCCTTGGCAGCTAAAGACCAAACTCAAAGAAAGGTAGGCAAATCTGGACATTCACAAATCTGTTGCACATCAAATTCCGCTTGATGGGACTTTCATTCATTAACACGCTCTCAAACGTTAGAAGGTTATTTCATGTTCTTTGCTTTATGTGATAACTACTAATCCATAGGACTTCTGGGGCTTGCAGAATTATAAAACGTAACTTGACAGAAAAAGCCAAAATTAAATCACTTTCAGACAATTCAGCTCACGATAGAATTACTGTGATATTCTTGGAAGACGATTTTCTTCAGTTTTACGAAATTCAGTGACCAAACATTTTCATCATCATCTAAGAAGAATTTCATGAGCCGCGTGGCATTTGGCTAATTTTAAATATCCTGAATTCTTACTCGCAAATAATTCACTGAAAGCATATTTCACGTCTTGTCATCTTTCTTTTGGTAAAATTTTCACTGACTAGAATTTAAAGAACTGAATGTACCTACGTCATGGTTTGCTCATGTTAAAAAGTTTGCCTGGATTTTTCAAGTTCGTCGTTTGTAATCCGTGTTAATCTTCTCTATTGTTAATCATCCTTGCTCCTTTATGGTTAATTACTATCTCTTTGGTGTTTTTCTATCTCAATAAACTATTATTTTTAGGTCTCCTTCAATTTGAAGGTAATTTTGCACGTGGCCAAAATAACTCAAAATATCGAGACTGTAACTTCTGTTTAGACTTTTCTCGTCCTCGTAGAATTCGTACATATTGAATGACTGTACACGGTTTCTTTGCGAATTGTTAAGGTTAGTTTACCTCTTCGACAGGGTTTGATTAGTTGTGTCGTTGTTAACAATAGATTAGGGACTTCACGCAAAACAAGATGACAACTAGGACTTCGTCAAACAAAGGGCCTATTGAACACAGCAATGGATACGCACACTTGTAGATTTTGTAGCCGTTATTTGCAAATCAATGTTAGGGAGCTTAAGCAAACCAAAACGACGACGGCAACGGGAATGTCACCAAACGAAAGGTTTTGGCCCCGGTTTTTAGAAACCGCAACTTTTCTTTCGGGATACGGCTTCCGCCCACACGCGTCCGGCGAATGTGGCAGCGAATCGGGATATTTTTGAATCCGTTCTCCATGAATACGCTACGTGTGGACGGGGAAAATTTTTGAATCAGGAAAGAAAAAGTTGCGGATTCAAATATAAATCTTTGTACATTTCTCTGCCGCTCTCTGCAAATCAAGAACGTAAAATGACCGAGTTTTGCGTAGTCTGAGGAACGCGAGAGACGACGGCTAATTTTTCATATTTCCATTTGAAATTGAAGGCTGTCTTTGCATATTTAGCCTGAGCACAGTTTTAGAGCCATTGGAGTACTGAACAGATCTAGACAAGTGCGAATTTCGCTGGTTAAATATAAATTCATTTTTGACTAGGCGACGTCATCGGCATCATCGTCGTTGTTTGAGCTCCCTAACAACGCGAAGTAACCAATTTGTAATTTTTTTAGGGAAAGAGAATTGTTCGTAATTCTATTTTGGAACTGAACACATTTTCAGCATCTACAGCAGGGGCAATTTTTTAGTTATATCGACAAACACACTAAAAAAATTTTGATAACTGCGTAATTAGAATTACACAAACACATTTTCTAATAGGCGCCGTTCTCGCCTTCGTCGTGGTATGTGCGTAAGGTCATTAAAATATGTTTAGAACGACGGTCGTTTGGTTTCTAGGCGTTGGCATTTGCTTTGTAATTTTCTTAGCAGATGTACACCTTTCTCACCATTAATAATTCATCTAGTTTTTAAACAAAGGAAATCATGACCGTCGTGGCAGTGTTTCGATATATCTTATCTTATTTAGCATAGATCTTTTTACGATTTTATTTCTCTGTTTTCTCCTTAGTTCTAGTTTCGATTAAGAAGATATATCAAACACTCAAGACAGTGTTTGAATACGTTTCCAAACACCTCGAAGTTAATCATACTCTGCTGTGCGTCATATTTGCAAGTCTATTTTAATCTCAACTGATTAGGATGAAAGCCAGCTGGATGCATAATTATATTGTCATAGTAAAAATATGTACTCGCATTGTTGGCTGTCCGATCAGCCACTGAGCTATGGCTAAGGCCGCCTTCACAGACTTCACGGAGAATAGTAAAGCGGCAAATTACGCCGGGTAACATACGTGTATCGTATATTATTAAAAACTGGATCATTGGATAATGCAATTCGAGAGTTTTCATTGGCTTAGCCATCATGGTATATGAGCCATTAGTATATAGCCTACAAGTGAATAGTACTTTTCGCGCACGCTGATTGGCTAGCTTGGAGGTGATTAGCCAAGTACTATTCACCTCCACTTCGGTGAATAATTGTTAATTATTATTCATTCAAAATATTTCCCCGTTTCTGATTGATTAAAACCACACGCATAATTTACCATAGCCGGCTGCTGTTCACCAAATTTGGAAAGAATCTTCGCCATATTGAATCAATGACGTCAAAAGTGCAGCCCGCTTCAGATTATTGAACCGATGACGTCAAAAGTGCAGCCCGCTGCAGATTATTGAACCGTTAACCGAGAAAACCTGGGGACGATATTATGTTAGTTTTAGTGAGCTAAAAAACAAACAGTGAAATGGCGAAACTCCTTTAAGAACGGGGAAATATTTTGAATGAATAATAAAGCAATTATTGAATTCGGCTTTCGTAGGATATGAAGAATTCTGCAGATCTCGGAGGGTATTATCCACCTCGGCCTCCGGATAACACCCTCCTTGTTCTGCAGAATTCTTCATATCCTACGAAAGCCGAATTCAATAATTGATAATTATTGGCCATGGCTCAGTTTTATCTTAGTTAAAGGTGAAATTTAGGGAAGGCTGAAGAGTTAATTACATGTTCGATAATCGTAAGTCCCTTTCACGCTGATGTTTCTCGAAACGACATGTTGCCTTCTACGGCACAGCTTTCGTATTGATTTCTTAATCCTCGTCGGAAAACGTCAATTCGCTGTGTGAAACACTACAAAAAAGGTAACAACAACAGATATAAGAAGAACAGCAACAACAATGTAAAAAAAACAACATGTAAGTTCGGATCAGAAAAATCAAAGCAAAACGAGCCAAAAAAAAAAAAAACAGAAACAGAGCCATTAATCAAGTGTCCTTCTAGAGAATGACCTGTTGCACAAAAGTAGATTACTTGAGGAAGCCAGCTGTTGGCTGTTTGGTCCTCTTTTAAATTATCTTGGCCCAACTAGTGACAGGAAAGCAAAAAGATTTGTCGATTAATCAGCTCCTGGTTTGCAACTTGGACAAAGGTTAAACAGGGTATCATTTCAATTTAGTGAATTAAAAATATTTGGCATAATTGTGTTTTCTCTAACACCTGATGGTTTTTTTGGCCGCGAATTTTCCTTTCATATTGATACTTCATTAGCAAATCCGAACACCAAGCAAAGGGTAAACTTGAAAAACAATTGTTTGCATACTTCACATTAATTCCTTCAACATTCCCGGCCGTTCTTTCACCATTCTAGCTCGGCCATTCCGCTTGAGCTAGACCATTCGGTTTTCGCATTGTGTGCCTTTAGGACCCCAAGCGACGACATTTTGTCAATTTCGCTGACCTGCAAAGACACGTACGTTCTACATTACCGAGAAATATATTTAATTTCCTCAACCATTCTCAAACGCTTGTCACGTGCATTCTTAAAACAGTCATGTCTTCTTTAAGTGATGAGTTAAGACGCTTATAACCGAACTCTTCAAGTTTAGGCGACCTTTAGCTTGTAACCAGAATGAGTGACAGAGAAAAACTGATACTCAATATAAGAACTGAGCTCGACCCGGGCCCACATGCCAATGTGACGTAATAAGAATAAGTCTCTAGGGATGAAAACCGCTTGCTCAAGTTACCTTGTGCTTCTGTTTCAAAGCGAGTCCGCGATCAAAACCTTTCAGACGAAAATGAGTTTGATTTGCATGAGAGTAAACTTGCAGATGGAACGCATTTTTATATGAATGGTTTCCCAAGAAGACCCCTATTAAAACAGATCGAGGCAAAAAGGAACTCGAAATGGCCTATTCTTGGAGGCGGAATGTGGCCATCAGCTCAAACTTGTTCACTCGAATGTCTCCATCCAGGTGTATAAATACCTATTAGTAACAATGGCCTATTTTCAAACAATTTAGTATTGCATTGGATGGATTCTTGTGATAGGTAGAAAGATCAAGGCCAACTACTACCACTTACCTTATATCACAGACAATGGAACCAGACCTCCAAACAAGTGTTTAACAGTCATAGATTAGTATAAAGAAAATATCGACATATGAATCGTTGCATGCAAGAGTATAGAAATGCCACCTTCACTGTGTGCATGGTTTCAAGATGTCAGCAAAGTCTTGGAAATTACGGGTTCCCGGCATTAATTCCCTGCACGCAAGCAGATTAGCGAATAATAGGCTAGAAAACTTTTCGTTTGCTGCCACGCACACTTATATCCACAGATACACCTGCCCATGTACACTCGTAGCCAATAAGAGTAAAGCTTGTACATGTAGCTACAACGTATACAAGTTTACAAGTTCTGTGACACGATAACAACACAGAAAAGTTGTCGTTGTCACGTTGTTCTTTATTTTCCTTGGGCGTTTTTCAAAGAAAGAGATAGAAAACTTTTTCTGCGTATTTCTAACAAATTATAGAAACATTCGTGAACGCTTGGAGAATTCGAAAAATCCCTGTGACCTCACCATTTCTCGTTCTCCCAAACTTCCACTCGTGTTTCTATAACTCGACAGAAACATGGAAACTGTTTTTTTCATTCCTTAAACATACAAGGAGGGAAATTTGACTACCTGGTTGGAATACAATGGACATAAAATCTTGAAATTGTTTTTATTTTCAGACCAGACCTCATCTTTACCATGACCAAAGCACTTCTTACAGTTCTTTTGGTCATGCTAGTTGCGGCCGATTTCATACATGAAATTGACGGCCTACTCCGTGCCGGGAGAGACCGGATCGAGAGGCCACAACGTGGCCTGGATCTATACGAGAGAAAGGCTGACGAATTACGTGGAGCCGCTGCTTACTTTAGACGAGGTAAGCGTAAAGGAGTTATCACCTAGGATTTCTTTAAGAAGACTACAGCTCTTCTTTAGCGAGTGCGACCGAAGGTTAAAAATCCGTCTATCCTTTATGAAAAATGAGATTATTGGACAGGAAGGGTGCATTTGTGATTTATTTAATAAATTGCTATTATCATCTTCTCAAAAGAGTTTTCAGTCGAGATCCGATTGGTGTAACTACGCATAGAAATGGTTATAAAAACAAAGCGAATATATGCTTAAGAGAAAATAATGCAATTCTTTCAGTTTGTTTTCCTAAAATGATTTGTAGTCTCCTTCTCAGCAATTATTCTGTCGCCGCGTGAAGTCTTTTCCCAATGAAATTATTCTAGTCTCTGGAATGGTACAGAGCTAAGCTTTTCATTAGTCTGGGGACATGGCCTTAGCCCTGGCCTATCTGCTGGTGTTTCAAAAGCAGGAGGTAGGGGAGGGGAGGGTGTCTTGTCCTGATATCTTCAATAAGCTAGCCTTTGAGTTTTCAGTGCCAAATAATCTTGGTATTGACTGTGTTGCTGGAACTTTTGCACAGTTGTTGAACCTTGTTTGAGGGTTCTGTGTTGGCATGGCACCCTGCTGGAGAGGCCCATGCCACGTACATGCGTGACGGGCCAATCTCCTAGCCAGGAAAAAGGGGGGGGGGGGGGGTGAGGGGGGTTATCAGACCTAAGTACTTCATGTATCCCTTCCAGATATTATAGTGTATCTAATACACTATAATAAGGATAAATTTATTATGCTACGTTCTAAATACACTATAATAAGGGATACACCAAGTACTTACCTTATCAGAGCAGTTCTGGCTGCTGAGACTATCTTTGAGCTGTCTGCGGGCGCGTTTTTGCGACTACGGTCAGAAATACAACATGGAAAATATGAGGCAGTGTTACACTTTCGAACTTAATGCCGATGCAAGGAAATATAATGGAATAATAAATCCCTTATTTAAAGAAGAAAATAGTGAAAGCTTACTCATTTCTCCAATTCAACGACACTGGTCAAATGCCCTTCAGTGTTAGTTATAAAACTGTCATATAAAGCGTGTGTATTTTGCTTTTCTTCACAGACAGGATCGAAAGGCGTCAAAAGTGAACAACAACTGATTATCCTGCAATAGAAACTGAATAAAATAAGTTTGCTTGTTTCGGTTGCATGTACTTAAAAGTTTAAAACTAAGAAAGTTGAAAGATGTAGAATAAATATGAGAATAGTAGAGACAACTAGATCTTCGTCATGGCACTAAATGTGTATTTGAAAGGCTACGTTAGCTAAATAAAGACCTATTGCTTTAGAAGAATACATATTTTTAAGTTATTGATTTTATTAACTTACTGCTTATTTATTGATTGGATTAGTTCGCTGCTCGATGAACTTGCTAATTGCTAGATTGGAGATTGATAATATAATAAGCATTTCGGGACCAATGCGATTAGTCAAATTAACCGATCGTTTCTGTTTTATCAATATTGTCTATCATATAACTCATACCCTATCAAATAAGCTCAACATTACCAGGTGATACAGGCGGAATATCATATTATCAGAAATGATCTCCTTCTGAGAAAACCTATTACCCTCACCCAGGCAAAAATTCAATTGTTAAATCTAGTTCCATCCACATAAAACAGCTAGAGTGACAAGACATAGGTATTGCAACTTGCACAAACCTCAAGGCAGAGGCACGCAATGGATCTGCTTCTTGACACATATGTATCTGTCTTTCAGCCAATTTCTTTCTGACTGCGAAACCCAGGGAAACTGCAAAGTCACTAACGTCACTTGATCGTGAAATTTGTTGGGAGGTAGAGGATAAGACATTTTGCTGGGAAAATGGGACAGATATAAATTTGCCAGTAACTTGAAAATGTTTCGAATTTTTTGGTTACTAATGAATTCTGTCAAATTTTCTCGTTCTGTGCTCTTATTTCGGTTTCTCCTCTATCAACAAGGACATTAAATTACATTCTTGCAAGTTTCTTTTCAAAGTTGGTATTTGTAGACATTGATTAGACATGGTCTTTAACGAGTTGTTATTGTCCTTTTTTTATTTTCCATCTCCTTCAGAATAGTAATAGGGATTGGGTATAATTCATTCTTGTAAACAGTAACTACCGAAAGATGAATGATTGATTGTTTTAAGTGTTACTTTATGGTCAGGAGATGAAGCCTACGTTTTCTGCAGTTCTAAAACACATTGGTTTTCATGTGTACACTAAAAACAACAGAGAACACGTATCACTTATAATTAATTTGACGTGATCCACTTAATCATCCTTAGACCTAGCCAATCGTGGTATTTTGTATTCATGATTATTTGCACTATTATCTTGAGTTTTTTTTTTTTTTTTGCATTTGAAGGCAAATTTGGCGTCGTGAAAAATGTCCCTTATTAGTCTCATGGCTTAGGACCTATAAAGTTATAAACAGTGTTTAGAGTCCCAGGTAGAGATTCAGGCCGCAGAACTGTGCACCCTCTGTCATAGCCATGAGTACTGGACTGGACTTCAGGATTACAGGAGAGTAGCCAGACCAAGGAAAAGGTGCATCCGTGGAGGAAGAGTGTAAGGAGCCGATATCAACTCAAGGGCGCATCCTGTTTTGTACTTGGCGTATTTTGTGACAGCGACTCCAGCCTTTCACAATTCAAAGGAATAACTAGTGAGTGTTATAAGATTTAATTTATCATACTTGGTGTAACTGACGTAGCAAAATCCATTGAAATTTTTTGATACAAAATGTTTTTAATACAAATGAGAAGGAACAGGCAGGCCAACACATTTGAAAAGACTAAAACAGGCCAAGGTAAAAATGAGTGGAACTGACAAAGCCATTATTTTCGGTGGCAGCTCAGGAACATATAAGAGGTTTTTGTTAATTTCTAATATCACAATTTTGTCATTTTGTTGCTCTGGTGGCTGCTCAGATTTTGCATCTAACAGCTTATAAAATATTCACGAGAAATTCCAAGGCCACACCGACGCCGATACGATTTAATCTTTGGTGTGTTCACTTAAAACTGAAAATCTGGCACGTTTAGAAGTCATGTTGGTATTTGCAAAGTTCCGTTATTCCAAAAGGTCTTCAGATTACCAAGAGTTCACAAAAGGAGCTTGGTGGGCTGACATTTCCGGAATGGTTTTGCAATGTTTATCAATCTCCTTAAGTATCATTGTACAGCCTGTGAACAGTTTATTATTGGATGTGAATTACTAATAAACCAATTTCGATATATTAAAATTCAGCCTAAAACAATAGACCTCAGTACGAGGCTCTGGGGAATAACTACAGAGTTTGTGGGGTTCATTCCCCAGAGCTTCGTGCTGAGGTCTATTGTTTTAGGCTGAATTTTAATATATCGAAATTGGTCTATTGGTAATGATTGTTCTTGCAATTAGGAAAAAATAGCTGACTAGCATTTTTTCAGACTTGAAAACATTTTGCTTCTGAATAGTTATTTCGAATTGTATGTTATATATCTACGCTAAAATTTACTCAGGAAAAATAAATAAATCTTTTAGCCTGACTGTGTTGAGCATTCAGCAAAGCGAAAACAACTATCTTTGCATTTTTCTGACCACCGTGTTCGCGTATCTGATAATTTGTTGATGTCACGCTGCTGTATAGTTTACCAGATTTGACAATTTCGTAAACTGATAACTTCGGTCAGTGAGGTTATTGTTGTAGATATCATTGACTTAATCTATCATTCACTGTGCGCTAGTAAACTTACACCGACGAGAACTAGGAAAGGGCGCTACAGGGAGCTACAGGGAGTCTGTATTGAATACTCTCCCCCATCCTTATACATGGACGCCATTCTATTCAAAATATCTTAACGAAAGCTTGGTATGATAAAGAAAAAAGAACCTGCATCGGAATTCATCAGCAATTGTTGCATAACACCCTGTTTAAACCAAAAGCTTAATATCAGACGTATTTATAGGCTGTTATAAAAACTGTTTGAAAAGAAATGTTTTATTTCTTAAAGTGTTTTGCTGATTTTATTGGCCTGAAGGCTTCTAAAGTTGAAGTAAATATGAGAGCTTATGTGTACCTAGAGTAAAATTCTAGATCGACTTCACTGTAAGCACATTGTACGAAAACACTAGCCATAGGAGAAAAACCAACGAGTACGAAGTACGGGGATGCTTTTACTTAACCCCATTATGAAATATTCCAGGCTTAAATATTCAAGATGCACCGCCTTCTGTAACTTACATGCCTTTTTGCAATAACGAACTAGACAACCATGAACACTTGATATTTTTTTCTGGTGATCACAGCATGACGGCTCTTTACATAATGTACCAGGGGAGCATTTTCACGATGTAAAAACGCAAAACACTCTTGTTCATATGAAGAACCTTCATGATATCTTTCTATCGTCACTACAAAATATTCCAAATAATACAATATAAGTGTTCTCACTGTAAGATATTGTTATAACCATTACGTTTTCAAAATGAAATCAGCTACCTCTTTTGACTCTCGCTGTTGTTTTATGTTTGTTTTGGCAGCTTCTACTCGAGTTTCAAGAATCCCAATATCATTGTTAGTTCTTATTTAGAATCACGTTGTTTGAGAACAATCATAGCATACATTTCACAATGAGACAATCTGTTTACAATTTTGTTCATAAATTACAGTGACTGTGTTAAAAGCATATGACACATTACCGGAAAAAGATAAAGAATGTATTAGAAATAAGCTATGACTAGTTGGTGTACATTAACGGGAAGTAAAAAGTCAATGAAAGATTAAGGGGCTATCTTCTTTTCTTTTCTTTTTGAAAAAAGGACGTGATGGCTTAAAAAGCATGCATATATACAATCATAATATCTTCTTGGAAAAAAAATAATATTCAATCAATCAAGGGACACATTTCTCAGATGAAGTCAACTGTGTTATTCCACCAAAATATTTAAAAAGTAATAATAATGATAATAAGTGAACGAAACGTGGTTAGAGTAGTTGTCGTCTATGAGTTAGTAGGCACCCAAGTTTTTATCTTCACATTGATTGGCTGGAAATCATACAGCAAAAGTTACAAAATCTGTCAAATTTTGACATAACGTCGGTTTCAACATACTCATCGTCTTACGATAGCTGTTTCAAACTGCAAAGTAAACATTATTACGGAGCTGAAAACGATGTGTTAAAATAAGGAGTTCAAACGGCTCTTAAAATTTCTTTCCTATTTATTGGCACCTAACGATCAAGAAAGTGTTAATAAACGGTAGTTTGTCGTTCAACTTGCGAACCGATCGAAAACTCGAAATATGAAAGCTTTCACTGATGTTTTCACAATATTCAAATTCGCATCGATGTCTGACGCTTTTTCATTCCCAGAAATGCCCTTTGTTAATTTGTTCAACAATGCTTCATATTGAATGCAAAACAAAGAGACAAAACTTCGCGTATATACCCGTATTTATACGCACATTTATACGCGTAAAGCCATATGCCTATACGCCAAAAACGCGTGTAAAAATTGCATATGCGTAACTCAATTATTCCTGAGCTGCCCTGTATAACCATTGAATTTTTAAATTCAAGCAAAAAAGGTATTTTTTTTCACGCTTTTGCTCGTATAAAACACCTTGCTGGAATTTTTAGCAATAATTAGAAGTTAAAATCAAGAGGAAATTGAAAATTTAAGCCAGGTTTCAGTTTCACGATACGTCTTCATAACTTGGACCCAGTTTGACCCGGCTAAGTTGTCATGAGCAGAGCTTTGTTGATGACTTGAACCTCGACTATCAGCTGCCATCTCAAGAGACCAGCCAAAACTTTTTTATTCGTATTGCAATATTGTTTATTGGCGGCTACTTATTGATGTGATACATTAATCGTGAAGGTATTTGATCAGTAAACGTGAAACAGTCTTTGCAAAATAAGGGATTTAAACGAATCAAAATAGCAGAAATGTACATGTGGCGTATACAATAATTTATTTAATACATGGATACACAGCGATATTTATAGATTTCTGGTAGAACTCCTTATCACGTTCAAAGCTGTTACATTTTTTTATTGATTATTATCTGTGACAAAGTCTCAGCTACATTGGACAATGGTCAAACAAGCCCAAACAAGATGGATGGTTCGGAAAATGTTTCAAATTTTAAAGCTGGAATTGAGATTAAGAATGTCCCCTGGCTTGGTAAACGGAAATATATTTCTTATGAGTGGCTCAATAACTCGCTCGAAATCATCTTTTTGGTTGATATGTTAAATCGTGGCGTTTGACGCTTATTAATTACAAATTTCGTATGTTGCACTTTTGTATTCGATAACGAAGGTAAAATCCTAAATTAACTTGAAGTATGATGAAAGCTTACTTTCTTCCCAAAAAGGAACTTGTAGGATAGTCGAAGATTCCAAGCTAGAATAAATTCACGTCATTATGCGTTAGTGTTAGCACAGAAATGTTTCGTCGGATTCTTTAGAACTGTATAGACAGCATTGCAGTCAGAAAATATAAATACATATTTTTATTCATTATCATGTCTTTATAGTTAATAGCTCAGAGCCGAAAGCTAGGATAAACAGTCCTGAGATTGACACGCAAGCTTTAGGAAGGATGTAATGTGACAAATCCTTTAATTCACCAAAGCCTTTTTAATGCAAGCCTTTTGCTCCTCTCGTCCTGTCTTTTTGTCGATGAATAACATGACTTGGCACAAAAAAAAAAATAAATAAAAAAAAAAAAAATAACTTGTCACAGTCTAACGTAGCCAATGTTAGGACTTAAAGTGTAATTACATATCTTCGTTTCAGTCTAACAATGTTGCGAAAACAAGTGTGAACTAAGGTTATTTTATTTTACTTACTTTTTTTTTCTAAGGAACAAAGAATCCTATTCTTTATTCACTGGCTGTTTTTCCTCAATTTCCGATGGGAAGAATCTGCTCTTAACTTTAATATCCGTCACAATTCTTTCTTGCACAAAAGACTTAGCTCAATGATAAATGGAAGATTTTATCAAGACGGTAAAACTTAATTAGTACACCCATGTTTTGATTAATCACGTCGGAACGTTGAAAAATATTTCAGCCATTTCTTCAAATGCCTTGAGGTTAAACTTTACTGAAATAAGGCTTCCAAAACAGTTTCCTTGTGTCAAAAAGCGAGTACTTCAATGGAGTGCTTGGCCAAGATTTTGTTCAAATAAAGAGAACATGGAGGAATATAAAATAAGTTCGAATGAAAAGTAGATTTATCTTAAAGTCAGTTCCGCTCAACGATTTTCGTTCATGTTGAGCTGAGCGGAATAAATCGTAATATTATAATGAGCTCTGCAATAAAAAAAACGATATTATCTTCTCTTTTTGTCGTGAAATCAAAGACTGCTTATCTTATCAAGAATTGAGCCTTGGCCTCATTTCAGGCTGTAAGAAACCGACATGAATATCATTAACAGCTTAGCGAAACTCAATTATTTGAAAAGTAAGAAAAAAGGGACGATTATAAAAATTAGCAAAAAGGAACCTGTTAAAACGTAAATCCTATCTGATATAGAGACATTTTCCCACCATAAAATTCTAAAAATTGATGAAGAAATGAAAATAATATAAATGACGTAGCCTAGGAACCTTTGACATCTTATTCTTCGCCAGTGGGGCGTCTGCAATAATGTGAAAAATGAATTTTAAAATTCCTACTCAAGAGATAGCACAGCAGCAAACTTTTGCATGTTTGGATATGGAAAGCGAGCAAATTCTTAAAAACCTATTAACCTTTTATGCGTCTTATCTAGAATTTGTATCATTCGTTCTACGTATGCATCCGCTTGTTTTCAGCAATGATGCAGCGCTGTGTGACTATAAATAAGGTCTGTTTGTTGCTTTTCATACCTTACAGATCATAACACTCTTTGGAGAGGACCAAATTCGCAGAAGGTATGATAATATTGACACTAAGCATCGATTGCATTTTGAAGAGAATTTAAAGGGTTTCTTTACTTTGTAGAAGTGATTATTTTTTTATCACACTTTCAAGCTTTGTATGACGTTTCTCAATCAAAGCTCAGTGCTAAAGTGAAAAAGAAAAATGCTTTTACCATACTATTCAGAAAAGGCTGAAATGAACTTTAAAACTAAAAGCGATAACTGGTTTGTTTCTAGACTTTCCGTTTGTTCTAATCTTGGAAACGCCACATGGTTTACTTACTTTGGACACCTTGCAGTAAAAACTTAGCACCTTTGTTTTATCTTCTAATTTGGCTTGGATATCGTCGTTAAAGTCCTTGAGCAGTTTTAGCCATTTTTAATCTTGAACGTTTTGTAGCGAGACTTCTCATCCCATAATTCATGCATTCAAAATAATCTTAACATCAAAATCCAGAGCCTTCAGTTCAGGTTTAGTGAAAACTAATTTTCCAGCAACATTTTCGTTAAATCGCGGACTATACTTTTCAACTCTTTAACTCATTTTTATAATACTTTTTACTGCATTATTGCATAAGTACGGCAAATCGAGTGAGGTTATTAGGTTTTATTTCTACCAGAAGGAATAAACTTAGGCGAGTTCATAATGTCAACATCCATTAGCCATTTCTTTTGAGTTAAGAAGATATATGATTCTTGTAATTCAACGATCGGAAGTAAAAGTTCATTTATATTGAGATACATATAGTATGTTTAGTTTTTTCACAAAACATCTGAAATTTGCTGTTTATAATTTCGCATTTTGCGTATTATTTTCACTAAATCTTCATTTTCCTCATTAATTTGTAATCCAACCTAACCCTAACACTAACGCGCCCTCCCCTTTACCACTCTTCATAAATATCTTAAAATATCCAAAGAGACTACAAATGCATATTTAGCTTGCATAAACCTCATTGACAAGAGATGATAGGCGAATAACACTAAAACGCATTTGAATTTAAAGAATTTGCTCAAACATAACGCCCTCTTAATATTAAGTTTAAAGTGGATTAAAAAACCCCTTCGACTGATTTTGACTGCTAATGGTACATTGCCTACTTAATTTGATTTGTTAATGGTGTAAATTCTTTCTTCTTTAAAATTTTTCGTCCGTGGATAACAAGGAAAAATTCCGCTGTTCGCTTGGTGACGTGTTTTACCGTTTTAAGTAGCCTTTGTATTGCTTTTATAGAATTTATGCATATTAAAATATTTTCCGGATTGTCTTCATGCTCGTTATTGCGGCGTAAGCATTTCAAATAATGCTAAATTGCACATATATTTTTATTTTTATTAAGACTTGGAGGGAAATTGATTCTACTAATCATACGCAATACAATGACTATCTCAAGACAAAAATCAGCAATCCAAATTACTTTATTCTTTGCTCAGTCCGATAGAATTTGTAGCAATTTTCTAGCTTAACAGCAAAGGATAAACAGACAAAATTGAAGCAGCTTTACCGTAAAAATCTTATGGTGTTGGACAAGTCAATGCGGAATAGATGCTCAATGAAATACGAAACTTCGCTTCGTTTTTTAAAAAAATCGTACGTTGGTTTTGTAGATAATGATTGCATTATTTCACGTTCGGGGCTACAAATTTATCACGTTTCTTTTTACAACTGTCAGGTGTTATTCTCATAAAATAGAGGAAGCTGACGAAGTTTTTAAATTTCAAAAAGCCACTAAGAGAAACGAAAGGGGCGCTTCCCTTTTTAGGAAAAATTCGCGGTTTGAATTTCTGGCCATGGAAATTTTTATTGGCGAACGGAACAGCATTTTCCAGAATTTCCGGGAAAAGGAGAACTCGCGCGTTATATCCAAAGCGCTCGTTAGTTATTTTATCACTTCATATCCAACTCGGGCTCATGGAATAATTGTTATGTAGCCAGGTGGTTTGAAATTTGTCTTCTCAAAATTACTGCAAAGCGTGATCGACCTGATTTAGTTAAACTAGTTCAGTTGGTGTGAATGGGGTATGAACCTCGACAGCTTCGGCATATTTGGTTGAATGCATAGCGCGCAAGAAATCTTATAACTACCTGACAAAGGCCAATAAAAAACCAACAAGATTCTAAAGTAAGTATTTTACGGGATTTCCAAAAATAGGACAACCTCACGAAGTATACGCAAATGTTCAAAACTTTTCTTACTGTAGAGCTCTCTTTCATTTGATTTTCTCCTGTAATTTTCTGAACTTTGGGCAATCATTAATTAACGGATTTGGCAAACCCTCCCAAAACTAGAGACAAAGGCATTAACCCTTTCAGGATCAAAAGTTGCGTGTTAATTATGGACAAAGCCTGGAAATGGGACCTTGATTAACTATAGGTATAGTGGGCCATTTTACCACCATCTTTGCACCAAAATTGATAACGTTGTTTTTCAATTTGCCACGTCAGAATGCTGTCGATATCCAAAACCGACTGTTGTGCAGATACACTTATCTTGGCTCTACCATCTGCTTATCAAGAATATCTGGTGACATTTAAATTGATGACGTCACAAGTGGTACAAAGAACACGACTATTAAGTAGAACTATATGGCTCCTTGGGCGTCAAAGGATTAATTTGAAAGCTGTTCTAATTTTTTTCTCAGATTTAGCACAGAAATCTATTCAGCTCCACAATGAACAAGACACTTCTTACAGTTTTAGTGATAGGGATAGTCGTTGGTGTTTTCACGGAGCAAGGTGATGCTATACTTCGTGCCGGCAGGGATAGAATCGAGAAGGCGCCACGTGACTCTGAAATGCAGCAAAGAGAGACAGAGGATGTGGTTGATGTGCCTTACTGCATTATGCCGAGTAAGTAGCTTGAGTTGCAACGTAGAAGTATTTCCATTACATTTCCTTTATAAAGCTAACGGTATAGACAAAAGCTGTTTCTATGTGTGGTGCATAAAAAGA
This sequence comes from Micromussa lordhowensis, assembly GCA_964020085.1. Classification (NCBI taxonomy): domain Eukaryota; kingdom Metazoa; phylum Cnidaria; class Anthozoa; order Scleractinia; family Lobophylliidae; genus Micromussa; species Micromussa lordhowensis. The sequence goes on along the minus strand of OZ026608.1, from coordinate 8,555,299 downwards.
GATCGCTATGCATTTTGACTCAATTAGCTGTAATTTTTCAAGTCCCATATCCCGTAATTGCACTTAAAAAAGCTCAAGGTTCAGTTTCTAAAACCTAAATTAAAAAGAAATATCGTTGCTCACAGTGAATTCTTCTTTGATGCACGATGATCGGATTGATCTTGGTCCAATCTGTTTAGCAAAGAAAAGCAAAATCTGTTTAACAATTTTAAGAAGACAATCTGGGATTCCCCCCTAAAAAAAACACCTCCTCGGACGATGGCACAAATACCATGGCCTTTGTCCACCACAATATTATAGTTCTGTGGTTCAGATCGATTGTGAACGTATATACGCATTTGAATAAATCTATATGTTTTAATTCTGTTTGTTTAGTAACTTGGTGTCCCCATAGTCAGTTAAACGTTTTTGTTAACATAATGGCACTTTGTTTTTAATCCGTTTTTTTTTTGCAGACGGTGAATGGAAAAAGAAGTGAAAGACCTAAACGACGACAGCCATGCACAAAGACGAAGAAACTTCTATCGTAGTCTTTAACTCCATGTTTCAGTAGAAAAATCATGTAAAAGTAGTGATTAAAAGACGAAAAATTAGAAAACCTGAATAAAATATGTGGCTATGACAGCAAGGACATACGAAATGATAATTGATTAATGGTACACCAATTGATCTGCTTTCTTTCCTATCTTCCTTCCTTCCTTGCTTATTTGCTTCGGTCCTTTAAAATCGATTATTTCTTCAAAGCTTGATTGGCTATTGGCCAAGCCGTTACCATAGCAATGGTTTGTACTCTTCCAACTCTAGATTTTATGGCTACCGTATACCTTCAGGGGTGTCTCACATCCTTGCAATGTAGCTCGTCCGGTTTAAGCTGTAGATACCTAAACCCTTATATCAAATTAAAGCAATCAAACTTTACCAAACATATTTAAATAAAATGAATTGCGGAGTTTTTCACGGTCACTAAATGCAAGCACCATAATCAACTTTTGAAAGCTACAAGTCAAAGGGAATTTGGTTTTTCGCCAATTTATTTTTTCCTTGGTTTCAGGACCAAAAGCGCTAAAAAAACGTGTCTGCGTTTTGACATATTCAATTGTAGTGAAAAGTTACAGGACTTTTTTTTTTTTTACATGTAAAGTGATCGTACAAAAATCGCTCTCGGAAAAAAGGAATTTCAAAAAACAATTCGCAGACATTATTTTTTTTTTGTATATGTTAAACTAGTTACTGTCCAAATTTGAAGGCAATCAATAGTAATTCTTTTAAGGGTCTGCTTCAAGCGAAAGAAATTATTCGAGAAAACAGCGCTAAGAAAAATCTCTTGCTCCGCAAACAAACCGGCTCCGCCCACAAAAGCCCCCTACTGGGTTCTGAGATAACTATCCAATCAGCACTTGAAATTAAAAGTTTATTACCGTTAACCTCCTGGTGAAAATTAAGTCGGAGAGATTTTTCCGTAGCTCGGTTTTTCTTGAGGCTAGTCTGGCAAAATGGGCAAGACGGAAAAGGATACGGACGCTAGAGTGGCTGGGCGAAGAAAAAAAAAGAATGCACGGCGAAGCAAATGTGCATGGATAATATACGTTTCGTCGGTATTGGACTCACCAGAAGAGTCCCTTTCAACATCGCTGTTAACGCTGTCAAGTTCCCAAATTTTTACAGAGCCCTTCTGTTCTCTCGACTCTTACCCGTTTGATAGGGCTATAGCTTCATTGGCGAGGCCAACTTTCGTTTCTTCACTCATCGATGTATTTTCGTTCGTCCTTCGCTGTTTTCGCTTTTTCGAACGGGTCCACGGTGGGGAGTTTTCCGTGGGCCATGTTAGGCACTTATAACTTAATAGAATAACAGCTAATACGAGAAATGCTTGGTAGACAATGCCGATCACCTGAGTAGCCAATTCGTGGCATCCGTATAGGTAATAATCTCGCGAAAGTCGTCTCGGTTGATTGCATACACGTTATAGGGCTGTCAATCAAAGAAGAAGGCTTTTACTTCCGGCTATAACCTAAAACCTTCTTTTCTCCGCCAATCTTTAAGTTTTTTTTTTCTATTTTTTTTTCAGAAATTAGAGACTTCTCTTCGACCATAACTGTGTCCCAAAAATCCAAATTTGAAAAAAATTGCCGATCTGAAGGTATACGGTAACTTTTAACGAGCCATAGACAGGCTTGTAGATTATCAGGAACATATTTAACACTGGGGTTGAGGGGAACAATGAATTTTGCTTCCCGAGGATCTCAATGTTTCCCGAGACGAAGTGATTTGTTATATAGCAAAACAAAACAAAAACAAATTTTGAAAAACGCTCTGAGATTCCAGCGACAACATCAGGCCACGTGCAACAGCAGTCAACATTTCCCGTTTGACGTCATAGTTTTCCCAATGATGCCCGCTCATGGCATTTGACGGGAAACAGTTTCATTGTTAGATGTCATGTGACTATAAACTAGCCAATGAATGGGCGCGCTGTAGCGGGAAAAACGCCAGCTATATAACAATGAATTTTGTTTAAGGATAGCCTCGGCTATCTTCGGGCGTCTTCTGGAATCTTTGGAAACACTTAGAAATTGATCGAAAGCATTCAGAAAACGTTGGTAAACGTTTTAGACATCTTTGAAAATTTTAGGTAGATCAAGCCTATACAATGGAATACTCCCCTCATGTCCGGTTAGTACGACGTTAATTGCTGGTTTTCACGTAACTCTTCAATAGATAAAGTCAAGAATCTGAGAAGTTGATAGCTGAGTTGATATAAAGCAAGCTCGCAAAGAGTTCGGTCTGCGCGGTTTTTCATACCCCCATTATTCGGAGAAATGTAAGTTGTTTTTCCCTAACTTATAGAGTTTTGTAAGGAGAAACTTACGACTTTCGTCTTCTCTCAGTGTTACTTCTGTGGCAGAATTTACTGAAGGAACTTTTCAGGACAACGGCTATGGGTAATTTGTGCAGACTGCCATTATTTAATCTTCGGATCTATCAAGTCTTGAGAATTGATCAACTTTAGGCAACGCTCACCTCAAAACTGGATCTACAGTGTATACAAGTATTAAAGGAAGCTATTTGTCACTACTCAGAAGGTCAAAATACGGACGTCCTGAACGGCAGAAGAATTATTTTCACCGAGTGCAAGGGTTATGCAAATGATCTTTGACACGAGCGATGGTTATGTAAATGCAAAAGACTGTGGCAGATTTTAGATCTGTTCTCGCGCGCAATCCTAGGAGATACTTGCCGATTTGAGCTTATATAACGGATTATTAAGGTAAGAAAGGTACTGTGATGTACTTTTTAGCCTTTATTTAGACCCAACTTTTGAGATTTTCTCTACGACATTTGGCTAAATTTTAGTAGCTGAACTGAGGACTTATAGTAGGGTGTCTTCAAGCCTCGCTTAGAATTTTCATAAATGTTTCCATATATCGTCAGTGAAAGTAATGAATGTAGCGTAGAATTCGTATGGAAACGAAATCCCGTGATTTGGATTTCATGGGACGTAACACCCTTCACAAAAATTGGTCAATTGTACCTTTCTGATAACGGTCGGCAACCTCAGCTCGGTCAAAATTCAATTCTCGTAGCAAAGCAAAATAAAGGAATTAGAAAATAATTAATTGTTTTTTGATATATGTGTCTTAAACCCTTTCCACTGACAAAAAATGAAGGGAAACTATTTTTGGTCCCGAAGTCGAGTGGACCGCTTTTAGCGGGACTGCCACTTAAACGGGAAGCAGCGCGAGCTATGGAAGGACAAATTACGATTTCCTCGTTATTTACGGGCTAACGCACTCAGCAAGTGCATTATCAGGATTTACCTGCACGAGTTCACTAACAATGAACGAGAAATTTCAATCCCGCTCGAGGCTTTGCGAGTGCGGCATTGAAAATTTCGAGTTCATCGTTAGTAAACGAGTTCAGGTAAATCCCGATAATGCACTCGCTGAGTGCGTTGACATTTTTATTATTCAAATTGAATACACTGCACAAAGAAATCGCCAAATTTTGAGTCAGCCGAAGCCATGGGGTAATGACAGTGGTGTGTTGAATTTACACCACGGCTATTACACCACGATAATGACGTCAAGGAGGTTGTTTTGTCACAGCCCAGTATCAGCCAATCAGAAAATCGGAATTCGTACAGTGTATGAAAGTTCAGCGACAAGACAATTGTTGACCTCGCGATCGGTTTCCTTCAGATTTCCTGATTGGTTAGTATTTATATCTCGCAAATATTTGCCTCGGCCCTCAACTTTGGTAAATGATTGAACAGCTTGCCACTGACAAATAACAAAATTTTGCTCAGCTTCGTACAATAGTGTTTAATTAACGCAAATAAGTCGGTGACATAATTGTGTTTACATTTTGAAAAAAACTATTGTTTCTTCATACTTGATAAAAGGTTTGCATAGATAACACAATAAAGATCTGTGCGAAATATTTTTCTCGAGGTCCCTTTCTTTTACAGGAATTTAAAAAATGGTATCAAATACCACTTTGAAATTGCTCAAGGATATAGGAAGGATTAAGAGTGAAAATCAAGCGTAAACTTGAGTCCAACATGAGACAATCATCGTTAACGGTTAAACGGCTATAAACTACAGGCACAGCACACTTGTACCCTTGTTGCCTAGTACAGAATGAAACTTCGTCCTAGCCATGGCGTAATTTATAACCCTACGTTAGGGCTTGAGAGGGGTGGGGGGGGGGAGGTTTGCACAATGCACCCTGGCTGTTTTCGAACCTTGTATCTCGGTACCATTTAGCCTGAGGTCCGCGCTGATTTCAATATTTTATTACAAAAACAGCAATCAAGCTATTGTGGCGAAACGTCTGCCAAGATGACGGACTTCTTGACATTGGTAGGACGGTCATGTGTTTCGTTCTATGACGTTATTATTAAAACGTTATTACCAATAAAGTACAGACGTTCGGATCCTTTACACACCAATACATTGCACGTTTGATTACCTTAGAGTGGATATATACTTTTGTAATTCAAGATATATAGGTGGGGCAGTTTTGTCCCCCCATGCTCACGCACAAAAAGGTTTAGCCATTGAATTAACGTTTCTATTGCAACCAAATTTTCAAAGGGTGCCTAACCGAAATTTGGAGTTTTATTTTTTGAAGCCAAAATGTTTGTTTTATTACGAAGTAGGATCAATTATACGAAAGTCTTTTTTTCACGTTCCTTATAGTTCTTGTTACATTTACCTTTCTGTTGTTCTTAATCGATTTCAGCGGTCACAAAGAGACTACCAGATCTAACCAAAGGAAAAAGGTGATATTTCATAGTTTCATTTTATCTCTCTTCATATCCTCTCTCTATCGGGAAGATGCGTTCTTCATGTTATTGATTATGTCAAGAAAAAAAGGCCGAGCTAAGATAAACCTTGTTTAAATAATCAAAAACACTGACCAAAACGTGGCCCGGAATATACATAATACAAATACAAATACTTTATTAGAATAAAGTTACAAGAGAAATGTTAACAAAAAGACTATTGATATTGAAACTGTAATCATAATTGCTAAAAGTACTGATGGCATTCTTAAATATATATGGACATTAAGTTAAAAACTCGTCAAAGAGTTAAGCCTGTAGTTTCATGAACGTGACTCTTTTAACTTGATCTACAATCCATTTAACTAATCGGTCCTTAATGAAATACTCATGGGAAATGAAACACAACACGAAAGCACTATCTCACAATTCTGTCTCAGTTTCCTTTGGTACTGTCACTAGCTTCAACGATCGTGTTTGAAATTCGGCAAAGAAACGGCGCCGGCCTCTGAGATAGTGCGCATCACTGAAAAATATGTTCGCTCAAAAATAAGAACAAAAACTAGGAATCATCAATCTGCTCAAATCGTTCGGGGTTTCATTTCTTGAAAACGTTTGATTGATGGATCAAATCCATGCAGTTACAAAAATTAATAATACTGAGAAACTGTATGTGGCTAATCACCGTACCACTAATCAATTAGGAAAAACGGATACGTACCTCGGATACTAATTTGTAGGATAGATAATATCAGTCTTTGCGTATCGCTAAATTCAAAGCTAAAATCATATCAGAACGCTAACTTTGAAATTGTATTAGTTGTGAAATATTCACACAAGACCAGAAAAGCTATCTTCTAGCCAAAAAAGTGAATAGTTCATTAGGGTTTGGCAATAACAACAAGGTTTCATTGGATTTCGTAATGAAAAAAACAGGTGTCTCATTTAATTAGTTAGTTAAGCAAAAACCAACAACAGTGTTAGAACATGAATGGAAGAAACTTTATTTTGCAAATTTATTAGTGCACCAAAAGTTGCTTTTTAGTTTTTTCACTTTTCGGTTTTATTTGAAAGCGGAACTGAAGTAATGAATTATTGTCTACTTTGGAGCAAATATTTTTAATTGACATTAACATCTACCTGGTGTCGACTTTTTTTATTTCGGAAGTAGCTTAACAATCGTATTTTATCATATCTTTTGAAACTATAAGGGTAATTGATTTTAAGCTCATTAGCCAAATGGTAGTTGTGCGTTGAATTTCCCTTCTTTTGAATTCTACAATAGCCAAGAGATAAAATTTCCCGTTAAATCTAATCAGGGGAACCTTTCACAAATTTCCTATTGAAGAATTTTGTCCTATCACAAAGCATGTTTAAAAGTTACCTTTTAAAAATCTTGGGATAAACTTAAATTGATGAAATAATAGAAATGTCAAATTTTAAACTTACATTACATAAATTAAATAATTGTGAAGTCTGACGACATGGCGCCTTTTGTTTGGAATTACATGAAAGCCTTCCACAAAGCTATTATCTCTTTTCGGAGATCTGATATTTTAAAGTGGTCAATATCCTTTCACGTAAGAAGAAAGATGATGCAGATATAGAAAACGGATATATTTTTCCCCACTGAATCGTGATTGTACTTTAGTTTTAGCTGCTGCAGTACCCAGATAACTCACAAACTAAAACTCGTGCGCTGATTGAAAGGTAAGCAGTACTTTCTCTATATTTGTTCATATTTTTTCTCATCATTTCCATAGGTCTGTTACAATCGACCGAACAATTGTTGTGGTATTGTTTCCATGCCATTTCGTTTGATCTAGCTCATTTTCAAGAATTTTCAATTAGTTCAACATCGCCTCGCCCTCTTTGTAGTGTAGTAAACGACTTAAGGTGCAAAAAGGGTATACTAAAGGCAAATAATTACAATCCTTTGTCGAAACTGAAGTCGACCTTTAGTAATTTTCAATTTAATTTTTACATAGTATTTAATCAAAGCGAGGCATTTTACTTTGTTTTTAGCCTATAGAATTTTCTCTATTCAGCCTTTCTTTGACATTGTTAACTCACAGACTTATTTTCAGTCAACGAATCTCTTCCTTATTCGGGAAAAGTCACTTGTAGCATCCACCACTTATTTTCCTATACCCAAATACAAACCAGGAATCTCTGATCTTATTTGAATCAGCATATTTTTAAATAGCAGATTTCGGATACTTTCTCACTCCATGGAGGAAACGTTGGTTTTAAAATTGAGAGCATTTGGAATTGTTTCAAATTAGTCTGTCATCCTCGGTGTTGAAGGAGCAACAAAGCAAAGCACACCGTTCCCACTCTTGCGTCAGTACTTCTTCCTCGCAAAAAAATCACTTCATTTAAGAGTTATTCGGGAAATGCTGCCAAAAATACATAAAAGCGAGATTTCTTCAGACGTTAAGGAATTTTTTACATTTTTCCTCATTAACATACGCCGTTGTGATAGAAGGAATCGTGCCACAAACAAATTGAGTGTCCTTCCCTTGATTTAAAGAGCTTGTGAAACTTAAGCCAGGTTCACACCTGAAACATGTTCCTTTTTCTTGCGCTTGCTCTTATGCTTATTTTACAAGTGTTGTGCTAATCCCACAAGTGTGAACCAGGCTTAAGTAATTGGCTTAGCATTTACCTTTCATAAACTGCAAAATTTCTGGGTGGCAACATTAAAAAGTAATAAGCTCAAACATTCTTTGTTAAATATTGAGTTTTTAGTTTACGTCGCACAGAACGTATTCAAGACACTAGTGGTGCCATGTCCTCAGAACTTAGATTTTTGTAGCTCAATCGGAAACTGAGTCTCGTATGCTTATGAGGCAAATATTGTAAACAAAGATTCCCCTAGCAAGTTTTCCTAAGCTAAAAAAAAATTACGACAAACATTACAACTTCAAATTGAACCGCCCAGGAAACAAATACTAAATGTTGGCGGAATCGGGTTGAAGAAAGAAAGATTAACTTGCGGCGTAGAAGTTAAAGATCAGCAGCCATTCATCGCTCTAAAGCTCTTTCAGGGCCGCGATGTCAATTTCAATTTTTGAAACAAACACGCGCAACAAACGTGAAACGGCATTACCGTGTTATAAGGTCGTCTATCTTGTAAGAAAAACCATAATATGATCGCGATTCTTTGATATAGTGAAGCTTAATCAGTATAACGATTATGTGGAATAGCCACAGTTAAGACATAGAATACTTTCTGCGACTGTAACTTTTTCGCGAGCTTTGCAAGACAAGTTCCTTATCAAAAGTCTCAACCAGAGCACAATTTCTTTGTCGCTAATCCTTGGAGCCTTATATAATATTATAATTTTTTTTTTCACTCTTTAATCCTTTTCTTTTGTCAGGCTATTTAAGCAGTTGTTGTGCCAATGGTATTCATAAAACTATAGGTGCTTTTGTCTTCGCCTCACGATCAAGCGGTTCTTGGATGTCTCTCGTGCTCCCAACTTCTTGCGTGCATTCATAACTAGCCAAAATTCGCACTCAGAGCATCCACCATATAGAGCTCAATTGATCAATGATGAATTGTTTGAAAGATTTAACGAAAAAAAGGACGCAAGAACAAACAGTTGGATGTGGGTATTTGAACTGAAAAAAGTTTAGTTAGCCCTTTTAATTTATGACAGTCGCCTCGTGCGAAAATGAGCACATTTAAAACACTGTAGATACTGATAATAGAATTGGCTTTGAATCACGATTCATACTTTTTGTTTCATTCTTTAAGTTAACCCAAGAGATTCACTATGAGGAAGGTATTGGCCACAACGTTGTTTCTTGGGCTATTGGTGGGGACATTCTTTGGATCAGGAAAAGCTCTCATTCGTGGTGGGAGAAATATGATTCCAAATGAGCCCTCCGAAGACGACGCTGGCATAATCTACGAAATGTACGACAGAGCTCAAAAAGTACCTCGTTATTCCAAACGAGGTAACAGTTACTTGTTAAACTTATTATTTTCCAGTATAAGCAGTGCTGTCTGGGTTGTCCCAAAGTCCTTACCAATACAAGCTTTTGAGTGTCTCTGCATGGCCTGGAGTTTTCGAAATTTTCCCCACACTGGAAAGATAGTTAAATGATTAAGTAACTGTTTAAATGATTAAGTAAATGTTTAATCTTAAATCAAAGAGCTCTACGAGTTGACTTGAGAATTTCGCAGTGAATGTTCACTGCTATGAGCTAACCTCTGCGTAATATGAAATCAACTCATTTAATATGAAAAAAACTAATGTTATAAGGAGGGAAAATTAATAAGTATTAACTTTCTTTAACCGAAAATGATTCTGATACTACCGTTTTCACAGAGATATTTTCTTCGGATTTCATGCCCACAGCAGAAAGGTTATTTAAAAATTGTTTTCCAACCCTGTGAGACAATGATGACAAATATAAGCCAATTTTTTAGTGACCCTGACCCAGTGTCTTTGTAGCATCTACGTCACCGATTAAGATCCACACTTTCCATGACCAACAAATGAACCAGAAATTTAAACGCGTAATTATATGAGTTACCGGCAAACTTCTCTAAACACTTTCCCTTTTCAACAAATATACCAGAAGTTTCAATACTCATTTAATTTTTTGACCTGACAGTTCCATTTTTAGCGCAGCCCTCACAGTTATACGTAACACATTGTCCTAGAGATGTCAAACGAACTATGCCACCGCAAAACAGCGGAATTGTAAAAAAAATTAACAGATGATCGACCGACCGCTTATTTGGATAATCTGATTCCCCATTTCAACTATTACCCGTAACGTTCTTACAGAATCCACGAATTTAAAGTAACTTTCTATCAAGTTGTTATCTGTTTAATTTTTTTTCTTTCTCTTATTTTACAGAGAAATGGAGACGCGAGGAAAGTGAGTCCTAAACAGTAACTGCTAACTACTACAAAGACGATCAATCCTTTCAGCAAAACAGATCAACTACTGGTTAAAATGTCTTAACGATGATTAACTAAGAAAACTGAAATTGTGAAAATAATTTGAAATAAATTTATACATCACGGGGAAATAATGGTCATGTTTATTCATTAATGAATTCTTTTATTCGTAGATTCAGCTTTTTGTTAACCAAGTGTAGACCGGCTGCCTTTTAAATGTATCTGAAACTTTTCGACTGCACTATACCCTTTTTGTAGATGTTTGTCTCACTCTATCTTCTTCACTTGCCCTGTTTTGAGTGGAATTTACAAAATATTACTTTTTCAACTCAAGTTTCATCCGAGCGCTATTCTTTGTTTAATTGTCAGTCTTTTGGGTTCAGGAAACATTATGGTGATTTTTTTTCTACCTTGATAAGGTTTTTGTCGAATCGCTAGCAAACTTAGAAGTGTGATTTACTTAAAACCATAAGCTCTGAGAGATTAAAGTCATTAGAAAGTGAAATACATTAATTTTCATTGAACTACTTCGTTAAGGGCTTTTGGATATCCTAAAAAGGAACTATTTCATTAAACTAAAAGATTAAATGTCAAGATGGAGACGAAATGTCGCAATGCGGGTGATGCAGCAGAGATTCTTTTCATTTTCATTATTTACCTGTCAGTAAATAAGTCGCTTTGAGTCGCAAGGCGTCTGATATGAATTCTTTATTAGATAGATGTTTGAAAACGACGTAAATTAAGCTTGAAAACAAATCTGTGTTAACAAATGATGCTGTGTTTATCTCAGTCAGACGCCTAGCCTGAAACCAATTATCTTAAACGCAAACATTGTTCAAAGTTTCCATTGAGAACGTGTCATCAGCGGTTTTCTTGAAACTTAGAAGTTTCGACTTCCACGCAATTTATCATTATAGACATCTCGGCGGGTGCAATATTAATTACACTCTTAATTTTTTTCTAACGAGGCTGAAATTTGCGAAATTGTAAGAGTACTTTAAGAATAAAGCCCAGGCTGAGATTATGAAAATAATATAATTATTTGTGTTTCAAATTTTTTAAATACAACACCGTTTATACGTTTTTAACTAACCGTAGAAAATCGTTTTCCTTACAAAATCGGCAAAACTAGACAAAAAGCAACAAAAACAGCATTAGTTGTATGATCGATGCTCTTGATCTGATGCCTGCAGACTGGCTCAAAAATCACCCTAGTACCATCCAGACACTAAGTACATTCGAAAACATAAATTTCATACGCTGTAATCTAAGACTATTCACTAAGAATATTCACAATAATATTTTCAGCCTAAAATCGGCAGAAAAATAAGAATATTCCCCCAGGGAGCGGGGAAGGGGTACTCCCATATATAGGCTATATAGGCATGTGCTACGGGAAAGGGGGTGGGGTTTTTGAGGTTCTTGGTCCTTAAATCGGGTAAAATCAGTTTTGCCACTTTTGGCATTGTGTTCCCAGTGAGATCCTTAGATAGGGTGCCTAAATTCTACCAGCTAAAACTGCATTAGGTAAATGCCCAGGCAAACGAAAAACAAATGATCTGTTAAAACTGAATCTTCGATTAACTTTTTTACCACAATTGCTGCTAATCTCGCAATCTGATTGGCTAATTTGCCGTGGTCGATGAGAGTCCATACCACGCTGCTCGCGTCATTGTGTCACGCATTATTGCCTTTTTCAGCTCGCGCTCTGAAAAAAAAACCCAACATTTTCTTCGACGTTGATATTGTGGTAAAAACAAATCGAAATGCGCTTAATCGTGCTCTAAACTCTTGTCGTTAACGAGTACGCGTCATTGCTCGTTTCACAGACATTTTTTTCATATTGTTTCTGTATGTTGAGCGAGTTAGCAAAAGTTTTTGAAAGGAAAGTATGACGCGTACAAATAGCTCATTTGCATAATGCAGCCCGTGCACTTTCTAGTCCGTGTTTAGCAAAGATTTCCTTCGTTATCTTTGACATTGTGGTAAAAAACAAATCGAATGTGGTTTAGCGTGGTATGTACTCTTATCGACAACGATACGCGTCATCACAGTGGTCAAAATTTGTTGTGGACTCACTCGGCTGCGCCTCGTGAGTCCACAACATTTTGACCACTCTGATGACGCGTATCGTTGTCGATAAGAGTACATACCACGCTAAACCACATTCGATTTGTTAACCAGCGTTACACAAACGAAATAAAGCCGACCCGTGCACGGTATCCTTAATTTTTGATTTCAATAGGGGGTCAGTTTTCGAGTTTGGGCCTTAACCTTTATCCTTAAATAGGGTAAGGGTTTAAGACCCTTCGCGCCACACCCCTATCCGAAATTTACGGAAGTGCCCCGCCCCGGGGAATATTTGTCGGAAAAAAAATATTCTTATAAAAAATACAGACTGCCCACAGCAGAAAGGTTATTTAAAAGTTGTTTTCCAACCCTGTGAGACAATGATGACAAATATAAGCCATTTTGTTAGTGACCCTGACCTAGTGTCTTTTGCAGCATCTACGTCACCAATTAAGATCCACACTTTCCTTGACCAACAAATGAACCAGAAATTTTAACACGTAATTATCTGAGTTACAAGCTTCCCTAAACACTTTCCCTTTTCAACAAATATACCAGAAGCTTCATTCACTCATTTCATTTTTTGACCTAACAGTTCCATTTTTAGCGCAGCCCTCACAGTTATACGTAACACGTTGTCCTAGAGATGTCAAACGATCTATGCTACCGCAAAACAGCGGAATTGTAAAAAAAATTAACAGATGATCGACCGACTCCTTATTTGGATAATCTGATTCCCCACTGCAACTATAAACCGTAACGTTCTTACAGAATCCACGAATTTAAAAGTAACTTTCTAACAAGTTGTTATCTGTTTATTTTTTTCTCTTTCTCTTATGTTACAGAGAAATGGAGACGCGAGGAAAGTGAGTCCTAAACAGTAACTGCTGACTACTACAAAGACGATCAATCCTTTCAGCAAAACAGATCAACTACTGGTTAAAATGTCTTAACAATGATTAACTAAGAAAACTGAAACTGTGAAAATAAATTGAAATAAATTTATACATCAGGGGGAAATAATTTTCATGTTTATTCATTAATGAATTCTTTTATTCGTAGATTCAGCTTTTTGTTAACCAAGTTTAGTATCACCCAACTAGTGGACTAATGCAAATCCTGCATTTTGATTGGCTACGCTACTAGGGGACTATTAGTAATAGTCATCGAGTAGCGAAATTCGCCCGTTTTTCTTTCGTTTTTTCCCCAAATAAATATTTCTTCAACTTGCATTTGCTAACCTTTTTATTGCCTTTTCTGTCCAACTAGTTGAGTGATACTAAAACAATTAGACCCTTCGCCCTCAAGGGCCATGGGTCAATAGCCCATTCGGCTTCGCCTCATGGGCTATTGACCCGTAGCCCTTTCGGGCTACGGGTCTGATTGTTATGTAGACCGGCTGCCTTTTAAATGGATCTGAAACGTTTCGATTGCACTATACTCTTCTTGTAGATGTTTGTCTCACTCTATCTCCTTCACTTGCCCTGTTTTGAGTGGAATTTACAAAATATTACTTTTTCAACTCAAGTTTCATCCGAGCGCTATTCTTTGTTTTAATTATCATTATTGTCAGTCTTTTGGGTTCAGGAAACATTCTGGTGATTTTTTTTCTACCTTGAGAAGGCTTTTGTCGAATTGCTAGCAAACCTAGAAGTGTGATTTACTTAAAACCATAAGCTCTGAGAGATTAAAGTCATTAGAAAGTGAAATACATTAATTTTCATAGAACTACTTCGTTAAGGGCTTTTGGATATATTTCATTAAACTAAAAGATTAAATGTCAAGATGGAGACGAAATGTCGCAATGCGGGGGATGCAGCAGAGATTCTCTTCATTTTCATTATTTACCTGTCAGTAAATAAGTCGCTTTGAGTCGCAAAGCGTCTGATATGAATTCTTTATTAGATAGATGTATGACAACGACGTAAATGAAGCTTGAAAACAAATTTGTGTTAACAAATGATGCTGTGTTTACCTCAGTCAGACGCCTAGCCTGAAACCAATTATCTTAAACGCAAAGTTTCCATTTGAAACGTGTCATCAGAGGTTTTCTTGAGACTTGAGTTTCAACTTCCACACAATTTATCATTATAGACATCTTGGCGGGTACAATATTAATTACACTCTTAAATTTTTTCTGACGAGGCTGAAATTTGCGAAATTTTAAGAGTACTTTAAGAATAAAGCCCAGGCTGAGATTATGAAAAGAATATAATTATTTGTGTTGCAAATTTTTTAAATACAACGAAATTATATGTTTTTAACTAACCGTAGAAAATCGTTCCTTTTCTAAACGGCAAAACTAGACAAAAAGCAACAAAAACAGCATTAGTTGTATGATCGATGCTCTTGATCTGATGCCTGCAGACTGGCTCAAAAATCACCCTAGTACCATCCAGACGCTAAACACATTCGAAAACAGAAATTTCATACGCTGTAATCTAAGAATATTCACTAAGAATATTCACAATACTATTTTCAGCCTAAAATCGGCAGAAAAATAAAAGTATTCAGCCTCAGTCGGAAAAATTCTTATAAAAAATACAGACTGTATAGAAACCATAAAATTCTACACAGTTTGTTATTTCATTCATATTTTATTTGTATAGGTAATCATATGGTTTCGAGTTTAATTTGGAATTAATTTGCACGAGTGAGTTTTTCAAAAAGCTGAAATTACATCAGCAGCTTCGGCTGAGCTGATACATGAGAAGATTCGAGTGGAGGAAGTGCCGAAAGATCTTATTGCAGACAGGAAGCGAGCATTTGACGCGGATTTGACACTTTATTCACTGATTGGCTGATGAAGATCAGCTGATAATGTTACGAACTCAAAATGGTTCGTTAACACGTTTGCACATGGAATCGTGGAAATGACTTTTTCAAACGATTAACAAGAAACTTGTAAACAATCTCAAGCCAAAATAATTAAGGCAAAAAGTATTTCAAAACAAAACGCATTATATGGACGCGACGACGCTTAATAGGCTTCACATTGGTCTTGAAGACTTGCAGCTCTTGAAGTTGAACGAAACCTGGCAGTAGTTGGAAGCGCTCGACAGATTTTGCTCTTGAGCTTTCATCATTGTCGGATTGAACGATGTGGAACTTGTTCAAGTTTAATCCAAACTCTGAATTTATCAGTTTTACGAAAGCTATAAGTATGATTAAATCTTTTGGTACAGAATATTATTTACTTTTTAAAACAACAGTGTTGAAACATTTAGCCTCAATTAGTAAAAAAAAGGCGAATTAAAACCTACACCCCCATACGTTTTACATGTAAATTGGTGGCGTTATTAGAAGACGCAATTGGGAAAATAAATTGTCAAGTATGACATATCACTTAAAGAACCGTTGATTGTTGTTGGTTCTCTACTCTGCTCCGAGATGTTTTTCTCCTGATATTCCGGTTTTCCCCTCTTCTCAAAAACCAACATTTCCAAATTCCAACTCGATCCTGGAATGCACGGGCATTTCTGAACGAGTTCTTGTGAACTTCCTTGGTGCTCCGTGGGTAAACAAATTACATATTTACATTTTTTTAAACACGAAAAACAGAACTTAAATGGGGCTGCTTTAACATGGCAGTAACCAATAAACTGAAGAGCGCTCTATTTTGTGTACTTCGTTATGAATGTTCGTTGCGTAATTTCCCCCTGTCACTTCCCGCTTTTTTGCTGTTGCTTAAGATTTACAGGTTGAGAAAATTTAATTGATAAATATTCCTACCTTTTAATTCGTTTATTGAAGAAAGAACAATGAGAAATTATCTTAAATGCGACAGTGTTTTTTTTAACTCAACAGTTAAATAAATCTCGAATCATGAAATAAATATCCACTTCATTAAACTTTTAATTCAGGGATAACGCATTCAAGTGAAATATTAGAGAAATCTGATGGGAAAAAAAGCTTAATTTTTAAATGGTCAGATTCGATGACTTCAGTCTTTTTTATGTTGTGACTAGACCTGTAAAGTAGCTTTCTATATAACTAAAAGTCAGTCAGCTTGATAAAGTCTTATTCTTATTCCTTAGTGAGATGTCTATATACAGGAAATGTATCTTCTGTGCATATATAGTGCCGTTTACCATACTCTATCGATTTAACGCACCCAGCCTTCCTTTCAACCGTGGGCCGGTGAAAGCTACACTTATCAGTGACTCTTGCAGTTATTTTTGTTTCATTACTATTGACCACAATATTTCCTACCATTTACCCCTAATGTGAATTGTACTTCAAATTTACGGTTAGGGGCTTGTTTACCTTTAGGACCCCGGGTTTATTTGGCACCGGGCGTTCAATCGAAAACATATTGACAGTACTTGCAAAAACAGAGCGAGAGATATTGACCTAACAAGTAATTACTCTATAGCTAGAGGCTATAATTTGTTTTGGTTCAGTAACGCCTCTGTTATCCATCAAGATCAGTGGCTCTTTCAAATCAGTGGCTCTTTTTATTTACTAATTACCTGTATGTATTGAGTGAAAACCGAACGGTGAAATCGATGGAATTCTTGGTTTCCTCTACGACAGGGAAATATATTCTACTACCATGACTCGATAGATCTGAAGAAAAACATCGCACAAAGTGAAACGGATGTTTCTGACTCACACGCGTAGATTGAGGTTGGCTTTCTCTCGGTTTCCTACACGAAGAAACACTATGTCATCTATCATGTTTGACTTCAAATTTGAGGTCATGACTTTTTTAAGAGGAAAAGAACTGTATAACTTTGCATTGACTGGGCGTCGAACCCGGACCAACGTGACCTCTCTTACCAATGTACCACCGTGCTGCTAGCTGCCAGAACTCTCAAAATTTAAACTACATGTAATGAACAGTATAATAAATTAATTTATTATATACATACCGAGATTTACGCGCCAAAAAGCATCGAGATAAAAATAATCTCTTCGCGCTAGAGCAGCGCTCTGATTGGTTATATCATTATTTTCACTAGTGAACAAAACCGTGTCGCTTGCTCACCGCTCCTCTTGAGTGACCAACAGCACATTTCTAAGAGCTTAGGCGCATTTTTCTTTCGAAGGATGGCTTCAAATCAGAGTAACCGTTTTCAGAGCCTAGATTCATCAATAGAAGAGTTCATAGACGGACAGGAAAATGAAAACACCAAGAAAAAGACCAAACACGATGTTGCTCTGTTCCACGAATTTCTTGTTTTGAAAGGCGAGACGAGACAAATGGACGAATTGGCTCCTCAAGAGCTGTACAAGTTTCTCAGCGAGTTCCTTATAACGGTTCGAAAAAAAGAAGACAACGGAGAATACGAGCCTTCCTTAAGGGCATTCTTCGCTAGCTTTGAGCGCCATTTGAAGAAAAAAGGTATGGACTTTGCCTTATGAAAGACGTCCAGTTCGAACAAACTCGGAAAGCGCTTCAGTCAAAGCAAAGGGATCTAAAACGGAAAGGCAAGGGCAACAAGCTAATGCTTCTGCTGCTTTAAGCGAGGAAGCAAGTTCTGTATGAAAAGGATCTCTTGGGAAGTTCCACCGTGACGGCAGAGGCGCTTTTAAACACGGTGTGGTTTAACAACACAATCCATTTCGGGTTACGAGGCTGCAAAGAGCACAGAGAAATGTGTTGGGGAGACCTAAAACTTTGTCAAACTTCCACAGGGCAGGAGTACCTCGAATTCAATGAAAGAGAAACGGAAACTCGATCAGGAAACGATCCTCGGAATGTAAGAACCATTGCAACAAAAATGTTTGCTATTCAGAGCAACGAGAAATGTCCAGTAAAGACCTACAAAGTCTACGCAGAAAAGCGACCCGCGGAAATGAATACCGACGATGCATGACCGTTTTACTTGGCTGTAAACAATGTAAAATCTGGCTCCAGGAAACCTTGGTTAAAAAAATCCAGTTGGTGTGAATACACTAAATACCTTAATGAAAACAATGGCACAGAAAGCCGGACTCGGGCCAAACTTCAAAAACCACAGCGGCAGAAAAACTATGATTCAAACTTTAGTCAACAACGACGTGCCGCCAACTGATATTATGCAACTGTCAGGACACAAAAACGTTCAGAGTATCACTAACTACTCTACCGTCTCACAGAAACAACAGTTGAACATGTTTAACACTCTCACTGGACTGAGTTCGGGAGAAATAGCTCCACAGTCTGGCTCTTCTATTCCGGAGAGAAGAAAGCACGAGTTTGACCAATATCCACCTGGAACATTTCGTCCAACGTTTTCTTAGGAAAGCAAGCAAGCAGCACAGCAGCCCCTTTCTCTTTTCGGGTGCTGTTATAAGCGGAGGACATATTAGTGTGGCAATTAACACTTTAAATCAATCGCCGACTCTTTCACTGCGAGAGGAAAACCCTAACAAAACTTATAAAAGAATCAAACCTCTTGATTCGGATTCCGACTAGTGTTTGTCAATTCAAGCATGCGGTTTCTGGTAAGCAACAAGAAAGTCTCGGGTTTTCACTTCTGTATGTCAAATTTTGAACTTCAGTAGAACTATTTCGACACATTTTCAGGATGTCTTATTGTCATCTAACTAGTGCTGCCTTTTCACGGCATTTTTGCTTGATAATTTAGTTGTAAAGTATTTTACAAGGAAGCCATTTCAGTGCAACTCTCGAACTGTGAGGCGGCTTGACCGCGCGCTGTTCTCCTTTGTAAGAAAATAAAGATATGTTTATCTTGGAGTTCTGTTCGCTTATGAATCTCGGTATGTATAAAATAAATAAGTTATTTCGCGGTTAGTTCTCTTGTACGATTTTTATTCACTCGTTGTGTAAAACAAACTCACTCGCTGCGCTCGTTCGTTGGTTACACCAACCGTGAAATAACCTATACATAGAGTTACCCTAACATACAAATGAAGCAGCTGACCGCAAGCAAAGTGGAGTAAAACTAACCCCAAGAAAAATGGAATGAAACTAACCACAAGCAAGCCTAACCGTGCTAACCCGCCAGAACCGACCTAACCGTGCTAACTGCTAAAAGCAATTCAATACAAGTAAACATGCACAGCGGTTCATTAACTCATCTACCTTGTGTAAACTTTATCCAGACGTCCAAACCCCACATTCCGCCCGGGCGTTATATTTTTCCAAGTGAAACAAACAATGTATTGTTTACACATGCCTCTTTATTTACCTTGAAACATACATGAATCATTTATATCTATGACGGTCTTAAATAAACAGTGTTAATTTGAAAGACAGTTTATCGCAATTAAATTATTTTAAGTTTAAGATTTTCAGATTTCTTTTTAATCTTTGATGTCTTCTTTTTGAAGCGATCCTTCTTCCCTGTGGGAAACAAAATGGAGAAAATTGTAAGTTAATTGTATAATCGTAAATTAATAACTCCAAAGAAGTCGCGGTGGCCTCATGGTTAGTGCGCTCGTCTCCGGATCGAGCGGTCCTGGTTCAAGCCCTGGCCGGGGAGATTGTATTGTGTTCTTGGACATGACACTTGACTCTCACTGTGCCTCTCTCCACCCAGTTGTATAAATGACTAACGGCGAATTTAATGCTGGGGGTAACCCTGCGATGGACTAGCATTCCATCCGGGGAGGGGGGGGGAGGTTAGTAGAAGTACTTCTAGTCGCTACTTAAACTGCTACTGAAACCAGAGATGAGCAGGCCTTATGGGCCACTTGGCTCGTATTCAGGCCCTACCTACCAAAGGTACGAATAAGAATTATACTAACAGCATACCACGTTCAATAGTGTAGGTAAAGGTATGACTGCAAGCTCAACTAAAATGCTTCATTGCTAGTGGTTTTTGGAAATTCTCGCAAAATTGAAGGAGCCCTTGCGCAGGTACAATTTGAGATAATTTTCAAATACAGTGCATAGTGTAAATCCCGAAATGCTCGAGTTTCCAGATGTCATAATAAGTTTTTTATTGTATAACAGAAAAAATCATGAATGCAAGCTTAAGCTCTCAGCCAATCACAATGAAGTAGTTTACCCAGTGACATAATATTGTCTTCTTTGTAACTATGTACAGTGGAATTCCGATTTCTCGAACCCTCATTTTTTCTAACCTCCCGATAACTCGAACCAAAAGTCGTTCCCTCTCCTCAGTCAAACACTCTAATTTTACCCCCGATTTCTCGAACCAATTTGCGTTTCCCCTGGAGATTCGAGAAATCGGGATTCCATTGTATTGTAAACGTAACAGCCCTTCCCTCGGTTAAGCCTTTTTAACGTAATTTTAACCTAAACGTTTTTCTATTTTGAAATAAAACTTTAATTTTATTCTATGGGCGCAGCATTTCATGTACTGTGAAGCACATTTGATCATTTATCCCACATTTACGCTATAAAGATTTCAATTATTGTTATTGTTCATTAATTCTTGAAAGTGTGTTTATGGTGTGTGGATAGCTCCTATCCTACCAAACATACTTCCGTCCCGATGGGAACTCCCATATAGGGAGAAGGTACTCATCGCAATTTTGAAAAGAACCCCTAAGAGGTACCAAGACCCTGTTTTGTGGGCGTGACTTGGAATGTTTTCACCTCTGGAGGCAGCGTGGTCGAGTGGCTTAGGGCGCTGGTGTTGCAATCCGGAGGCCCCAGCCCTCCACCTCTCGTAAAATTGTAAATGTAAATCTTATTTTATAGTGGTGATGAACTTAGCTATACAAGCACTAAACTTTAGCTGGTTTACAGGCATGCCACTGAAACAGAGGAAACAAATATTTCAAATAAACGTAACATACTTAAAGTTATGGATGCACGCGCGAGGCTGCTAAGCACGAACGAAGCGTAAGAGGACTCTAGAAGACTCTAGCTTCTTGAGTTCTTAGCAAACCTCCCAAGTGCACCCATAACTCAATAGTTACACTGCTACACGCATACCATTTCTTTTATAGCATTAAGTCTTTTAACATCTTTCCTATCGATCCTGCTTTACATGAAGCCAAAAGCACTACAAACCGCGCATTCAAAAATCTGACAAAGCGACACATCAACATTTTTCACGGCCAGTTTATAGTTTACGTTTTTCTCGATCTTGGACAAAGAAACAACTTAGATGTGCTCAGTTAACTTAAATATCAAGCTGGCAACAAACAAAAATTGCAGTCGTTGAAAGCATTTCTCAAAAGTGATTTAAACTTGGATCAGTTTCCGAAGAATTGAAGACAAGCTGCACACTGTGGATAGTGCATGGCTGAAGCCTTCAGTCATTGAGCCGTCTCTCTCAGGAATGGGGAAGAAATCGAACAAATACCCCTAGCTTTAAAGTCATTAAGATGCTCTCCTTCAATAGCAGGTTTGTGGATTACGTTTTCCTTTCCTCAAATTGATAAGTTGCACGTCTAAGGCTGAAATTGATTGCAAGAATGGCTTTTAAAAAATGATCTTTGTCACTTTCGTTATTTGGTAAAATAAGCTTAACTGAACAGAAAACTGAGGCTTAAAGAAAAATGTCAGAAATGTAACCTTATATTTGTGGACGATGCAGTCGTTCCTTCCAGCGGCTGTCCATTTAATTCACGATCGAGCGATCGAGCAAAACTGAAGCCGGGATCAGAGGCTACCAATATTTTATAAAACTTTCTTTATTAAAGCTCAGTAAAACTATTATCTTTAAAGTTTTTAGGAACAGAAGGATTTAGTTGTGTTTTGTTCACGTCGAAACTGCATTTACTGTTTCAGTTGTATTGTTTGTTGCATTAAAGAGCATTGGCGAAGAGTTGTCGGCATAATTGTTTTTGTCCACTGTAGACACAATCAACATTTTTGTATTGTAGAAAAATATCAACAAAAACGTCGTGGTATTCAGCGCAGATGCAGGACGAATAAGTTACATTGCTTTCCACATTTTCGTAAAGTTATTTGATAATCATGAAGCACGGGGCAATCGCTTCAGAGCTCCAAAGATATTTCTTTCAATGTTAGATTTTAACATTTAGCGGTAGCAAACCACCAAATTTCACCCTAGAAGTGCAATGACCACGCTAGTCACAATTACATCAGAATCGTTTCTGTTTCTGTTTCTGAGTATGAATTTATGAAAAATGTATAATAAAACAATTATTGAATTCGGTTTTCGCATGATATCATGAATTATCAAAACCTCGTGTCTGTGTTATCTGCCTCAGCCTTCGGCTTCGGCAGATAACACAGACATCGGTTTTGATAATTCATGATATCATGCTCAACCTCATCCAATAATTGCTTAATATATTGCGTTGCGTATTTTACAACAAGCCCTTTCGACGCCAGATGAAAGCTTTTGCTGAGTTTGATTGCCGCCAAATCCCTGAAAAATTCTTTCTAATATTGTCACTATGCATTACTAACCTCAAAAGGTTGATGCAGACCAGTTTGTTGATTTTTGCAATTGGGTATTCTCCGAGTGTCTTTCATCGACTAGATGATTCAGCTCCTTCTCGGAGTGCTCGCTTAAATTAGCAAATCTCTTAGTTGGAGGTCTGGAAAAAACCTGAGCTCGAAATTTGGTAGCTCACAGGAATCATCTTCCTCATCTCCGCAGAACTATTAGATTTCGTCCCCGTATTTTAGGAGAAAAAAAATAGGAATTATCGTGTCAACAAAAAAAATTGACGTCAAAAACTAATGATGTCAGCGTGCAGCCCACGGGCAAATGGATCGAGCGTATAAGCCAGTCAGAACGCGCGATTTGCTAAGGCTATGTTATAAAGATAGTTTATTAAGTTTGAACCTTTGCAGTACATTACTGAAGGGTTACTTACCTCAGACACAACCACATCGAAAGCGACAATGTTCTCTCATGTATTCGCCATTTTGATCGTCATATGCACAAAATCTCCTAAACCGCTTGCAGAATTGTTTGGAATTTTTGTCATAGCAACCTGTAATAAAAACATGATTACAACTAAGTCGTAAACGAAGAAATTATTTGTTTAAAATGTAATTCTGTTCTCTGAGTCCCGATGAAATAATCAAATATAAGATTTGTCTTTTATTTATACCCTGTAGCATTTAACAGTTTCTTTTGTTTTTTATTTCCTAAGCCACTGTCGGCACTATGTTAGAACTTAAATTTGTTGAAGTTGTCCTATTAGGAACCGGTTAGCTCATAGCTAACGACACTAACAATCGGATTCAAAACATTCGTGTTTTGACTACGTCTAAAGTGTAAGAGGCCAAGAGTGTTATGAAAGTTCCATGTGGTTAGAAAATAACTATCTCTGGTGAAATCGATGTCGATCAAACCAACATTATACGTTCTTGAAACTTACAATCAATCTACAGTACATGCCTGAAGCAGCTTTCTCGACTAGTCTGAGTTCAAGCAGTGAAACTGATCGGCCCGTAATTTAATGTGCTTCTGAAAAATCTAGGTTGTGGGTCTTACGTGTGACATGAGTAACGTAAATTTATTGTATGTATAGTAGGAGAGTTTTAGGCAAAAACCTTGCAAATAGAATTCTATATAGAATTAGCATTGCAAATAGAATTCTATTTGTGCTATATTTTCACTTAAAGTAAAATAGCGATACGTCCAATCAGCTTCGCGTTCACATTCTTCACAGAGTAGAATCACTTAGCCAATCAGAGCAAAACACTCAAATGGCTTCCGAAAAGCGTGGTCTTGAAATCAGCGCCCGCTTAAAGTTTGTGTTTCGAAAATGGCTTCGGCTTCCAGTTTTAGTTCACTTTCGAAACAGCAGCGGAATCTATCCAACATCTTGATCGCTAGCATTTCAGCTTCTGCCAACATCGCCTAAAGCAAGTCTGATCTCTGTTTCAAGGGGTGACCATTCAAGGAGGAACATTTAACATTTCTATAAACAGCGTAGGCCAGCAGAGTCTGAATTTGTCTTTGCACAGCACGAAGCGCCGTCATTACATGATTGAATCAGACAGTGATTAGGGACAAACAAAAAGATTTCACATTTTGTATTTTTAATACGAATTCCCCCGTATTATACTTAAGCTTGTGTAGGCTCTTTTTCTGCTTGTTGCTGGACGGGAAAACGGATTTGGTTTTTACTACGTTTGGTCATTTAGATCAGTCTTGAATTTTTTGCTGTTCTGCATGAAAGCGCATGTTATCGGGAAAAATAAAACTGATTTAAAGAATATGTTTAATTCTCGCTACATATACAATAAAAAAAAAACTCGTTGCAAAACATAGGGAAACTCACTCGTTCGCTGCGCTCACTCGTTCGTTTTCCAAAGTTTTGAAACGAATGAATAAAAATCCGTACAAAGCACTTGCTATGAAGTAATCTATATTTATGGCATATAACTTTAGTAGATACCTTCATAAAGCCTCATTGCCTCTTGTAGGCTCTCGTTTTGATTAGTTCACTGGAATGTCTGTACTCTTTGGTTGATTTTGTTTGATTTTACGAAACGTAATTGAAAACTGTTTTTAAAATATTTTGATGTTATTCATTTGCAGTTTTTCCACTGTATTGTGGATTGAAACAGATTGCAAAACAGGATAACAAAGCCAACAAAAATGCCTCAAATTTCTACTCTTTAAAATTTCAAGTTAAACTTATCGTCGGTGATTGTCTTGAGTTACTTTCATTTCGTTGCTATTCTAGTAATTTAAACAATAGCTTGTTACATTTTCATATTTTGAGCCAATTTCGATCTGTATTTCAACGAAAGGGCTTTAGCAGTCCAACTAATCCCATGCGATTTTATCTTTAATTTAGCACTCAAAAAGACTCTAATCTCGCCAAACATTTTACGTGACTGTGTGTGCTAATACCAGATAATATTATCACCACATTTTTATTATACTAGTTAATTCATGCCTCTAAGGATTTCTCTTTTATTCATTTTTGAATTAATAATTACGTTCAGCGAACGTCGAAATGTCGTCGATGTTTTTTTTTTAACTTTTAAAACTTTTAACCACAAGGGTTTAGGGTTGTCGGCAACGTTTTCGCAATTATTTGTAGTTAAATTACATCTCAGTCCTCTTCTTCTTCGGATTTTATATTTTCAACAGTATTTGTCACATACCCGGAATACCCTGAGGTGAGCTGGAATCTAGGAGAGATTTTTGTCCTTCAGCAAAGCAGAAGGCGATAACCACGAGGATGAGGAATGCGCAAGCGAACTTCATCGTGTGGAGGGGTGGACTGTGCTTCACCGATCCGAAACTTCTGCTTAGCGGAGTTGATTCAGGTTAACTGATACACTAAGCTAAAACTCTGCTTTCTGCACCCTTTTTGTAGTTTCGCTAATCACCGATAGCTGTTTAATGGTTTACGTGGGCGAATTTAATAGCATAAATGTTTATTAGTTTTACTACCTCAAGGCGTCCACACGTCTAAAATCAAGTAATTTAGAGAAAATGATCTTTGCGCGTGCACGTTAATACAGCACATTAAAACAAACGAGTTATCCGAGGTCGTCAGAAAATCTAGAAACAAAAGAGAGAGAAGAGCGAAAATCAGCAGCATCAACAGCTTGTTTGATGAAGAAAAAACTAACGATAACCAGTTTCTTAATTTTCTGGGGTTTGATTTAGTGAATGAGGAAAAAAACGTTCTTGGTTGGTTTGGCGTTTATTGAACAAAGCCATCTGTTTATTTAACCACTACCGCTTCGATCGGTAGATAATTAGCGAAATGGAGCTGACGTAGACATTTAATAGACAATCTACTGATCGTGTCAGGTTTAATTACAGGAAAGCGGTACTTTGACCTTGAAATCAAATCCTACAGGTTTTTCCCCACCTTTTAACATACTGACAGGAAATTCATAGCCATTAGTTTATAGTACGACGTGATATTTTAACTAAAAAATGGATTTTTTTTTCAACCCTAGTTTCCCAGAAGTTTGTTATCTTCAAGGTAGTCAACGAATAGTGTGTGGAAATTTGCCAAAAAATTCTTGAAATCTCTCTCAACTATTCCTTAATTAGCATCCAAACGAACGCACGCCCATTTCAAAGTTTTGATTCCAGCCCCTATTTGCATTCAAGTTAAGTACTTTAAAAGTCACCTCCTGTTTACTGAAGGCTGTCCTAAAGATCCCCCGACACTATTTTCATTCTTGTTTGTCGTACGCAATGATGTGAAGTGCTTAAGAGGCACCAACAAGGTCGTAGTCCCACGTAAGAAAACCACAAACTGCTTAAAGTCGACAACTTTTATTGGTGTGAAAGTGTGGAATTCCTTACCGGATGAATTACGTTCAATGACAATTCTTTAAGGAATTTAGAAATGCTGTAGGAGAGCTACATTTTTAATGTACAGCTTCCTATGATTCACTGTAATAATTTTAAGATTTAGGACTGTTCATTGTTTAATTATTTATTGATAAAGTTAGAACGTTAGTCATTGATTGATCTGGTATTTTTTTATATATTCAAGTTATTTTTTCATATCTTTACATTTTTCTCGGCATACTAGCATGACTGTATTGCTAGGGGCCTAATCAGCCTCATCCACCCGAGTTGAAATAAAGTTACTTACTTACTTACTTGTTTACTTACTTATTAAAAGACAAACATAAAAAATTAAGTGACTTCGTACCCCCAAAAACGACACAAATAATTTGGTGCTCTAATATTTCCCGTTCCATTTCTTAACACTACTCTTTTAATTTTTTAGGCTCTTAAGACTCAGCAGAATCTGGTCAAGAGGAATTTGTACTAGTTTTGCTTTTACAGCGGATAGGAATTTCTTCATTTATAGAAAACTCCATGGATAAATGAAAATATACAAATCCATTCTTGTACTGATCCGTTCACTATGTAACAGGTCTTTTAACTACCATTTCGGGATGGTGCCAATGTTTATCTCGTTTTATAACGTGCTGCTGAGAACTGTATCCAAGATTACTCAGGTAACACGATAGCTACTGTTTAAAACACGAAAAAAATTAAATGCGTCCTGTAGAGGAACTCGTTGAAACAGCGAACTTTCAATTTTCTTTTGTGAATGAAATCCCACTTAAGTGCTTTTGTCGCCTCACTGTCGGGGTCAATTTAACTAATCGAGCGAAATTGTCCTGATTTGCATGTAAGGTTAAAAACCTAATCGGAACCAATAAAAGCGGCGAAGTTAATAAACGGACGCAATTTGGAACATTGATCATAAAATGCGCTTAGTTCTTTGTCTGTATTTAAAGCCTTATATATACATATTTGCGGACGAGTCTCTGACCTGCACGAATTGGTACGGAGCATAGGGAAACGTTATTGTTGTTATTTTCAAAAAAAGAAAATACCTGTGAGACTCCATGCGCGAAAGATCATTTACAGATTTCTAACAATGTCGGCAGCGACCACGTGACTGACTGATGCAGAGAAATTTCAGCAAAGAAAACTTCCCAAACTTGTTCAGGCTTTTGAATTCACCTGTTAAAATTGAGCGTAACAGCATCGGCATCACAGAAAACGGAGAACATTTTATAAGCTTGACATTTTAACTAGATATGATCCATATTCTGATTGAAGCTAATTTAGTCTCAGTTGAAGTATGGAACGACACGAAATATTAATGGCAGTAACTTCTCAATGTCGGCACTTCTTGATGTCACTAATTAAAACACGCGTGTGCAGGTTCTTAATCGAGTTTTTAGCAATGTGGCCATATCCCTGGAAGCCTAACTATGCTAGTATAAGAATAACGCCTTTGTAAACAAAAGATTCTACAATACACGTATATATATATAGCTTTCTTTGACATTTTATGATATCCCGACCTTATTTTTCGCTTGTAAACTGAAACAAAAACCTGTTTTCTAATTTAAACCTGCTTGAAGTCATTTGTCACAACGTGAAATGTTAAAAGTGAGTTGAAATTCAGTTCTGATTTCGTGATATTTTGAGGTCGTTATTTAAAAGAAGTGTGTAGGTTTTTAACTCTATTCTTTTCAGAACAGCTGCCTGTGATAATTAAATACATCTAAACCACGTTCTACCCAAAACAACGATCTTAAATTGAGACATTTCCTGTCTTTTTTTTCCCTTGGTCCAAACCATTTTATATTAAAGTTGGCTTTAAAGTTCACATGTTCATTTACATGCCAATCAAACTCATATTCATTTCTAAGGTGTTGTACTGGTTATAGCATAGCATTGAGTTGATCCGTAGCGCAAAGTTTGAAGAAAATTTCCAGTCGATCAACTGTTTTCACCTTTTCATTTTACACGTTTCAGTCCATCATTTTTGATAAAAGATTGGAATTATTAGAAAACCCTTAACTGGTTTTGTTTTTTACTTCATTTTTATACAAAAAGCTTGTTGCAAGACAAATTGTATTTTGTTAATTGAAATGAAACAACAACTCATGTAAACAATTTTATGATCTCGTTAATTACCAACATATCAATCCAGAAATGTCTAGTAAGAAAGCCGCTACAGAAAAGGGTGTATTTAACGGCGATATGCGCTAAGAAACTGAAGTGGGAACAGTGTCGCAATGGGCACAGCATTCTCTAAAGCAGTGTAGTGTTCTCAGTACGTCTTTTTAGTCGTTAACTGACCCTCCCAACCTTGAGAAACTTGGAATCGAACTATTTAACTTTACGTGACTTAAAAGCAGCGGTTATGAATTAAACAGTAAGTTCCTTTTTGTTGTTGCCGATTGGAAAAGATTTGTCTATGCTCTGACATCTAATTTATCATTATGATGAAATAGTGCCTTTTAGCGTCTGATGAAATTCCATTTATGAGATGGTCCACCAAAAAAATAAACCTTAATGTTTTCTTCTGGTGTTTTCTTCGGATGCTAAGCAAAACACATGTCGGCGTCCATTAGGAACATTATATCAATTGGCCTCATAAGAGCAGGCAACTTTTACCAGGGTGTTTCATAATCTTCCAAACAGACGATAAGAAGAGAAAATCTCAAACATTTTTTGAGACAATAATTCATAAGGTATTACTCAAAATACTTTCTGCTGAAGATCACTATGTGTTGTTTAGCTATTGTGTACTACACCCTCCTTTGCTGTATGCCAAGAGAGCTCGTGGGATTCCAAACCCGAAGGATTTTAATTTTTATTTAAAGTATTAAAATACCTTGCTTGCATATAATTATCCGTTTGTTTACCATCTTCTAAACTCTCTAAAGTACACATGCAAGCTATATGCGGTGGTCTGCGGATTTTACAAAAGTGGTAACGACCCAACGACCTATCACGAGCGAGCGAGCCAGGGATTTTTTCGTAGCCTTTACCTCATGCAGACCGAGAGGAGGAATCTCACCACCACCACCCCTCCCCCACCCCCCCCCCCCCCTCTCCACCTCCTGAGGTCCACAATGTCTAAGCAATATTGAATCTGCATTTATCTTCTTCTAAGTATTTATTTGACGTAGGCAAAAAGGGGTAATGACGTCATATCACGTGGAAATTATGATCACATCATGTAATACAAAAAGCCACCAACTTGTGTACGGAACTTACCTCAGTAAATCAAACGTTTTTTAGGTGTTCTGGGTAATCTTGTTCAAGTCTCTTTTTCAACCATATTCTTGGAAGTACTGTAGGGTCTTGCAGCTTTCCTAAAGCAAATTGAGTTCCATTATTGGCTTGAAGTTGATAATAATAAACTTTTCTTGGTTTTCATCTTTCGTATTAGACTGCCTCGACCTCCATTCACACATCCACACACTTGGGAACTTATGTATTTGGATTTCCATAATTCAACGTCTAGCATGTCATAAAGGTCGCTAGTAAAACCACTTGTATTAATTTTTAAATTAATACACTAAACTCTTCTTTTAAAAAAGAAGAGTTCAGTTTTCCTGGCAGGACGATTCTTGTGGTAAGATAACCACTTCCCACAATCACTAGCCAGTCTCAAGAAGGTTTGAAGCATAACGGTAATCCTTGAAAGCCCAATAGTGGTGTAAGTAATATATCAAACACTCGAGACAGTGTTTCATAGGGATATCCAAAGACCGAGAAGCGAATTGAAAATACGACGCGCAGCGGAGTATTTTTGACGAAATTCCAGGTGTTTGGATAGCCACTGAAACAATGTCTCGAGTGTTTGATGTATCTTCTCAATCGAAACAAAAACTTAGGAGTAAACGGAGAAGTAAAATCGTCGAAATCTATGCTAATTGAGACTGGATATCCAAACTCCATCACGGTTGTGATTTTCTCAGTTTAAATTTGATGAATTATCAATAAGTTTGAGAAATAAAAAGTGGAAATAATTAAATAGATTGCAGTAATTTATAAGGATTTTGGATGGATGAACCGTCTGAAGGTAAAAGACAATATGCCAAAAAGAAAACCTCATGACTTAGAGTCTTGACTTTTGTTAAATAAGAACCCTTAACCACAGGTTGGATATTTCAATGGCTAACTTTCTCTCAAGGCATTCCTTGGCTGCATCAGATGGCTGACTCATTGATTGTTAGAAGGCTGCAGAATACACGAAAAAAAACTTAGATTATGAAATGAAACAACTAGCTCGTTTGGGAAATGGTCAGTCTCTCTTTTTCAAGAGCGAGTTTGCCATTTCGTGCAGGTTTTGTTATCAATTAACCATGGATCCCACCACAAATTGTTTTTGCTTTGTTTTTATTATGTTTTAGCTAGGATCTGCCAAGAAAGCCTGCTCGCGGGCTATAAGTATTTGTTATAACATCAACATTCATCTTTTAATGTTTTATTCTCAAAGCGAAGCAAAATAATCATGATACTAGTCTTATCTTTATTTAAACGAATAATTATCTTATTATAAATACCTTTACTAACTGTCAGGCATACTTCAGATCAACAAAACAGTAATAAGAATTATATGCTTTACCGCTGTTTTATTTGCCCTATGAACAGAAAACTTTCAAAACAAAAGAAAGATATTTACGGACGATAGATATTATTTGCGTCGCATAATTGTATTTTTCTTTTCCACAAGGTTGAATAGGACAAAAAAAAAAC
This sequence comes from Micromussa lordhowensis, assembly GCA_964020085.1. Classification (NCBI taxonomy): domain Eukaryota; kingdom Metazoa; phylum Cnidaria; class Anthozoa; order Scleractinia; family Lobophylliidae; genus Micromussa; species Micromussa lordhowensis. Next base: position 8,524,157 of record OZ026608.1, on the reverse strand, counting down.
AAAATAAAACGAAGAACGAAGCATTTAATTTTATTTTGAAATAGCTTTTTAGCCTTTTTTTTGACTGAGCAGTCAAATATGCTAAATTATTTGACGCAGGTTATAACACTTGACAGTGAAGACCACAAGGAATCTTATAAGCTTCCTCAAACAAAAGATAACCATCACATAGATAACGAGACTACTTCTCTATGGACCATACTTTATTGTTCTAAACTAACTTATTAGCGAGTTTTCAATTTTGCTTCATCCTTTGCATGATGTGTGGCTTCCTTGAGTCTTAGCTAATCTTATCTCTGAGAAAATTTCTTATGTAGCCATTCGCCTTTAGAATAATTGGATTAACCTTAAATATATTCATACGTGGATGCAAGATGTTGAAGTGTAATCGTTCATTTGTTCAACTTGAAAACGCCAAATAACTTATATTCGTTTGAAATCCGACTTCTTTTTCTACAGTTAATAATTTATCCACGACCGGATTTTTTTGTTTGACATAATAAAGAACAAGAGGTCTTCAAAATCCTTTAAATCTCTTATTGTAATTTGCTTTTGATTTTATCGCACAGATCTGAGGTAGTTGTCTCGCATATTGTTTGCTAAGCTAGCGACTTTCTGCGCTGAGGTGAGAAAATGCCCGATAATAATTGAAAGCACGCAAAATTCGTTTCCAATTTATGTGTATGAAGGATTTTTCTCACGCTTTCGGAAAGAAACTGCATTGATCAGTGACAAATTCGTTTCCTTAGCTCTAACTGAAATCAGGAACCTTTTGTTTCCTTATCGATCTAAGTAATATTCCTACGTTAATATATCCGTTCTCTTGATTCAGTGTTATGAATAGTATCTGTCTATAAATTAACAAGCTTGGCATCTCATCTTAGTGTTATTAACTAAAGACAGCTCGTTGATCAAGCTGCTCGAAAGCGCAGAAAGAATATTAGGTAAGTCCCTTTAAACTGACTACTTTTCTTTGACGCGATGAACTTTATCAGAGCGTAAATAATAATTTAAATGATTTTTTTTTTATTTTCAAATGCTTGAATCTACACATTCTGGAAATTGAGCGCGATTCCAATTTGCGGTATTGCACGAGGTTGTTGCCGTAAACTGCATCCTATCAACATATTCAAGCTCGTGTTAAGATGTGTGAATTATTCTTCAAATATTTTGTCCCGTTAGTTAAGTTTCATACTTAAAGTCAAAGTTGTCTAGAGCTTTTCATTTCTAAATGAAAGTCTAGAGCTTTTCATTTCTAGATGTTGAGTCAAAGTATTTTCCTCACTTAAAACGGCTTAACCAGAGAACAACATTGAGAATAGAAACTTAATGTCCCACATTTATACCCAGAGTTTCTTCATTAAGATTTCCTAGCACATTCTTTAGGTTCCTATCGCGTCTGTTTTTAGGCCATCTTGTCTTCTTCACGAAATTTGCAGATTACAGTCGTAATACTAAACTAAGTTCTAAACTAGACCTGTTGAAGTTGGAAAAAGGCTGTCTCAAACAAGTCATCGTCTATTTTGATGCATATTTCTCACCTTACATTTGTATTTTATAAAGGTATAGGTATAAAAGGTATAGGTTTATTAAAGATTCATATAGCAGCCTCTAAGGCTGAATTGCATGAAATTACAGTATATTTTATTTCACGTTATTAAAAGTTCGGCCAGTACACAGCAGAATTAAATAAGTGAAGGTTCCTCCACGCAATTAACCAAGATTGTTATTATCAAGTCACTAAGTGTTTGGTTCTATAGACAAAATTCGTTCTTATTACAGGCAGCATTGATCCCTTAATTGTCGTAAGAAGGGGCAATTATCTTTCTTAGAATTAGATTGTACTCCGGAAATGTTGCGAAATAAACTTTGGCTTTATAGGAATACTTAAATTCCGAATCAAGTTGAGTTGATTCCAAAGTTTCGTTTTTATTTTAGTGCACTGTGTTACTGCTATGGAAAAACAAATTGCATAGCATTGCACCGAACGTAGTCCGAAATGAAATTGATCATTTAAATCATTTTCATTTTGGACAACAAGACTGCCAGATGATCTTAACCATCCATGAACTTCAGTAACTTCGGAAATCTCACAAGCAACAATCTGATAAGATGAAAAATAAATCTCTTAGTCTCATGTCGACGTAATTTGACAGTATGAAAAATATCATTTTAATTTCTTCGAAATAAACACAATGGGATATTGTTAGCAATTTGCTATAAGCGCTTTGCGATTCGTGGAATAAGAACTGAACAACTTTTCAGAATCCAGAGATTAAAATTGATCATTGTCGAGAACAATTCACGACTGAATTACCTTTTTGGTTAGGACGTTCAATGGTAATTATACCTAATTTCTGGTACAAGATCTTCATTGGTTTAAATGTTATCGTTTACTCCTGTAATTTGGCACTTTTGAGACCTGCAACAAAAGAGCTTTGACAAAAACTTTATTCCGACAGAAAAAAGCAAAACTAAAGACAAAGAACTGAAGAATCCTCACATGAAAACAGCTGGGACTTTGACTTCGAACTGCAAACAACTGATCGGTTCTTAGAGTGCGATAACATCAAATAGTTGTTTTCTCTTCTGCAGTATCAAATATGTATTCTCCAATGACAAAAAACAATAACACTTTTTTCCTCTCTTTTCTAATTACAATTTTTTTTTTTTCGTTTACTTTATCGCTGAGATTTTTTAGCCTCGCTTTATTTCAGTCTACCGGGTCTGTCATCAAGAAAACCCCACTGTGTTCCAGTTCTGCTTTATTCTGTGGGTGGTAAACGGTATTTTTGTGATTCGTGAAGGCCTTATTTTCTCCCGTGAAAGTGTAAAATGGGTACTTTTCTCCCGTGAATTTTGATTTCGTTAGGAACCGTAAGCCATGGTTGCTCTAAATAATTTTCTGTAACATGAGAAATAAGCTTTCCATTCGTCGTGAATCCTTATTTTGATTATGTGGTCTATCATTTTTGACATCCGTCGTTACGTAATAAACATTTTATTATATCTCTTAGTTAGTACGCGCGCTAGGATTTACTTAAAGGTATCTCACCGAAACTTATAGTTATCACATTTGAAGTTTGCCATAGGCCTACTTTCATAGATATCAGGAATCGTGTACGTACCCTTCAAAGTAAAATGATTTTTTCATCTCATAATATGGTAGTTCGGTCCGTGTTTTTTTTTTTCAACATTTTCAACGATATATAAACTTCCCAACCTCGTTCCCAGGGTCCTCTCTCTACCTCGAGAAAGTACCCTGGTTACGGCTGGTCACGTGTCTATGCATGCCAACTCAAGCCGCACCGAGGGTGGGTCCTCAACTTAAGTTTGTCAACACTGTCTAGGGAGGTGAATGGTTGCGCTGCTACAGACATTAATATTTTGAAAAGGAAGCAAGTTATTCTCAATGTTCCTGATCTTCCATCTTCACCGTTTGATCGCCGCACAAATATGACATAATTAATGTTGGCGGGCTTTGGACTGAAATACTACCAAAACTAGAGATCAAATTTTCTTGATTGACACTTTCCTTGAAATCATGGCGTGTAAATTAACAAATCTGTCAGATTTCACGCTTGACAAAAAAATTTTCCTGCTCTGAGGAAGGACGAGGGTGTATTTGAAGTTTGGTAAGTCTTGACAAAATTTGGTAGATTTAAAAATCACCGGGCGCACTTGTCTCAGGGAATTGATGACAGTTTTTTCGCAAAATAACCAAAAGTTTGCCCAGTGCGTCCGGGCCCTTAGCGCGCAGACGTTGTCAAATTGTTCGTTGATTTTTTTCGCCGCAAGAGAAGGGAATAACCGTCAAACTGTCAATGGGAATAATTAACCCAAAACCAAAACTACCTTTGAAGGCGAACATACAACGTATTTGACACTAAACGAATGAGTAAATACCTACGTTGTGATTTCGCCGAATGAAAATAAAATTAAGTTCACCGCGCGATCCATTTATTGTTGTGGTTTTCAGTTCCAAGTATTTTGCCAAATTTTTTCACCGTCACAAATTCCAAACACTGTGAAGAATGTGAAGCTAACCTTTTAGCCGACCATTGAACTCCAATATGAGAATGCCTTCGCTGTGAGTTTTGCCGATTTACAAATTCCACTCCCTACTGGGCTCGGTAAGTGAGCTCAGTGGAGACAAACTTTAACTTTCCAGCCCCTCCCTTCAATCACATCTCTGGAATCTGCTAAAATCTAGCAGACACGTGACCAGCCGTAACCAGGGGACTTTCTCGAGGTACAGAGAGGACCCTGGGAACGAGGTTGTAAACTTCCTCGGTGCTGGCCTGCGTATCAAGCGCTCCCGTACGAGCCGAATGAAATCGGACCGCGCGAATTTCGCATTCGCGCCGCGCGAAAAATGGGGCGAGGGCAATTCGGCCGCGTGAGAAGTGAGGCGAGGACAAAAATGTGGAAGAGGCGGGGAGGGGTCGGTCCGATTCCATTCGGCTCGTACAGGAACGCCTGCTACGCAGGCTACCTCGGTGCAAAAAATACATATCAGCAAGGTCTGTTGTAAGATGGAGACGTATGTATTGAGTCCGCAGAATATTTCGATTTGCAGTGAAAATGTTGCTGGGTACAACTCGAGTTGGAATCTGATTATATCATGGTTTGTTTGACAAGCAATGTCATTATGCAATTATAATCAAAGCATCCAGAGGCAAGGTTTGTATTGGGGGAGGGGTGTGGGTGGTGTATGAATATTATTCGGTTAAGCAAAGTGCAACGACCAATTTTTAAAGTTATTTTTTTCGAATTCAACGCCGGCTGCCTTACATATTCAGTTTTTAGATAACTCTGCTTAAACTTCCTACTGACTCTACGTTACTCGCCCTCCTTAGTAATTCAGGCAGTATTTTACTCTGTAACATAAACAAATCTTGAAAACTATGGCTTTGTATCGGCCTTCAAGGTTGATATCAATAATAAAGCTTATTTCTATTTTGATTGTTTTTTTCTTAGAGAAACAAAAATTATTTATCATGAAACACGACATTGTGACAGCATTTGCTATCTTACTTGCTATGGGTGTGGTTGTACAGAAAGGTGATTCATTCATCAGAGCCGGAAGGGAAATGATCTACAAAAAAGAAGGAGATCCCCAGCAGCCTGTGGAGTATTACTATGAGAGAGTCGCAGTGCCGCCCCCATCAGCGCTATTTAAGAAAGGTTGGAAAGTATTTACGCCAAAGACGGTTGTGGGAGGGAGTGTGCCAAAAGTTACCGTTACGCGGACGATGTGTACTTTGAACTCTTCTGCTGGCCGTAACCTTTACTGCACATTTCCAGGCTTAAGTTAATTAGCACTTACTGACTGGTCCCAAGCGAAACAGTGAGTTTTGGTTCCCCGAGACCCTCAACATTGAGGGTCGAGGGGAAACAAAACCCACTGTTTCCCGAGGGGCCAGTCATTAAGTGTTTTGTTATACCTCCCGACTCAAAAATAGAAAAAAAATAGGCGGAAATATGATAACTTGACGCCTAGGGTGGCTGTGCACGCACCACGAGCGGAAGTCAAACCGAGCTGTCCCAACGAAATGACACGATAACAGTCTTATTCTTCGCACCTAAGGAAAAATGGAGACAATACTTAAGTTGCTTTGGCTTCTTCTAATGCTTAACTCGAGAATTCTGGGTGTGATTTGACAAGGAACAGCATATTTTGTTGTAAATGGCACAAATATATTTCCTACCTGGAGACAGCGATCGCAGAACGAAATGCCCTAAGCGGGTGACCCATTTTTGGCGCCAAAGTAAAAGCTTGAAGACATAAATTTTGTCACGTTTTCCCCTTCGTTAATCTGATGTTTTGCAATTATAAATCTCTTCAATGGCTTTTTTACATCAGGTCGACTGCCCGAAAGAAAGAAACAATGATTCTTTTTCCCATTTTGTAATTACATAGTGTAGCAGGACATTGTTTCACTGCTGATTGGCACTGACTGATAAAAAAAGAAAAAAAAGTTAAAATCTACTTACAAATAGGAGTTGCGTTATTGGTTGCGTGACAACATCCGGGCACCCGCCGATGGGTTATGGGAGTAACTCAAAGGATGCCCCTTCGAGGACTTTCATTACAATTTGAAAATCCAAGTTCTTTTGTGTCATTCGCTTCATAGACTCGCTGGGAAGAAATATAATTTAAGATTGAAAAGCAATGATTCTATTAAAGCGACTATGGGACTTGATTCATAGTCATTTAATTCCAGCTTGGTGTTTCTATTACCATATCTCAGCCCAGTAACACAAGCTTCAAGATATGCAGTACTGCCCCAAATAATATAGCTTGATCAAAACACATTTGGCTCGTGCAGTTTCGATCATCAAACCGGTCAGTTTATAGAATGAAGAAAATGCTAGGAATTTGGTGCAAAGTAAGATGAAAATTGAAATATTTTTTTGCAAATCTTTTTTTTTGCAGGTTATAACATGAAGCGAAAGAGACAGGGCATGTTGTTAAAGCGAAACTGAACAAGGAACTCATTATAATTAGATAAAAGTATTAATTTATTCCTGAAGCTTTCACATTTAATTATACTTGTACACTGTAACTGTTGTAATGAATATGAGCTATTGGTTATTGAATTGTTAAAAAAAATATAGAGAAGTATAACGTCTTACATCGTCTCTCTTGGATTTTGCTCCTGAGTAAATCGTAGTCGTTTTTATTTACTTTTCTTTCCGTTTTTGTTCTTCACTGCGGTTTCTTTTATTCTCAGTTATTTTCCTCTCCTCTCCTCCTCTCTCTTCTCTTCTCAACTGCCCTCCCCCCTCCCTTGCACGTCTGTCCCCGGCCCTTACTCCTCCTCAGTCTTTTTTCTTATCTCTCCACTTCTCTTTTATTCTCGCCTTTCCTTTCCTGTCTTCTTTTTTCCATTTCCTCCAAGCAGTATGGGTGTATCCAAGTGGCTGGAAAACGGCGAAGTTTTTCCTCTGTTCAAAATTAAAACGAACAGTGAATATACATATGTATTCTATTATTGACCAATTTCAACTAGATCTTCAATCTCTAAAATTTATGGATAAGTATTTTTTTCTCTGAGCAACTCTGTTCGCGCCTTTTAGTTAACAATTTTTTAAATATATTACGTCACGTTTGCACAGTTTTCAAGTAGTCCGAGTCAATCTTCTCCATCCTTAGCCATTCCTGTTCCTTTTTGCTTTAATTTATTTCTTTTAACCGATCGAAGAGGGACTTATTCGTTGTGTCGATGCAAGCTATCGGTATAATTATAGGTTCGGCAAGCTTTGTTTTACGCGTGATTTGAAAAGACAGCACCTTAAACTCATTCCTTTGTGGATCAGTTATTGATTACCAGGCCTGCAAAAAGAGTCGCTGGTGAAAATTAGCACCATGACTAAATATTTGAAAGTAAAGATTGCTTCACGCTTAGCGTGCGTACATCGAGTTATGCGGATGCATTCAGGAATTTTCAAGAGCACGAGAGAAGCGTAAGAGTTCTTTTGTAACATAGCGACAACAACTCGAGCGCTAAAACATGTTCAGTTTATTTGTGAATGACTGCAAAGTTCTCACAATCCATGGCGAATTCGAAGGAAAACGTAAGGATCCTATTACCTGGTTAAAAACGCACCACAATCTTTGAGCAACAATTAAACAAAAACGCTTCATCTGGTTCCTAAAATTGTCAATAAAACTTTGCTTCTTCGAATTAATGAAAATGTAGGCAAACAAAGTCAAAATGCTCTTTGAAAATGTAGCCAAAATGAGTCAAAATACCGTGACTCACGTTTTAGCAAACGCTTGAAGGCTCGAAGTAGGACTTGGATAGTTCAGAATGATGCTCACATTGCCGAAACTTTAGCAAAAGGAACTCGCAGCTAGACTCGACGAAATTTTGCAGCTAAAATGAAACTGCACACGTCTATTTATTTGCGCACGGTAGTGCGTAATAGAGATTTTTAGCATCAATTTTAGCATCCAGTTTTAGGAATTAGGTAGGACCAGCGCTCGCGCTACGTTATAATCTTCAATTAAATCTGGCATTTTGGTCATGGAAACAAACAGGTTGCAGTTTTTTTTATGGTTTAAAAGCGACTATGCTTCTTTCCTTTTTTTCTTTTAAGGGTCGCGCTCATTGTTACTGCGCATCCTCTCTGGGCACGAAATTCATGTCGCAACGGCACACTCTACGTCATACATCAAGCGGGCGCGCTAAGGAAGAAATATAAGCAAGTATAGGGCTTTGCACCTAGTCGCCTGAACTTTTATCGCTGACCTAAGTTTTCTTTCTGTAGACCAATTCCTTTCCCGGTGTTATCCATTTTAACAAAAAAGACAGGAAAACTTGAGAAGTTGACAAATACTTCGCTTTTTCTGCTCTCGTGTGAAGTAAGTTTTCTTCGAATGTGGATGGAAAAGGCTATTATCTTTTTTAATTTTTCTAGACCTATTCTACCTGGGGGAATGATAATCAGCTCCAAATTAAAATTTTACTTAATTCACTTAGTTGTGTTGATTTGAGTACATTTTACTTGATCTAAATGTCATGAATGCGTAGCTTCTTTTATGGTCGATAGTTGTAAGTTTGTAACATCGTCGTAAACGAAAACCTCTAAAAACGGATGTTTTTCAATTGCAACGCGCCATATCTCGACAACGAGCACGGTGAATAACCTTTTTTTTGGCTTTTTGGCAAAAGTTGATCTTTATCGTACTTCATGGTAAGTTTGAAAGAAACCTGTCTATGGAATTATTTTGGGTGCGAACGTCCTTAAAAATTCATTTGACATTGGATTGAAAATATTTAGTTTGTGCATGTTTGCGCCAAAGCTTAATTAACTCTTGTTTAATACGAGAGACTAATAAAAAAGAGATGATTAGTCATGCTTAACCTCATCATCTGGATGTTCCAGTTTCCAAAGAAAGTTCGATTATCCTTTCTATTCCTTACTTCTCTCACCCTGAAGACCACAGATGCTACATCACCGCAGTACATGCGATAATTTGGGGTGATAACATGTTTGTAATGTCCTACATGCTATTTATAGACATTGTCTTTACATATTGACTATAACTTATCAAAATAATTTCACTTTGGTAATCGAATAACTTTAAAGCGTAAAGCAAATGTTGTTCTCTGTTCGCAGCAAAACATCTGGTCCACTTGTCAGTGTTGTCTTAACCTTTGTTTAAAAAAAAGCGAATGTGTAAACAAAGCTTTTGCACAGTCCATTTAGTCTCCATTATTCTCCAAAAAGAATCTTTTTTTATTCATCGGCCTCTCCATTAGTTGATCAGAGAGTTAGCTTGTGTAAACACAATGTAAGAGCAAGGTATTTCTGAGACTGAATTAATGATTTTATTCTGCTTTCTCTATATTTCCTGATACTCACCCACTGCCTTGGTAAATTATCTAACGTGTCATTTACATGCCGAATCGGAGAGAGTTAATTAGGCGTTTTGAAAATTGGATAAAAGTTTAATTACAGCCGGACTGTACAGAAACCTGCCTGAGAGAAACACATGGCATTTTCAATGGTTCTGTTTAACTTTAGGTCGTAATGCATTCATCAATAAACGCCTTCTATTTCAATGTACTGTCATATTTGGGGTTCTCTTTCGGTTTTCTCTCCCTTTCTCTCGATTAGCGCATTTAGAAACTTGATCCGTACCTACAATCACGTTTTAAACATAGTAAAAAAATATAACCACCCTGAATTGACTTCGTTTTCGCCTATATCAGATTAATAACATGTAATTACCTCGTGCCGTTGAGAATTTTGTAAGAAATGTTTTATGCAAATATTTGAGTAAAAATGACTGGGTATTCTTCTGTTGGTTGAAGATCACTTGAAAGTTAGTACTTCAGTAGTTTTGTCGTCTTGTTGCCCTTTTCGTACCATGCTCCCAAGAAATCTCACTTTTTAAAGCAAAGCTGATAAACTGTGTTTTAGAATGGTGTTTCGTCAAATTTTAGACGTTGTAATCCCCGACTTTATTTTACATTTTGTTATCAAATGATTCCCTATGTTAAAATCCCTCACCCGTCACAACAGCTAGCACAGGCTTAAAGTTGCTTAGTTGTTCAAAATCGTCTTTCACATTATACTCAGCTTTTCTGTTTTTTTTGTTCATTTTAGATTTATTATAATATTTTACCAGCCCTTTGTGGTTTTGCTATCATTCTGAGTTATTCTATGATTCAAAATTAATTCAATTCATACATCGCAAAAATGTCTTATTTTTATCTGTCACAAGGCTAAGGAAAAATAAGTCGTTCCTGTTCTCGCTGAACGCATAGCAATCAAATAAGTCGCGATGCATGCGTGTCGACAACTATTCTAAAATGAATGTGTGACCATTGCACTTGTAATCACAATTTACAATTTCATTTCTTTAACGAGGTTAAGATGAACTCAATAATGTGGCCTGATGCCAACGTATAGGTCTTCGTGATCATAGCCCAGTTGGCAGAACGCTGTAGTGCTCAGTAACGCATGCTACCGGCTCGAATCCCGTTGAAGCCCGAAAACTTTTTCCGGCTGCACTTTCATGCGATTACAGTTAACTGCGACGGTCACAACTATATTTCTTCTGTGTTTCCGCATTTTACATCATTACATCTACATGTAATCTCATCAAGTCATGTAATCAGGCTACTACTAGTCTACTTGCAAGGTCAAAATTCAATGAAATATGATATATAAAGGCAAAATTTTTATTCATTTTACATTCAGTCTTTTCAGTTCAATTTCAACACCCGCCCTTTTTTGCGGCCTCCTTTTGTGATCATACTGCTGCCTTTAAGGTTTTCGTAAGTTTATTAAGTTTTAAAAGAATCAATCGTTTCAAACTAACCACATTTGCTTCCTGTGGTTAAGAGCAAAACCGTGTTGCTGATAATTGGACGATATTCAGATATTGGCCTGATTTTATCCGAGTAGAAAGGGTTTTAATCAGTGTCAGTCAAAATTAATCAACAAATAAATGACCTCGAGAGATGTAAATATAACGTCGCTTTAATGAGCGAGATTTTACACCCGCTTTCAGTGTTACGTGTATAGCGACAATCTTTCGACATGCCATCTCTCGACATGCTATGTAACCTGGCCTACGTCAAAAATGTAAGCTTCACGGTCGAACTCGATTTTTAGTCATGAAAGATGGATTTATTTGACATCAGAATAAGGCTAGGAGTACCAATAAGTTATTCTGCGAGAGATAAATCGACTGTTTTGAATGTGTACGTCTTTCGAATTTAACGGTCCAATTTTACCGGAAGTCACTATTGAGAGCCGATCGACCGACTACGCTAAAATCGTTTGAATTATCCCATAAATCGGGAAACATGCAAAATTTTACGATCCTCTTCATTCATTTGAGATCAGTAATTACTGATTTGCTATCTGTTCCGCTAACAACCGGAAAAATTGCCAGTTTCACAGTTAAACGGTCTTTCAGCACTTTACAGAGCATGTCGAAAGATGGCATGTCGAAAGATAGTCGAAAGATGTCGCCTCTGCACGTAACACTGAGAGCGGGTGTAATAAGCTTTTAAGACCATTTTGGGCGTTGTTCCGTATATTGCTACCCATTTATCGATTACCTTTATAAAATGTTCTAATTACCTGTGCGTCTTGGGGAATTAGGCTTCCCAAGGTTATTCATGAGTTTCAATATTCATGGCTGGTTTTCGCTACTGAAATAAAGCTTCATTTATGAAAATCACTCATGGATAAGGAAGGGGAAATTAACTATTCGTGCCCCTCAGATTGTAAGGAGAGATTCTCTTTCGAAATTGTTGAGCTAGAGTCGAACATTTCCTGGAGATATGTCAGGCTATAAGCTTTCGTCTTGTCTAGAAAGACAATATCAAAAGGAACATTTTTCAGGAAGGTATATATTTACACGATGCAGCCATGGATATAAACACTGAAGCTGGTTCGAAGGAAATAAGCAAATTAGCTCCCCTCTTAAGAATTACATAGCAAAATAAATTTCAATTCTGCTGAGCCATTCTGACTTTTATGTCATTGAAAATGATTTGGTGCTGATTATTGATTTTTACAAAAAAAAAAGTTTGGCAGCTTTTTGTACTGCTGTTATAAAACACTTGAACAAAAACAATGAGGCCATTTTGTTAATAGACTCAGTTTAGTCTCTCTCTTTTGTTAAGTTATTTGTTACATATGGCGGCTATAGCAGGCTTTCCAAACAATAATACTCATGGAGTCCTTCTGTGATTGCTTTGTTTAGACAGCATGAGAAAAAAGAAAACAAATGTGATTTTATTGTCTGACCTTTATTAAAGGTCTGTCTTATTTTTGGCAGTGCTGCCACAACTAAAAAAACATCCCTCAGGACACACTAAATTCAGCTATAATGTAGGCACGGAAAATGCCGAGTCCATAAAAAAGCGAGGGTTAATTTTATGCTCGATACTAAGGGTAGAATTAAAGTAGATTACAATTTTAATAAATGAGTAAAAGAGGAGCATAAAACTCCGTAATGTTTTTATTGTTTTCAGAATCGTTATTATTGATTTACATGAAGGAATCATAACAAATAAAGTTCAAGTGGCCTAAACTTACCAAGATGGCACCACCCGCGTTTTGGTTCTTGTGAATTGCGTAGGCGCTAAGCTCATCTTAAAGTATTCCTTTTACTGAACCACCATATAGATTATACTTGGCTAACCTGTTACATATGATCAGCTTGCCACTTATCGCGGTGCTCAGTCGCCAACTTACCGAACGCCTCAGAGAAACAGTGTACTACTTGGAAAATATTATACTTAAACTATGCAAAGATTGATGTAACTCTCTCACCTCTGTGCCTTATACCAGCTTGCATTTCTAATAAAGTCCCCTTATTTGCAAATCTCACTGCGAAGTCTGCGAACGAAAATTAGATCTCCCTTTTCGTTTATAGCAAAACACAGACTGGAATTACAGCAAAGGTGATAGAAATCTTCTGTCGGATCGTTATATTCATTTCTGATTCACGAACTGTCAGAACTTGCCTTGTGTCATTTATAGTATGCAGTAAACGTCTTTTGGGATCTCCGTTCCGCCTAAACGATAAAAATTTGAGTAATCGAGATTGCCTATAAATCGGCTACCGACTGATATGGGTCGAGGTCAGGGAATCCGAAATCTTTGCGAAACCGGTTGGCATAATTTAATCCCTTGTCAGTACATTTTTAGGTACGGTCATGGAAAGAACTTATCATTCACGTGGAACTTGCAACATCCCGCTTAGTTTATGTAATACTGTCGAAGTCTGAATGACTATAACAATGATTCAGACAGAATTATGTCTATAATGAAATGAGAGAGAATATAAGCTCTGGTATCCTGCATGATTTGTTATTGAATATTGCTTAACAAATTATTTGCATCGTGCAAGTCTCGCCACAGCAGGAAAGACTCCTTAGACTTACTTCTTATATAGGATCAAAGCTTGGAAAAGATGGAAAAGATCGAGAGCTAAATCAAAAAAAGCTTACGTGATAATAAATTGGGTATTTTTTTCTATTTCGTGGGCAGTGTATTCAGTAAGCTGAAAATATACTGCGGCGCTTTTCTCCTGTTTCGGTAGCAAAAAGCGATTAGGAATATTTCTACTCCCCCATCGGGAAGGGATGCTAGTCTATCGCAGGGTCACCTCCAGCACTTATTTCGCCAGTAGCCGTACACGCACCCCGGTGGCGAGAGGTGGTGTGAGGGCAATATCTTTTGCACAAGAGCACAACACAATGACGCAGCCCAGAGCCGAACCCAGACTGCTCGATCCGGGATTCTGCGTACCAACCCGTTCGATCACCGCGCCTCCTACTAATGAACCTCTTCAGAAATTCAATTTCGCAGCGAAAATAAATGGAAATTATTCAAAAGGAAGAGTTGAAGTCGTAGGATATTGGCAAAAGAAATTTATCTGTTGTGTCTTTAAGAACTTTCTTCCCCATGCAGCCTTTGTTTTCGTTGGAAAAAGAAGAAATCGATAAAACAAAAAGAGCAGATTCATTTGTTACTTAAACTGATTTTGTTAAGGTATTTTTCCCGTAGCACTTAATTCATACAACTTCTTACTCTTTTGCCGCAAAGTATAATTAGCCCTACTCAATTCGCAAGTGTAAATAATTTATATGTAGCAACAAAAAAAAAGAATGAAATGAGGAGTAAAAAATTAATCATGGGTGGTAAATGTGGGTAATACGGATGTTAAATGTGCTGTTTTTCGATCATGTCCTTTTGTAGGAGTTGTTAAGTTTTGTAGGAGTTATTTTTTAGTCCTTCAGCTGTAAAGATTTAGTGAAGCTTGGGACTGGAGGCAAAACAACTCGCAAACAGGTTCCCGATTGGACGAACCTAAAATATTCACAGCTCATGCTCTGCTCGTTCTCGAAAAATTCTCGAAAGTTTAATTTTATCATTTTGATTTTTTATAGTACACGTTTCTCAAACCGATTTCAAAGCAAAAACTCCCAAAAAAGTATTATTGGTGTTTTGTAAACTGATTTTCTTTAACTATATTCACCTGTAATTTTAGGCCTAAAATTTTATAAATATTTAATAGAGAAAAGACTGAACGAAAGCTCAAGGTGTTATTTTTAATTGCACATACCATTTTTTCCTCTTTTTTTGTGATGCCCATATACGCGAATTTGAAGCAGAAAGGTCATCGACGTTTTGAGAAGTAATTACAGTAGTAAAATAAATAAAATTAAGTCAACTCAAACAGAAATCACTATTCCTTTTAGTTAACAGTGCAGGGAATGTTTTACGATGAAGCAGATAATATCTCTCGAAATCATCTAGCTAATTTAAGATTTAACCCATGCTGCTAGTGGGTCATATCTCATCGTGGGTCATTTTATTTCACTTCAAGTCCCGTGAAGCTATGGATAATTAATTAATTTTAAATAATTACAGGACGCTGGCAGTGCAGCGATGCCAGCTCGTGATAGCAAAGCAATAAGCTTATCAATGTTGTTTAAATTGTTATTTTTTGGAAACTGCTTTTCACGAATTCAAACAGCTTCTTACTTTAAGAACTGATTGAACAATGCTAATTTTATTGAATTATATCATATATTTTAACGAATTGTTCTATGGCATCCCTGCGCTGTTTTAATATCTTGAAAAAGTTCTGCGTCGGCGAGGCGTTAGATAAGTTAAATAAACCATAAGAGAACAATGTGATAAACCGCAATATCTTCCCTGGCTTGTCGCTAACGGTAGGGCAATGTTTGCAGTTATTAAAACAGGTTGTTTTCTTTAAACAGAGATCAATTCTAAAGCGAAACTTACCAGGAAACAAAAATTAAATGTTTTTAAATAGTGCTCAGTTTGCAAGCTGTCGATAACTATTGCTGTTTGTCCCTCGACAATCGAAAACACTTCAAAGGGGTTCCGTACTCGCATTGTGGTTAGGTGATTGCTTAAACAACTCACATGCACATAATTCAAACGATGATATCTGTCTACTAGAAAATTCATCTGTCTTAGTCCAGCGACTTAACTCATTGAATTGTTTATGAGAATGTTGTTTGGAAACAAAAAATTGATATCGAATTATTTACTCGATTTTTTATTAGCTAGCAGACGTCTTTCGAATGAAAATCAAACATCCATTTAAATAAAAGTCAATAGATGGAAAACAGCTACCATTATACAGAATTTTATTAATTGTTGATCCTTCGAAGATCTCTAAAGTACGGCGGTTTTAACAAAAATAAATGTTCAGAAAGTTTTCTATTTCTTGTGGGACACGACAGAGAATTTAATTGTTTCATCCTTTTTCGCAACATCTGTCCCTCATTTAGGTATTGGTTCAACTTTATCTCTACTAATGCGTTCATTATATTAAGAAATTTACTTTTCAAGACAATGAGATAGAAAATACATCAGTTTCACTGCAAAGATAAAAGCCGATTCGATGAAGATGTATTTACAACAATTTTATCGCTGAACTCGGTGATGCTGCGGGGATTACAATTTCCATGTTTCCTTTCTTTCTTTTTTTGCAAGCGAAAAGCTTCAAAACTCTTTTTACTCTCTCAATTTTGCTTTATATTTCTGACAATATATTTGCGACAAATCATAATGGTTAACGGAAATGTACATGCGTAAAAGATTTCGCCAAATTGACTAGCTAATCCTGATGAAAACACAATAAAAGGCTCATTAATAGATTTAGCATTTGCCTTCAATGATCACTAAAAAATTTTTTTGTAAACAGCCGCACGCTCAGCTGAGCTACAGCTAAAATTCCAATATTTCGTTGACCATTGCAATTTTATCTTTGAATTTAACAATAATTCGCTTGCTAACTAACAACGTCAGCTGTTGTATACTTTCTGAGGTGAAAGGAAATTTATGCTACTCTGTGAGCTAAAATAATATGAGCTTAGACACTTGATGCATAAAAACGCCGACACAAGTCAAGTTAGGGCGTAGAGCGTATTTGATGAGTAAACACGCTTTGCATCGCAAAGTAGCGGTGTTTTTTTTTTCTTATGCGTTAAGAGGCATATGCACTGTGCGGTAACAAGCGAGCCATCTTGATTCCGTAGTTTCGTTGTGTTTATCACGTTCGAGGCATATGCATTTGAAAGTGTGAATTTACGCCTAAACGCGGTCTTCAATAAATAATAATGATTGTTTTAAGTTGTAATAACCCGCGTTCAGTGTGTCATTCGGTACAACCTGCTATCAACAGCTTTCTTTCTTCCAGTGTAAGAGATCAAAACTATGATACGTGACACTGGTGATGTTTTTTGGCTAAGGAATTTAATCTTCGGACAAAAACACCCTGTTTGTTTCTCTCCATGACAAGGAAAAATTAGCGAATAAATCAAATATTTGCCAAGAAAGATGCAAACTTTAATAGCATCCTTGGAAAGCGCACGTAAAACTCTACCACAATATAATATTGTGGCGTAGAAAATCCATCTCGCAATCCCACAGGTACCGTTTGTCTACGCCGTGAATCCGTGCTTAATATTTAAAATTTTGGATAAGAATCAAAGATCATGAATATTTTAAGTTCAACTGATTCGAAAAGCAGGTACGACTTAAGAAAAAAGGAAAACCTTTATTCATTTTAGCTCGGAAGCTAATGCAGGCTCTGGAATACCTAAAGTAGGCAATTATATTTGGTTCCCAGTAACGATATTCAATCAAAAAAGGAGTTCGTTAATTTTCATTAGATTGCTTAACAACAACAAAACTGACGTTATCGCGTTCGATCGCGCAATTTCACTCCGAGCCATTAAATTGTTGCTTTGTTAACATCTGCAGTAACCTCGCATTATTCAAATGAGGTTTATAAAGGCTGAAAATGACCTGCTTCCGATTACAGAACTCACAACGTTCGCCTCTTGACGGTGTGTTAAGCTTAGCGAAGTAAAGATCAGCTCACAGCAATAACGACATCGCATCTATATTCTGGTCTTACAACAAGTGTGCGAATTGTAAAAGGTAAGTTGAAACACTGTTGGAGCCACACTTAACGAAATGCGTTTTTCGTTTCTTTTTCATCTTTAATCCATCCCTCGTATAAATTCTACGTCTATTAAGGTTATAGTTATGTATGATTGCTTTCACCACTCTATCTTCCAAAAAAAAATCCAGAAACGTAGTTTGCATAGAGTGACTCATCGAAAGGTCCAAAAGACGGTATTTTAACGGCTGAAAGGCACCGTTTAGTACAGAGGCAAAGTAACAAGCTTTAATAGAGAAAATTAGAACAACAGTTTAAGCAAAATATACTGAAAATTTGTTTAAAGTGTAATTGAGTTAGACTCGATAAACGTTCGCTTTGCTTGTTTTTACCCTTCACGTTTTTAAACAAACACTTACAGCAATGTTTATCCCTTCTTAGTTTGCTTGTCAAATAATGTCGCTCACTCTAACCCTATTGTTTTGGTATCCTGGGATAAAAAGGAAACCTTGAAGAAACCCAACGAAAAACACCGATTCTTGACACGGATATATACTAACTCAACGAAAAAGCAAAAAGAATGCTCAAGTCAAGTTTTCTTCATTCCATTAATTTTTTGTTGTTAAAGATGTATTTGATATATCTTGTACAATCGAAACGGCGATTCGCATTTTGGTCAGCATTCTGGCCAGCTTTGCAACTTGTTTTTCAACGCGCATACTAATTAGTTTTAAATCTCTTTCTAGAGAAAAAAATAATTATTTCTGCACTTTAGAAACGGAACCTCAGAAAACAATACATTCAAAATTGGAGTAGATATTGAAGTTAGTGTAACCAAAGTGACTTTTATTCTCGGCAAAGCTCAAGAAAAACACTCAGTGTTAGGTGCCGCCTACTAAATTTCCGGCAATTAAACCTGAAACAGTTCTAAATTGTGATTTCCTTTTATTATATAACATATTTAGCCAATAGGAAAACGCTAGTCTAACTATAGGACATCAAACACTATTGAATAGTTTTTTTCTGAGCACGGAAGCTATCATTATGTAGTTCGCTAATTCACTATTTTATAACACGACGATCTAAAGGTGAGATACTTTATCGATCAATGCAAGCATGTAATTGTAATCAGGTGATAAATTAACGATTTTTTTTCCCGCTGACTATGTTCTGAATACTACACATATTGTATGTATTAATTTGTATTTTTTCTTCTAATGGGACTATAACAAATATAACTAAATGTATCAACGTTTGTCATATTTTGCGAGATGCTTTTCAGGTCGTGTCCAATAGAAAATATCTCTTGGCTAGATTTGGGTGTAACCTTGCTTGGAAGTCTTCTTACAATCACCTTTCCAATCAAATATGAACTGAAAATTATTCACCAGTAAATAATTTAAGGAATGACTGACAAGACTGCAGAACCAAAATATTGAGAACATCAGAATTGAAAAAAGGAAATAAATAAATTATATATAATGATATAATGAAAGCTAATACAAAAAATGGGGTTTGAACTTAAAATTCGATCTTGATATTAGTTTTGTATTAATTTCCTGGTATTTTGTATAACTTGAGAGGAAAGCTTAAACGTTTCAAGGTAAATGTTTTTATATCATCTGAGAAGTCAATGCTTGATCTTGTTTGTGTATTATTGTCATTGTAATTTACTTATTTACACTCGTTCCTATATTAATCGCAAATTGCATATATAAGAGAGATGAGGAAAAAAAAGAAACATTTTGCGTCCGTGGCTTAATCCTGTTACTGCCGGTTCGCCTATGATCGAATGAATTTGTTACAATTTTAATCTTGAAAATTCGTTTATGTGGAAAAATATGGAAACAAATAAAGTTTCTCAGTAACGAGATTAATTTTCATTCTTTAACTATATACCCTGCCTTTTTTACCACGCAAATAAAATGAAACTTGAATTGAAGCTATCATTTATCCTGCTAACTTTAAGGAGTGATAATATAAGATACCGAATTCCTTCGAAAACACTGATGGCATCAAACTACTGGGATATTTATCAGCGAGTGTTTTAATCATTCATTAATGTTGACCATTGTCGATTTATCACCAACATTTCCCGTTTCAGCTTTATTGTAAGGAAGGAAATAAAGCGTTTGTTGTTTTCAGTGACAACGGAACTCGTTGCTTTCTTAAAGAGCACTTGAAAATTCATAAAGGAAAGTTAGAAAAGCCTCGATTGTACAAGACATGTTTGAAAATTAATGGTAGAAGATATTTAGAAGTTTTTCGATGATAAGAATTTAAAACGCAAGCACCTTCATGCTACATTAGTAGCTAAAGTTCCGTATGGTTTATGGAAAACAATAACCAAAAGCTAAGAAAGAAAGAAAAAATTACCTAAGCTAAATATTCCTTTTTTTACAATTCTTGTTGATCTTATTTTCAGTTCTTCAATTCAGTCATAGACTCGGCTAAATGGTCTTGTTAGTAGCAGGCTACTGATAAATAGGACAACGCTTTTCAGTTTAAATACTTGTTTCGACAGTAACTTCTGTCATTATCAGTTACAACTAGAGTGAATTGGGAATATACAAGTAAATATACAAACTTTGTACAATAGGTGTACATGTTACCTAGATTTACTGACATATCACGAATGAAATACGTGAAATTGAAAACAAAAGAACGACAGCCAAATGCAGAAAGAAGGGCCGAAAAATTAAACTAAAAGAGACAAATTGGCATGGTGAATTTGCTGATTGAAAGCAAGCTTCTCCCAATTGAAACTTTATGGTGGCAGAGTTTAAAATATGAAAAAAATACTTTCTTATTTATGTTGAGAGTACTGGTATAATCCTTATTTTTTTTTCTTTTAGTTGTGGATCAAAAACCATGGAGTACGGTGATTCATCTGTGTTTTTTCCATTCACCTTTACCCAGCACGACATCGACAATGTTCTGTACGGCTACATCCGGACTCCAGAGAAAACATCTAATGGGTTTGCGCTGTCTGGGATTTATGTCAACACTACAGCTGATGGTAAGTATCGGTGGCTACTGTAAGCAGTAATGCGATATCACCAATTGCATGTAATTTTGCTATTCTTGTCGTGGGGGAGGTACTCACTTACATGGGCTCTGTAGGTATGTGCGGTCCCAAAGGTATGTTTTTTGAGCGGTTGTGGGCTGAAATGGGTACAGATTTTCATTATTTTGGTCTGAAATAGGGTATGCTTTTCACTTGGCATTGGGTATTTTGTTTACAAGGGTCTATTTTCTCCGCAATTTGTAGTCCAGTCTTTTTCAAATGTTTTCGAAAAAGAAAGCCATTTCAGTTAGCTGTGGTCATATATTAGAGCCATGTACTAGTTTTAGCGGTCTGAAGTAGGCTATCGATTGTTTGGTCGCGTCTGAAATAAGGTATGAAAAATCACAGATTTTGGTCAGACAAAGGGTATAGGTTTCAAGTTTCGAGCCGCACACTGCCACCAAATTCTTTGGGGAGTACCTCCCCATCGGGATCCGGAGATAATTGGCAACGAAATCATTGTGTCAAGTGGTAATAATATCCTAATAACAAATGGTTCAATAAACCAAAACAGGTTTACTTTGTCGACACCACAAAACGAGTGGTATAATAATCATTGGAGAGAATTTGAGACCTAAACTGCTATGAAAAATGAAAGTGATTGAGGTACCAGATATAGCGTTTCATTCGTTGGTCAGCTCCCTGAACTTTATTATTTTTTTAGCTTGCTTATCACATTGATATCGAACCCGTAATGTGTAAAAGATATTTTAAACTGCTGTTGAGCTATTTAAAAAAAGCACGAAGAGCAAGGCAAACTGTATCCAAGCACAAATTTTGATGAAAGGTGTGTCTCTCGTTATTATCAAGTCTTTTTGACCAGAGCCACCAAGATCAGTATGTTGTCAGTATGAGGCATTTTACATTAAAATTAACTATGAAATTCTCGTTTCAAAAAGAAATACACTGGAATCCATGGCTGGCTAACGTGTCCCAAGTACATCAAGAGGCACCCACAGGCCACCCAAGTCCATATATGGAGAGGTTTCAAGAAGAATTGTGTATGCAAAATTTACCTGAAAATGTAAAGATTGTCGAAACCCATTTACCAACTGGGCGACACCGGGGAGTGTTTACCGGTCAGCGGAGGATAGCAAAAGGAACTCGGTTTGGGCCGTACACGGGAAATATTGTTCTACCACTGGAAATGAGACCACCTGAGAAGAACAGCGTATGGGAGGTAATCAATGTACTGCATTTGTAACTATCGGCCCTTCCCACTCCTGGTGGAGTTTACTCTACTGTCACGCACTGCTTAAAATAGTGGTTGGTAGTGTTACTTCTTAAAGGGGCTCAGTCACGTTATTTTGATTTTTTTTTGGCCACGTACAAACTTAGCTTTAAATTGAAGGGAACCTGAAAATAGAAGTTTACCAAGATAGAAATAAAAAAACAAAGAGATAATAATAAACCAGAAAGGAACAAGAATGGTTAAGGGTGGAGACGATTGAAACGGATTACAAACGACGAACTGCAAAAATTTAGACTAAACGTTCCCAGATGAGCAAAAATGACTCAGCTTCTTTGAACCAGCGCTGACCGTTTTCAGAGTTTATGAAAGTGCTTTTTGTAAATCATATATTTGTCAATGCATAGAGTTGGGTGAAGATATAGGGTTTGGTAGTTCGTCCTGTTCCGACAATTATGGATCAAGCAAGGCATAAGCGGGTCATTAAATGGGCTTGATTTTTCGATATGTCTTATCTGGGAGGTAGATTTGCGATTGATGGTACTCAGGGTAAGAGGATCTACTAAAGAATTCGGTAGTTATAAATTACTGGCTAGCTGTTCACAAAAACGCATATTGATCTACAAGAAGCCTTTGGAGTGCGCCTCCGACTTCCAAGTGCCAAGTAAATAAACAAGCCATTTTACGAGCTAGACTATTGTGATTAAATCCAGGATCCATATTTGATGACCCTACGAACCCATTCCGGATATTTTAGGCCAGGAGTAAATAATTTTGTCTGTTTGTTTATATTTCAGATATTTCAAGACGGTGAACTCACCCATTATGTAGACGGTGCGGGCGACCAGAGAAACTGGATGAAATATGTTAATTGCGCAAGACACGACGGAGAACAGAATCTGGTACTAATTCAAGAAGAAGGTGAACTGTTTTATGAAGTTTGCATCGATATCGCCGAGGGAAGCGAGCTGCTCGTGTGGTATGGGGACACCTATCTCAAGTACATGGGTATTCCAATCACAATGAAGACAAAACTGACCAAGATAGAAAACGATGGAGGACTCGGTATGTATATCACTTTTACTAGCCGTACAAACACCACATTTAAAATAAGCACCAGGTATAAAAAACATTGTTATATAGCTGGATGTTAGTCGAATCTAACTCGAGCTCTTATTGGTTGATTTATGGTCACGTAGCAATAGCTAAATCCCAATGTCACCCCGGCGGGTAACAATTGCGCATTAGTGGCCCCCTCTCAAACTAGCCAGAGCTTACTTTGACTTCTTCTTACCTCATCACTTTACCTATACACTAAACTTCAGCTATATAGCAAAACATTTCGTAGAGGGAAATCTCTAGATTCGAGGGAAAACAAATCTAACAAATCCCTCGGAACCAGCAATTAAGTGTATAATGGATAACTAATTGTAATTTAAATAAACATTCAAATAAATGTTACAAATAGAGCAGAAATGTTATTTAAGAATCCCGACTGGACAAAGGGTAACCAGTTACATTTCAGCTACTTACACAGTGAGGCCAATGAATTGAAATCGGGACTATACCTTGAAATCGTCGATGTATACCGATTTATACTCCCGAGAATGTATAAGGGCATCGAGTGAGAGCTCAACGTCTTGCAGGCCCAGCTAGAAATCAACACAATGATCTCGATCATCGCTTGAAGTTGTACCATTTTATCCGTAGTCTGTACCGTGCTAACGATTGGGTCATAGCTTCTCCTGTCATAGATCACGGCCAAATTCTCAATACTATCTTTACCTCCTTATCGCCTTTTAACAATTTATGCTACGAAGAAGTCAGTAGTAGTAATATAAAGATTGTTAGATATCTGAACATCGCTCTTCCTGGAAATAAATACTGTTTTGCAATGTAAGAACTTTAGTCTACCGGTAATTACCTTATGTGTGTCTATGTTTGTTTGTTTGTGTCCCTGACCTTAACATGTAAAATATCTTTTCTTTGAACTGGTTGCCTGGCAGTTTTAACTCTTCAGTGATTTCGAGTAGCCAGCACCTCTATCATTTTTTTCTTTTTACTCTATCAGAACAATTTCTAATTCTGGGGTGAAATAATTGTTTTTTGTCGTTGTTGTTTGTTGCTGTTTTGTGGTAGGCAAAAATAACATTTCAATTTGAATAAATGACCTAATTGTGTCTTTCTATAACAGGAGGGGACAGCTTCGCTTGTGACCGTTGTGGCAAAGTATTCGCCTACAAATATTACAGAGACAAGCATCTCAAGTACACCCGATGTGTTGACCAGGGAGACCGGAAATACCCTTGTCACCTGTGCAACCGCTCGTTCGAGAAACGCGACCGACTCCGCATACATATCCTGCACGTTCATGAGAAACACAGACCTCATCAGTGCAGTCAGTGTGGCAAGCGGTTTTCGCAGTCCTCAAGTTTAAACAAACATCTTCGGGTGCACAGTGGTGAGAGACCATACAAATGTCCTTACTGTATTAAGGCATTCACTGCATCGTCTATACTACGGACCCACATCCGACAGCACAGCGGTGAGAAACCATTCAAATGCCGTCATTGTGGCAAAGCGTTCGCTTCGCACGCGGCACATGACAGCCACGTGCGCCGAACACACACCAAAGAGAAGCCATGCATTTGCGAGTTTTGTGGCAAAGCGTTTGCACAGTCATACGAACTCAAGTTTCATATGAACATGCACACAGGCGAGAAACCCTATACCTGCGAAAAGTGTGGCCGAGGGTTTTCAAGTCCTTCATCGCGTGATCGCCACCGATCAAACTTCGACTGCACAACTCGGAAAAACCGAGCGCCGAAGATGATGCGAAAGGGTTCTGAAGGTAATGAGGGAGAATTCAACGGCATAGATGGTGATGGATTCACTGCCGAAGGGGAACAAGTTGAATGAGTGCTGCACTGTTTGACTTTTTCCTTCGAAACGGTTTCTTGTAAAAATACATGATTTATACTTACCTGAACACAGCTCACTAATTAACAATGGCTTATGTTGGGAGAAAAAAATTCGATCGAACAAACGAACGAAAAAAAATGACATCACAGTACTGGTTGCCTGGCAACTTCCGAATCAGGCCTAAAAAAGCTAGTAGAACAAGAATCGAAACATTTAGCTAACAAATAAATAAAAAGTCCCTGAAATGTGTGACATCTGGTGATTTTCTATAGCTAAGGGGAATATCTCTCATTTTGCGAGTCTCATTTATTTGAGTGCCAATAGCGTAAATTTGATTTCTCAAATAGTAAGTTGTGCCACTAAAAATAAGCAGTTTCTTAAAATAGATTATTGTAACTTGAAATAGATCTACACGAGGGAGCATGTTAAGAAGTGTACTGATTAAAGTGGACTTGAGAGAAATCTATTAAGTGTCTTACTTAGTGATGTGGAATCTAAACCAAAAAAGTGACTGTGTGGTGGGCAAGGACTTAAGTATATATGGCCGAATATAATGTTAGTTGATTAAAACTACATGTACATAAGAGTTTTACAAAGATTCTAGTTGTGCTGTTACGAAAAATCCAGATTGTTCTTCACAACATGAAAATAAATCGACGTACCTGTATAACAAAAATTATCTCTAGATACTATATAAATAAGGAACAAGACTTCGAGGTATAAAAACGCCGCCTGATACCAAAATATCTCAAGTAAATTTAGGAAAGCATCTCAAGATGCAAATTTCAGGCTATCACAATATATTGAATAAATAGAGATGAACACATATTGAGGATGACAATGGGTATGAATTTTAGTTATATATCAGCATAAGACCACTTTTGCAATGATCTTCGGAAAAGAACTGTTTGTTGGTTACTGACGTTTCGACAACCTGAGCGGAAGTAATCTTCAGAGTCAAGTGAATAGTGTTTGTCAGTCGATGGTGTTATAAGTCTGTTGTTTGGACACAACATCCGTGTACACAACATTCGTGTAGCCCATAAACCCACAACTATGTTACAACACTTGCTGACCAGCGTTAAAGACGGGGACAAACCCAACAACAGGCAGGGAGCAGTTTACAAGATGAAATGCTGCGACTGCCGGGCTTCCTTCATCTGTGAGACTGGCAGAAACCTTAACACAAGACTGACTGAACATAAACGAGCAACGAGAAAGGGGTGATGCCAATATTTAATCACATTGCAGTACATCATTAACTGACTTAACACAGTATTGACTGATGCTCTGCTCAATGCTTAAACCACAGTACAAACTATTTTCAACGACCGACTCTAGAAAGCTAGTACACAAACTTAGAGCAAACGCCTCTTAACAGATATCAACAACTAGCGGCAGCTTACAAACGACTTATTTAGGACATAAACAAAACCGACAAATGGAACTAAAACAGACCGACTTTATTTGACTAATAATAGACAGACGTCGAACAGACCGACTAAAACAAACTTTACACGAGTCTTACAGCCAATACTATCACGGTAAAACTTGCACTGGCCAATCACTTTCAAACTTTGCAAGCACAAATGAAAAATGCGTGGGCTTTTTAGCGCTTTCGTCACTCAGAAAGTTTGCAATTTTTGAAAGGCAATATTCCGTACCATATACTGTACACACAGAGAGTTAAAAATCTCAATGTTTACTAAAAGTTTCTCAGACTCTTGAAATATTTAGACGTCAACTGGTATCCAGTATGACGCCTTCTCTACACAGCCTCGCAAGGTGATGACGCAAAATATAGGTAGGGCATGAAAAGTCCTATTGATATTGGCCTGAGGCACAAGAATAAACTTGTACAGACTAAGTGTGAGCGAGTGAAATTTGCATCTTAAGATCAAAACTTGTCATCACAAATGAATGAGGCAAAAAAAAAAACATAAGAGCCGGAAACGAATTCGTGAATATACGCTGAAAATATAACAAAGCGCTAAATTAGGAGCTCGTCGAGACACAATCGGAAACAGCCCACAGAAAATCCTCATTTTGAGTTTTGCGAAAAAAAGTCTTTTTTCATGTTCAAGTCGAGAGACTTTTCTTTTACATGCTAATCTTTGTGACAGTTTTTTCAACTAGAGGTGAAATCTCGCAATTAGTTTTCTTTCAACTCCAGGCACTAATTAAGTGTTCCATTTAACTCTTAAAGGCACATTTGTTTGTATAGAGGTGAAAACTGACTAAAACAATAACTTATTTTGGCCATTTGTACCTTATCTATAAATACAATCATAGTTCCGCCAATAGCAAGGCCGTTTTTGTGTCGTCGTTATGTAAAGTTGCCTTGGAAATGCCTAATTACCGGATGGGTAATATTGCTTTGGAGCAAAAACCTGAAGTAATATAAAATATAACTTGGAAGTTAAGCCGCCATATTCACGATAACCTTTAAGTCAACGGCACGTTGAATTATTGTGCCTCAGGGCGATGATTCTAGCAACGATTTGGTGAGTAAAAAAATATATTTTGTATACTGGCCGACAAATTTTCTGAGAATTTCCTATTTTTTCTGCCGTAAAGAAGCAGAAACGAAGATATCGTTGTAAATGAATGTGGGAGAAGTCGGAAAACAAGCTGTAATATATCCGAGACAGTGTTGATTTTGGTGGCAAATTGAATCTTGAAGGATAATGAAATTTCCTATTGAAGAATTCTTCTCGTATTTATTTCAGTTCTGATCTTTAATAAATATGGGATGAAATATGTGAGTACAAGGCAAAGTGAAAGCAAATACCAAACACGGCTACTTTAATTGATATGTCGAAAGAATTAAGGCACTATCGAGACATCGAGATCGAGAGCAATATTAGGCTCGAAATAACGCTTGGAGTTGATTTATGCTAGAAGAACAATGATATGGCAAAGACACTAAGCCAACACGAGTCATTTGATGATTTATGAAATTTAGCATCAATTCAGAAGTAAGGCACAGTTCAGACGCCGAACGATTCATGAGCCGAACTTAATTCGAAATATCAAAAGTACGCCTGTTGATTCAGACGTCGAACTTAATTCAGCGAAGTTAATTTAGTCCGAGCCAAAACACATCAGAATGAAGAAACTGCTTGTAAAATACGTTATAATATATAATTTTTGCATTGGGTTCGGCATATGAAAGGTTTAACGTCTGAATCAAAGCCGTTTAAAAGCCGAAATTCCCGGCTAATCTAGGCGGAAAGAGTGGCTAAGCCTTTCTGAGCCGTTCTAAATTCAAACAGCCGCTCTTGACTGATTCAGACGCCGAAATTTTCATGTGCTTAATTCAGCGTATTAGGGTCGGCTCACGAAAAATTCAAATAAATATTAAATCCATTTTTTAGAGGCAAAATGCATAATCACATATTCCATGAAAATGGATGAAGAGCGAAGAGCCATTCCGAAAAATTCGACTCTGCGCTGATTTCGGGTTGCTCAGATTACAGGACTTCATCTTCGTACTTTAAATCTAAGCTTTCGTCGTCATTTACATTGACATCGCCACGATCATAGATACTCCAACTCCATAAGTACTCCTCATATCCACGCACGCGTTTCACGTTCTCTGTCGCTGTGGTATCAGTGCGTGGTGGTCTACATGTTCTGGACGACATTGTCAGAATGTTGCATTAGGTTTGGCTTCAATTGTATTTTGTACGAGGTGTGGATCAAACGTCGAACCAATGTCGAACATAATATTCTGTAAGCTCGACTAAAGCGCAAGTGTAGCTGTAGCTAGACGTTTGAATCAAAGTGGCGCGTGAGTGGAATATCATGAACAGGCTGAATAGCGCTACCCGACTCTCACGTGACGCTGTTTCAAACTTCGAGCTATACCTGTACAGCCGTGTTAAATGTCGGTCTTAATTGATCAACTGAGTTCGACACGACAATACTGCAACCTTTGAGCCGTGCTATTCATTTTTTTTATTCGTTTTATTTATCCAAATCACATGTTCAGTCATTCGGTCGCTCGTGCTATCGTTCCTGGGTTCCTTCGTCCGTTCTCTTATCCCTTCAATCATGTATTTTTGTTTCTATTCTTTCTTTATAGACTCTCTATCAACCTGATGAAGGCGGCGACGTGGATCCTGCCTTTGGTCTTTGAACTTGTTCTTTATTGCGCAGCAGTTAAAAGCTGCCCACAAAATTGCTCCTGTAAAGACACAGCGATGCATTGCAACATTGATGATCTCAGATCTCTTGAAACCATTGGCGACCACAACATCACCAGCCTGTAAGAGTTCATATCACCAAGATATATCTTTTAAAAGGAAATGTCCAAAAAATAAAAGAAAGGGGTCATTTTAGAAAGTAATTATTTTGCACAAAGAAGGTCCTTTTACAT
This sequence comes from Micromussa lordhowensis, assembly GCA_964020085.1. Taxonomy (NCBI): domain Eukaryota; kingdom Metazoa; phylum Cnidaria; class Anthozoa; order Scleractinia; family Lobophylliidae; genus Micromussa; species Micromussa lordhowensis. The sequence goes on along the minus strand of OZ026608.1, from coordinate 8,495,170 downwards.
GAAAAACCGCAGTATAATCAGAGGCTGCAATAGCCCTAGATACAATCATTCATTTAAAAAATAGAAAGCAAAAATGTAAATCACAATGAAAATATTACAATGAAAAACAACAGTCAAAGAAATTGTGTGTTTGATATTAATTATGTATATTTTGTTTGGTCAGATCGCACGGAATTCGGAAACAATAGAGTATGGATTGAACCAGGCGCGGATCCAGGAGAAATGGTGACTGATTTTCGAAACAACGATTGCCTTCTAGAGGGGTCCAGGGCCGTGTTCCCTTAAGAAATGTTACGGATTTTTTTTATTCCTTAAGTCCCTTTTTGGAGTTTTTGTGTGATTCTGAAATATCTGACCGATTTCCGTAAAACGGTGAAAACCGGTATGGATCCGCGTCTGTGAACCAACCTGAAAGTTGTTATAAAAATCTTAGCAAGGGTTCAATGCGTAACACAACAGTTATCGTACTAATAACCAAGTATAAAGACTCTGTAATAGATTTTATTATTCATTCAAAATATTTCCCCGTTTCTGATTGATTAACACCACACGCATAATTTGCCACAACCGGCTGCTGTTCACCAAATTTGGAAGAATCTTCGCCATTGAATCAATGATGACGTCAAAAGTGCAGCCCGCTGCAGGTTATTGAACCGTTGACCGAGAAAACCTGGGGACGATATTATGTTATTTTTAGTGAGCGAAAAAACAAAGAGCGAAATGGCAAAACTCCTTTAAGAACGGGGAAATATTTTGAATGAATAATAAAGCAATTATAGAGTTCGGCTTTCGTAGGATATGAAGAATTCTGCAGATCTCGGAGGGTTTTATCCACTTCGGCCTTCGGCCTCTGTGGATAACACCCTCCTTGTTCTGCAGAATTCTTCATATCCTACGAAAGCCTCATTCAATAATTGCTCAATGTAGTTTCCGTGACAGATTATGCTACGGGGTTACTCACATACGTGGCTATAAATAAGTGGACAACGAGGAGACTTTACGGTTATGATAGTTACACGAAATTTATTGTACCACGAAATTTGGCATTCGATTGAATGCTCCCTCCCTACACCTCATTAAAAAACCTCATGATCGCAGATTAATCTCAGCCAATATAAAGTTGGAAAACAGAACTCAAGTTCGCCAATTGATTTTATTTGTTTTAAAATTGGTGGCAGGCCAGTGAAAATGAGTCGTTTAGAGATAGTTGGAATGAGCGATGAAAGTTTCAGAAAAAAACTGTTAAATCCATCCAATCTCTTTATCTATTTTTAAGATCTTTATCAAGCAACAAAATCAAGAATATTACTCCTGGAGTTTTCAAAGGATTTGGTCGACTACAGTTTCTGTAAGTATGCTCCAGAACTTGTTTTAGCTTTATTTTTTTTGTTTTCTTTTTCAAGTCTGTTTGTTAATGATGGTGTAATGTTTATATAAGTAATCATACGGTTTTTCTCGTTCAATTTGGAATTAATTTGCACGAGTGAGTTTTTCAAAAAGCTGAAATTGCACGAGCCGCCACGAGGCGCTTCGAAAATGAAAATTCGCGCAGAAAAATTGCCGGAAGATGTTTCTTGAAGCCATTTTTTCGCATTCGAGAACCAATTTTGTCACTGCTTTACATGATATCATTGGCCTGCAAACTTTCTCATTGTCTTTCTGCCAATCATTATCCAGAACTACGACGTGTAATTTGCACTGGTGTTACACTTTTTACACCGGTGTTACACTTTCTGCACTGGTGTTACACTTGAACTGCACTGCTCTCAGCCAATCAGAATCGAGTAATTTTTTATGTGTATTATTACTAATTCAATTGATGATCCAACTTGCACTTTACGCAAACGTTAGTAAATTGTAATCGTCATAACTACATATACTTCATACCATTCTCGATTTAAATAAGCTAGAGGTATTTTATTTTGACAGGTCTTTAGAAGAAAATGAAATACTCCAGCTCACTAGTGGATCGTTCGTAGGGCTAACAAGTCTGCATACTCTGTAAGTAAAACAGCCGAACTTCTGGTTTTGGGGTCCTCCATCAACAGAGAGACATCTCTCTACTCAAACCAAGGCTGCCACAGAGATTGCCATTCCCTCACGGCACTGTATGGTCAGTCACAAAAGACGGTGCAGCTCAAGACGCTGACGTTTTTTATCACGAGAGCGCATCGGCATTGTCCCTTTAGAGCAGAGGTCTGCTAACTATAGTACAAACGCCTCCCTAATACGGACACTTGGCTCTTGCACTTTGTTTTCTGTTAAAAAGCTTAACCGCGACAATATGAAAGATATATGGGTTATTGACCAAGTGTGAGGTCAAGATGGCTGGATATTGGCCAACTTCTCTTTTTGCGTGTTTATTGACCCAGACGGAGACGAGGTCCATAAGCTCTTAAAAAGGAAAGAATGAGGCCCATATCCAGCCATCTTTGCCGATTAAGCTTGGCCAATAAAGGATTAATTATATGGCTTTCGGGGAAATTTTTCTTGCGGGACAAGCGGGTAGTCCCGAGCGGACAAAAAAGCGCCTTATTATATAGTTAGCTCCGTGAGCGGGCAAGATTACCCGAGCCATCTTGCCCGCTCGGGACTACCCGCCTTGTCCCGCAAGAAAAATTTCCCCAAAAGCCATATAATAAATCATTTATTGACCAAGCTTGTTCGGTCAAGATGCTTGATATTGGCCTCGTTCTTGTTTTGCTTATTTATGGACCTCGACTCCGTCTTGGTCCATAAACACGCAAAAAAAGAACTCGGCCAATATCCAGCCACCTTGACCGAACAAGCTTGGTCAATAACCCATATATAATGTCGCAACTTTCAATGGGACATGAAAACCATAAATTATTCAAATCAATTATTAAATTATCTCGTTTTTAACTTTTGTGTTGGTTTCCCATCTAGGGTTTTACAAAACAACCAGATCAACTACGTATCACAAGAAGCATTTCATCCTCTACAATCCTTGCGACAATTAAACCTCAGAAACAATAGTTATAAAAAGTTACCGTCTTCCATACTGTTCTTGCCATCTTTGGAGAAGCTTGTAGTCGATGGTTCTAGAGAATGTGAAAGCTGCGAGCTGACCTTTGCATCAAACTGCTCTTCTGACACGAGAAGGAAGCCAAGGCAGATTCCTTCCTTTGGCAGTGTGACAGGTGTTTGTTTGAACATAAGCTGCGTGTACTATCCTTCATTGTCGTGTACATCCTCCCCGGTGAAGAAAAGCGATGCGAGTTCTACACAATATGCAGTTATCAGCATCACCCAGGATAACATTTCTTACCATAACAACACCAAGGCATCGTTAACTTCTCCGTCTCTTGTAGGAAACATTGCATTAAAAACCTTTTTATTTGTCTTGGGCATCTTGGCTGTCTTGGTCAACTTAGTGACAATAACTATCGTTTTCACAACACCCCAACTTGCGCGCATTAGCACAATGTTCTTGGCAGGTCATATTGCCGTCTGTGATTTCTTGGTTGGACTGTCTTTGTTAGTTACTGCAGTTCTCGCGTTTGATAACGAACAGAGAAGATTCATTGATTACGTCTGTCCTTACGTCTGCCCAGTAATGATATCGTTTCGTTCAGCTGCACTTATCGTTGAACCTTTGGTTTTATTTGTCATGACTCTGGATCGCTACAAACGCATTGTTAACTATGGCAAGCCTCCACTAAGTCGCCACTTTATATCGATAGCAGCTTACTTTTCATGGTTTACAGCCGTTGTTGTAGTAAGCGTTGGGTCTGTTGGCTTCATAGATAAAGTAAAATATGGAACTCTTTGCTCTCGAGGAGATTCTTCAAGAAAATCCATTGACTTCTACATCGAGAAAGCCCTTATTGCAGTTAGTTCTCTTCTGTTTGTGTTCTGCTGCGTCATGTATTTTCGAATTTATAGAGTAGTCAAGACACAGAACAGGCGGATGGGTACACAAACCTATGTACGAGTCTCTAAACTGATCTTCGCCCTTGTTTTCAGTACGCTGGTGTTATGGTACGTCCCAGCTATAGCAGTCGGAGTTTTTGGAGGTCAAAAGGTCAGCAGAGAAGTCAGGCAGCTAGCAATCTTGATTGCGTTCACAACAAATTCGCTGGTAAATCCTTTCCTGTATGTCTTCAGAGAAAAGAGATTTCGACATGAAATGTTCCCCTTGTGTAACCGCCGTACAGGACAAAGAACGGTGAATCCAAATGTAGACGGGAAGAATGTATTTCGAGTCTATGAGATTGCCCTGGCTAATATGGAAGAATTACAAACTTCAAGTAACTGCTATAATCACGAGGTAACATCGAAAGAGTATTCAACCTCACTGTAGAGAGTGGGTCAAATAAAGGTACGAGGAAATGTTGTCGAGGATGATATTAGGGAGCTTAAGCAAGCCACGACGGCGACGGCAACGAGAAGGCGTCACCAAACAAATGGTTTAATGAGCAAAACAATAGCTGTGCATGTGCATTATAACTCTATGTACATTTCTTAACCGTCCTCTGCAAAACAAGAACGTGAAATGACCAAGTTGTGCGTAGTCTGAGGAACGTGAACGACGGCTAATTATTCTTTTTTCCGTTTGGAACTGAACGCTGTCGTTGCGTATTTAGCCTGAGCACGTTTTAAGAGCCATTGGCTTAATGAACAGATCCTGACAGTTGCGAATTCCGCCGGTAAAATACAAATTCCGTTTTTAGTAGGCGTCGTCCTCAGCGTCGCCGTCGTCGTTGCTTAAGCCCCTAATGACGTCATAACACCGACTATACATGTAAAATGATATGCCATACTTGTACAGGGAAGCCATTTTCCTATGAAATATTGCCCTAGTTTCCGTTTTAAACAAGGACCCTGTTTACAATACGATCGTACTGCCAAAACTAGTCAAAAACATTTTTCATTTTGTTCAAATGCGTGAACTGAAAATCAGGATAATGAAAATGATAAAATAGCTTTCAAAGCTGTAAAAGTGAAGAAATGTATAGAAAATACTCTCTCATTGTACTGTCGACGCAACAGCAGAAGGCTGATGAAGAAGGATGTCAAGGGACGGTCAACGTTCATTTCTTATGAGATGTGTGCAGGGCCTGTGGTTTTTTGGCTTGTAAAGACAATTAACTAACATTTTGATATATTTGAAGGAAACAAGTCATTCAGTTTTGAGCAGGATTCAGTGAGTCCGATGCTTAGCTGTCCATATGCTTCTAAGAATCGGTTGGTATGAACCAACATTCGCATTCTGCGAGAATCGGAAAATGCTCCCCCGTCAATCAAATTATTAGACTAGTTCCAGGTACATACTTGGGCTAATTTGCTCGATGGGGGCTTCTTATTAGTTAGATCTAGAAGGGCGAAGCAAAAAGCAATTGTTACATAATTTAAGTAAATTATATATTAAAGTATTATCAATATTGCCCATCAGTTTTTTACCCTACTAATGATCATTGTGTCTACCGTCGAGAAAAATATTCCGTTGACAATTTTGAATTTATAAGTTCCTACGAATGTATTGTGATGTATTGTTAGTTACTTAATGTACTTACTAATTAACATAAGGAACTTACTGTTGTTAAGTGACGTATAGTAAAATTATTATAGTAATATATCGTTAATATCGTATAGTAAGCAATGTACTGGGGGATTGGAATGTTAATAAAAATGCACTGTAAAAATGAGAAAATTACTAAGTTCCTTGGAGACCAAGGCCATGAACTGGTTTAACGTAACAAATTCATGACAAGGAAATGTCGATATTACATTTACAGTTTCAAATTGCAGGAGAACCCAATTCTCCTTTTAGCCAGCCACTTCGTTAAAAGTGTACTATTAAAACCAACAATAGAAAACACTAGATTTAAAGACAGAAACGAAATTCTTCTCCATGAAGCAAACTTAAAATCTCATTTTAACCACAGTAAAAAATGAAGTCAATAATAAGATCGTTTAAAACAAATAGAATGTGTGCGGCAGTCACGCAATAAAAAATAAAATAAAAACTATGCAACGGACAAAGTCAAAAAATTGTGATATTGTAGACGATAAATAAAGAAGACAGTTCTCCAAGTTTAAGCTGTGTGCGTTGTCCCAAAGCTGAGATATTCGTCGAAATGTTCCGCACAAAATTACAGAGCGTAGTATGGAGCCGCCATGTTGGAGGACCTCTTTAGTCCTCCAACATGGCGGCCAGTAAATAGTGTAAAAATCTGGAACTTACTTTGGCTCTCTAGTCAACTGATTATCTAAACCGAACCAAAAAATATTTACAAAAACACTTTTCCTGATACTTAAACTCCTAAAATGGACGAAAATCACGAGATAAGTGTATATTTTTCGACAAAAGCGAGCTTCGCATTATGTCACGCACCGCCATAACTTCGAAATTCAAAATGTTATGGTTTCCAAACGAAGGATGCTATTGAGCTGGAAAGTTGTAAATAGAGCTAAATTTGGAACCTCTTAAGCCTGATGAGGATAAAACATTTAGTGGCTCTTTAGTTTTGGATTTGAGAATTTGATGACGTCACCCGCACACACTCTATAGTAAGGAGATAGTAGTTAAGACTTAGAGTATTTTGTACTTTAGATTCCTAGTGTAAAAAAAGAAATACTGTAAAATTAATAAAATAACTTTTGCCGCAGTTAATGTTTACAACATCATTATGTTTTACTCTGAGAATTACTTGTTAAGATTTCTGGGATTCAACAATACAGTAGGCTGTATGATCCGACTAAACATAGTTGCAATACCTACAAAATAAAACTAAAAGTTTGCGATTTCGGTTGTACTTTATTATTATTCGAAAAAAGCTAATACCCATTAAAAATCTTCGAAATCCGCTCCCTAAGTCTCATTTCGCTTGGATCGCGATTTCTTCAGCATTCAAGGAGTCCGGCAAGAAAATTATATTGAGACGAGTTCGTTTTTAACATAAAAACAGAAACCCTAGAATCCTACTGAGTAGCCATCGAATTGTCATGTTAAGTGGTTTTAATTGTAATTTAAAATTTAATTGTAACTCAAAATGTGCATGTCTTCGTAAATTTAAAATGTTTTGCAAAAATATACATAAAAAAATTTTTCCCCTTGCTTTTTTAAAGAAAAATACGAATAGTCGCTTGTAAGAAGTCAATTGAAGAATTTGCATCAAGTTTGCTTTCCAAACCTGATATATCCGGTCAATAAACAAGGACAATTTAATATACTACAGCTTACTTCCATATATGAAACTAAAATGTTTTTAATTAAAAGTTCTGAATTTGCCTTTAGATGACCCCTCTCCATTGAACTGGTTGTGGATCTTCGGTTTTCCATTTGAGAAATTAAGCCAACATAAAATTAGAAAAAGGACTTTAATTAATGCATTTGATTTGTTTTAAATTATTCTTTTGTTATTTCGTACGTGCGTACAAACGTGGAGGGATTTTGGTAAAAATCCCTATTTTTAGCAGTCTACAAAACGAACACAATCCTCATATTTGTTCAATTGTTTTATGATCAGCTCGGTAATGTCAACATAGTGCGCTAACAGCTAGGTTTATTTACTCAATCAGAGGTTTTGTTCATAAAAGGTTTTTCGAAGAATCAAATTAAACTGTCCATTTACTTTACAAGGATAATTAAGAAAACTTTATTAATGGGAATGGTTTTCGAATATGATGTCAAGCTTTTAAAATTGGCTTTAGATTAAATAATGGTTTCAGCCATCTCAGATCTAGAGTGAAGCCGTCTTGTAAATTGCTTCAAGATGCAATGAGTGCTAACGTACACTGATTCAAAATCTTCAGGTAAGTGTAATCCTTACCAAGTCAGCATGCACGTTGTTGGGTAACGATTTTTATCTTTGATTTAACGATATTTAAATCATTAACACGGGGGTAAAATATCGAAATAGTTCGGTGAAGTAAGGCAAAGCCTGTACTTGTTCCAAATTACGTTTTCTTGGTTAGTTCCGGGAATACGTTCACTACAGCAACAACTGAACACAGGGTCATTGTTGTTCCTCGATTTTTTCGTGGTTTTCAATACGTTTTAATTAAAAGATCGCCTATTGTGCCTTGCTAATTAAACGATAGACGAGTTTGATAAATTTCGTTTTCATTTTTTAATAAGGCTTTTGTTCAGTTAACAGTGACGTCATTTTGATTTATTGGTGATACCATTCTGCAATTTAGAAAGCAATTTAACTCTAGCTTTATTAATACACTTTTTCCAATCCGTGCTGAAAATTTGCAGAATCATCTTCAACTTTTATCGTTATTAGAATGTACTCTAGGACACAATAATTGACGAAATTAACATACTAGATGTTCAGCCCATGTAACCTCTGATAGCACTTAATGCATTGACTGCCTAAAGAGCTCTTTTAATTTCCAAAATTCGACGTACGTTTTTGACTGCAGCGAAAAGTAAACATTGCAATGACTTAAAAATGATTTCTGGTTATGCTTAAAGGTTGCGTTTGTAGACTAATGCAAAGTGACCCTGAAATAGTTGTCTTTCCTTCTTGTCTCGATCTTGTTGTTGGTTGTTGCTGTTGTTGTTGCTCGTCTTCGTCTTCGTCTTCGTCTTCGTCTTCGTCCCCGTCTTCTTCTTCGTCTTCGTCTTCGTCTTCGTCTTCGTCTTCGTCTTCGTCTTCTTCTTCCTCTTCTTCTTCCTCTTCTTCTTCCTCTTCCTCCTGTTTTCTTCTTTTCCCATTACAAAACTGAAGCAAACCATTACTTTAACAGAAACTGCTTAGGTGATATAACCGGAGACTGTCAGCAGGGGTTGTTGATTACGTATTACTTTAAGACTTTTAAACAGACAGTCCAGTACATTAGCGCCTTTCCGTAAGCGGTACGTCCTTGTCAAAGAAGAATGACAAGTTAGAGGAAAAAAATAAGTATAATTTACAAAGGTGAATATGAGAACTGAAAAGTCTGATTGGTCGAAAAGCTATATTCACCGTCGAGCGTTGAATATAAACTTTCTCAGCTTGCTTGCTAAGCTCACCATTTTTTCCATTTTGGTAGGTAAACATAGTGGGCAGTTGTTGAATGAAATTTTCATTTATTCGAAAGATCTAAGTCACAGGTTACTGTAGTAAGTGCAGGATATTTGAAAACGTCAGAAATTACTACTGTCGCGCTTGGACCAAAAATGTTTTCAAGAACTCGCATTCAAGGAATTTAAGAATCGTAAACGCAGTGGTTTCGTTGATCAGCAGGTCAGATCGATTGACTGAATTTTTTTTGTCACACTAAAGCTACTCAGTTTTAGACGATGATTATAACTGTGAAAGAAGTCAACTACGATATAACATAGTTAATAGAGGGGAATGGTTATGAAACTCGACAAATTTCTTTGTTGTATGTTTTTGTTCACTTTTGGCCTTGACCGTGCACAAAACACAATCAGTTGTTTACTCCGTACTGAGGAACTAACCAATAGAAACGTTTTAGTTACGTAATTCATGCATTGTGTATGAGCTCAATGGCATTTTTGTTTGGTCCTTTGATGTTTGCCGGGATATAACAAAGGTACCGGTGAATTTATTTTTCGTAGCGTTTGGCATGTTTGTTTTACTGTATAACTCGATGTGAAAGTGGATTCAAAACCAATGCATATATATGCCCTATTCTCGTAAGCAAACGACCTGTTGCGTCTGTGGTTCCTTGTTTTAGTCCGTTATTTCTTAGTCTATATATTCACCTCTAAAACAATTATCCACCTCAGTCGAGGCGAACGTCGGTGAATATTCACCGCGACTTCGTCTTTGAAAATATTTCAACAATGTTCACGTCATTTAAAAAGTTGTTCAAGGTTCAAGGCCACGTGATTTTTCCCGAAAATGAGGAAAATGACTTGATTGGTTTGTCGATCGTTTGCAGTTTAACGTGTCACGTTTTAACTAAGATGTCACAAAGATACCAATGTTGTTTTTTTAGGAATCGATAAGTTATACAAGGAACATAATTATCAAAGTTAACTCACAGAGACTCTATCGGATGGTTTCTTCCGGGGAGGGAGACCTCGACTTTTGCGTTTCACCTTAGACACTGTCCATTCTACGCCTTAATATAAATTTGAAAATGGCGTCATGACGCTGAAAACGCATCAAATGTTTTCCGTCCACACTATCCAAAAGAAAAGTTGAAAACGCAACAATCACCGGAAGCAGAAACACTTGAGTGCACCCTTAGTGAGGTGTTAATCATATGATTAAAAGCTCCGTTTCAAAAAATACTTGCAACCCTCTGAAACGCAAAGTCTCGTTTCAAATTCGTCCCGTTTGAAGATCGTTTTCGAAAAGTTCCGTTTTCGGTGGACAATTTCTCCGGGCTATAGTGGACAATAGGAGCGCTTTCCATTCAACCAAAAATTCTGAAAATTTTGATGTTCTGGGAAAGTTTCCAGAAGATTCGTAAATTTTTGAATTTCCAAAAAGCGAACCATTCAGCCCAAAATTCCTGAATTTCTGGGGGGAGAGATAAATGGAACAGAAATTCCCGGTAAGAAATTTCCCAAAATCTCGGTGTACTTCGCAAGGTTGTCTTCTCTTCCGGAGATTCCGGAAAATGTTGTTCCATTCATCACTCAGTGTAAATTTCCGGAAATCCAAACCGGAATTTTTCATCGAATAGCAGGTGCGCGCCCAAGGCGTAACCTCAAGCGCGTGTCTATGATTAAATTAAACACTTTTCATATGATAATGAGATTGATTCACAAGTTCATTTTCATGTAACCCAAAAACATTTTTATATTCAAGGATATTTGCCAGAAAAAAGCAAAGGCAAGCTTAAAGTCGGGAGTTCTGGTGTTTTTTTCTCGATCGTGTGTCAGTGTCACTTGAGACAATCTGAGATACGAACTGTCGGTTATCGGGAATAGCGCTCAGTTGATGAAAATGATGTCTCTGATGACATGTTAATAAGTGTGTAATACTTTATCGATATTAGCAAACCACGAGGGTCTCGCTTAGTCTCCCCTTTTGTAACGTCGTGTAAACAGCAAAATTTAAACCATGGGAATGGTCAGTATCTTCTCATAAGCGTACTCTAAAACATACACTGAACTAAAGCAGGTAAGAAATTATATATCTAGTAAGAAATTATTGGTCACCAGAATCATCTGTAACAATTACTAAACAAAACAACTGGTGTTCACTGTTGATGGTTACAATGATTACCTTCTACAGAAGCTAATTGTCTTGCAAATAAACTAATGGAACATAAATTTATTCATGTTTCTCGTCACCTTCCCATTCAGGAACAAATTTTCGGCTTGGAAAGCTAACCACATATTGAAAACAACGAAAAAAAAATGTAAATCAAACTCAATTCGCGGATATGCAGTGAAATTCTCCTTACCATGAAAAAAGAGAATAACCAGCTGATAAAGCCTTAGGGTAAAATTGAAACACAGACCCATGTCGCTTTGAAAAGTAGTAGCGGAGCTCCTGTCGACAATTGATGGGCCAATATAAACGTAACTCGTGTTAAGGTTGCTAAAACCGCGAATCTTGTAAATTATTTACATATTTCATCTACAGCTTCTGTTGTACAGCTTCTGTTGTAGAGTTGTGATGGATAATCTGTTGGACGTGTGTTGACAACTAAGGAAACGAAACACTGTTCTCAGAAAAGGTAAGAGAATATTTATTGTAGTTGTGAATGTTTGAATCTACCTCTATGAGTGACCAAAAAAATACTCGACAAATTTGATTTGCAATGGGCCAGTAGACTTACACCTTAAACCTCTACAAAATAGCTATTCCAAGTAGTCGAACGTCGTATTTCTTTCGTAGTTTATTATGATGCAAGAAGAGTTTTGTAATTATTTTAATTTTTTCTAATTATTTTAACCAAAAGCCATTTAAAGAAAGACCAGAAATTATTACTTTTTCTGTTAAGAATATTCAAGCAGATTGAAGAATGACTATCACTCAAGTAAAACCATTTCTCTTAATTTTTGTATAGGAAAATGATTATCAATGTTTCGTCTTAAGCAATCAAAAATACCTCGTAGCAAGTATTACGAAATGCAATGTCGCATTTGGTTAAAACTTTAATAAAAGAAGTTTGGCGCAGACTACCTTTTCCACTACAAATTGGTGTAATAAACGTTTGGAAATGAACTTTGATTCCAACCTTGGCAATTTATTGATTTCTTCAATACGTATTTTAGATTTGAAGGAAAAATTTAAACCGTGATCCGGCATTATTTATATGACGATACAGGGCTTAACCTTCGTGTTTGTAGTTAATTCCCTTGATTAAAACAAATGCTTGATAAATAATCTCGAACTTTCAGTGTTTGCCAAACGGGTAGATACAAACAAACTGAGAGTAAATATGCCTGGTAAATGTTCCATTAAATATCACTCCATATAGATATCTACACTTAACAATTTCAGTCACTAGTGGGTGCTTGGACAATTCATCTCTGTTTTGCTAATCACTGCTCGAAGTAAATACTACAGCGTGTTAGCCAATAACAAACTTATTGTCGCGTTATTATGCTCTGAAAAATTTAATAAGTGGAAAACAAATTTCGCGGTTAACTATTTCGGCTTGCCAAATATTGTAAACCTAATAAAAATATGTGCCATTTTTCAGCTGCCGATAAACCAGGAAACTTCCCTATTCAATTGCAAACAAACCAATAATCGAGCGTTATTTCCTGCAAAATTACCAAGGCTACCAACGTTTGTGCATGAGTCGCATACAGGAAATTTACACCTTTCCAGCTGTTTTTTTTATTCTAAACGACTTCCCACATATTCAATAAAAAGCAATTACAAAAACAAACTTCGGCGAAATGATCCCAAGTTAGGTAACACTGGATATTCTACCCACGCATTTGTGCAGCATTTAAATTTCAGTTTTCCGAAAGAAAGGGCATGTAATCAAACGCTGTACGCTTCAGAAGTAAATTAAAACATCAATTTTTTTTCAGACAATAAAATAAAACATTTTATCGTGATGCAAAACGCAGTGTTTGAATAATAAGAGTTATTTACATTTGATTAAGCCTTCCAATGTTCGTGACGTAGTGTGTTTTAAAATTTATTGCCAATGAAGGAGAAAACTCGGGGATGAAGTGACGCCTTTAAACTGTAAAACATTTTAATTATTAATTGGGAATGCTCGCTATTTAGACTATCTTGAAATTAATTCCTTAGAGAAATTTGAAAGATTTTTGAAAGATTCTAGCTTTGTATCTACAATTGTTACTAACCCAGCGTGCGGTAAACAGATGTGGAAGATTGACTGAAAAATCAGCAAAACAAGAAAGAAAGAACTTGGAGCGCAAAAACTGAAAGCTTCAATGAATCGAACGCGTAAGGAGGTGATGAGATATTAAGCGATGTCTGTTTACGTTGTATTGTTGTGGTTGGCCCGAGTAGATTGTGATTAACTCGAGTTTCACTAAAATGAAAATAATCAAATGGCCATCACTGCGGAGGTCCGGTCAAAATGCCATCTCTCTAGAAGACCTCTCGATCAACCAATCACAGTTCACGATTCTGTTCATGACCAATGGAAAGCAGCAATATATAATATCAACTTTTTGGGACTTCAAAGAATGACATTGTCAATCGGTGATAATCAGGTGGAAAATTCGTTTAACCTGAGCCACACAGGGAAAAAAAAGCTAATTATAATAATGCTGTTTGTATGTGTACCCTGGTTGTACAAGCTTGTAGCTAAATCGTCTCATATCAGAGTAGCTCCGGTATTGATTTCAAGTTGAGATGCATGCATATTGCGACAGAAAGAGAAACTGGTGATCAAATGCTGGTCAAATTCTGTTTATCTTCAAGACAAATAGTCAAAAGAGGTAAAAAGTATCTAATATGGAAATATTGTAACAAGCAGATTTCTTACATAGTAGTAACATATGATGGTTAGGAAAAAGGTATCTCGAAGACCTTAGCTGGGGACCTTAGAAAGGTGTGGATTTTGGGTTCTGCGGAAAGTCCTTCAGTTCCAAAAAATTATTTTAGTATTAGTAATGTCTGCAGTCTGTCGTCAGTATTATTTACTCTATATATAATGGCAAAAACATGGCTTCGAGCGACTTCGATCAAAGGTTCGTCAAATTGAAATGTGATCGTCCACAACACTATGCCAAAAAGCGCTCCGTCAAACTTCGAGACCTACCTGCCAATCATCGCCAGGGTCTGAAATCTAGTAGAGGGATCGCGCCACAAGTCAAGACCTCAAGATTTTGCTTCCTAAGGGATCAAAGCATAAATTGTACCTTTTTACTTGCTTTAATAATATATAGAAAGATACATCTACCTTTGTACGGAGTTCTAGGAGAGTTTTGTATTCTAACTCGTCGAAGTTTCATGCGAAAAAAGGGTTAGACGCGATGTTTGGAAGCACCCAAACATACTTCGCGTCGAATTTTCAAATGGCCGAAATTATTTCACTAACTACATAAAATGTATCTTTTCCGAGTCAGTCTATTTTATAAACTGCGATGGTGAAGGGAAAAAATGCAATTTTACTTTTTGAAATAACGGCTTGTTTTAAAAAGCACCGACAATAAGACATCGACTCCAAGCGTAGTTTAAATCGACTTTCCGTGCAGCGAGGCAAGGGAAGCTGTTAGCAGCGGTTTTGTGGTGCCCTACAAGGTTATTGTATTTTAATTTGACGAAAACAAATGTATGAAACAAAGCAACAGAACGAATAATTTCGACTTTTTTATCCATCGTATATAAGTGGGAGGGATAAGAAGTGTTCAGTTTTAGTCGAAACACAATGTTGTTACATGACTTATCGAGATGGCGGTTTTGAATGTCACATCCTTTATCACTTTCTTAAAGTGTTGAAGATATTTTAATTTTTCAATAAAAATAGCTTCTTAGTCAACGTCATAAACGCTTAAGTGAAGCTGAAGACAGCTTAATAGACATTCAAGTAAATCGCTCCAATAAACTAAGTAACACTCGAGCCCACTTCTAAAGCTCTATCGAACTGGCAGAAAACCTGGAGCTAGTAAATAAAGGTAAATGGTAATCACCTTTTTTTCTGTTTTTTCTGGTTGGAAATTTTGGACTTCCTCTCGGCCTCACTAAGAAATTTTAATATCTCGGAACTTGCAAGACACAAATAGAGAATGGAAAGTCTGTGGTATCGCATTACATGTATATATTATTTTAATTTCAGTGAGGGGCCGAATACATCTCATCCGGGACACTCACAATATGTTAAACGTGATACTTTTATTTTTCCTACGAACGAACATTGCAACATGACACTTTTCTGTTCCTCGTAAAAACCTGATAAAAGAAATAACATAAAAATATATTCTTAGTTATACTAAATTAGAAATAGGTATCTCCGAAAGTCGGGGACGTTAGGGTCTGCCCAGAAAA
This sequence comes from Micromussa lordhowensis, assembly GCA_964020085.1. NCBI lineage: Eukaryota > Metazoa > Cnidaria > Anthozoa > Scleractinia > Lobophylliidae > Micromussa > Micromussa lordhowensis. The sequence continues at coordinate 8,479,805 of OZ026608.1, read as the reverse complement.
GTCTTTCAGTTAGTTAGTAGTTATAATACCAGCAGTATGTCGTCATTATTATAAAATTATGTGGCAAAAACATACATTTCAAGTGAATTTGATCAAGGATTCCTTAAACTGAAAGAGACACGTGAATCATCACCAGAGTCTGAAACCCTAGCACAGGATTTTGGACTTCCTTCCAGCGACACCTGCAAGACTCAAACAGAGGATGGGAAGTCTGTGGCATCGCATTACATTTTTACATCATTTCAATTTCAGTGATATCTTAACCAACGCATCAGCAAAGCACAAATTAAAACGTGATGTTTTGTTTTTCCTTTTCTCCAACACAACATTATACTTTTGTGTTCCTTGCCAAATGACCAATATATATACTTGTGTTTTGTTTCGTATTTGTAACACTGAGGCCAAATTGTGTCTCGTCACTAACAGTTATAGCTGACTCTAAGATCTTCATGCAGATACCAAATCCTGACCATGTGGTGATTTTTAAAGAATTCACATGGAGTAATTTGACCGAGGAAAAATATTCAAAATATCAAACAAATGCTATCGCTAAAGAAGGGGTTACTTCCTTGTTTTGAGACTTTTTCGGTTTAGTTGTCCAGTCTTTGTTGGGGAGGAATATCTTATACTTTAGTTTATGTTATTACACACTGTTCATGAAAAAGTAAGTTAGTAGAAACAAAGCAACAATTAGAAATCAGATCAGCATCAAAATTAAGAGAGTGTTAAAATAGTTTCAATATGTCAGCCATGACCAAAGAAGCTAGCTGACAACTAACACCAGCTTCGAAAGATAAGCTATCACTTTCACGAAGGCTATATAATTGTACTGAAATACTTAGCATAAATTATGATTTTCGTCGAGATACGCTTCTCTCCACGCATGTTCGAAATCTCTTTGCCATTCTGAAAAGACTGAATGACATCATGCAAACCGCGAATTCACCGTACTTTCTGAAAATCCCTTGTCACATAACTTCTCTAAAATAGTCGTAGTTTTCAATTTCTAAGGCCATCTTGCCGGATTGAAATTTTGTTTGCTGTAGAAACAGAATGACTTTGTTCTCTGTTTTTTAACAAATTTATGTGTGAACTTCCTCATTTTTCCTATTTTAATGTTTAACAGAATGTAAATAGATTATGAAAGACTATCGGACGGCAGAGTTTCAAACAAACAGCGCATTTTGCACTATCATACCTCCTTTAAGAAATGACTGTGGAAGAACTGTTTTATTTTTATTGAGATATCACATGTACTTTGAAAATGAGTCACATGCACTGTCCTCAATAATTGAAAGACGATTCGTTGTGTTCTTTAGAAATTTCCTCGAGACAATCGCGGGCTCACACACATAAACAACATCTGCAAGACGATGGAGATGAAAAAAAGGTAAACGAGATATTCAGCGCTGACACATCTTTTAAAGGAATCGTAGATCCGCAGATACTATCGGGTAAAATCGCACTATTAATGCTTGTCTTCTTAAGCAGCGAGCTTCAAATCCAACTAACAAATTTAATTGCTCAATTTAGTAAGTGACAAAGATAATTTAAACTTCCACACGAGTGGTTATCTCGTTGCATTAGCGAGAACAAATTTTAGACCCAGCTTTTGATATGAAGATGTCAATTCTCAAGTGGTTCTCGGAATCGGTTGTAAATTGGCGCTTATAACGAGCAGTGAGTGCTGTTTTAACTTACACGACCATGTTCGTGACTTTCGCAAAATGACTCACTGTCCATGTATACTTTACCGTGAAAATATTGCACCTTAGCGTAAATTATATAACTTACCAAACTGCGGATGATTGAATTAAATTAACATAAATATATAATATAATATATTAATAAATTAAAGACAATATGATCAAGCAAGATACAACATGGGAACATGTAGGCTTGAAAAGAATCCAAAAAAGTAAGGTTTCTGTGGAATTCGAACCCACGAACTGAAGCCTCGTGCAAAAACTCTCAGATACGCCACCACCAGCAGCAGGTCAGATACGAGTTTTATTTACATTTAAAAAAACAATATCTAAATATAAATGCTCAGTTTCATTTTGGTAGGAGACTAAACGAGGACCTCAGAAAAAGATATGTCAAACAATTTTCTCTGTAATTTCTGATAATTTTTATTACAATGGTATTTAGAAACTTTCCAAATTACCGTTTTTGGGTTGCAACCTAAACGCCTTAAAAATGTAAAGTGAAGCCGAACCCGTGTTCTGTCAATTATTTCACGGTATGTCCTTCCATTGTAAGCTTTGAAATATTTTCTCGGCGTTTTCAGGTGAAAACAATATAGATGTAAATAAAATATGACATTTCCATCTTATCAATGCAGTACATGTACATTGTGTTCGCTTTGCTATGCTTTCCGACAATCTGAATGTGAAATGCATTTTTTATTAATCCGCACTTCTGTCAATAATCTACATGGAGGAAGGAAGGCGTTAAACTAAAAAGGTTTTTATTTATATATAGATGAACCTTACAGTACAGTGCATCGTCAGCTTGTTAACAACTATCACTTATCAATATGGCTCCTTTTATGAGCATTTAGATCCAGTCACAATGGTGTTTGAGAAAAATCTGAATTGTAATTATTCCGAATTTTGCACACTATGGCAGGAAGAGGCGATTGGATTCAATATTCGCTCTTTTAAGAAATGAAACCAGAACTGGAATTTCTGCCTAAATGATATAATGAATGCAAAGTGAAACCGTTTGCACAACTTTCATTTTAAGAGTCAAGTTAACCAATAAAAATGGAGAATTTCTCGCCGGTAAATAAAACCATCTGGTCGGCTTTACTCTGCATAAATATCAAATAGGTCTAATGCAATTTTCTGTTTTAATATATTTTTTAAGAAAACAGAGGAAATCAGTCTCTTGTGTGACCACAAGTTTTTTGTTGTTATTATAATGAGCCAACGACACCGTTGAGAGTGTATACTAAATGCGCGTTCTGTATTACCAGTATGTTTTAGGTGAGAAGTCGACAACTCAATGAAAACCAGACAGCGATTTGAGATAATTCCGCGAGTGGTTGATACAACCCAGCGAAGGATCATTTTAAACGTCGGTGGACGAAAGCACGAAACGTATTTGAGCACTGTACGAAACTACCCTGATACGCGCTTGTACTGGGTCGTGGAGAACGTCACGAAAGCCATCGACTATGACTCGGAGAAAATCGAGTTGTTCTTTGACCGTCATCCCGGAATATTCGAGCAGGTTTTGAATTACTACCGCACGGGCAAGCTGCACTGTCCTCACGATGTTTGTGGCCCGCTCTTTGAGGAAGAGCTTGCGTATTGGGGCATTGATGAGAAGGAAATGGAGCACTGCTGCTGGACATCCTACAGCCAACACCGAGACGCTGAGCAGAATTTAAAAAGTTTTAATGTGCACGAGGGTGATCAAGATCAGGACACAGATCTGGAGAGTGATCGATTAGAGGACACAACACCGGCACGAGACTGTGGTCGTTTCACCTGGTGGACTAAGTACCAGCCGAAAATATGGCCAATTCTAGAAGAGCCTCACTCTTCCAAAGCTGCAAAGGTGAGGTGCGATTCCGTGCGCTTGACAATTTCGATAATGTTTTGTATTGTTTAGAAAAACGTTGGTTTGACTCTGTTTATTTAAGTACACTATGTAACAATACTTGTTCTTAACTCGTGTCCGCTTTGAAGTAGAGCATGGTTAAACCCTTTCGATTTTGGACAAAAATATATTTGCGAGATATCAGAAACGTGCTTGAAAATTTGCAATAAGTTCCTGCAATTCGAGATGTAATTTTGTGTTAGCGTTGAAGCTAAACGATGAGTCTCAGATCATATTAAGACAGCTGCTTCGAAGCAACAGATCTTGGAATTTTTCCTATTGTCGATACGCAATTTCGTGATTAGCCTCAATTCTTTAATACGGGATCAAAATGAATTGCAGCTAAAAATTGGTGAGTACCATCAAACCGATGAAGGTGACGTCAAGTTGTTGAGAGAAGATGATGTCGGAGATTCATCTGGAGATATCACCCTGTTAAAACCACACTTTGAGATGCAAATTAACATTTGGTGCTAATGAAAGATTCTTGTTCCTTAGCCGGCGACAAAACACTCTGTCACCTGTCATGTTACCACGCTGTTTGTTACAAAAGCTGTGTCGTGTTCAGTCAGGAAATTGTGTGTTTTCTTTCCCCAAACTCTTTTTGCATGGTAATTAATTTTGTGTATCTTCGCGTTTTGGAACACCCCGCTGTGGATAGACGACTGTTATTAAAACTGCCAAAATTCGCACTTAAACTTTTACGAATAATCGCCTGTGGGTGAACCAAGAAGTTCAGTTTTAATCACCTAAGTCTCAGCACGGCTGTTTATACAGAATTGTAAATATACTATTTGCCACACTTTGACAGTTTCGATAAGCAATTTAGAACTAAGAAACCCGCGAATCTAAGCCTCACTCAAACCTCAGAAAAAAATAAAAAACAAGCTGACCACTGCTATATTAATAGGCAAATGAAATGAAAAGAATTGTTTTCTTATGACGAGCTTAAGCATGCTGTGTTGCTTTCATTTTATTCAGTAAAAAAATCAAATTGCCTGCAGAGTTTTTAAATTTGAAACTTTACAGCACTCGTTACTAAGGAGACCGCTATAATTTTGCATCGCACATTTTTTTCGGCAAAAACGGTTGTTAAATCACCTGGGCTATAACAAATAAATGTTTCTCCGTGGCCAGTTTTAATTAGCCTTAAGTTTCTTGTGTGGAACTATCGCTAAGGTCGTATCGACTTTTACGTCGTTTATGTTATTTAGCCCAACAGAGGACATCTGGAGGTGATTAACATGGCGTCTCAATTTTCACCGGAACTAACTAACATCGAACCAATCAAATTGGATATCTGTTGTTCTCTGACGCTTGAAGCCGCCCAGAAAGGAATAGAAATTTGGAATCGATTCCTGATACGAATTAAAATTAAATGAATTCTCTTCACAGGACATTTCAACACGACATTTTTGATCCCAAATGGAAACTGAGCTGATGATAAATTCGCACTACCAGGGCGCACTGTTTAATGAGGAATTATATGTATCGGTCAATTCCAGCTGTGCCCATTCTTCTCTTCCCCTCCCTCCCACCAGGCCGACGAGCCCTGGGAATAAGCGTTTTTGAAAATAACCTGGCAAATGTCCCACGGCTTGAACAAACTAGATGTTCAAAAATGTCCCGGGTGATGACACGAAAATGATTTAGTTTCTTTTCTCCTCTAACTACTTTCACTAAAATCTAACTTAGCTCAGGCGAAATTAAATCCTACCTAGGTCATATTCCCTGTAATAATGAAAAAGTATTGGTCCTGGACGTTTTTAACAGGAAACTTAGCAACAATGGTCAAATAAGCCGGGGTAATTGGGGGCAAAGGTACCTCCGACCCTGGGAAGAACTGGGTGTAAAAATGTCCCGCTATTACCCGTTGGGATGGACACAGCTGGAGTTGACTAATGCATTACCAGAGAAAACAAAAAAAAGTCTTAAAAATTAAAGTCCACCCCTGCTGTCAATGTTCTTGATAACGAGGCAACCTTATGGATGTGGCGCTTAAGGAGTTTTTAATTCCCAAAGGGACCGCGTTTTAATTTCACCGGGCGTTATCTCTATACTGCTGTGTAAATTACGCAGAGGGTAGTTTTTGAATAACAATTGAATAAACTATATACTAAGCTCTCGCCATCAGTTATATCACCAAACCCAAACGCATCTTTCCTGGGGCCCTACTGTGGCTTCGTGTTTATTTATGATCTTTCATACCATTTTTGTTTTTAATATTTGTGATAAATACTCGTGATTTTTTGGTTTGGATTTTCAATTCAAACCATCGTGTTGGCTAGATCTTAAGGACGTCTTCTAAGGACCAACATAGAATTAAATTTAACTCGCTCCCAATGTGTGGCTTCATAGCTCAGTTAATAGAGCATCGCACCGGTATCGCGGAGATCACGGGTTCGAATCCCGTTGAAGACCTGATTTTTTTTCAGGCTTCTTCTTTCCGATTGCTTAAATTGGAAAATATACTGCGATGATCATTCTTTTCTTTCATCTACAACCGCATTTCACATATATGAATTATTTCGTATATATATCACATCATCTCATTCCTCACGGGAAGATATGACCTCAATAAACTGACCTCGCTCCCCATGTGTGGCTTCATAGCTCAGTTGGTAGAGCATCGCACCGGTATCGCGGAGGTCACGGGTTCGAATCCCGTTGAAGCCCTGATTTTTTTCTGGCTTCTTCTTTCCGATTGCTTAAATTGGAAAATATACTGCGATGGTCATTCTTTACTTTCATCTACAACCGCAGTTCACATATATGAATTATTTCGTAAACATATCACATCTGGCCAACTAGTATAGACAGAAAGATAAGACAACATAAAGCGATCACTCAGATCATTATAAATCTTACCTTTTAAAAAGAAAAAAGTTTGAGCGTTTCTCAGAGATATAAGATAAATCCTTTAGCAGGTTAGGCTTATCTCCCACTGATTCTTTAACTTCATTTTAGAGTTGTAGAGCTTTCGAGCTTCGTAATCCTTTTTGACCACCTTTCTCAGCTGGCATCTTGTCTATAGCTCCAAACCTAATTGCGCGTTTGATTTTATTTTCATCGCGTAGTAAATCCTGCTTAAGCTTCAGTCAGCTTCAGTTCACGGAAGAACGTCGATATTTTAATTTCAGCGTTGTCTCGCAGGTAGAAATCATTGCTCAGCGTCTCTATGCAATGTTTGTTTTGAACAGAATTCGGTTCAATTTGTCGTTGACCATGTTTGTAGTTTCGTGATCGATATTTTGTGTTCTACATTATAGACTGGTTTCATTTAACGCTGGGCCGGGCATCCACCATAATTTGGGAGAAAAGCCACCCTCCGATACCTCCCTTGCAAAATAAGCTCTAAAATATGAGACATTACCGTCGAATTATTACCCCCACCCTGCTCGTACAACACGGCTCTAGTTCTGACCACGAAAAAACAAGAAACCAAGAGCTATGTCGTTTCCGTATGCTCCAAACTTCAATTGTTTACTTGAGGACTTGTCTAGCGTTTCATATCGTTTTGCTATAAAAAATAGAGTACACTACGACTAAGTTATTCTTGTGTGCACCTGATGCAGGATCTCTTAATTAATTCAATTCATAATTTTGGCTGACATTGCTTTTGAAAGTAAGCACCCATCTGGAACTCGAAATAACTTGTGCATTCTTGACAAGAACAAGCTCATCACTCATTTTAATTGCTTTTACAGGTGTTCTCAGTAATGTCGGTGGCGTTGATCCTGCTGTCCGTGGGCACTTCGTGTGCGTTGACTCTTCCTCAGTTCTCCAAGGATTACCGAGCTGCCGAAGGTTCTTCAGCGCCGGCTAGAGATGCCACCATAGATACGATTTTCACCACAATCGATTACTTCTGTGGTATTTGGTTTACATTTGAATTACTGTTACGGATAATCTTCTGTCCCAGAAGACGTGTCTTTTTCCGAATGGTGACGAACTGGATCGATATCCTGTCGGTGATGCCGTTCTATCTTCGGATCTCCAATCCCGAAGGTTCTCCGATAGCTGACGCACTGCTTATGATCCGCCTTCTTCGGCTATTCCGTTTTTTCCGCTTACTCTACGGCCTGCAAATATTGCTGCACACCTTAAAAGCCAGCTCTTATGAGCTCGGACTGCTGTTATTGATTCTTTTAATACCTGTTGTTCTTTTCTCTTCCATAATTTACTACATCGAGCGCACCATGGATGGCCTCGACACAAAGTTTCGCTCCATTCCTGAATCGTTTTGGTGGTCACTCATCACCATGACGACTGTCGGCTACGGCGACATGACTCCAAAAACCTGGGTCGGAAAGATCATTGGTGGAGCATGCGCAATCTGTGGCCTTCTTGTAGTAGCTCTTCCCATATCCATAATTGGAAGTAACTTTAATCTTTATTATGCGCACGCTCAAGCGAGGCTTAAGCTTCCAAGAAAAAGGAATAAAGTCTTGTTGAATTCTATCACTTCAGATTTTTCCAATCGTGGTAATTTCTCGGGCGTCAGGCGTAGGGGATTACGCATGCGCAGCCAAGTAGGTCTTGAAACTGGGGAAGAGGAAAACTTGTTAACGAATATGCGTAATAGCAATTCGCCCAGGCAAAATAGCTATCCAAAGCAGAATGCTTGCGAAGCGAATCAGAACTCCAGGACTTGGAGCCTCCCATCTACTAAGTCTGACAACGGTCAAAACAATGATGCAAGAACCTCACCAACGACTACAAGACCCACCAGAGAACGAAAATATAGCCGTAATGAAAGGGTCATTCCTAAACTTGGAGATCTCCCTGAAAAGGACGAATCGGAAGAAAATGATTGTTCTGAGAATCGACCGCAAGGTTCCAAACCAAATTCTAGCATACATGACAATTCCAGGAACAGTTTGAACGTTCCAGACGTCACACGGCTTTCTTCAAAAGATCGCTTACCACTGTGGATAGCGGAAAACGCCAAATCGTCTCGTATGCGTTCCTTCAGCGTTCCAACAAACACGCATAAGCCGTTCCCAACAGCTCCTCCGCGAAAAACCCAATCACAGAGTTCAGATCTCTGTGAACGCTGCTCTTTGCCAAGAGAAATGAACAACTTATATGGAAATGAAAAACATAAGAGCTCCTCATCAATGGAGGTATGTTGTTGTTCGGACACCAGAGGGATTTCGCAAGAGTCTAGCAATAAGTCGATGTATACAATATACATTCCCGGTGTAGAGGAAGGCGTGCAGGTGAGCATGGAAAGCTTGCCATCTTGGAGTAGAGAACTTCCGTTTAATGGAGTCTCGCCAGTCCAACTCGAACTTCTTCCACATTGGAAGACAACCCTGTCAGACGACGGTAGTGATCTAGAAAATAGACAAGAACTGGACGAACGCGAAACACTTGTTAGCGAATTAGGTGATAGTCCACCTACACCTGATAACCCTAGAACAGAACCTAGTAGAGAACTTCCTCTGTTATTTATAGACATGCCAAAGAAACCTGATAAACATACTGACAACGAAACGTCCATTTGAAATTAACCGACAAAGATTTGAATCTCAGCTGAGAGAGCTAAAAATCGCACCTACACTCTTGAACAGAAGGTTCTGAGGCTCAGGAGAAAGACTTCATGATTTGACCCTTTTTATGAAAAATCTGTGTGAGTAATCAAATGGTGGCAAATGATTTAATAATAATTATTATTAAAACCTGGATCATTGGATAATGCAATTCGAGGGTTTTCATTGGCTTAGCCATCATGGTATATGAGCCATTATACCATGATCTACAAAAATGGCGAGCGTATGCGTGATTTTTTTGGGCCTTTTTGTTTTTATTGTAGTCTAGTTTTCTATATTTTGGGGGCGTTTTTAATAAAACAATTATTCCACTCGCGCTTGTTGGATATGAGATGATTATAGCCAACTCGGCGCTACGCGCCTCGTTGGCTATCTATCATCTCATATCCAACGCGCGCTCGTGGAATAATTGTTAATTATTTGAGTTTTGACAAAACGCAAGTTAATTTTTTGCTTAATTTCGCTAGTGTATTTGATTACCTTTAATATCATGTGTTAGTATCACCCAACTAGTGGACTAATGCAAATCCTGCATTTTGATTGGCTACGCTACTAGGGGACTATTAGCAATAGTCATCGAGTACGAAATTCGCCAGTTTTTCTTTCGCTTTTTTCGCCAAATAAATATTTTTTCAACTTGCATTTGCAAACTTTATTATTCCCTTTTCTGTCCGACTAGTTGGGTGATACTAAAACAATTAGACCCTTCGCCCTCAAGGGCCACGGGTCAATAGCCCATTCGGCTTCGCCTCATGGGCTATTGACCTGTAGCCCTTTCGGGCTACGGGTCTAATTGTTAAATAGAACGCTAGTAGATTTATACTAATTTCAAATACATAAGGAGTTAACAGAAGTGTTTTAGCAGCTTTAATAATTATGATTGGAGCCTCTAGCAAAGCGCAAAATTGGATGGTTTCATATAGAAGAACATAACACAAATGATATGAATTAGCTTCTATGTCGGAATTACCATTGCGGTGAGAAAGGACATATGTATGGATTGCGAATTGGAACCGTTGCACATCGATTCCGTAACAGTAGCCATTCCTCGACCCAAAAACCAGGCCCCAGTTGTTCAAAGGCTGGATAACGCTATCCATGTTAACAAAACAAACCACGCTATCCACTGGATAGTGATTTATCCGGTGGATAGCGTTATCCACCTTTCGAACAACCGGGGCCAGAAGTATCAAAATGGTATAGATCTTAAATACCGATTCCTGACCATTGGGGAATTATTCTCCAGATATTTATTATAATTTTTATCAATTGGTATATACTATCATTTTATAAAAATAAAATATTTATCCTGTAAGTTTCTCTTGTTACTCTCGGGTTTTTAAAGATCTTCTGAAACCCAAAGAGGCAAACTGTAAAAGCTCTCGTTGAAGAGTAGGGCCGGCTTGTTAACGCTAACCCAGGATTAAAAGTTAACCGAAGCATTGATTTTTCTTGTATAAAAATGTTTTTCGCTTCCTAATTTTTGCTTAGTTTGAGATTATTCAAATTAAAAAGAGAAGGCCAAACAATAGAAACAGAAAACTTGTCCGTAAAGTTACAAAACTGAAATCAAAATTCTCGCTAACCCTGGGTTAGCTTAATCGGGCTTTGAACAACCGGGCCCAGGGAAACAAGTATTTTAACACAAATTTATTCGTTCCATTGACCCCAGTTTTAGGTTCAAAGTGGATTTGATTGATGTTTTGAACGTGAGCCATTGGGGACGGGGGAAGGTGGAAGGCAGAAGTATATACGTTTGCTTCTGTCTACACGTAGACGACATAAATGTGTACGAAACGTATATTTTCCCACATGTTCTTCGAATCTTGCGTACGGTGCCTGTGCCCACAGTACGAGTGGACGTCAACGTGTGTATAGTGTATTTCTATTTAGGATCAGTGCTAAAGGCTAGGTAATTGCTTTTTTTGCCTAAAACGTACAACCGCTTTGTGGAAAAAAGGTTGCTTTATTCGATTTCAGCATTCGTACGTGGTATAAAATAACATTCAAGGCAATAAAGTTTGAAGTAAATGATTAACGAGAAAGCATACCTCTTGACGGTCAAACATGAGTCGAAAACCTCAAACGTGATGTCTGGCTCCGGTCACGTGAATCCTCGCCGATGGCTGGGTCCAGCTTATCCTTCAAATAAGTTGTTGCTGAGCTCGTCCAAGTGGAGGTGAATTACTGTTTTCTCATTTGTGCATTCGTGGATCTGTTTAGATGTTTTACAATGGCGTCATTCCTCAAGAATTCAATGGAGCTGGAGTAGCGGTAGCCTCCTACGCAGACGCTCTTTGGACTCGTCACGCAATCTTCCTGTACATTTCTAATGAGCGTACACAAAAAGCAGTGTGTAATAAAAGGGTAAACGCTCGCAATCATCGACAAAACTAATCCAACGGGCATGCGGGGCATTTGAACCAAGGGTACTCTGCTTTGAATCCACGTGACTCTGGTCAAGGATTCGTCGGTTCCTTTGATTTACCAAGATCTGATATATCTTGGAACATTGATCATTGCCTAGTTTCAAACCGTGAGGGTCTAGGTACGAGTCTGTAAATTATGAGATTAGCAACTATTGATTCACATAGTCTGAAAGAGCTTACCGAGATTCACAAGATTCCCAAGTTTGGTGTTAATCAGGCTAGTTTTCACTGAGATACAGCCATTTGAAAATGTCAAAATTTACAAAGAAATGTATGGCAATCCGGACGCTGTCCGACACGGCGTCCGGATGCCATACATTTCTTTGTAAATTTTGACGTTTTTAAATCGCTGTATCTCGGTCAAAACTAGCCTGATTAACACCAAATTTAGGAATCTTGTGAATCTCGGTGTGCTCTTTCAGACTATGTGAATCAATAGTTGCTAATCCCATAATTTACAGACTCGTACCTAGACCCTCACGGTTTGAAACCAGGCAATGGCCCGGATAAGTCCCAAACCAGCGCACCCCTAGTTAATTAACCTAATTCCCAGGAACCGTCTGTAGCTCAATGGCTGATTGTTCCACTGCTGCACATTGAGAATTCCAGATAGCCAACCGATGGTCAACGTGGAAACTTTTGAAGGGAAGGGACATTAAAAGCTTTTAACCAGTTGATGGCTGTTGTAGACCATCCACAAACCGCCGTGAAACGGTTGGATAGAATCGGAATGTTGAGTATTTAAATACCGTGCAGGTTCATTAATTATCATGCAAGAAACAAAGGAGTGCCAACTATATATTGTCTTCCTAACATTAATGATTGTTACATTAGTAAGTGCTTTTCGGTTGTATTGCGGCATTCAGACCATTATTTAGATTGGTATTGGCCATTGAATAGTAAAAAACGGCACTGTATGAACTAGTTTTAAGCATATTAAGAAACTTTGCTTTGAATGAAGGCTATAGTGAAACCTGTATTAAGCGGACACCCTTGGGACACTCACTAGTGTCCACTTAATACAGGGTGTCCGCTCTAAGCAGGTTCTAATATATTGTGAAATAATAGCGGAGCACCGGCGGCCCGCAGGGCCGCTAAGAGAGAGCCTCATACCCATATAGGAAAGAAAAGGAAACCCATGAATAGATTTTCCCATTTTTATCATGGCTAGCGGTATTGCTCGTGGGCACGTACGCACGACGACGACGGCGAGTCGCGCAAGATGGCGGCTCTACTTCAGCTAACAGATTGACAGAGACATGCACCCTTGGCTTATAGCATCCTTCTTTGATATTGGACATCCATGTCAAGGTCACTTGACACCTGTCAAAACAAGGCATCCGCTGAACAGTATCACGTGGCTAAATCGCGGGCTCAAGTTTAGACCTCATCGAGGTCATGTGCTTTTTTTAAGTTGACCGCTGACCAAGTTTCTGGCTTTCGGTTGGCTAGCGCAGGTTAATCCTAACCCAGGATTTTAAAAGTTAACCGAAATATAAATTTTTCTTGTCTACAAATGTTTTGACTGCTTTTGTTTTGTGTATTTTGAGGACTTTGAGATTATTCAAATTCAAAACAGATGGCCAAACAACATAAACAGAAAACCTCACCGCAAAGTTTACAAAACGCAAATCAAAATTCTTGCTTATCCTGGGTTAGCTTAATCGGGCTTTGAACATCCCGGCCCAGGAGCTCGGCTTTTAGTCTTGGCTAAATCTATATCAACTACTTATTAAACGAGAGTGAGTTCTTTACGGGAAAATCTCAGACCCCCCGGCCGAGGTTTGAGATTTTCTCGTAAAGAGCGAGCGTGCGAGGTTAATAAAATGGTTTATTATATGGCTTTTTGCTTGGCTTTCGCAGGCCCGTATTCGGCCCGTGGACATTACGGGAGAATAATGCCCTAGTATTAGCCAATCAGAGCGCGCGTTATATCTGCTACAGACCCAAATCATATAGTTATTTAGGCGCCATTTATGCAAAGGGTCTATGTATTCGCACAACATTCCATTACTTTTTTAGTGCCTTTTATGGTTTGTCGTTTACACTGTGCAGCAGATGCTATGTGCCTCTTGATGAACTGTGCATCGGATTTTTCACACCTTGGTAACTTTGGGATGCTTTCGCATCAGCGCCGCAGACGAAAGTGAACCAGCATTTTGAGAGCTTTAATCTTAATGGCTTTACATATTTGCACAATATTCCTTAAGTTTTCCAGTTTTTGCTCCTTCTGTTAGTTTTGTAGTGCATCACCTGCCATCTGCTTAATATGTAATCCTTCTTCCAAATTGAACAACACATTTCAACAAAATTCGTAGCACTTTCATAGCTCTGGCAACACTAGTAGTTAATTCATTTGTTACCCAGTCTAACACAGTGTAAGATCAAAGACTGCTCATGCATAGCACAATGTCCAGTCGGTCAATGCGTCAATCTGGAATAATCTATTTAGCTTCAAAACGACATTGCTGAACAATGGTAAAGGAGTCTGAGCTGAGCTTTTAGAAGTAAAAAGACTCATGCTGGTATCCACTTAAAAGAGGGTGTCCGCTGAATATGGTGTCCGCTTAATACAGGTTTTACTGTATACATATTTAGAGCAGCAAATCAATCATTTTAAACGAATTTATTTTTTTGAAAAGTAGGGAAAGAAGAAAGAAACTTAATCAATTGTTATGTTAATCAATGTTAATCAAAAGACTTATGTTTAATGTACCTAATATTGTCCGTTTCTTTGATTCTTAGAATAAGTGAATCGTTTTTGAATACGTAATTAGAATTTATATTTAATTCTAACCTGGTCTTAACTCTGCATAGTTTGTTTGCTTTTGGTTTAGTTTTGTTTACTTTTCTATGTACGTAAAAAGGTTTTAGTCCTTGGCTTTATTAAAACGGTTTTTGCTTCTAGCAATAATCCATGGCTGTCTTGCCTACAATTTCGTTGAAAGAGGTTCAGCGGTGAATACCATAGCTAGATTTGCTTAACGAACATTGACAAGTGTTTTCTGTAGATCAAGTTCCTTTAAAACGTTCCCTATGGTTTGACCAACAGTAGAAATAAAATAACTAATCCCTAGAGGACCTGATCACATGTGCGAATGGGTTAATTAAACGTCAGGCTGTTATTTCAGTGTAATGAATTTGTTTGTTGTTGTCTGATATTGCATCACATGTAATTCACAGGCTTGTCATAGTTAAGTCAAATGCAAGTATTGAGCAGTTTCAAGCACGATAACCACTAACCGTCCTAGCATTTGTCAAGACTTGTCATGGTTCTAAACTGAAATAATTTGGACAGACGCAGTATAATTTGGGGCAGTTCAGGTTAGTACTGTAGATACTTTTGCAAAGATGGAGGTTTGATGGTTTATGTGCCACTTAAAGAAGGTGATCGAGATTGTAAATAAGTAACAAGACGAGCCTGGCAAATTAGAGTGAAAACTGAATTATAAAAACCAATAAAGTGACATGACACATGAACTACAGGGTAAGCCTTGCACAGTCAGTAATCTAACAGAATGAATCACTTCTGGTGTAACTAATATGTTGAAAAACGACAATCTGTTCCCTGAAACATTAGAGCGCTGTTTTGTTACACAAAGACATAAATTAACCGCCAAAACCCATGGAAATATCAAGGGAATTAGTCAAAATGCGAAACAAGCTGTGTTTAAAAGAACTGAAAGGCTTTTGAGCCAATTGGTGATATTTCTGAGAGGGACATTTCTGATAAGGGTGGTCAGAACGATTTGGGGGAGTTTGCAAGTTGCGTGACATAGCATAAATTTTACTACAATCATTAATCTACGAGTAGTCATTAAGCTTAGTTAGGTGGATCACTTGAACTGTTTAGTTTGTTACTACTGATAATATAATAAGTTCTAACAAAAAAACGTAAGGTCTTTTATACATGTACACCGTATTTCATGGGTAAAGAACTATCAATAATCAACTTAATTTCTATCAAATAAGACCAAATGGGCATTTTATTTTACGCCTCCTCATCTTTAGAATTACCTCCTCGTCTTTCGAATTATGTCTTTAGAGTCGAGGGTTATCTTGAAATCGATATTTCTGACCATAGGACTTGACTTATTACGAACATTGTCATTTCTTCATTGCACAAAAGAAATCTTTGAATCAGAAGATAGAAATTAATACTCGCACGAGAGTAGCCTCTATAAACTGACCAAAATGGCGAATCGCTAATGTTTTAGAGCTGCAAACTTGCGTTTTTACGAATACACAGGAGATCCAACATCCATGGATAGATAATAATTCTTTATGGTCAGTATAATAAATCATTTGGTGAGGAAATTGAGTCACCCGCTGTAAGCTCGCTGTGTGAATCGCTTTACCCCGCAGTGGTCACTAAATAATCAGCGGTTCATAGCTAATTGTAATGAATTACAAAAGTACACCCCCGTCCAAAGTACACCCGATGCCGCCAAGTCATACACCCAGCTATATTCTACAAGAAACAACTTTTTGGCATAGAGTGCGATCAAAATCTAGCAAGAGCAACTGTTAATTTGAACATGTTACCTTCAGCTCTTTGTGTTTCACATGTATAATAGACAATTAATCCTAAAGACCGACAGCTACCTCGGTTTTGATGCGCATGCGTATTAATATGTATACGTGACAACGATCACTCAATGTGTTCGTAAAAATTCACATTTCACACTCGAGTTGGTGGAGCAGTTAAAAACGTTTTCGTCAATGCCGAGACCTAATTTTAATGGTAACACATAACATTTTTAGAAGTACAAAGCTGGAAAGAATATTGATTCCAGTTAAAGGTCAATGTTCCGTAACAGCGGAATATAGACTGTGATCAGGTTGTTTGTAAGAACTCCAGTGTTCGTCAGAGGACGTTTATTCTAAATTATCAGTTACAAATGCTCAACGTGGCCATCAAATACAAAAAGAATTTGAAACTGTTTAGACTTGTAGTTAGTTTTTATTCATTAAATTGAAATAATATTAATTCAAGCCATTTATTTCAGCTCCAGACGGGTCCTGTCCTTATACGTAGCATGCAAATGTGACCACCTGATTGGCGTATATTTCGATAAAAATAAACTTAAGTTTAGAAAAAAAAAGGTTTTCAGTTTTGAGCTGGCTATGAGTATTCGAAACAATCTACAGCTTCACAGTGGGTCTTACATGGTTTTTTTTTGGTTATTTTTGTGCTGAAGTGTCTTTATGATATTTTTGTTAATCCGTGGTTCGCATCTTCAGTTCTTTCAGCTCAGCACATAGGCGAATTCTCTGCAAAATGAACAAAATGAAGCTTAAGAGAGTTTCTGTGCTTGTTCACACACAAGTTCAAAGGCCATTAAAACATGTTAAAGGCCTTTTATAAATCTTTCTGTCATTGTCATTGACTTAAACATTGTGAAAATGGAACCGCTGATAAGTGGAGCTCATATAAGGTTCACGGCACAGGTTCTCTAGTCTCCTGTACGGTATAACGTGGCTTACTGCGCCTTTCAATAACATGCGGACTCTAAAATTCAAAGCTTAACCGACAAATGCGTTTTTCGCTACCGTCAATCAAATGTTCGGCGGCTCCTCCCTGCTTCCGACTATGTTGTCGGAACTGTGCTCAACGATTTGACTTGATTACGGCGCGCTCGACAGTAGTCGGAAGCTGGGAATAGCCGCCGAACATTTGATTGACGGTAGCGAAAAACGCATTTGTCGGTTGAGCTTTGAATTATAGAGTCCGCATGTTATTGAAAGACGCAGTAATTCTACGAAAACTGGAGTTTCAGACAATTGGAGATCGGTTTAACTTGAAAAGCACTGAACGTCTAAGTTGTTATTGTTTCTCTCTCCAAGAAGTTCCTAGTTTGTTTTGAAGACGTCCTCGCAAGTTTACTCTCTTATCATTGGGGCGTTATATAAGGGAAGGAAGCTCTTCACATCAATTAACTTAGAAATTAAAGTTACTGTCTGAAGACAACAAATTCATCCTTGCATGCTACTGGTTTTTTAGACACATTTTCATCTTATTGAACGGTTATTTTTTTCCTTCTCCCCTTCCCGCTGGGTTTTCGATAAAAAAACACAGGAAGGCTTCTAGATAAATTAATCTCCGTTAATAAATTCAGACGCGCATAAACACTATTTGGAAAAAGGAAATAAAAGAAAGTACTTAACCATTGAACATCATCTAACCTCGTTTTTAATTACTTTCTTCACTCAGCAATAAACTTCCTTTAAATATTTGACAATAACAATAGTTTTTAAAATATTAATTTCTAAACAAATTATAAACTAATATGTCTATGGCAAGTCTGTTATCCATCAAACCGTTCACACTTTTTAAATCGTCTTAAACGTTCATTTTAATCATTGTTAATGTCTATTATGGCAGCTGTGTGTTAACAAAACCTGTCTCAAAATTCGTAATCGTCCGCTGTTTCGGATAGTCGGTCATTATTTGATGTTTCTAATATTTGGGTTTTGTACAATCTTGTGTCTATACATTTCCCATACATTGTTGACGTTTGGATGTCTCTTCTGAAGACTGACAAGCTGAATTATTTCCTCGAATACATATGCAAATGGATGAAGTTTTTATCTTCTACTGCAGTTACACCCAAACACAGTGTATATGTGCTGATGAATTTTCTGCACTTCAGCAAAATGGAATCCAAAACGATCAATAACCACTGATACTTGTGTTCACTAAACTGTGTGCTTGGGTAAAAGGTCTCCAGGCTTCCATGAAGTAAGGTGAGAAAACACGATAGAATTATTTACTGTTCTGTTAGTCACTTAACACTACTTTTATTTCCAGAATTGAATGTACAAAATATACTTTAATTGGAATCAGGTAGACTACAACTACCTGATTCATATCTGCAGTGAAAAAAAACTCGCCATACAAGGACGAGATTATCTGGCTAAAATCATTGAGCAGTCATTTATTTAAGACACGACAATGCTCCCTGTTTATCAATTCGTGGTACTCTGAATTCATTTTGAGCTATAACCAAATAGTAACCATTGTAAGATGCTCGAGATTTGGAACTGGATTTTAATTTACGTCTTTTGTCTTGTAGCAGGAGAAAGGGTCTGTTTCAAAGGTCTGTTTTTCACAATCAAACCAGCGCACACCAATAAATTATCATTTAAGTTCAAAGTCGTTTTTGCTAGCTTATTTGAACAGCACCAAAATCCGTAGTTTTTGATAGCTAGGGATTAAAACTCAAAAATCTTTAAAGCACGGAGCGTCCGAAGTCAACACTCAAGTTTATTTTTTTCAGTGAATTTTCCTTAAGAGCCTCGACCGATTGATTTGTGTTCTTCAAAGAAACCGTGTCATTGTTTACTTTTGTAAAAAGGTCTTCATAACTTTTCATTTGTAAATTTTGCGTTTTATCTTGCCGAAAGTCGATATTTGGTTTGAAGTTGCAGCCAACATTTGGGTTATAATGGAAAATAAAAATAACTTAGTAAATTGAAAGCAATTTTTGCTGTTGATATTTATATTTCAGCTCCACGCAAGAGATATTTTCCATTTGTAAGGTGGATATCGTCGCAATTGCATGATGTATCCATTTCTAAATATTTTCAATAAAGAGGAAAGCTAAATGTTTAAGATGAAAGATTCTTTTTTTTCATAATGGAAACACCAAATGTGTTATATTAGTCTGTTCGTAGAATCAATATGCGAATCCTGATCAAGAAGTTAATTGAAGTTCAAAGATATTAAAAGGTCGGAACTTTTTGTAATTTTGTAATTTACATCTGTCATTTGTATAAGACAGCCTGATATAGCGAAAACTCTCGAAGGTTCGCAAACCTATTATGTTTTAATTGCCAACGACTCTGATTATTGGAAAACAATTTGCATGCTGCTTTGTTTACACAAACCTTTCGACACATTATCTAGAGAGCCAATGAAAATTGGTTTTTTTTTTTAATTTAAAGAATGGGGAAACAAATCACTTAATAAAACGAAACGATAAATACAATGTCAAAAGGTTTTTATTTCAAGCTTTAATGATCGAGAAATATAATTAAACTATTATTTGTGTTTCGAAATCTAGGCAGTGAAAAATATCTACAAATCATCTGTCGAAAATGGAACAACATCATGAAGATTTCCTCGGTTGGCTTTTAATCAAAATACAAATTCTTCTTTCGAAATTAATTTATTATCAAGAAGAAACGCTGGGAGAATATGGAGCTTTTACCAGAGCTGGCCTATTTCCATGTCTTTCCCAAACCATGCAATGGTTTTGACTAATGCGCGTATTAGCACAAGTATTTGCATATAATCAAGTAGAGGCACCAGAAAATTACCATAACCCTAACACTAAACCCCTAAGCACAAATTAATAGAAGAGCGAACTTGTTCCATTTCTTCTAATGCTCATACTGTTCTTATGTTGCAATACGAACGCGGTTGAGATAAGAAACCAATAGTAGTCAACCATTCATACCCCTATTTGATCCAGGCGCCTGCGAAATATCAGACAACATGGCAGACGCTGTGATATTATTCAACAATCTAGAAAGGCTGGTATCCATTCTCCGCTTCAGAGTAACACCTTTGTGACGAGAATGAGCAAATATTGAGAATCAAGTTCATTCGAAGCTTGGTTAGCTTACGTTCAAGTGTCTTCACTTTTGATACGCTTGTGCTTGCATCTGTTTTTGCGTCTGCTTCTACCTATGGGCACAAAACAAAATACACTAAATCTAAAAGGGTAAACCCAAAGTGGATTTTGGTCTAGGTGATCATAGCTACTAGCGATTTTTGCTAGTTACAATTTTTTCCGGAGTAATATACTTTCCATCCCCGTCACTGTTATGGTTAACTGCTGAAATTCCGGCTTTCTTCACCCGCCACTTTAGAAACGACAAGAAAACGGGGGAAAGTGCCGCAAATCCATAACTCTCGTCCCCTGCAACGATCACACTGGCGAATGTGACTGATGAAGCTCGTTCTAGATGTCTCCCTGTTTGTAAAGGGGCGAATAGTTATTTGCGTTGTTTCCAACGGCACATTTTTTTCTAGAAACATCTGCTTATTAGGCGACTAAGCTAAGGCATCTCACAGGGGACGCAGTTCAACCGAGAGCGGGGTAAACAGGCCATTATTTACCGTGCAGTGTTTTCCAAGTTTTGGACAGTGTAACATTTCTTTGCCTTAGCAAGCAAAAAGCACCGAATTTTGAGATATATTTTTCTTACCTTATAACCGATCTTTTGTGCTTTAGAACACAAGCTAATTTTCAATTTGAATTAAAATTCAAATTGAAAAGAAAACTGAAGGTTTAAGTTTAAAGTTTCACTGTAAACATACAATATCGCATCTCGCTTAATTCGGTCCGTATCGTGAAAACCTAATAATGGTATTCTCAAATTTTGGCTATAGGAGCATCAGTGAAAATAAACACAATAAAATCACTTTAAATTTTACATGGCAGCAGAAAGTAATTAAAAAATTTATCGACATCTGTCTCTCACTGAGTCAGTGTTTAAACATATCCCGGGGGTAATTAACACGGCTTTGGAATGTCAGTTTTGCTTTCACTAAAATTTGTCTATCTCTTATCGACCCATCCGAAGGTCTATCAAACCCGCTTGATTAAAGAAATGTCACCGAAACAATACAACCCTCCGAAACCTGGCAATCGTAAACATTTTCAAAGAAATCTTCATCTAATATTTTGCATAATATTACCGTAAACTACACCTGAAATTTGTCTCTTTAACGATAGATGCATAAATTATAAAACAACTTTCGGTTCTGTTAATTTCGTTTACCACAGTTCTTTTTGTCCAAAATGAACACTTAGTGTAGTTTCACACTGCCATTGCACAGTCTGTTGAGAATACATTTCGGACTCCTGGGACATATTAAAGTTCGCACAAGGCGTTAACTGTCAGAATATTGACCATCAATTAGCAGAGTAGAGGACTTCTATTCAAATTCAAATCACCTCGACAAGTTGCCCCACGTCAGTTTTCACCAGCTGCCATGTTATTATGGCAAAGACTACAATGCTGAAAATATCACAGGCTGATAATTCCCATTGCAAGAGTTGCCGGCTTTTACCATAAATAAAATACTACAAGCTGGATGTTATTATTTAGCAATGTTCTGGAAAATAGAGGATTTCAAGAACGCCAGAAGAGCGGCCATACGGTGAGTCAGTAATTCTTCTTGTGATCTGATTATAATAGCTTCCAGACGAATTTTCGTTCTTCGATTCCAATATTTATTAAAACACGCTGGATGAATTATGAAAAGCATAATTTCGTTCTATTTGAGAAATATATAATATGTATTTATTTAGGAGAAACTTGAAACAATCGATCGTAATCAACGTCGTAGAAGGCCAAGAGTCCTTGATTTAGAGACTGTTTTTATCTGCTTAGCAAGTTGCGAAACCCAAGTCGTTTAATACTTATGAGTTTTCAAATATTGTTTGCGTTACCAGTACGAAAGCTAGCTGCTCAAGTATCATAGAAACAACGGTACACAATTTCAGTCAAAATTTTACCCGCTCAAACATTGTAGCTAGAATAGTCCTTTATTTAAATTCACTCACCCAAGAATAAAATATTTTTTGACATATTTATAAAAACGCCAGTATACAAGATATCATATAGAATAAGATTATTATTACTAGTAATATAAAATAGCTTAAACAGTTTGCAACACTTCTGGCGTATTAGTGTGGTGTTAAATTTGAGCTTCGTCTCCTACATTAAGACATTACTACAAAATGATAAAGTATGAAAAAAAACCTGAGAAACCCTGTATGACTTCCAGAACTAAACGTTTATGGTTTAAGTTAATTTTATTTCCAGCGTTAATTATAGCTTCCAAATTTTAATGTGTCAAGCAGATGGATCCAAAATTTATATCAAAATATCAGATGGTTGTATTTCGAAAGAGCTTAGCTTGTTAGAATAGTGAACTTAGTTAGCACGACAAATATGTTGACAGAAACGCTGAAGCCCGAAGGAAAATGACTTTGAAGTTTGTGTTTCGTGTGAACCGTAGACAAGAGTAAAATATAAATTCACAAAGTGTTTTATAGCTATTAACATAGCTATTTTACATAATTTTACGCCAGACAGAAATGAATGAATATTTCACAAGGCAACATTACTGAAAATGATCTCATTTTCCCTTTACTCTAAATTATCATGATGTCTTAATTGATGGCTCTATTCAACGAAAAAAAAAACAACTCTATTAACCAATGGTAGAAAACGAATACAACTTTACAATTGTGCACTTTTGATATTTACCTCTTCTGACATATACCTAAAGGCGAATTTGGTCGAACCACTGTATGTGTTTTGTCTAGAGATCTATCATATTATAATATACATATTACACCCGTGCACAGGGGTAATATGTTGCTAGATCGTAGATTGCTGTTTTTTTATTGGTTAAGCCAATACAGAAGGAATGAAATAGTTGAAATCCCCCAGTTTCATAAACCTAGCTTGTTTTTATCATAGATTTTTTTAGTTTATGTTATCTCTATGTTGTTTTTAATTTTTGGCGTTCTATTTTCTATTTTGACTAACTAAGGAATGGCACAGTTGGTTTTTAAAAGCTGACCCCTCTGAATAAATTAAGGGTTTTCTTCAGAACTGATGATGTTTCCGAAATATACTTGCAGCACTTTACGCAAGTAATTTGGTATGAGGTTTCGTTAAATGAGTCTTGCCCGACTGTCGCCTATGCTCCGTTTCATTTTGGATTTTGAAAAACAAAATTAAGAATTCAAGGTAATAGTTTTCCTTTGCTGTTTTTATCATTTAACAAATTAGCGTCCTTTCATTTTATAATGCGCTTGACTCTTACTGAGTGATTTCAGTCGCCACAACATTATTGAAGTAGACATGAGTCTATAATATAGAGCTATTTCGACAAGTTTATGACGCAGATTAAAATCAAGAAGGCAAACATTGACGCAAATTTGTAAAATCAATTCTTTCATGGTGATATGACTTTATGTGGAATTTGTGCGAGTTTACGCTAAAGAGAAATTAAAAGCATCAGTTAGTTAATTTCTGTAATACACCTCAAATATCGCCCTTGAACCCATTGGAGTAGATATACAGGATATTTCATGTCCGATTGGGAAGTACAATAGTGACATTTAGCACCACAGTTTTCACCAGAAATCTCTAACGGCAAACCGCTAGAAGTCACGTGACCAAGCTCTGCTTCTCAACGCGAGGTTTGACGCCAGACAGAAATGAATGAATATTTCACAAGGCAACATTACTGAAAATGATCTCATTTTCCCAGTACTCTAAATTATTAAAAAAACAATCTCCATTAACCAATGGTAGATAATGAATACAACTTTACAATTGTGCATTTTTGATGTTTACCTCTTCTGACATATACCTAAAGGCGAATTTGGTCGAACCACTGTATGTGTTTTGTCGAGAGATCTATCATATTATAATATATATATTACACCCGTGCACAGGGGTAATATGTTGCTAGAGCGTAGATTGTCCTTGTTGTATTGGTTAAGCCAATAAGGAACGAAATAAGCGAAATCCCCCAGTTGCATAAACCTAGCTGGTTTTTATCATAGGTTTTTATAGTTTATGTTATCTCGTTGTTGTTTTTAATTTTGGCGTTCTATTTTTCTATTTTGACTAAACTGAGGAATGGCACAGTTGGTTTTTAAAAGCTGACCCCTCTGAATAAATTAAGGGTTTTCTTCAGAACTGATGATGTTTCCGAAATATACTTGTAGCACTTTACGCAAGTAATTTGGAGTTTATACCGCTGAGATTCTCGGTGTGAGGTTTAGTTAAATGAGTCTTGCCCGACTGTCGCCTATGCTCCGTTTCATTTTGGATTTTGAAAAACAAAATTAAGAATTCAAGGTAATAGTTTTCCTTTGCTGTTTTTGTCATTTAAATAATTAGCGTCCTTTAATTTTATAATGCGCTTGACTCTTACTGAGTGATTTCAGTCGCCACAACATTATTGAAGTAGACATGAATCTATAATATAGAGCTATTTCGACAAGTTTATGACGCAGATTAAAATCAAGAAGGCAAACATTGACGCAAATTTGTAAAATCAATTCTTTCATGGTGATATGACTTTACGTGGAATTTGTGCGAGTTTACGCTAAAGAGAAATTAAAAGCATCAGTTAGTTAATTTCTGTAATACACCTCAAATATCGCCCTTGAACCCATTGGAGTAGATATACAGGATATTTCATGTCCGATTGGGAAGTACAATAGTGACATTTAGTACCACAGTTTTCACCAGAAACTTCAAATGGCAAACCGCTAGAAGTCACGTGACCAAACTCTGCTTCTCAACGCGTTTGACGGCAAAATGAAGGTTTTCACGCGATCTACCTGAACTGTTTTTTTTATCCTGTTTTTTTTTTTGCCACGTACTGATAAACAAATCATGTAAACCGGTCTTTTTAGTGTGTGGTTAGATGTAATTTTTAGCGAACGAGTTAAAATTGGTCTTTTTTTTAGCCATTTGAAAATCAAGTGGAAATTGTCCGGAAGTTTAATATGGCGGCTTCTTCAAGTGAAATGATAGTTCTTTCATGTTTTTATAGCTTAACCGGTAGAGGCCATAAACGTCAAGCGCAAACGTCTAGCCTGAAATTGCCGTCTGCGAATTGCCGCGTGGACGCAAAAACCCTGGTGTTTTTACGAGTGAGCGCTACGAAAGAGCGAGAAGTCGTTCTTTCCACACGATCGGCATAAAACTAATGTATTCGAGCTAACGTGTAGTGTTCTTTTATTATATGGAAAATATAATCATGGGGATATATGTTTACCAGAAATACTGGGTTTTTAAAAATAGTGGCACAAATAGCACACTACTTCATAGTCGGTGGAATCGTACAAAATAAACTAACTAGTTTTACGTGTAAACTAATCCAAATCGCACAGAATCCATTGTTGTTTTTTCGCAGATAGCGGTCGATGCTTGGGATAAAAGCTGTGATGGATGAGGGCTCTTATTCCTATCCGTTTTTCAGTTTCTCACACTAAGCACGAAGTATTTGATGATTGCTTGATGATTGCTTGTTCCACTGGCGTAACATCCTCTATTTTTGTTTCCTTGTCACCTTTCGAGAAATTACCTCAAACCTTTTACGTAGGTTTTCATTGTTTTCGGTTTTCGTGTTCTCCTCTGTTCGGAATACACAACAATTACTATGTCGCTCAACAAAACAAATCTACAAGCGGCATCCATTATTTCAAACAGCAAAACAAGTTCATTCAACAAAGTTTGCGGCGGCGGGAATCGTGACGTATGCGTCATTTGCCGATAGTGAAATACGAAAATACACCACTCGGGTCCCCGATGAAGTGATTTGTGGATTTAACAAGTGTTTTAGTTTTCAGTTAAACACGTCTGTCCATATGATAATCTATGTTACATGCCTGAAGGGTTTTGAAGGGCCTATTATCAAGATTTAGTGTAAACCTCTTTGGGTAAACAGCTCTTATCCTTGTGTCAATTGCAACAGATGTTTCTAAAAACAGATTTCTGAACCTTTTAAGAGGATTATCTACACTACACTTTTCAAACTTGAAAACAGCTAACCACTCAAAGAGCTTAATAAGTCTTTTGCCAACATCCATTGAAATTTTCATTTGCGAGTGGCAAGCTGTAAAAATCATTTCGGGGGAAATAATGTACTGTTTTGCTGAACAAAGAAGCTGTTGATTACATCAAGTGACGTAAAATTGACGCCGCTAGTTAGATAATAAATTTGCAATCAACTTGTTTAATAAATTTGAAAAAAAAAGAACGCGGAAATATAGCAGTGGAATATGTCAGATGAAAGTTTAAATGTACAAAAGTTGAGAACATCCATTGTGTTTTTAAACCTCACCATAAAATAGTAAATGGTGCTTTCGGAAATTATAAATACGTTGTTTAAAACAATTTAATTTCAAAGGGTGAGCTGTACCAACAGTTACAAAGTATAATCGTTTTAGTTGTTAAGTAGCAGCGTAAATCGTAGACAAACATGTTAAGCCAACCATTAAAAATTACCCTTATTTATGTGACGATCAACGCTTAAATGCTTCAAACATAGTGTCTATAATAAAATTTCTTTCCATTTATCTGAGTTCTTTCTATATTTGTTGAGCTGGTTAGCTGCCACATAAATTATTGTTTTGTTTTGCAAGCATTCAGTTTAGCTTGTCATAAGTAACTGACGATGGATTGTGGTTTCTTAGAACCTGCATTAAAGGGGGATAAACAGAAAGGTGGTTTCTCGGAACATTATCTTGTCTTTTGTTGCTATGAAACGTCAAATATACTATAACAAAGGGTCTGCTTTATCTTCCTTCTGGTGGCATCAAATGTGTAACATGCGGGCATTAGGTAAATACATAAACCTGTCTCCCACCGGCAAAGATTGTCAAGTTTCTTTTAATAATATAGCTCTGTCTATCAAACAAGATTACACCTTTGGTTTCCAAGCAGCGCTTTTTATCATTTGAAGTTGGTCCACATTTGATTGTGTTTACACCAAAGAAAGTTAACTCAAAAGTAGAAAGCCAGCTAATGTATTTATTTATGTATGATTCAAACGTCTGAAATCTAAACCATGCCAACTAGCCCTTAAACAATAAATTCAAAATGAAATTAATTAGTAGTACCTCTATTAGTTGTTATTCTTTAATGCCTGTTCGCTGTTTTTTTTTTCTTTATAGGGAATATGACAGTGACAAGTAAGAAAGCAATTACAACATCACTGAATTCGATTGCTAGAATATTTTTTTTTCGGGGTGGGGGGGGGTTTAATGGGCGAGTTAATATGTTTCGTGTCAGTGAGTTGTTCTTTCATTGACGCAACATTTTAGCATTGACTTACAAAAATCATAACACTTTAGGGCCTAAAGCGAGGAGATAAAGGCTAATGCAAATAAGACGAACCCTCGCATCCACCTCAATATTGTTTCCCAATACTAAGAATTGTATTGTTCCGTTTAGTATGATTACATTTTTCTCTCGATTTGAATAGGTTAAGTAAGTGAATCATTTTTTCTTTGCTAAAAAAATAAATGTGTAATTGATAATTAAAAAAATATAAACTGAAACCAAAAAAATTCAAAATCAAATCTCGAAGGAAACAATTTTCTTTAAAAAAGGAGTTTCGTTGCTAAACTCCGTGATTTCTTCGTCAAGGTCATTTTTCCAATGGCAAACTAAGGTTTTTAATGGCATTAAGCACGTAAAACGTTTCCCGTTTACTGTGATGTTACGTGTGCAACAAAACGTGATTTAATCAGGGCAGTAAACTGACCAATCACATGACTTCTCAGCGGTGGCAAAATAATATGTCATTGATAATATTATGATCAATTTAACCCTTCCAGGAAGCCTAAAAATAAATATTATCACCAGAGGCTTTAAAGGCTTTAGACCGCCAATAGAAAATACTTGTGGAAACATAAACGAAAAGGTCTAGAGATCTTTAAAAAAAAACATACTCCAATCTTTTCACGTCACCAACTTCCCCTTGCGTAAGTTTGAACTATGAATAATGAGGGCACGTAAAATTAATTTACTTAGCACGTTGAGGCTCTTTTATCAAAACAGTGAATGGCAAATACAAGCACACTGAATAGCTTAGATAATGTACAAAGTAACAACAGAACCCTTTTGAATTCTGGCTGTGTGCGGTCGGAGGTCATTGAAGAGATATCACTGAATGAAAGGAGACTATCTTTTTTCCGAGACTTGTGCAGATACCAAATTCGAAGGTAATGTACATGTGAGATAAGAATTGAAACCTGGTGAATAATCATTAATATTTTTCATTATTTTGTTTAAACCATCTGCTTAAGACCGATTATTAATTTCCATAAAACAGATACAAAAATATATTGGATCGGTATCTCGAGATATGTCTGATCAGCCTAAAACGTTTAAAAAATTCGTTTAATACACGATCTCGTTTTAAAAAAATCAATTAGATGGCCATTTCTCTCCAGGCTTCCTTTCATGAGATAAACAAAGCAGCTTTTATTCAGAAAACGTGCTTGCTAGCATGTTATGATAGCGTTTAGTTTTTCTCCTGCTTACAACGAGTAGGGAAAATAAAATTTTAAGTCCTCTGCATTTATCGACACAAGTTTGGTCCCGAAAGTTGCACTCTGATCAATGCAGTTCATCTTTTTTTCTGTCGTCTGAAATTTCCTTCCTACCTTCAGGTAATGGTTTATTTTAATCCATAAACTTAAAATTATCACATTACTGGGATTTCGTTTCCCTGATGTGGCTTTCCGAGTCTAGGGTTCCTTTTATCTTTATGTTAAGACCATGCGTTGTGTAATTGATAAGTCTGCTTCAAATTTAATGACGCCGTTTCCATTGCCGAAACTACACATTTACCTTTAGCTGTTCCTTAATTAATGGCAAATTTCTAATTCATAGTAAAGCCTTTTCATATTCCTGTTAATCTTATTCATCCAGTTCTTTGTTGCTTTGAGTTCCATCCCAACACAATTTGCGTCAATTTGTGCAGTTTTATAAAGGAATGAATATATCTAATTAATTTCCCTCCGCGCTTTTTTGGTAAATAATCGAAGAAAACTAGTTATTGTATAAAAAAACTATTTTACATAGTGCATGCAGACTAAAAGCGAGTTTAAAATATTCGGTTAAAATATGTGAGGCCATTACGGGGTTTTAGTGGATAAATTCAATGGCCGTAACATTTGCTTCCAAGCGTGCCACTCAATTAGCACAGTTGGAAGAACATTAATGTTTATGCAGCTCTAAGCCGAAGAGATTTTCGTATATTTAAACTCTTAGTTCGCAGATGTCTCAAAGCAACACATTTTTAAACCTTTAGTTTACTTCTATAAAAGTCGGACGAGCTGTTTCCATCGGTTATTCCCAAAAAAGTGAATTATATCTACAACAGGAAAAGGAAGTTTTGGCCAGTTTAAGAAAAAGACGCCTAAAAGGTATTGTAAAGCATATTTGAATAGATTACATTTTGTCATTGTGTCATTCATTATTCCATCGCTTGGTGATTTTTGGTTGGGTAATATCAAACGTTTGCTTTTACGTGGAACTTTATCGGACCTGATAATACGAGCAGTCGGGTTTTCACTTGGTTTTGATTCTTTAGTAGCAATTTGTAAACAATCTATTGTCTAAAAACCATTTCTTCGATCCAATATTTGCGCGGTAGTGGATCCATTTGAATTGTCGATTTAAAAAGAAAAACGCACAATCAAAATGTTGGTAAAAAAAAAGGAATATCGGCGGTGGTGTTTCGCCTTAGTTACGCAGTAGCGAAAGGATTTTGGAAGCAGTTCGATAAATTCAAAGCTTCCTTTTCAAATCTCTCGTTGCTAATGAAATTATCAACGTGAGCATATCTTCTCTAGTGCTTAGGTTAATATCACCTGCTCTCAGTGCCCACTGCAAATAAAACCGCCATGAAAGTAATGTTTTTAATCTTATGTCCCACAGGGAGTGCGCGCCAAAACGCACTAGATATCAACTGATCGCAGTCACGGGCTGAAGACAAAGTTTGGACAACGTCGTCGGGATTTAAATCAACGCGGAAAAAAAAAATTCGGTATTTACAGACGAGAAATCTACGGCCCTTGTGTTGTGGTACTCCATCCAGTTCGCTCTAAACCGCTAACTGTTAAAGAGAAGAGTGTTTCCAATATGGATTTTGAAGGAACATCGCAGTTTGATGCGTCGGACAAATCGCGTATCTGGATAAATGTTGGGGGATTTCGCCATGAAACGCATATGTCTACACTCAAAAATATACCGGATACAAGGCTTTATTGGATCGCCGAGAACCATTCGACCGAAGGCAAACGGGAGTATTTTTACGATCGCCATCCGGGAGCGTTCACGCAAATTTTGAACTATTACCGAACTGGAAAGTTGCATTATCCAACAGATATGTGCGGGCCGATGTTTGAGGAAGAGCTATGTTTTTGGGGAATTGACGAGAAACAAATGGAGCCATGTTGTTGGGCGATTTACACGAAACATCGCGAAGCGGAGGAAAATCTAAAAGCTTTTGTTGGTCCAGGGTTCGAGGACCTGAAACGAAATGATCTTGAGCGATCCTCATCTGACATATCTGGACTCGACGAAAAGAAAGATAATTTCTGGAAAAGGATACAACCTAAAATTTGGAATATAATGGACGAACCGCACTCATCGAAGCTAGCAAAGGTAGGAAACTATTATTTGTTAAAACAGTGAAGTTGTCTTTTTGCGGCGAAATAACGTTTGTTTAGTGGTTTCTTTGTAACAAAGAAAACCACCAAGACTCCTCAGAAATTGAGACGTGTCACTGATAGCAAATTCAATTTTAATTAAAACCTTTTTTTCTGCATTGCCATCGGTAAAAAAAAAAATAATAGTATCTCCTTCGCTAAACCGGCTTTGCCGCAGGTTATGTCCACGGATTCAGAGCAGATACCGCACAATTTAGCCCACAAAGATCGATCTTAGATCTCAGATTTGTCTCAGATTGTTTCATTTCCAACCCATCAACTGAATTCAGCTGTTTCAGTACCAAAACGGAGCCTTTTTAAGTTCAGGGAATGCACACTAGATGGAAAATAGGGAGTGCAAAATTATATTTCCTTATAAGATCATTGTCTGTTTCTTAGTTTAATTTTGAGTTTACGCGTGTTGATGGCTATGTTTTGCGTAGTGTGGACACCAGCTCGTATTTTGAGCAGTCAGTTTCAAACAAGGATCCTTTTAAAGAAGATTTACTGAATCACAAACAGCGGCGTAAATCACTTCAGTGTTTAGATATTCACATGTTTTGTCGCATAGCAAAGAAAAGACTATAACTAACACTTGAACGTGCCAAAATGCATTTAGGTGGTGGAAATCGATAAACATTATGTCTTGCACCTTTAAGAAATTGATTTTGAAAATAAACTGACAAGGAATCAACTTGCTTCGTGCGATGCGCTTTTAAGAAAAATATTTCTCGCTGCAAATGAATTTTTTTAATTGTGAGGAAAAACTCAAGAATAAAACAACGAAAGCGCTGGATTATAAGTGTAAATAACAATACTATGTTGGTTCACGGAGCGAACATAAACTATAAAACAGTATTTTTTTCCTTCTCTTTTATGAATACACAAGAAAACACTCAAAAAATAAACTGCACTGAAAAATTAATCATTTTTAAATAATGAGCATTAAACGAGCTACTTTCTCTAGATCTGCTATTAATTTTTCGACAGTCGTTTCGACGGCTCGAAAAGCGAAGCGAACGAACCATAACGATATTGCGGATGTTGCACTAATTAACAATCGTCGATCAATTCATGTTTTGGAAGCATCACTTTCATTGACCAATCAGAGCGCTCGGCTAGACAGGTGTCCTTCGACGTCATAAACAGTAATTGAGGCTATTAATTGCATTGTGTTGGTTTATTTTCATTGAAGCCACAACGCTTAGCGATCTTTTGTCCGGGCTATTAAGTAGACTAAAATTTAGTGCTTTCAGTTTTGAAAATTACTGTTTTCGTTCGATCATGTTGCTGGTTTTTTACACGAAAATTCAATCAAAGCAAGGAAGAAGTAGCTTTTTCCTATCTATACAAAAAAACCGTAGAAAAAGTAAACTTTATACTTCTTTAATTTTATGTTGTTAAGGATATACCTTCGCGAGGTAGCGTTTTCAACAATTGCTAGAAAATGGCTTTGAGTGTGATTGTAAAACTGAATGGACTTTTATTATGGGATTTTTCAATATTTGCTTTTATCTCGCTTTAACACGGTTCAGTGTGTGTGTTTTCTGTTGTGGTATATTTCTATTCCAGAGAAAACTGTTTTTGAATCTCTTCAGTTCTGCTTTTACTACGATTCCGTGCAGGGACTAGTCGCAATTAGCCACAAGAGTCCAAAAACAATCAATAACACGCTTTTCTCCCCAGTATCATTGCCAGGACGGGAGGCCGCAAACCCGATAGCATTTGTCCAAGATGCTCAGTACATTAATTGCACATTTCAACTGGTCTTGGATGAATTTAACATCATTAACAAACCAAATTAAAATGACCTAACAATTCAACTCATTTCGTAGTTCCTACTTTTCTTAAAGCACGAATGACCGTAATATTTCGTTGGAACATTA
The DNA here is from genome assembly GCA_964020085.1 of Micromussa lordhowensis. NCBI lineage: Eukaryota > Metazoa > Cnidaria > Anthozoa > Scleractinia > Lobophylliidae > Micromussa > Micromussa lordhowensis. The sequence goes on along the minus strand of OZ026608.1, from coordinate 8,447,049 downwards.
TTTTCAGTCACACCATTTAAGGCGAGGGTACACATGAAAGCCGTATTTTGGCTGGGTATTATGTTTTTTTATGCAAATATCTTGTTTACGTTTCAAGCAATCAAGAATCTCTCTGCTCATCTCACATATCTATGTTTTGGGTTGTTTTGGAAATTTTTTGGTGATTTTTAGGTATATTTGGAGAGAAATAGTTTTTCTCAAAGGATTAGTAAAATTGATGGAAATAGGAAATTTTGAAGATTTGTTGTTGTTTTAAAATAGAGTTTGAAATTAATAAATTGGTAGACACACTCCAAACAGTTGCCCAACAACCTGGGGTGCCATTGTGCGGTCGGGCAACTGTCTGGTGGTGTTCCATAACCCTTTTTTTCCCTTTCAACCTCTCTTTAAACTTACCAAAATTTCACTTAAATTCACGTGTACCCCCGCCTTAAGTGAAATGATAATTCGCTAAATCGAAATATTATGAAACATCAAATGTTGGCAGATGTTTTACAGATTTGTCAAAAGAAGTGCACATGAGGAGAGTCTCACATGAAAAGATCGTGGTTTCTCGTCGGAAAATTTGAATTAAACCCCTAAATTAGAGAACAATCTGCACGTGGCTCGAGCTTTTGTGACCCCTAAAAGATACCATTTAAAGACGGAATAGGTTCGATTATCAGCCGCTTTCAGGAAAGGAGCCGACGTTAGTAGAACGGGATCAAGAGAACAGGGGAAATCGAAAACGAAAGTAAAAGCGTTTTTAAATGATTAGACGTTCAAGGGCACCCTAAAGATACTTTGAAAGTTACAATAGTGACGTTTTGTCATGAACACCTTACGTGAGACCAGAATCCTTGATTTACACCCCTAAGAGAGACGAAGAGCATTTCTGACCTTTTCATAAGAGAATCCTCCCGGACTGGGGTGTGAGGATACGCAGTAGTGGAGTCAAGAACTCTCCGCCACATTATATTCCCTGGGTAACATTATTGATTGCATTTACGTCGTCAGGCGTGGGGAAACGGCTGGAGTGAAACATTGTAACGACTGGTAAAGAGGATATCTCGAAATGTCTCAATAACTATTACAAGTTACATAACCAAGAACTTTGTGCTGAAAATCTCTGTCTTTATCATCCAAATTCAAGTTGCTACATAGCTCCTCAGGGATGGGCTATTCGTTTTTGTAGGAGTGGGGAACTGAGCAATTTTCTGGGGCATGAATTTTTCTCACCTTTGGGCTGCATGTGCATGTGTTTTTGGGGGGAGAGGGGGTGGGGGGACAAGAGCTTGTGCCAGAATAATGATAGTAGAAAGCACATGGCTTTTTCCCCTGACTTCCCTTGCAGGGTTTATTTTTCAGCAGTTTTTCAGGTACATAATTTTTTGGAGAATAAACGTGTTGTGGGCATCCTATGTAAAGAACAGGTTACCATAGCAACTCTGTTGAAAACGTCCTTAGATTCAGACTTTTTCTTAAATTACTCTGAACCTGCTCACAACAGCCTGCAGTTAATAGTTGTTGAAAAAAAAACTTGCAATATAGTCGTAAACCATGACCTGCCACTAATAGGGCCTTCATAATGTAATCCTATGTAAACTCTAGGAGGAATCGATGCTCAAAATTCGAGGAGTTGAAGCTTTATAAGTTGAACCCTAAGATTTCTCTGAGTCATACATGTTTACAATAATTAGTTTATTGTATGTAATGTATTGTAAGCAGTTAATTGTAATTAACCTATTGTAAGTAAGATCTAAGTAAGTAAGTATCGTATTGCAAGTAGTTTACTGTATGTAACTTGTCTTTAGGCACGGAATTGTGATTTAGTATTAACGAAATCTCGCAAAAAAAATACTAAATAAAAATTACAAAAAAAGATGACACCATTTCAAGGAATTATGCTAATGAATTCATCCATCAGCTACAGTAGTACCGGTGAGCAACCTAATATATAAACGCACACGTTCGTCGCACGAAGGGGGGAGGGGAGGAGAAAAATTGGGGTCTTAACATAAAGAGCCAGTTGCTTGATCACGTCGATCCAATAGGCGGATTCATGCTGACGTCATTGTTTACATTTTTGCTCATTTGCATACGGCTTTGCGTATAGAAGGAAACATGTTAGATATGAATTGACTTCAGGCAGCTAAAGAACTAGTGAAACTTAGTACATGGTGGGTGTAATATTCAAGGAGAAATTGTCTTTCAAAAACTGCAAAATTTCTGGGTGGCAAAAGCGCTAATGAGCTCATACATTCTTTGTTAAATTTTGAGTTTTTAAACCCGTGTTGCACAAAAAGTATTCAATACATCATGCCCATATTCACTGGCAGAGTTAATCGTACTATGACCTTTCAATATTCAGTACTAATTTATTTGTAGCTCCATCAGAAACTGAATTGCTTATGCTAATGAGGCAAATATTGTAAACAAGGATTCCCCTATACAAGAGTTGTATCTCCTATAAAGTCTAGGGAAGGCTCCGTTTCATTTATATTTTGACTGCTTTCTGTGAACATTTTTAAATGCTACACCATAATGTGGCAAACGTATTGCGAAGTCGCTTCGTACGAGAACTGCAGTGATTTCTGATTGGTTCACTAGATCTCGGTTACCAGCCATTATACCTGCGTTTGACCTTATATGGAAATGAATGCGGCAAATGTCGCTCAGCATAAAAAAATTTCAGCATTTCGTTTTGGCGCCCGGAAGTCGCATCACTTTCCGGTCGTTTCTTAGACTTTAATAAAATTTAGCAAGAGCGAAGGTTGAGAATTTATTAAAACAGTTATTCCATTCGCGCTTGCTGGATATGAGATTGGTTATAGCCAACTCGACCCTACGGGCCTCGTTGGCTATTTACCATCTCATATCCAACGCGCGCTCATGGAATAATTGTTAAATATCAGTGGGCTATATTGGTATGTGCGGCCCCAAAGGGTATGGTTTTTTATCCGTTTTTGTCATAAATAGGGCATCCATTCTAGTCTTGAGTTGGGTATGCTTTTTAGCAGAAGCAACTTTTTCATCATTATCGATAAGACCATCAACAAAATTCCTTCACAATGCTTTTGACATCGGCCTGAATTAGGGAACTAATTATACGACAGGTCTGGAATAGGGTATTGATTTAAGGGTCAGGTTTTAAATAGGGTATTAAATTTTTTGTCAGGTCATAAATAGCGTAGGGAAAATCAGAGATTTTGGTCTTTACTAGGGTCAGGGTTTTGTGAAGGGTACAGCCCCTCCCAATTTTTCTTGGAGTACCCCTTTCCTTGGTGTTATAAATCACATATTCAAGTCAGTTAGAAAATGATTTCATTGACATTTGCCCAACATACTAGTCTGTAATACGGTACCAAAAGCTGTTATTAAAAGCTGATGTTAGGTCAAATTTGATTTTGATCTTTTATGTGCATTCTCTCATTGTCATTCGCAGGTCGTGTCATATCTCTCGTGTTTCTTTATCAGCTTGTCGATTGCAGCATTTTGTGTCTCCACATTACCGGAAATTCGCACGGATGGAACCATTATGGGCAGCCCTTACTGGTTAAGCCTTCTAGAACTTGTCTGCAGCAGCTTTTTTACTCTGGAGTTCCTAATGAGGTTGGTCTTCTGTCCTACAAAGCTGCTTTTCTTCAAGAGACCAATGAACTGGATCGATCTGATATCCATTTTACCATTTTATGTGTCACAAGTGTCAGATGACGACAAAGTGAAGATGTTCTTGGTTATTCGAGTGCTGCGATTATTCAGGTATGTTGTGAATGGGTAATAGTAATTGGACCAAGTGGAATTGAACTAAATACAATTCAGGGAATAATCGCGCGAGTAATCTCAAAATCGGACGGACGCGCAGCCCGAGGCGGATTTGGAATTACGAGCACGGTTTGTAACACCACGCCCACTTAGTCGCTTAATAGCGTTAGGGTTAAACATGTCCTTCAAAATCGTCTCGTTTACAATCAACTTTTTGCGTTACCTTAAGGTGGCTCGAAACACTTCCCAGTACTTTCTACTTTCCAGACTGTGATGGGTGATTATAACCACTCTATATCGGTTAATGCCAAAATGATGGTATCGCAAACTGCCCAATCATTGGTGAACATGTTGCTGTCAAATTTGTGGCACAAATTAAGGGTGTTTTTATTGTTGCTATGGTAACCTGTTGTGTAAAATAGGTCATTGCAACTTGTTTACCAATGATTGGGAATTTGTATGATACCATTATCGTTGAATCACTTGTAAAACAGTGGCAGTATTCATCCTTCAGAGTATAGCTGCTAGGAAAGTGCTGGAAACTGTTGCTAGCCTCCTTAAGTGTCACTAATCCATTGAAATACTATCAAATGGTTTTTCTTACTTTGATAAATCTTTTTATTATATGACTTGGGTTTGTAGCCGATCTAACGCGTGTTCTGATTGGCTAATACTAGGGCATTATTCTCCCGTAATGCCCACGGGCCGATTAGGGGCCTGCAAAAGCCAAGCAAAACGCCATATAATAAACAACTTATTAACCTCGAACATTCAGTCTTTACGGGAAAATCTCAAACCTCGCCGTATTGACCGAGCGATAGCGAGGTCAATACGGCAAGGTCTCGGTCCGAGACTTTCCCGTAAAGACCTCACGCTCGGTTAATAAGTAGTTAACATTCTATATAAACCTAGCTTTTGTAATGCACTGTTGGTAATTTACTACGTGTCTGATGTGACTTGCATGTTTGTAATCAGTAATTTATGGTCAAATAAACAGATTGTATCATTTCAGGTTCGTGAAGTTGTCTTACGGGCTGCAGATTATGATTCACACGCTGAAGGCCAGTTCACACGAGCTGGTCCTCCTTCTTCTTATCCTGTTGATACCAGTGGTGATGTTCTCAAGCATTGTCTATTACATTGAAATAATGATCGATAACAAGTCAGTATTCAACTCAGTCCCACAATCCTTCTGGTGGTGTCTTATCACCATGACGACGGTGGGATACGGTGATCTCACTCCGCAAACATGGCCGGGAAAAATCATCGGAGGAGCCTGTGCAGTCTGTGGCGTACTGATCGTCGCTTTGCCGATCTCGGTCATCGGCAGCAACTTTAGCTTGTATTATGCTCATGCGCAAGCCAGGCTCAAGCTGCCAGTCAAGCAACACCGATTGGTCCTTGGGGGTGTCCCGGGCTTGTTAACAAAACATCAGGAACTGAGTTCCCGTAGAAAGAAAAAGTCTACCGCTGTTCCAAACCACCTTGATGCAGAAATGAGCTTTGTAACAGAGCGTACGTCTCTCAGATCTTCGATGCCTCACAGTCCATTGCTTGAGCTTCGTAGAGCCACAGTCAGAACTGTTCATGACTCAGATGTTGATCTTCTCACAGGAGAGGATGAGGAGAGGAGCGTCTCATCTCCTCTACTTAAGCCAAGTCCTCAGTTATTTCCAAGAGGTAGGAGAAAATAAATAGACCTAATATTAAATCAATAGCAAACTTACACACAATCGCGATATATTTTCACCTGATGGATTGCAACTTTCAGAATTCCGTTGGTTTTTCCTTTATAATTATCATTTTAAAACCGCACTGGGGTGAAAAAGCAATTGCCCTAATTAGCATCAGAAAGTGAAAATGAAAGAAGAAAGAAAGACCAATTATGCTCCTTGTGAAGATTTCGAGCCTGCAATCTTACACAAAAGACTCAACCAGCGTTTGCTGAGAAAAAAAATGAAATTTATATCTTCCTTTTTCCTTGCCCAGGACTACCCGAGGGTACCAGAGGTGCAAATTTACAAGCACTTCCAAGAAGAAGGCCACGCCGAACATCCGGGACACTAGCACCACGAAGAGTTCTCCCTGATGAGTCAGGAAAGGAGGAAGAAGATTTGCAGCAAGGGG